>CAMZMU010000027.1:44936052-45536052 GCA_947311845.1 Poa pratensis | reverse complement strand
GTGGCGGCGCTTCTCTCGCGCCGGCGTTGAGACCTTGGGGCGGCGCGGGCGAGATGGGCCTGTGAGGGCCGCATCTGGGTGCCGCGGGCCTGCGGGCAGGGCGCTGCTTGGCGGCGGTCCGGATAGCTTGGAGGTGGCGGCATGCTGAGGGAAGAGGGCGGCGGCGCGGCGGCGCTACGATGACGGGCTTGGTGCTGCCTGTGGCAGTCCCGTCTGGATGCCGAGGTCGTAGTGCGTGAGCGCATTTAGGCCGGGGCGGCGGCCCCGGAGGCGCGGTGGAGGTGGTCACCGGCTCCTTGGCGTGGTGGTCGCGTGGAGGCTGCAGATCGCGCCGCGGATCTGATGGATTCGGCGGCCATCTCGGGGGCCACCGCGCGTGGCAGGCTGGCCGGGGCGCGGCGGTTCCGGCCAGTTCCTGGAGCTCCGTGGCGGAGGTGGCTACGGAGAGGAAGGCGGCGCGGCGGCGCCGCACCTGCATCTGGCGGCCGCGGACAGCCGGCGATGCATCTCGCGGTTCGTGGCTCGGCGTCGTGAGGTGACGCCCGCTGCTGCCGCGGTGGAGGGGTGGTGGACGCTGCTGTTGGCGTTCCTGCAGGTCCGTGGCAGAGGGGTGCCGTGGCGCGAGGGCGGCTGGTTCGGCAGCGGAGGTTTTGCTATTGGAATCGTGGCGTGTGGAAGCTGGTGGGCTAGTCGGTCTCATGGTGAGCGGGTGCAAGACTTGGCTACGTCGAGCGAAAGCTCTGCTCCGCCTGTCGTCGGGCAGGCGGCAACGACGCCTTCGGGCGCCGTTTCTCTTCTTGAAGATACCGTCGAGACGTGGTGCTCGCTTTTCACCCGGACCACTCCGGGGGAAACCCTAGATCTTCCGGGATCGGGCGATGATGGCGCTCTGTGTCATGCTCCTCCTTGGGGGCATCGTTCTTGGAGTGGTGACCGGCTGGAGGGACATGTGGTTGCGGGAGGTGGCGGCGAGGGTGTCGAGACTGGTGTGCGGCAGCAACTACGGCTGTCTTTTAGGCCGGGGCGGCGGCCCCGGATGTTGGTACGACGTCCGTGGTCTGCGAGCAGCTCTCCTTGGGCAGCTTGGGCTGCGGGTGGCTGGTTCGTGCGGCGTCGTGGCTCGGTTGCGAGCGGTGCTATGTCGGGGCGGCGGTCCCGGAAGGGGGTGATGACGGCGAGGCTGTCGGGGCTGCTTGGGCAGCGGCAGCAGCGGTTGTCTTTTAGGCCGGGGCGGCGGCCCCGGATGTTGGTTCGGCGGCCGTGGTCTGCGAGCGGCTTACCTGGTGCAGCTTGGGCTGTGGGTGGCCGCGTCGTGCGGCGTCGTGGTTTCTCGAGGTTGTGGGGCTTCGCCCCGTGGGTTGTGTCGTGTTGTTGTATGGTTTTCCCCCGGTTTCTTCCATAATAAACCGGGCACCTTCTGCTTAATAAATGGTGAGGCAAAGTTTTTGCCTCGGGTTCAAAAAAAAAACAATCATGTAGGAGGGGGAGATCCTAAAGGAGCTTGGGATCAGCCGCGCACCACCACACGTCGCCGTCGGCACCAGCCGAAGGATGCACATTTTCTTTTCCAGTTTCATTACCCTTTTAGTTTTTTTTTCCTTTCTCTCAGTTGCCAAATTTTCCCTACATTTAGGATGGTCTCTTTCATTTTGGCCATAGGCCAGTTGCTGTGAGCCTGTGATTGTGCGGCTCAAGAACTCTTTTGGTTTCTTCCATGTTAGCTTCAAGTCGATTGCATTCGTGAATTGGCGGTGCTTCGTCATGTCCACTATTGCATGTCATATTCCTCGTAGTTCATATTTAATCTATAACTAACTCATAGTTTTGCTGCTCTTTGATGTGATTAACAATATGTTATTTACTTGCTTATGTTACCTGAAATTTATACGGTTCGATACATTATCTTATAACTGCGAGTACGTATGTATCTTCTAAGACTATATTCTACACAGAAGTTTTAATATTCAAAATTATTATCCCTGTTCATCTTCATATGATGTGATGATTGACGACCTTGTTTTAGCAGGCCAGAAAGTCCATCTAGATGGTTGGAACTCTTCTAGGGGTTTGCCGTTCAACAAGACTGAAAAAGCGACTAAAGGAACCAAGCTCATAATCAAATATTTCGATCTTCGATGAAATTCCATGTGGATCCTAATGGAAAGAAGATAATTCCATTCGAAGCGGTCATAGGCCGTCCGCATGTGCATTTCAGAGCACAATTGTGATGTTTCTTAGCACCATTACTCTTCATAAAATGTAGCTGTTCATATGATTCCACGATGTTTTGTGTAACGAGCCTACCAGGAACGAATGCCGATTGCTCTTCCAAATAAATGTCGCGAAGAATTACCTTCAGCCTATTTGCAAGCACCTTAGAAGGAATTTTATAGATAACATTGCAAAGACTGATTGGACGAAACTGGCCAAGCTCCTCTATGGTCGGCCACCTTAGGGATCAAGGTGTTTATGAAAAAAATCCGCCGGGTAGCCATCTGGACCAGGTGCCTTCATGGGGTACATATGGAAAAAAAACTTTCTTTACCTCAAATTCTGTGAACGATGCGATGAGCTTTTGTTCATCTCGTCCATGACAGAAACTGGAACCAAATCAGGTAATTCTGTCATTCTCATAGTGCCCTATGATGAATAGAGGTTATGGTAAAAAACCTCGCCAACATACTCATCTCATGTTGGTCATAGGTAAGTGGCCCGTTCGAGATTTTAAGATGATCGGTCCGATTTTTCTTTCTCCTCCTGCTCGCTCTCATGTGGAAGAAACGGGTGTTACGGTCCCCTTCTTTGAGCCACTCACTTCGTGATCGCTTACGCCACAAAGTTTCTTCCCTATGACGCAACTGAACGAGCCTTTCCGCCACTTTAATTTCCGCATACAATGGGCCAACATAATCTAGTTGGCATCGCATGTGTTCTAACTGACGTTTGAGGTCCTTAATCTCTCTTCTGACATGACCAAAGGTATCTCTACCCCACATGGAGATAGAGTTTGAGAGGCCCGCTAACTTCCGACCCATTCCTTGCATGGACCTGGATGTACCAGCCTTCCATGTGTGTTCCAGCATTCCAGCATCTGACCAAAATCTTAAAGATCCTCCCACATTGCTTCATGCGCGGAGACAATTGGTTGATCCACCCCCTCATGCACCGATGCATGGTTGAACATGATCGGTGAGTGATCCGATTACGTGGCTGTGAGATGGTGAAGCACGGCTAGTGGAAACCTTGCCCACCATTGGAATGAAGCAAGTGCTCTGTCAAGTCGTACCCTGCTGTATGATCCTCCAGCCATCATCTTGTCAAAAATCGTCCATGGGTTCTGGGAAGAGAGTAACAAGAGAGGAACATAAATTAGAAATATAATAGCTTGTTGGTGACGACGGACTCCTTGCATAGAATAGTACTCCCTCCTTTACTAATAATAAATGTTTTGGTTGGACTACATATAAACTAAAATGAATGAATATATACACTAAAATAGATCTTGATACATGTGAATCAAAAAAGATGAAAACATCTTATATTTAGAAACAGATGGAGCACTCGGTGGCAGAGCTAGCAATTTGTGGAGTCCGGGACACACCGCTAGTTCTTCATTTTGGTCTACGGAGAACGGAGTATCACATATTTCGACGTCTCAACACATATCATGTGAAAAAAAGAAATATTATATTACGCCGGTATTCACAGATCATAGATGTACAGGTAGGTTTGTTATGGTGGTTCTACCTTGCGGTGAATTTCACAGATCATGGCTGTACTTGCACATAAGCTGGAGAACAAGTTTTTTTCTACAACAGGCGAACTGCCGCGTTGACGTGGCCAGTGAAGTGAACTAGGCCCGTAGGAGAAATAGCCATGTTAGCCGATGTGATATAACCTGCTTCTAAGGCCCACTGCAATGAGGCCGAGAAGCCAGGGGGACCTAGCTGGGCCATTTACGTTGGTGTAGTTCTTTCCCGAGCGGTTCGCCCTTTTCACGCCATTGCAATGATTTTGGCCGCTTTCTCTCCGTTTCTGCCCCGCGTGCCTGCGGAGAGCTCTGTCTCTATTCCTCGTCAGGTTTCTGGCCAGTTTGCCGTTCAACAATGTCGCCTAACCCTAGGCGACTCGGGGGGCGACCGGCGCCGCCGCCACTCGGCCCTCCCTCCCGCCCCCTTCCTTCCCCGCCGCCGCCAGAGGTCTCGTCGGCCTGTGCCCGGGCTGGTGACGGCGGCGGCGGGGCTTCCTCCGCGCGCGGTTGTAGGGCGTATCTTCGGCGGCGGCGGCGGCGGCGCGTGGCTCGACCGTGTGGTGGCGGCGAGGTGCCGCTGGATCCCAGTGGTGGCGCAGCCGACGGTGCCCAAGGAGGTCCTACTACCTCGCGACGGTGCCGCCCCCTGTAGTCTCGGCGGCGACCGACGGCCAGTTCGGGGCCTATGGCCTCGGGCTAGCCTACTTTGCCCCTTGGCAGCAGGCTGGTGCGGGGCACCTAGTGTTTCCGGCTGCTGGGCACCGAGGTGGTGCCGGCGGCCGCAAGACTACGGTGGGCTGGATCTCCTCCGTCTAGTCCCTGTTTTCGGGTGCTCAAAGGAATAAGGAGCTGGTCCTAGGGTTCTTCTCGCATCAAGATTGCAATCTGCCGGATGCCTATCCCCATTGATCGGGCTGGACAGTCGTGTTTCGGAAGGCTCCGCCGGCGAACTCCACTGGGCGCTTCATGCCTGGAGATTGTTGGATCGGATGGTATTCGATCGTGCGCACCCATGTTTTCTCTGACCCGTTTGGTCTCAGAGGGAGCGCTTCGAAGCTCTGCTGGCTGTTAATATCATGGAGCACGCTTTCTCGTTCCATGGTGCTGGCGGAGAATGACTTGGAAGGCGAGATCTGAGGACTGGCAATGGTGGTTTGATTCTTTGTGCTGTTGAGGAATTGGCTTGGTGTTTCATGATTTGGAGCAGCGGCATGTAAGTGGGGGCGACAACATACGTGAAGCCCAACGTCTTACCTTTCAGGGTGAAAATTCAAGGTCTGGCCTTAATTGGTTGTGTCTGACAGTGGTCTTGTTGAAGATACTGTTCTGAGAGCGAGGACTATCTTCAGGGTGAAAACCCAAGGTCTGACCTTAATTGGTTGTGCCTGGCACTGTTCTTCTTGAAGGCGTTGCTTTTGAAGAACTGGACTTCAGGTGTTGTTTTGGTGGTGGTTGTGCGGCTGCTGCAAGGACTGTAACTCTTTAGCGGGACTTTTCTTTTTATTTCTTCTTCTTATTGTCTTTTAGCTGTGTGCATCCGTAATGGTTTCGGTTATTGCGTTGTTGCAGAGGCTAGGTGCATGTTGTATCTTCTCGATATTAATAAACACACTTTATCTAAAAAACAATGTACGAATCTTTTCTCACACTGATGGCCGATCTTGTTGCAAAAAGCATCGCCACTTGTGCTCTAAGATGACAAAACTTATGCATCTGCTGTGGTGGGTGTTCTAAAACGAACTTGTTCTCCCTTTTGACCAGAAAACGTCCATTGGCCACCGCAATCTAGCAGGATTGTTGTAGAAATCAGGCCCTAACGCACAAGAATAATCATGCATTCGCGCTTGCATTCTTGCAATAAAGATACTGCTGTATTTTGCAGTGTGGGAAGGTGGTGAATCCTTTTTTGTGTTCTTCTCCTGGTTGTCTGATACGGCACCACTTATTGTTCCTGCTAGTAGACAGGTGATTTCATCCAAAAAGGTTCCAAAGTATACAATACCAGCTAAGCGTAAGCGTCCGGAGATATGCGTGCCAGCCAAAACTCAAGTGATGATTGGTTTAATTCCAGTTCAGATCACACCAGCAGATGAAGTCAGGCCTACGTTCAGAACGCCATGCAAACAATGGAGCAAAGCAGCTTGGATCGATCCAATTAAAAAGATGATTCAGTAAAGGATCGAGCTAGCTAGCTGATTTCCCTAGTACCAGGACGTTTTCCTTTTCCAATTAGTATTCCAATGTAAGGTATCCACTAGTACCAGTGCTCAATTACCAACGAATCTGGATTACAAGATCGATCTCAGATGAACCTTGGAGAGGAAGGATGTATCTAAGAGGAAGAAGAAGAACAACGCACACGCTACACGCGCTACACGCGCCTCGGCCGAAGCCGTCCTTTCCGTTCTGTTCCAAGCCAGGGTCCTGCGTAGGTGTCCTTCTCCAATATATGCTTCTCTGTACGTTCCTTGTGCAGCTCCCGAACAGGCCATAGCCCAAGAGCGGCAGCCCACCAGCCAGCCCAGTAGATAGTAAGCTTCATAACTGGAAGTGCAACCTATCTACTGGGCTGGCTGGTGGGCTTCTTATGACACTGGTGCTCTGTACGTTCCTTTGATAGTAAGCTTCATAACGCATTCGAGAGAGGACGGAAAGAAAATCATGGAGTCCAATTCTTCCACAGAACCAAACATCATCCACTTGTTGCTGAGATTTTCACTAACACCAAATTCTGATTCAGCACAAGAAGATTCCACTACCAACCATGCAATGTACCATGGGAATGTTGTAGGGAGGGGTTGCCTGCAGCTAGAGTATTGCACATGCAGTTCACTAAGCATCCGTATTGAAAGATTTGGTGGACACAAACAGATCAGAATACCGCTGCAAGTAAGCTGATGATGTATTGAAGCCCCTTGCAATGACAGTCCAGGATCCCAGGGCAGCAAAAGAATCGTGTTACCCATAGCAAACTGAAAAAAAATGGCCAGTGCACTGCTTCAATCAACCTGACAGCACGAAACAGTAATCCTGATACCACTGCAGCCACACTGTATATTCCCACAAACTCCTGTTGGACACTTCTTGCAATCAGGAAGGGGCCACTAAGTGACATAGGAGGCCATTTGAACTGTGAAGACCGGGCAAATAAGTGGACGAGGAGGCGCAAAACTAGCTCCAGAGAGTCGCTGTTGCCATTCGTAGAGGTGACGACAGTGGCAGGGCCAGTGCCAAGTCGACCAACAGCAGCTGAAACAGCCGTCAGCGTCATGTCTGGTGGCACCGTGAAAATGGTAAGGTCAACACAATCAAAACTGGTAAGGACGGGCTGGGCAATGTCGCAATTGGTGTCATTTCTCTTCCCGGAGGCTACTATGCCATTGTAACACTCCATTGGCCAGGTGGCGAGTGACACCATGGTGTGTATCATACAGACATCAATTGGCAGATTCATGCACACACCAAGAGGAGGCCATGGTGGCTTTAGCTCCACATCAAGCCAGATTGCAATCCAATTCCCCTTACTGTCCATAACTGAGAATTCCTTGCCATGCTTTTGTTGCGCATGCTGAAATAAGTTTTGTCCACGGATCAGTGGTGGTCTTGCACGAGTGCAGCTGGGTGGTGGCCATGGCGCCATTGTACTCACAATAGGCCCAATACTGAACTTCATGTATGTTTCAGGCAGCAAACTTGGTGGTGTGTCGAGAGTGCGTTCTGAGCAAATAGTCGAACAACTGGTGGATGACCACATGAATGGCTCTAGAACGTCCATCGGCTCACGCGTCGAGCTTGGCGGATTCCCTGGAAGCAAACTGAAAGATGTGGGAGCACTCCACACAGTCAGGGGTTTGGGCACGAGGTCTTTTCCACAAATATTGTGACCAGGTCCAGCAGGTAAGCAGACGGCAGTACTCGCTGCCTTGTCGCTGACCGCAAGTGCAGCTTGCTCGGAAACGACATCACAGATGGTCGTGGACGAATTTGATGTTGTAGACGGGATGATCACGGACACAGGAGCAGGGGCGTCCTTGCTTGGGCATTCGGACGAACAGTTGGTGGGCGTCGGAGCAGCTTGGTCGTCAACTGCATCTTGGACGACGTCCAACTCGATGGCGACCGGGAGCACGAGGGAGGTATCGGTAGTCGAAGCTGGTGCCCTGGAGGAGTTGAGTGTGGGCGCTGGCTCACCAAATCGGAGTATCTCCTCCAATATCTCCTTCCGGCGCTGGTCCTGTTGCGCTGCCGGAAGCCACATCACGACACCCTCGATACTCTTCATCCGTTCCTCCTCTGGTAGATGCTTCATCTCCCATAGATCCTTCTCCCACTCGGACATCGCAGCCCACTCCGCATCGGTCATCAGCGCTCGCCGCAGCTCAGCAAGTGGCGGGCAGACATCCTCCGGATTCCAACGAGAAGCGGACTCCTCCGAGACGAAGGTGGAGGACATGGCATCGTTGACGGAGGTAGAGCCGCTCGCGCCAACGACGAGATCATAGAGGCAACGGTCCCCCGGACTGAGGTCGTCCTTGTTAGCCGGTGTTGAGGTAGGGGATGGGGTCGCAGCTGCTCGCTCGGAGATCCCGCCGAAGGGAACGGCGCTGCTCGGAACACGCAGAGGCGCGGTCGACGTTGGTGTAGAGGAGCCGCCGAACGAGGAAATCGACGCGGTCTCCTGGTCGGTCACCAGCGCGAGGCAGGCAGCCCACTTCACAGCACAATCGTCTGGATCAGCCATGGCGAATTCATGCAAATGATGTGAGCTTGGCAAAATTTGCAACACCAAGGGTGGACTACACGATGATGATGAATAGATACACTCATTTTTATGCTTGGATGTTACTCAGTGATAGTTTCTTGCAAGCCGGTATTAGCTCCTACTTCAAGGGAAATTCTGTTCAGTGTGGTCTTGAGCTTGTCCAATGGAAGATTGCATGGTCACTTGACTTGGAGTACTTGGATGTCGTCAACCAGAACCAGTGCAAGCAACTAATACCTGCTGCAGCACTGACATACCTGTGTTGTTTTTTCTTGGGATCCTGGCATCTCGGCATGTCTCTATTTCTACAGGTTTTCATCGCAAGCTAAAGCTACAAAAAGGGATCAAGGTTGAAGCTCGAGCCTACTACAGGGCCACTGCCTCGACCATGATTACTACTTCGACATTGTCTCTGCTGACCAAGGCTACAGCCTTGACGTCTTCCATGACCAAGTGCACATCGGCGACGACTACCTTGGCGTCTTCCTTGAGCAAGTTGACGTCGTCTGCTACATCAAACTCGTCAAGGTCTGCCTCGACTACGACGACCACCGCGACCTCGGCGAAGTCATGAAGCATCAAGTACCGTGGGATCCAGGTGGTTCGACATGGCATCGGCTTGAGGTCAAGCCGAATTTTAAGGAGGGGGATTGTCAGCGACCTACCTACACGAGCGGGCCGATGGGCCGCCACCTTGGGCCATGGCCTGCTTGGAGGCATATGCAGAGGAGACATGGAGGCATATATACCCACAGAGCAGCCACGCATGGACTCGGCTAAGAACGAAACGGAAAAGGCGGCTTCGGCCGAGGCGCGTTGTAGCGTGTGACGTGTTGCGTTGTTCTTCTTCCTTCCTCCTAGATCCATCTTTCTTCCTGATGTTCCTCTGAAATCGAGGCTTGTAATCGAATCTAGTTGGTAATTGAGAGCTGGTACTAGCGGGTACCTTACATCCAAACTGTTGCTTGCTTATTTTTTATTGTGTTTGAGTCCATGTCGGTCAGGTTCATGTTTAGGAGAATAGAAGTCCGGCTTAGCCTGGTATGTGCCTGCGTGCACTATAATAAGAGGCTGCGCCTCATGTAACCCTAGACAAGTTTGATCGTGAGTTAAGAAACCAGAAAATGCCATGGTTTGGCGGCCACTTCTGCGTGTACGAGTTGAGTATCGATCTGAGATTTGATACGTGTTCTTGGCGAGAAGATTGGAGGTGAGCTAGCCTCTAATTGCTGCCAATTCCATCAGGGATCATCCACGTACTTCCTTGCCGCGAGGGTGTGAACGTGTTGTTCTGGTTTGGTTCGCATCTGCTGCTAGTAACCAAGCTCTTGATTTGTTTATTCCTGGTACTAGTTTAATCGATCGCAAGTTGTTGAGAAGCTAGCTAGTGCTGTTCTTTGGCTGATTGGATTGTTGTCTCTGCTAGTTGACGTTGAGACAGGAGCTCGTGTTACTCTTTTTGCTGATCAGTTTAGAATCGTACCGTGAAAGATCGACTATACAAACTGCGGCTAGCTACGCCATATCATTGTCAGCTGGCTGTAAGTAGTTGCAGGATTTGACCAGACGATCAACTTCTCGGAGGCACAGCAGATACATCCTTGCATTGCATGTGCCGGTAGCTAGCTGTCTGCTTCTGCTAAGAGAGACCACCTTCCGCGGCGCCTTTGTTCAATCGGTAGCATCACACGGATTGGGATATTTCCTTCTTTATTAGACGACGCAACATTAATTCTATGTAAGTAGTTTCTTATACAGCTGTTCCTGTTCCGTGCCGTGAGTACATATACAATGTACTTTGTGTATACAGCGAGGATCCGTAGGGGTTGAAATTGTCCCAAGTACGGGAAAAACTACTCCTGCTTTGGCTTCTTGCGTCTTCTCTTGTTACCGTTTCTTGGACCAAAAAACAAATGGCGCGCCGAACATGGCGGATAAGGTTAAATTGCTTATGGGCTGTCGAGACCATTTCACTCCGAAATCCAACACAACAAGCATATGTTACTGCTCCTTTTCACACGCCAACTGGCAGTTACGGACTTGTATCCGTGTCACACTCACGATATTACTTAGGTGTCTAGTGCATAATTCGGATATAAATCTCAGCGTCACGCCGAGTTCAGATACAAGATCTGGATCTGGAGAAAGCAAGGAGGGAGGAAGAGAGTAGTTGGGGGAGAAGGTTCAGCTGTTTAGCTGTTACAACACGATGCCTCTGACTGAGACATCATCACGCCTTTATCGCAGCGCTGTCGTCCTTCAGCGTGTCTGGGCCGTGCATGGGCTTTGGTTCCTGCTGACGGCCCATGTGAGCTCGCGCCAATCTTGCCGCTGCTAGCTTCTTGTCTCTCTTCTTGTGTAACTCCTCTGCCCTGAGGTAGGTCATGACATTGCCCCCTCCTAAAGACCCAGCATGCCCCCATGCTGGTGCACCAGGATGAAGACGATGGAGCGCATGTAGCTCTTCCCAGGTAGTGAAATCTTCAGGCAGCCCACTCCAAGCGACATGCACTTGTGTGGCCCATTTCTTCCCTTGGCGAACTTGCCGTTCCTGAAGGAGTCGCACTGGAACCGCAGCAGCTGCATCCTCTAGAGACAAAACAGGTAAAGTTGGACTTACCCTATCAGTTGGGTGGATAGCCTGTTTCAGTTGTGAAACGTGGAACACTGGGTGTATCTTGCTGCTAGGTGGGAGTTCAAGCTTGTATGCAACTTCTCCAACACGCTGCACAATTTTGAATGGCCCAAAGAACCTGAAACAAAGCTTCTGCGAGGATCGATGTTCCACTGATGTCTGAATATAGGGCTGGAGGCGTAAATAGACCATGTCTCCCACCGCAAACTGCCGTTCAGACCTATTCTTGTCAGCAAACAGTTTCATCCGTTGCTGTGCACGCAGAAGTTGCTGCTGTATCACCTGTTGCATGGTTGCTCTTTCTGCCAACCAGTCCTGTAACTCTTGTGGTGCCAGATCATTAGGTGGTTGAATACCAAAATGTCTGGGTTTGTGGCCATAGAGTACCTCAAACGGAGAACGCCCCAAAGATGAATGCAGTGTGGTGTTGTACCAGAATTCCGCTTGGGGACGCCAGAGGAACCATTTCTTCGGGTTTACATGAACGAAACACGTGAGAAACGTCTCAACACATTGGTTAACCCTCTCCGTTTGCCCATCGGTTTGAGGGTGATGAGATGAGCTCATATTCAAGGTTGTGTCTGCCAATTTGAATAAATGCTGCCACAACTTGCTAGTAAACACCTTATCCAGATCAGAAATGATCATGATGGCATGACGTGCAGCTTGTAAATGTTGTGAATGAACGCTTGAGCTATCGACAACGCCGTGAAGGGATGCTTGATTGGTAGGAAATGGCTGTATTTAGAGAACTTGTCAACGATCACAAGAATAGTATCGAAACCCTGTGACACAGGTAGTTTCTCGATGAAATCCATGCTAATTGTGTGCCAGGCTTCAGGTGGCACTGGCAATGGCTGCAACAGCCGGGGTTCTTCACATGTTCTCCTTTTGCCTGCTGGCAAATTTGACAACTTTTAACAAACTGGTGTACATCACTTTTCGTCCCTGGCCAAGCAAACAAACTGAGGATTTTATTATATGTAGCTTGGACCCTGAGTGCCCTCCAATAGCACTGCTATGCAATGCGACAGCCCTGCCTCATGTGCTTCCTTGTGATCACCGAGCCAGATCTTGCCATGCTGCCTAATTGTGCCTTGTGTCAGTGAGAAACCCTCTGCATTTGGGTTGTGTACTGCTAATTCAGCAAGTAGCTTCTGTGCCTTTGGACTTTTTGCATACCTTCCTCAATAATTTCCAGCCACCTTGGTTGTACTGCAGATATGTCATGCAGTTGAAGTACACTATCACGCCGAGACAGTGCATCCGTGGCTCTGTTTTTAGTTCCTTTCTTGTAGATTACCTTGAATTGAAAACCCAGCAGTCTGAAGAAGGCTTTTTGTTGCATCGCTGTGTTGGCAGGGTGATCTCCCAGGTGTATCAAACTCTTTTGATAAGTGTAGATTAAAAATTCCCCATTCTTCAAATAAGTTTTCCATTTGTCCAGAGCAATCAAGATAGCCAAGCACTCTTTACCATACGTGGACAGAGTTCTGTTCTTTGCACCCAGAGCTTTGCTGAGGAACGCAATGGGGTGTCCCATTTGCATCAACGCTGCTCCCACGCCCATGTCACAGGCGTCGGTTTCCAGGACAAATTGCTTCTCAAAGCTTGGGAGTGCTAAGACTGGCGGATTGATCAAAGCTTTCTTCAGTGCATCAAAAGTGGCCTGTGCGGCTTCTGTCCACACCCAAACCACATGTTTCTTCAGCAATTGAGTGAGAATCCTGCTCATGAGAGCAATTTTTTTATGAATCGATGGTAATATCCAGCAAATCCTAAGCATCGCCGCAGTTGCTTCAAGTTCATTGGAATTGGCCAATCTTGAACTACGCTGATCTTGGACGGATCCGTCGATACTCCTTTGTCACTGATTATATGTCCCAGATATCCCAGTGAGTTCTGCGCGAATGAGCACTTACTGCGCTTCAGAAACAGCTTATGGTCTTGCAGCAATTTGAAGACCACTTGCAGGTGCTTGCAATGCTCATCAAGGTCCTTGCTGTATATGAGGATATCGTCCATGAAGACTAGCACGAACTGACGTAAAATTGGTGCAAATATCTTGTTCATTGCTGCTTGGAAAGTTGCAGGTGCCGAAGTCAGCCCAAAAGGCATGACCCAGAATTGAAAATGCCCATGATGAGTGCGGAAGGCTGTTTTTTCTTCATCACTTGCAGCCATGCGAATATGATGGTATCCAGATCGCAAATCTAGTTTTGTGAAGAAGGCAGACCCTGCCAACTCATCGAGTAGCTCTTCTACTACTGGCATTGGAAACTTATCTTTGATGGTGACTGCATTCAATTGCCTGTATGAAAGGATCGTATGACACCTAGAGGGGGGTGAATAGGTGCTACTTCAATTTTAGTGCCTTTTCAAATTAGGCTTGACAAAAGGTAAATTCTCTAGATATATAACTATGGTGAATTTACCTATATGACAAGCTAGCGACTAAGCAAGGTACACGAAGTAAAGACGGTAAACAAGGATAGAGGTAACCGAAGTGAAAGCACGTGGAGACACGGATGTATTCCCGAGTTCCTCCTTTTTAGGGGAGTATGTCTTGTTGGAGAGGTGTGAGCTACCACAAAGGTCACAACTCAACAGACACAAAGGCTTCACCTTCTTCTCCGATGAACCGCACCACAAAGGTTTGGTTCACCTTCAACTATCGGAAACCTTCAAGGCGGAGTCCGGAGCCTTTACAACAACAATCCGGGGCACAACCCACAACTGGATTGGGGTCTCCCGAACGGCTACAATCTGTCACAAAGACAACAAGTGAGTACAACAAGGAGATAGGTTTTCCCAAAGGAAATCCTAGCAAAGGGCCCCTCAAGTGGATGAGGGGGAAATGAAAAACGGCTTGGTGAAGATGTAGATTCGGGCCTTCTCCTTCAATCCTCCAAAGATCAACGAGTTTGGATGGAGGGATTGGGAGATCTAGTAAATCTTGAGCTTGCAATAATGGTGTCTTCAAGTTTGGGCAAGCTAGCTGACCAAAGGTAGGTAGAGGGGATAAAATACCCCCTCCTGAAAAATGGCCGTTGTCAGCAGAAAACTGCCCACGTCGGTAGTACCGGGCCTCACCCGGTAGTTCCGACCGGCGTTGACCTGGAGGCAGAACGGAGACCAGTCAAAGCTTCCTCCCAGGCGTGCATCGGTAGTACCGGACCGCCTGGTCCGGTAGTACTTTCTTCACGGTAGTACCGCGCCACTACCGGGGCTACTACCGGGTAAAAATCCTCGAATGCAGAACGCCTCCCGGAGATGCGGTACTGGCCCCGGTACCAGCCACGGTAGTGCCGCATGGCCAAATTTCGGAGACACCCGGTAGTACCAGCTGAGCCAGAAAACTCAGCATTTCTTCAATCTTTGAATAGAATCTGTGCACATAAAATGTAGAGATAACCCTGCACAACTTAGCACACAAATTAGACCACTAATTGTGTTATCAACGAACATCAAAACACTCATAGCATGGAGATGCTCTTTCAATCTCCCCTTTTTGGTGTTTGATGACAACACAATTAGGTACTACCAATGATTTGCAAAAGATAGACGGGCTCTCCCAAATGTGTGTATCATTTGATATTTGCGTTTGAATGCACAACACACAACATCCAAATGGGCGGAGCTCCCCCTTTATTTTACAAACCAAGCAAGTTCACAAAGATAACAAAGATAACCACTTGCATAACATACGACAATATTGTAAATAAAAGTAATACTTAGGTCTTATTACAAGCCACAAAGTCTTTGCACGTCTTACACCGTGCATAAAGGAGAGTTCAAAGCAAATATCCAAATAGAAGATGGAACACAAGGAAAAGATCAAAGAAAGTTCAAGGCATGTGTTCCTTCCATGCAAATCCCGATGAGGTCCCAAAGAACACATTCTCCCCCTTTGTCATCGAAATGCCAAAAAGGGAGAAGTGCGATGCTACAAACGTCCCTAGGAGCATCAAGCTCCACCAACATCATGGTGGGAAGAGGAAGCATCATCATCTTCATCATCAGTCCAATGGCTATGCTTGGAGATCCACTTAGCCTTGGGAGTGATTTGGCCTTCCGAGCCTGCTGAAACTGTCATGCCCATCTTCACCATCATAGCTTTCTGACACTCAGCTGCCTTCTTGTGGTACACATGGGCTTCATACATGCGGTCTTGAAGGTCAAGCTTGAGGTGAAATGCCCTCTTGGCCTTAATTTGTATCTTCTTGAACCAAGATGGTTTCTCAAGAGGTGGTTCACTCCCACTAGCTTTAGCAGCCTCAGCAGCAGCGGCAGCATCAAGGGTCATCTTCTTGGGAGGGGTGTGAGGCTTGATCCGAAGATCCTTCACCAGATGAGAGACAATATGGCTGCCATCCTTCATGATGTCATCTCCATCCTTGGCAAGAGCCCACTTGCGGCGAATAAGCTTCATAATAAAGGGTCCATAGATAGGTGCCCTCCTATCAATGACCACGGACCAAAGATCATTCCACATGAAATCCATGACATCAAGCCTTTTTCGGTGCCTTGGTTGTCCTTGGAGAGCTTGAGAAGGCCAAACACAAAACCATGAACTTGATCCCAATTGCCCACACGAGGAGAGATAGTCTCGCGGTATATGCGGTGAAGAATCTCAAAGGGGCGAACAAGATGAGCAGTTTGACCATTTGTGCCATTTCCCATAGTAATTGGTGCTAGGACATCCTAGGAGCTTGATTGGTCTCTTTCATGGCACCTCCAACCACTTGGGGAGAGTTCACCATTGTCCTCGTAGCCCAAAAGTTCACCAAACTCCTTCATGGTAGCTGTGAGTAGGGTGTCCTTGGTTATCCACTTGAGGGTCCTTGCATCATCATGATCAAAATAAACGGTGGCAAAGAACTGGACAATGTAGTACTCAATGTATGGATGGTTGAACTTCATAATGTCGATCAACCCAAACTCTTCACACATGGCAAGTGTCTCATCAAAATAGCCCTTGTGCTTTGGGTCTTTCATGTATTGGATGTCAATAGTGTGTTGGACAACCACCTTGTACTTCTTGTGAACATTGATTTCCTTGTAGATGGTCTCTTGATCATTGGTGTAGAAGTGTGGGTGACTCACAAGAGGTGACTGATGCATGTAAAATGCATACATGAACTTTGGATTATTTTACTTATATTCCAGTCATATTTACATCATATAAGGGTTATATCACTGTTTTATAATGATTTTTGGAATATTTCATGATTTTCCTATTTTTATGGAATTAACCCTGCGCAGTCAGAAAACCCTGTTTTCTATATTTTAATGTTTCAGGGACCCAAACGACGTCCAAATGACCTGGAAATTTACGAGCATCAGTTTTTGGAAGGAAGAAGACTTGGGAGCGAAGGAAGCGAACAAGCGGAGGCCCGAGGCCCAAAAGGGGGTGGCCCACGTGGCCAAGGAATCTGGCCGTGTGGGACCCACCATCTGGAGCCTCGAGGCTCCGTTGCCGTCGATCTTTTTGCCCACGACTCCGTCTTGACCTAAAACCGACTATAAAAATAGCCCCCGACGTTCTCTGGAGAGAGCGCCGCCGAAACACAGAAACCACGAAACAGAGACCTGGAGCTGCAGATTGGAGGGGGGAAACTCCGGCGGAGTGCTGCCGGGGCGGTCTCCATCTTCTCCAACGACTTCTCCACCGTCTCCATGATGAAGGGGGAGTAGTCCACCCCCTGGACTTGGGTTTGTGGTGGTAACTTATGTATCTCTCCTCTCTTTGAGCTTCACTAATTAGTACCATATGAGCTGCTGAACATGATTACGGTCATCTATGTAATTCCTATGGTGGATATTGTGGTATGAGATGATTTGTTATGCATTTACCGTTGTGTTGGAGCTTTTATGATTTGTCATACTTTGGAGATATTCTATGATGCATGTGATGGTTTGATTTATGCATAATGCCTTTTTTATCCTTGTCATGAGGTGATTGACACCACCAAGTGTGGATAGATGAGAGAGATGTGGTCATGCACACGAATTATGAATCATTGCACTAGTGTTTAGAATATTGTCCATTATGAAGTATGATGTATGTAGGTACGGGATGGCCGATGTGACAACGGCATATGTATTGAGTGGCATGTGCAATACAGCCCAACATCCTTTATCGGGGGTAAAAAGAAAGAGTATGATGTGGGAGTGACAGCAGCCATGTTAGCCTTGCGGGGGTGACATAGCACACAAATGAGTATTTCTTTCAACTATGTGTTTTAGGACATATAGCCGTCATTAAAAGCTACCATTAAAACATGACAATTGTGTGTACTTTATCCATAACATGATAATCACCATAGATGAGAGAGAGGATTAAGTGAACCCATGAACCCATGTCCATTGTTCCTATAAGAGAAAACCTTTGTCTTGTCCTCTTGCATTGAAGAGGACTGGGACACTTTCACATTCTTGTTTTGTTACGTTAAACTTCATCCATTAAATCAACCACCTTTTTCTTTAAACTTGTTTAGTGCATAATCAACTAAAACTTGTGACACTTTAGTTGTAGGGAATAGATAACTTTTCCTTCTTGCTCCTGCGGATCGATACCTTACTTCCACATTGAGAGGTGCTACAGTGATCCCCAGCTCTTGGGGGTTATCAAGCACTTTTCTGGCGCCGTTGCCGGGGAGCGTAGCGCTTAAGTTTCTATTCTTGTGTGCACTATACTTTAGATTTATTTTATCTTGTTTCTTTAAACTTGTTTGGTTGTGAGTTTCTCATTAGCTTTACTTTCAGTTATATATATCAAAATACAAAAAAATAGAAAATGGAAAATATTATAAAAACTCGTGTTACGAGCATAACTATGGATATAAATGATGCTTTGTTTAGACACTTGAATGCTGATAAAATTGCCAAGGATTATAGAGAATCAAAGGAATGGAAAATACTAAAAGGTTTCATGATGGAATTAAATTATATTGCTGAGAAGTTGCTTTTACACCATGATGCAACTTGTATGTTTTGCTCTGAACAAAAGGATAAACATTTTGAATTTCAATGCAGGTTCCATGAAGAATATGTTATTTCATCCTACCATACTGGTGATTATGCTTATTTAGAATGGAACAAGTAGAGGAATTTGTTACCTTCAAGGCATCTTTTGAATTGCAAACCTTCATTCATGAAAATAAAACTTGCCCTATAGCTAATAAATTTGAAAGAGAGATAGATTTTATTCTTGAATATTGCAGAAACAACTTCTCTCAAAATATTTATGTTGTTGAATATCATGAGGCTCCCCAAGAAAGTACTGATGTTTTGCAGGAAGAAGATGATGGAAATATGAGCTTGGAAGAGGAAGAAGCTGAAGAAGAGGATAAGAGCTAGCTGAAGAAGAGGATAAGAGCCTAAGCTTGGGATGCCCATGCAACCCCAAGAAGATGATGAAGATGATGAACAACTAGAGAATGAAGAGAGGGAACTTCCACCTTCACCACCTATGGATGAGGGTAACCTTCAATATATTGCTGATGATAAACTCTGCTTTTATGATTCCGATGAAGATGAGGAATATCAACCTATGCTTAATGAGAACATGATTGATAATGATTTTAAAGATAATGAGGAATATGGTTTAGACATGCTATATGATAATGCTTTAAATGATGGATGTGATATTTTTACTATTTTTAATGATTATGCTTATGTGGAGAGTAATGGTACTGTTATGCTTATGGATCATGATAATAATGCTTTATGTGATAGCTATATTGTTGAGTTTATTCATGATGCCACTGAAAATTATTGTGAGAGGGCAAAACATGGTTCTAAATATCTCAATATTATTTGTTTCCTCTCTTTAAGTTCAAAGTCTTGAAATTGCTTTGTTTTATCTTCCTATGCTACTTGCTTTGTGTTTCAATGATTTATTTTCTTACAACATGCCAATGCATAGGAAGTGGGTTAGACTTAAAAGTGTTTCATATTTTTTCTCTTGATGCTCTCTTTTTGCATTACAATTCTTATTCCTATGTGAGCATCATTAAAACTATCATGGCTGTCCAGAAAACAGATTCCTAAGCTTCACTGCGAAAAATGTTAAAAATCACAGAAGTGGAATTTTGACCTGATATTTTACGACAGCAATATTCAGTTATTAATACACATTTCATTAGTTCAAAGTTTTCTGATTTGAGCAACGTAAGTGCCTCTGAAAATTCACTCTTTACGGGTTGTCCAGTTTTTGACAGATTCTGTCTTTATTTTGCATTACTCTCATTACTTGTGTTTTGTGTGGTTCCATTGATCAAATAGCAATGCACAACCATAGTAATATTAGCTAATGTGTAGAATCAATTCATGATATGTCTTTTCTGTACCTAAGAGGATTTTATTTATGGAGACACTAACCCCTCTAATCAAGTTTTATGATGA
The DNA here is from genome assembly GCA_947311845.1 of Poa pratensis. Lineage (NCBI taxonomy): Eukaryota > Viridiplantae > Streptophyta > Magnoliopsida > Poales > Poaceae > Poa > Poa pratensis. The sequence continues at coordinate 45,516,495 of CAMZMU010000027.1, read as the reverse complement.
GTTTTGTGTAAAGAGAATCTTCAAGTGGAAGAGATGAGGATGATGAACAAATATTAAGAGGGACAAACACAAGCTTGGGGATGTACCCCTGGGTACACCCTACATATTTCGAATAAGTACAAGAATTCAAGCTTGGGGATGCCAAGCCACCTCACTCCAACCATCTTGATACCAAGTAAGTAAGCCTAGCTATATGGCTATAAAGAAAGCGCTTTACGGGAGGCAACCCGGTTGTTTTTATTTGTGATTTTCTTTGTGTCCTCTTGCTGTAACAAGAGACTTAGTTTTTAGTTTAGTTTCTGGAATTTTTAATAAAGTGCAAGTTTTACCCATTTTGGTTTGAAAAGTTGCTTATAGCATTCGGAGATTTTATTCCTGCACGAATCTGTGCACGGTATGATTTTTAATTCTTACTCTGTAACTCCGAATGAGCTCATATTTGAACTGTAGTTGCAACTTTTCATCCTCTGTATGCGTGAATTTTTCGGAATTTTTCGACAAATTTAAGTAGGGTAGAAAAATACGTTTTGTTGCTGCTGTTTTTCTGGACAGATTCTGTCTTGATATTGTTTGATGCATTCTTTGAGCTTTTTAGCTTGAATCTTTTTATTCAATTGAGTTTATGAGTAGGCATACAACATTATATACTCTCTGGACATTCATATGAATTTTTGTCTAAGGATTTTATGCAGCAAGGAACCTATTTGTTTATCACTACTAATGTCACCCCACAGAAAAGAAATGGAGAAACGGTGTTTTGAAGTTTTTTCACAGGGATTAGAGGAGCTGCACCAAGAGCTATCCAAGGATGGTGAAGACCATAAGCTTGGGGATGTCAAGACAACCCCACTGGACCAACACACTCTCGGTTTGCACACGTCTAACTTCTGTTTTTCGATCAAAGCACTTTATCGTATAAACTTGGAGCGTCTGTTATTTACTTTTGTTATTTCGGTTTAATATTTAAGACCACCACTATCATTTATATATGAGAGCTACTGGAAGTTTGGGTTGAATTATGTTGGATGCTATTAAATATATTGGGATAGGGATGTTTGAGTTGATTTTAAAAGATACATATAGTTGCATAATTCATGTGCTTTGAATGAATGTTAATTTGCAAGAGTGTTGTTAAGAGCTATCTTATGCCATGTTTAGATGTTGAATTTTAACTTTACTTGGTTTAACATGGATTGATTAGTTCTATGGACACTTATGCATGCATTTAGATGGTCAACTTTCTCCCTATTGCTAGCCCAAAAATTACAACAAGTAAAAAGCTTGTTTCCCAACACCTTCAACCAAAGTTTTTCCAGTGAGTCCACCATATCTACCTATTAGCTTTATGCTATTCCAAGTATGTTTATCATGTTATATTGTGTTATCTACATTTCTGAATTTAAATGCTTATGTTATTGATTGTCATGGGAAAAATTGGTTAAAAGCTCTCACGAACTTGATGCACAATTTACTTTTATTGCATTTAATAAGCATGAACCATTGTGATTAAAATTATGAAGTTGTGGGCTTGACAATTGTTTTGGTTGGGAGTTAGCCCATATGTGCTGTCACATGGCAAGCTTTCAACATTGCACTTATTTATATTTAGTTGATGTCATGTACTTTTGTTTATGGATGCCTATCATGGGTGAAATGAATGTGGATACTTAGTAAGTTCAAAGAGTTTGTATAAATGGTTAGAGAAATGTCTGGGCCGCTAATCTAAGCCATGCATCATTCATGGTGGAAATTTACAGCATAACCATAATGTTCATTCAGTGATGCACCTCATAATAAAAAGCTATACCCATAGTAAATAAAAGAGTGCTGAGATTGTTCATTGTCTGTTTGTCTTGTTGTTTTGACATGGGCTTGTTCATGTCAAGGGGCAAGAGGTACCCCAGTGCAGTTCTTGATGATACTATTATTACTTGCAATGACCTTTATTTGAATTTACTTTGTGGACCAAAGTGAGTAACACATGGTGTAGGTACTTGTATTCAAGGGACATGAGACATTCAACCAATACATTGTCAAGCACACCACTCATATTTGCTTTCACTTTAAACATTAATCATTCAAGATGCTATGATAGGGGTAATGAGAGCTCCACACCAATGACTACCACATTGCAAGCATTAACTTAAGTAGAAGTGTTTGGAAGTTAGATGAAACTTATTCATGCTTTACCTCTACTTATTTATCTATCCAAAGTGTCCACCTTTTATATTCAGTTTTCATAAGAAGTACTCTATGACCACCATAGGATGTTTTTACTTTTCATTATGCATACATTTGGTCCATAGTACTTTCTTCTATATTACACTTTGTGAATTTATCATTGAACATCTTTACATTGAGTATTTGATATCACTTCATAATTTATCTTGCATATTGTTATTCCTTTGAAGAATGAATCATTTGACTCTATGTAGCAATAGTAATCACCTTTGATATCCATTGATAGTATTAAAATGCAAAGTCCATGTTAGTTTTATCACCTTCATACTCGGGACGAGCATGGGTTAAGCTTGGGGATGTTGATGCATGTAAAATGCATACATGAACTTTGCATTATTTTACTTATATTCCAGTCATATTTGCATCATATAAGGGTTATATCATGTTTTATAATGATTTTTGGAATATTTCATGATTTTCCTATTTTATGGAATTAACCCTGCGTAGTCAGAAAACCCTTTTTCTATATTTTAATGTTTCAGGGACCCAAACGACGTCCAAATGACCTGGAAATTTACGAGCATCAGTTTTTGGAAGGAAAAACTTGTGAGCGAAGGAAGCGAACAAGCGGAGGCCCGAGGCCCAAAAGGGGTGGCCCACGCGGCCAAGATCTGGCCGCGTGGGACCCACCATCTGGAGCCTCGAGGCTCCGTTGCCGTCGATCTTTTCGTTCACGACTCCGTCTTGACCTAAAACCGACTATAAAAATAGCCCCCCGACGTTCTCTGGAGAGGGCGCCGCCGAAACACAGAAACCACGAAACAGAGACCTGGAGCTGCAGATTGGAGGGGGAAAACTCCGGCGGGGCGCTGCCGGGGCGGTCTCCATCTTCTCCAACGACTTCTCCACCGTCTCCATGATGAAGGGGGAGTAGTCCACCCCCTGGACTTGGGTTTGTGGTGGTAACTTATGTATCTCTCCACTCTTTGAGCTTCACTAATTAGTACCGTATGAGCTGCTGAACATGATTACGGTCATCTATGTAATTCCTATGGTGGATATTGTGGTATGAGATGATTTGTTATGCATTTACCGTTGTGTTGGAGCTTTTATGATTTGTCATACTTTGGAGATATTCTATGATGCATGTGATGGTTTGATTTATGCATAATGCCTTGTTTATCCTTGTCATGAGGTGATTGACACCACCAAGTGTGGATAGATGAGAGAGATGTGGTCATGCACACGAATTATGAATCATTGCACTAGTGTTTAGAATATTGTCCATTATGAAGTATGATGTATGTAGGTACGGGATGGCCGATGTGACAACGGCATATGTATTGAGTGACATGTGCAATACAGCCCAACATCCTTTATCTGGGGGTAAAAAGAAAGAGTATGATGTGGGAGTGACAGCAGCCATGCTAGCCTTGCGGGGGTGACATAGCACACAAATGAGTATTTCTTTCAACTATGTGTTTTAGGACATATAGCCGTCATTAAAAGCTACCATTAAAACATGACAATTGTGTGAACTTTATCCATAACATGATAATCACCATAGATGAGAGAGAGGATTAAGTGAACCCATGAACCCATGTCCATTGTTCCTATAAGAGAAAACCTTTGTCTTGTCCTCTTGCATTGAAGAGGATTGGGACACTTTCACATTCTTATTTTGTTACGTTAAACTTCATCCATTAAATCAACCACCTTTTCTTTAAACTTGTTTAGTGCATAATCAACTAAAACTTGTGACACTTTAGTTGTAGGGAATAGATAACTTTTCCTTCTTTCTCCTGCGGATCGATACCTTACTTCCACATTGAGAGGTGCTACAGTGATCCCCAGCTCTTGGGGGTTATCAGTGACCTATCTGTATCATACGGATTTTCTTCTCTGAGCTTCTGATAATCCTCATTCTTCCAAAGATGTAGCGGTTTACGAGCTTGTCTCTTGGGGGGAGTAGTGGTAATGCGTGCAGCAGTAGGTTTTGCACGGGTACGAGCAGTGCTCTTGGTTGGCAATACCTCTTCTTCTTCTTCTTCAAGATCTTCCTCCATGAGACGCTTCTTCTTACCACCACGACGGCTACCTGTGATAGAGCATATAGGTAGGGAGGGAAAGGAGATGAGTGGACAAGTTCATGCAAGTGAGAAACAAACTAGTCAACAGATGTAATTTGGAGTTGATTCAAGCAATTTTATACGGGCGGTAGTACCAGGCTGCTTCCGGTAGTACCGAGTGACTCGATTCAAACCAGAAAAGCCACAAAATTGAAAGATTCCACCACAAATTACAAGAATCAACTAGTACAAGAGGCCTAAGTGATCTTCCAACCAAATTTAACCGTGGACTACGGAGCTACCGGTGATTTCCTCTAAAAGCATCTAGGTTTCAAGATGGAGAAACGAAGAGTGCAAGAAAAGGGGAAATACCGGAGGCCATGGAGGAGATCGACGAGGGGATCGCTCCCACGGAGCAGATCTGGCCGGGGATGGCGGATTCCGGCGGCCTAGGGCGGCGGCCGGAGCAGGGACAGAGGGGGCGGCAGGGTGGAGTCGTGCGGATGGGGAGAAATGGGGAATCACCCCAACCCCGCCCGCATAGGAAGTTATATTGGATACCTGCGATTCCCGGTAGTACCGGGGCGAAATAGACGGTACTATCGGGGCCTGAATCTTTGCGAGCAGTGTTTAAACTACTTAGATTCAGAGCCCGTTACTACCGGGTTCCACCAGGCGGTACTACCGGAGCCTCCTCTGAAACCCCAGATTTTGTGGAAAGAATTGAACTTGTGCTAGAGTGATGGTTTGAGATAAGAACTTGGCATGGGATTTAGAGGCTCAACCTGAAATGGTACTTCACACTCAATCTTGCAAGAGGCAAACACACATAAAACCAAGATTGGGCATGTTTTCCATAAGAAACAAGATAGAGCCGAACCAAACAAAAGATTTTCAATAAGATCCAAATAAGAACCAACTCTTCAACAAGAAGAGGGAGGTGTCCTAGGCCACCATGTTTGAGTTTATGGCGTGACACCGCGAAGATATATCTTGGGTTCACAAAAAACACTCATCATTTAAGCTCACAATTCATCGAACGAATATAGAGAGGTAAATGAGTTCTTAATATAGGCATAATGGGGGAGGGATGGTCCAATGTGTTAGGGCCGCACTCCCCCTATGTCCATGCCTACACCTAAACCAAATACATAGTCAAAATATAGGTGTGTATGCAAGATAATCAAGTCAAGCTCCTTGAATCCACGATATTTAGCTCATGCCTCAAATAAGTGAATCTTGCTTCATCAAGTGGCTTCGTGAAAATATCGGCAAGTTGGTTTTTGGTTGGAATATAGCCAAGCTCAATATCACCACGGGCAATATGATCCCGAATAAAATGATGACGGATCTCAATATGCTTCGTTCTTAGTGTTGCACTAGGTTGTGGTCAATCTTGATTGCACTTTCATTGTCATACAAAAGAGGCACTTTTTCACAATTGACACCGTATTTCTTTAAAGTTTGCCTCATCCATAATAATTGGGTGCAAGCACTAGCGGCCGCCACATACTCGGATTTGGCGGAGGACAGAGATATGCAATTTTGCTTCTTAGAAGACCAACTCACCAAGGACCTACCAAGAAATTGGCATGCCCCGGAAGTTGATTTCCTATCATCCTTGCAACCGGCCCAATCCAATCCGTGTACCCGGCAAGAGAGAAATTAGTGCCCTTTGGGTACCACAAACCAAACCTTGGGGTATAAACAAAATAGCGAAGGATTCTATTGACCGCCTTCAAGTGGCTTTTTTAGGAGCGCTTGATACCTTGCACACACCCCTACACTCAACACAATATCGGGTCTAGATGCACAAAGATAAAGCAAAGAACCAATCATAGAGCGATAAAGTTTTTGATCAACATCAATACCGTCGGGGTTAAGTTCAAGATGGCATTTGGTGTCCATAGAAAACCGCTTCTCCTTAGCATTTGCATATTGAACCTCTTGAGCATGTCTTGGGTATATTTGGCTTGAGAGATGAAAGTCCCTTCATTCAATTGCTTGATCTCAAATCCAAGAAAGAACTTCAATTCGCCCATCATAGACATCTCGAACCTATCGGTCATAAGCTTTGAAAATTCATCATTGAAAGCTTTGTTAGATGAGCCAAATATAATAACATCAACATAAAGTTGGCATATGAAAAGCTCCCCTTTAACCCTCTTGGTAAAGAGGGTGGGATCGATTTGCCCCACTTCAAATCCACGGTCTAGCAATAGCTCTCTTAGGTGCTCATACCAAGCACGAGGTGCTTGTTTGAGACCATAGAGCGCCTTATCAAGCTTGTAGACATGGTTAGGGAATTTGGGATCCTCGAAACCCGGTGGTTGCTTAACATATACCAACTCCTTTAAAGGACCATTAAAAAGCACTTTTCACATCCATTTGTTGCAACTTGAAATTATGATGTGATGCATATGCAAGAAGGATACGGATGGACTCAAGGCGAGCCACGGGTGCAAAAGTCTCTCCAAAATCAATGCCTTCAACTTGAGAGTACCCTTGTGCAACCAATCTTGCCTTGTTCCTACAACCATTCCATGTTCATCTTGCTTGTTCTTGAATATCCACTAGTGCCTATAACATTGCGGCAATCTTTGGCTTCTCAACTAGATTCCACACTTTGTTGCGCTTGAAGTTATTGAGTTCATCATGCATAGCTTCCAACCAATCCGGATCTTCAAGAGCTTCAAACACTTTCTTTGGTTCCACCATGGAGATGTGTGCTTGATGTTCACTAAAGCTTGCCAATTGTCTCCTTGTGGTCACACCCTACTTAGGTCACCAATGATTTCTTCTAGCTGTGACTTTTTATTTCAAAGTCTCTTGCAATCCTTACTTTTCGACGGGTTTCGATATCTCTATTGCATCTTGGAGGTATCTCTTGATCATCTTGATCATTTGAGTCCCCGTCTTGACCGGAATGTTGACCTTGATCATCATTATGCACATCTTCAACAATAGAAGGAGAGGGTTGATCTTGGTCTTGACCTTGGCTAGCATCAACAATAGAACTTGGTTCTTGCATAGCAACTTGGTCAACATGAGGAGGGTCTTGAACTTGTTCTTGGGTTGGTGCATCATTTGCTTCCATGGTAGGTGCCGGTTCAACTTGTGATGATGAGGTCTCCACTTAAGTGGAGCTTGGACTTGCTTGAGGAGACTCGTGATGAATCTCAATGTCGCGATAGAAACCAACGCCCATCTTCTTATTGCATCTTGAGGTTCCTCATTATCTACATCACAAACATGAAATTGCGCCACTTGGGAGCCGTCATTCTCATCGAACTCACACTACAAGATTCTAACTCTCCCTAAGGATTTGTCGTAGACTCTATAAGTGTGAGATTCACACCGTAACCAACAAAAATACCCTCTAAAGCTTTAGATTCAAATTTAGATAAACGAACACCTTTGATTTTATAGAAACACTTACAACCAAATACTCGGTAGTAGGAGACATTGGGCTTGTTGCCGGTGAGCATCTCATAAGGTGTAAACTTCTTGCCTTTGCGAAAGAATAACCGGTTTGATGAATGACACGCCGTGGAGATGGCTTCGGCCCACAAGAAGAGTGGAGACTTAAACTCCGCCAACATAGACCTTGCCATATCCATGAGGTCCGGTTCTTCCTTTCGGCTACACCATTTTGTTGAGGGGTATATGCAGCGGAATATTGATGACGAATCCCTCTTCACTAAGAAACTCATTTAGGGTGTAGTTCTTGAACTCGGAGCCATTGTCACTCCTAATGGCCAATATGGGGACATTGTGTTGGCGTTGAATTTCATTGGAGAAGTCGATGACGGTTTGTTGAGTCTCATCCTTCGTTTGAAGAAATAAACCCAAGTAAATCTTGAATAGTCATCAACAATCACTAAGCAATACTTCTTCCCACCAAGACTTGGTGAGGCACGGCACCAAAGAGATCAACATGAAGAAGTTCCAATATCCTCTTTGATGAAATGATGGTCTTGCTTGGATGGGGAGAATCATGCATCTTTCCTTCAACACAAGCCCTACAAAGACGATCTCTAGAAAAAGAAACATTGTTTTTTAGTCCAAGAATGTGGCCACCCTTGTGAAGACTTTGCAAAGTTCTCATGTTGACATGGGACAAGCGGCGATGCCACAACCACCCCACGTCGGCCTTTCCAAATAGGCATATTGCTTAAGTGTTGGTTGACCCCGAAAAGTCCACCACAAACAACTCATTTTCAACATACCCAACGAGCATGACCTTTAAGGCCTTGTTTGATTCAAAGGATCACAAAGTGCAGGAATAGGAATAGGGATAGGAACGGTGAAGGATTGCAACGGGAAAACAAAGGATTGGAGATTGTAGGAATACTTTCTTTAGTGGTCGTTTGATATACATGAAAGGAAAAGTAGAGGAATCTTAACCTATTTGTTAAGCAACTTGATTAGCCTATGTAATAAGTAGGAGCAACAGCTTTAAGTGGCTTCTGTTGCCTCGTTCCTCTCAAAGGAATGAAAAAATGAGGTCAGACTTCATTGTTGGTTTCCCTTGTATTTCCTATGAATCTGGTTGCAAAGGAAAATTTCCCTCAGATTTCCTTTAGTGCAATCCTTTGATTCAAACGATGCTACAGTACAAAATCCTATAGGAATAAGAATCCTACGCTTTTCCTACCAAAATCCTGTGAATCAAACAAGGCCTAAAGTCTTGCTCCTCAAGAGTATCACCATATCAATAGTAAAATGGACATCAATGTTCATCTTATTAAGTGCACGAACGAACATTAAATTGTAACCGAGGGACTCGACAAGCATGACATTTACAAGGGTGATATCTTTTACAACTACCACCTTACCGAGACCCTTTACGTGTCAGTAACTCAAAGTCACCTGACTTTGTGGGATACAAAGTCAGCCAATCCATTCCTCTCCATGCAATCACACCGTCCATGGCGCATTCTGATTTCCGGAGTTCTTGGTCCTCGACTTGGAGTAGGCGGCTTACAGTGGTACCGGTCACTCGGCAGCAACTCCTAGCAGCATGATGGCGTCACCAGAAGCAGCCCTACCACGCCAAGCCAGGCCGACCAATCAAACTATCAATCTCAAACATGATTTTTAGAGATATACCGTGTACATAGAAGCAAAGATCAGGGAGGATTCAACCCAACAAAGTCTACCACCTCCTGTACTGCATGATTTTTTCTTTTGAGAAAAAACAGTATTCTAAACGAACGTCACTCTCTGAAGGTGGGGTCCCGCAAAAAAAAATCTGCAGCAGGGCCACACGCACGCCACTGACTTAAAGCAAGCTCTCCACGATTGTAGGATTCACACAGCCAAACCAAACGATGGAACCCGCCTCCAGAACACCTGGGGTGCTCGGGCTCCATGTCCTCCTCTGCTCATCGCTGCTCCTCAACGCCCTCTTCGCAGCGCACCACTTCTTCTCAGCTCTGCCGACGCCGCCGCAGCTGCTTGGCGCGGCCAGCAACGGCGGCGGCTCACTGAGCTGGGCGCTGCAGGCGGCCAGGGATGCCGAGTCCGTGGCCGCGACGGGTTGCTTCGGCCACGGCCGCGTGTTCCTGGATGGCATCGTCGGCGAGGACGGGCGACCCGGGTGCGAGTGCAACACCTGCTTCGAAGGGCCGGACTGCTCCGTCCGGACGCCCGACTGCACCGTCGACGCTGACAGGTGACCAGATTCTACTGTTCTACATAGTACATATGCCTCGATCTCTCCCTCCCTTCTTGCCGTGCGTGGTCGCTGCCAACTGTGAAGTTCTCGATGGCATGATTTGGGAGGATGCCGTTAGGTGCACAGTAATTACCTCTGGTTACCTAATTGTGATCCCAGTTGTTGCGTCGTCCCATCGGCATCTTGCGTCTCCGGGCAATAAATCTTGCGCGCGGTACTGCGACAGATACGAGGTGGTAAAACCTTTTTAGAGAAGCAAGTACATATAGATATGAAAAAAATGAGTGAGCAACCGAGTTTTGCCTCCCGTGCACCCGTGCTCTCTCCATTAAAAAAAAAAATCATGTGAGCTACATAAAGAACGACAAAATCTTGTATATTTTGAAGATTTGAAAGTGTGTACATTTATCCACACATTTGTCATTTTTGTGTGGCTCCGAATAGAAATCATTTTTAATTTTTTTCATAGAGAGATCATTGAAACCCGTGAGCAAGAGTCCATCTCTATGTATGCTTCTATACAAATGTATAAATGTGAAAATAGAAAAGATAGGGAGAAGGTTGTAAAATTTAATAGTGTAATAACCAACATTACTATATGAGTAGGAGTGACTATAAGTGATGGTTTAAAAAGACATGGCAACTGCATACATTTCAACGACATAGACAACACGCTCGGACGAGCTACGCGAGTTGGTTTAGTAATTACATACGCTAAACTGATTGATCTTGTATCACTGGGATGTTCGGGAAAAAGATCATCCTAAAATAGTGTGCGCGTTAGCTAGGATCTTCTGCCAACGACTATGAGCAACAAATCATCCATAATCAACCATATGTACATACACTAATATCCGAATGGTACTAGCATCGCGCTAAGAGCATCATTAACTGCCCCCACTTGTATCTAGAAATGATTATATGCCTCTTAGCTTTTAGTTGAGAATTTGAGGTGAAGAAGAGAGGGTCAACTTCTACATAGCTTGTCGTTCGCTATCGTGCAATTTGCCTCCACCTTCGAAGAAGGCCCCTTCCTTCTCGCGCTTGGCCGAAGGGCGTCGTACCATCACGAGGCAGGAAATTACCAAAAGATGACACGACAGGAAGATGTCAATCGAGACGCCTTGAAAAGCCAGATCTGAAAAAGGCCGATGTCTCAAAACACAACCACCAACTCAGTACCGCCGGAGAGGGAAACTTTCATTTATTTTTTTTCTCTCCAGCCCTGGATCGGGGGCGCTGACCCACAGACGAACAAATGAACCCGCGGAAAGGAGAGCACATCAAGCATAAGAGGATCTCCAACCAAACACGCCACCACATCGTTTTGGAAAACACGTTCTCATTAGCTGCCCAGGAACCAAACATAGCACATCCACCTCCCGTAGACTCCAAGACGACGACTCCAAGGAGCATACAATTCCGAGTAAATGGCATTGGCGGTCACTGAACTCGTCAAGTGGGTGCACTTAAGTCACCGTTTTCAAAAATCTTCTGAACCCGTCACACAAGTGAGGATCCGTGTGCACCACTGGTCACTCGACCGGTTTTTGACCGAAATAGGTCACGTGCGACTCATGTGTGCTTGTTAGTTTTTGCAAATAACCCTTCAATTTTTATGTATGCACCCAGCCTCCTTGTTTGCTGTCAAGTGGGCCCCACCTATCAATGGAATGAAATAAAGAACACAAATAAAATATATGTGCCGGTTCTGCGCGTGCGGCCTGGAGCTCGTCCGCTCTAGATGACATGAAACAGTTTGAACCTGTCAGGCAATAAAAAATTTGTAAAAATGTAAATATCTAAAAATTAAAAATTCTGAAAAATAAAAAGCACAAGTCAACGCTGCTCTCCTCACGATCAGCACAACGCGCAGGACGCGCAAGAGCAGCTGCACCACGACGCGCGTGCGGGCATCCCAGACGGCGATGCGGCCGTGGCAGTCGCCGGCGGCCAGGCGGAGCGGGCGGTGGTCGTCGTCCTCGCGTTCTACCGCACAGATCCGGCCGTCGTCTCCGCGTTCGCCGGCACGCCCGCCGAGGTCGCCGTCGCGCGCCGCCACTTCCTTGACCTCTGGCCACGGGCACCCGCTGCTCCCCCAGATGCGCGCCGTCGCGTCGCCATCCGCTGCCCTCGGGGACGGTGCTGCTGTGGGCTGTCGCTCGGGGACAGGCCTGGACGAGCTGGGCGAGCTCGGGGACGGGCCTGGACGAGCTGGACTGGCCGCCCTGCCTCCACTCTCCGCGGCGGCGCCGCCCTCGACGCCGTCCACCTGACCACCAACCACGCCATCCTGAAGCTCGCGTACCTGACCAGCAACCACGCCATCCTCGAGGACATGGACTTCGACGCGCTCCGGCACAACCTCCGCGTCAGGTCCGGCGAGGCGCTCGCCGTGAGCATCGCGCTGCAGCTGCACCGCCTCCTCGCGGCGGACGACGCTGGCAGCTTCGAGCAGCTCCTGGAGCTAAAGCTGAACACGCGGCTGCAGCTGAGCCCCGACGCGTCCGCGCTCTCGCCGCAGTCGCCCATGTTCTCCGCCACGGATTTGAGGGAGAGAAAGAAATCGGAGGTTTTTTTTTTGCAAAGTTCCTGGTCAAAAACTGGTCAAAACCGGTCGAGTGACCAGTGGTGCACACGGATGCTCACTTGTGTGACGGGTTCAGAAGATTTTTGAAAACGGTGACTTAAGTACACCCACTCGACGAGTTCAGTGACCGCCAATGCCATTTACTCTACAATTCCCAGAAGGGCTGCTGCCGCCCAATCAGAGGGATTCAGGGTTTTCACCTAGGCACAATAAAGGTGTGAATAAGAGATGGACCTTGAAGTCGCCTCCAAATAGGGGAGGGGCGTTTGAAACATCGTCGTCGTCCCACCACCAGCCAAGGATTTCCCCTAGACTAGGGCCTAGACCAACCACCTTGACAAGGATCCAAATTCGACGAAGATGTGGAAATCTCGAGCTAGCGGGATGGGTACTGCACGTGACGAGGGATGTCGTCTTTCGATGTGAAATCGGAGGCAGACGGGGTGACCCCCGCGCCACGACCAACATCTGCTTCCCTCTTGCTGCCCGCACGACCGAGGAGGACGACCAGTAGAACCGACGAGTGTCCCCTTTCACACCAGGCCCAGACGTCGCCATCACCTCCCGAGGCCGCCACCCTAGATGTCAAAACTCTCCGTGCGAGATCATCACCGCCACCTTCCACGATGGCTTCCTACGCGGGCGCATCTGGCGCATCGAGGGAAAATGGGGAGGGAGAGGGGGTGGGGTAGTTAGGGTTTGTCGTCATCTGAGCGACTTGGGGCTGAGCGAAACGTTTTTTTTTCAAAAAAAAATCTTAAATGCAAAAACCGGAAACGTAAATTACTATTGTATGGTTAGTGAGTATATGTAGAGTTGTATTATACCTAGTTAAGATTTGAAGATCGGTTTACCACGGAAAAAAAACTTTGAAGATCGGTGACCACGTTTGCCGCGAGGCATTACGTAATTCAGTCAGCACTCAGCACTTGATCGTTTGGATCCCAGTCCAACCTACACTCCACCTAAAAGTAATCAGCACATATGAAGACGTAGGATAGGACCGTCCCATAACTAAAACGCGGCTCCATCTCAAAATAATAACCGAGTTCACATCAGATGTTCGGTACTGCAGACTTGTCCAAGTGTCACAGCAAATTACAGATCCATGCATTCATGGTCGTGTCGCAGTCGCACTCGCCATCATAGTGGTTGCTGCATCGAACTGGCCCCGTACACCAGCTAATATCTTTCCCCAATGATTTGTGCAGCGGGGACCCAATGTTCCTGGAGCCGTACTGGATGCGTCACGCCGGAGCCAGCGCCGTGGTATTCTCCGGGTGGCACCGCATGAGCTACAGAGCCACCAACGGCATTTTCCAGTCCGTCGAGCTTGAGCGCAGCATCAAGCAGCTGCACAGAGCCGTCGGCAACGCCGTCGCCGACGACAAGCACATGGTCTTCGGCACCGGGTCCCTGCAGCTGGTCAGCGCGCTGGTGTACGCCCTGTCTCCGGACAGCAGCTCCGGCTCGACGGCAGGCGTGGTCGCCACCTCGCCGTACTACCCGGTACTAGTGCTTCCGCTCACACATCCACTGACAGTGTGCGGTGTCGGTAAACCATTATTGATGAAAGACAGCTGTTGTTGAATTGTAAAGGACCTAACTGATCTGATGAAATGCCATCTGTTTTATTTGTTGGATCCATCGTCGATCATGCAGGCCTACAGAACCAGTACCGTGCTGTTCGACAACCGAGAGAACCGTTGGGAGGGGAACACCGCTATGTGGGCCAACGCGTCAGGGAACTCCACCAACTCCGAGGACATCATCGAGTTCGTGACTTCTCCGAACAATCCTGACGCCCTTCTCCGCAAGCCTGTCGTCGCCGGCTCGTCGGCGATCGTCGACCACGCCTACTTCTGGCCGCACTATACGCACATCCCCGCACCCGCCGACGAGGACGTCATGCTCTTCACCGTCTCCAAGCTCTCCGGCCATGCCGGTAGCAGATTCGGGTACCCTCCTACGCAAACCAAACTTCATTTCATTGCTGCGTTGCTGCAGGTGCACAAGCATCGTTCTTCATCAAAATCGTACATTCATGCATGCGCAGATGGGCGCTGATAAGGGACGAGAAGGTGGCAAAGAGGGTTAATGACTACATAATGCAGAACACCATGGGGTCGTCCCGTGACACCCAGCTCCGGATGCTCAGCATCATCAAGGCCATGCTGGCCAATCTTCGGAGCAAGGAGGACATCTTCGCCTTTGGGCGCGACGTGATGACAGCCAAATGGCGAAAGCTGAACGCCGTCGTGTCGCGCTCCGCCGGATCTCGCTGCAGAAGATCCCTCCCAGTACTGCACCTACTTCGACAGCGTCAGAGATCCATCGCCAGGTGAACGAATGAACGATCGATCTGCTGAAATTAACATTCAGAGTCTGAAATGGCTGAAGCTTGTTAATTACATCTGTAGGTAATCTGATGTTTAATTTGGTTGGTTGGGTTGCATGCAGCTTATGCGTGGGTGAAGTGCGAGAGGGAGGAAGACGGCGACTGCTCCGATATGCTGCTCAAGGCTAAGATCATCACGCGGTCCGGCGTCTGGAACGATGCCAGCAGCCGGTACACGAGGATAAGCCTCCTTAAG
Source organism: Poa pratensis (assembly GCA_947311845.1). Taxonomy (NCBI): domain Eukaryota; kingdom Viridiplantae; phylum Streptophyta; class Magnoliopsida; order Poales; family Poaceae; genus Poa; species Poa pratensis. The sequence continues at coordinate 45,501,381 of CAMZMU010000027.1, read as the reverse complement.
TCACAGGACGACTTCGACTTGCTCCTCGAGAGGGTCACGGAGCTTGTTGATGCCGAGAAGGAGAGCACTGCTGGCTCCAACTCCATGTGATGACTGATGTCAATATACAGAAAATGGGTCAAGAAAATGTCAGTATATACAGGAGCCATGTATACAATTGGACTGGATGGGCGCCAAAGTACTGAAGATCGAGCGGTCAGCTACGAGTTGACTGTTCACATGCAAGTACAGACATAGAACATTACCGGAATGATCAGCTATGCGTTGATTGTTCTCCTGTATGTGAGTAGACAAAAAATATTTCTTGCCGTACAATGTTATGGATCAATAATCAGCTATGCGTTGATTATTCTCGGTGTGTAAGTGGACAAGAAGAAAACTTTCCTTTGCTGTATGCGTTGATTGCTGTATTCAGAAACTGGTACCCTAATTTTAGTTTGTGATAATTTGGCAACAGTACAGGAATCATCAGGGCTGAAGGGGAAAAAATCTCGAGTATAACATGACAGGGAAGCCTGGCGTACAATAAAACAAAACAATTTTTTGCGCATCCAGGGAATCGAACCCTGGTCAGTACCGTGGGAGGGTACTATGATACCACTACACCAGATGCGCTTATAGTGATGTCAGTGGAAATAAACTACTACTTCAAAATGCCTGTTCTTCGGCGATTTCTGAAAACTAGAAGAAAGATTGTTCTTGTTGCCAATTGCGGCCGAAAGCATCAGTGTTTTCGATTCAGTACAGACTACCAAATCATTGTTGTTGTCCAACTTTGGATTCAGACATGCCAGTTCAAACTGCCACGGCAAACATCAAATTGTGGAAGGAGTGATGCAGAGGCCGGGGCCAGCTCCCCTTTTCGGAAAAAAAAATCTTGTGGAAGGAGTAGCATACAATACAACGTGACACGGCATGATGCGTGAAGTAGTAATAAACCAGGACACAAGAACAGACAAGATAAAGGAACCACACACAGAGGATGTCTGGATGACAAAATCATCCATTTGTATTCTTCATACTCGTACAAATGACTGACCCGAGTCCATCGATCGATCACAATTCAAACGTAGCATAGCGCTCGATCCTTAATCGGAGGAAACCCAAATCGTGCTAGCTAGCTAAGAGCGCGCGTGGTAGTTCAGAATCAGAACTTATCGACCTTGTCAGGCCTGACGACGGGGTTGGCCTGGGAGATGGCGTCGCGGCCGGCGCCCCTGTAGTCGAAGCCGCAGTCGTGCCTGTCCGAGTAGCGGTGCTCGCCGCAGAACACGCCGCCGCACCGGCACTCGAACCCCATCAAGCCCACCTTCCTCCCGCACGCCGCGCACCTGCTCTTGGTCTTTGCTCCTTGCTCGTCGTCTCGCTCCCTGGACGTCGCTGCCACCGCTTCGGCCTCCGCAGACGCCTGCAGCTGGGCCTCGGCGGTGCGGCGGAGGCTGTCGCGGAAGCACATGGAGCAGAGGCTGCCGGTGGCCGAGGAGCCGAAGAAGCCGCAGCCGTTGGCGCATGGGAGCGGTTCCGCGGGCTCCTGTGGCCGGAGCTGATCGGGGTCGTCTCGATTCTTGCTGCTTTGCTCCATGGTTAACTCTACGGATCAACGCACACGGTCGATGCTCGATGTGGTGGTTAAGAACTCGAGGGCGGCGAGATATGGGAGAGGAGGGATGGCACCGACGCAACTTGGTGCGGAGGCTTCCGGAAGGTGGATGAGACGGAAGACGGTGCCGTACTGTCGTTGCGTTTCAGTAGTGGAGGTTATGGAGCACTGGACTGGACTGGACTGACGTGCTTTGCGCGGGAGTCTTCTGTTGCTGACCCGTGAGCGGTTCTGTGCGGTGCAGGTAATCAGTTAAACTCGTATTTTAGCACCGCCGTTCAGCCTCGTACATCGGTTCAACCGCTGTTCAACCGCTCGGTCACTGATTCATCGGTTCAACCGCTGTTTCCATCTCCGACACACAAACAACCAAGCTCATTAGTGAGCCCATTAAAACAAGGCCTGTACCGGGGAGGTGATGTATCCAGGTCTGAACCGGGGAGGTGATGTACATCGCCTTCAGGCGACGCTTCTGCGTTTGCGCTCCTTCATGGGCTGAATTTGGAGCGGCTCAATATAAAAGGTACAATTTTCTGTTCTTTTTTTTCTTTTTTCAAATCTGGACAAATTATATTTTTGAAAATCTTAAAATCTGAACAAAAATCAAATATGAAAAATTTCAAATCTAAACAATTTTCGAATTTGAACAAATTTTATATTTGAACAAATTTTCAATTTAAACAATTTTTGAATTTAAATAAATTTTAAATCTGAACAAATTTCAAATACGATTTCTTTAATCTGAACAAATTTCAAATACGGACAAATTTTGAATCGGAATAAATTTTGAATCTGAAGAAATTTCAAATTCGAACAAATTTTAAATCGGAACAAATTTCGGATTTGAACAAATTTGAAATCCGACAAATGAACAAATTTTGAATCTAAACAATTTTCGAATTTGACCAATTTTCAAATCTGAATAAATTTCAAAAATGAACTTTTTTAGATATCTGAAAACTTTCCAAAAATCTGAAACTTTTTTGAAAAAAGAAAGAAATGGAAAAGAAAACAACAGAAAAATAAATGAAAAATAAACATAGAAGAAAAAGAAATAGAAAATATCGCGCAAAAATGGGCCGGCCCAATTTCAGGATCTTTCAGGCGACGATTGCGTCTGGCGTCGCTGCGCGGCGATGGATAGGATTCGCAGAACCGGGAATGTTTCCGTCTGCTTCGTTGTACGGTCCGGTGACATAAAAAGACGTTGTGACATTTGTTTCCCCACCATCAGATTATCACGAAAGGCTCGTGGCCACGATCTCTGAACTAGTGCTCTATAATTTAAGACATGAGAGAAGGTTTTTGCAAATTTTCTGCGAGCATGAGAGATTCTCTTCAAGTCATTGCTTCCAAGATCGTTGGTCCGAAATCCCCTACACGGAGATTGTCAATGCACCTAGAAATGAGCGATCCTCTCCTCTGCAGATCGCACTAAGGTACCAGAATTATTGGTCTTTGGAACGGCTGCATCCACGTTGATCTTCGTGTAACCAGGTGGCTGAGAGATCCATCTCGGTTGGATATGAGACGTGGATCTCTTCTCTTGAGCAGTGCTGGTACTAGCAATTCAAAGATCCGAGAAGTGGCTCTCAAGAAATAAGTGACTAGACATACGGCTTTGAAACTTACAATATTGTGGATGAACCATGTTTCCTTCAGCGAGCATCTTTATTCATGAGGATAAGTGTTTCCTTCAATCAGTGCGAGTCACTGGATCAGGCTCCTTCAATTCAGGCGCAAATAAAACCATTTGCTTGTTCAGGAGTTTTGGCCGAGTCACTAATGCAAGGAAGGAGGCCAAACGTGTTTTGCTGACAACTCAATGAATCTGCCCAAATCTGTTGTGACTTCCTCATCAGCTAAATCCCAAACGCACCATGTAACCGTAAAATTTTAAGACGAAGTGTCTCCACGAGTCAGCATCGCCATAGATGGAACAAGAGCTATTTTCCAAAGCCAATGGCACATCCTTCCTTCCCATACAGAGTCTGACCTAGCCGGCCTGCCTTCTAGCCAATCATTTCTCTTTTTATTTGTTTGAATAAGAAGTAGGTACACTGACGAAATAGGCTTTCGCCCCGCTTTATAAATAAAGCCCAACGGCCGAACCGATACAAGGTGATGAGGAGATCCTCTTACAGACAGATCAAAGATAAACCAAAGGTACAGGAAACCAGACTTGCCACCGATGGCAAAGAACCGAAACCGAAAGTAACCGGAGCTCCACAACAATGCCCCAAAGAGGGTAACGACGCCTACGCCGCCAATGTCGGGACCACAGTTCAAGGTTTTCACCCGGAGCTCTAATGCAAGGAGGGTAGCCACAACGACGCCCCCAAGAAGGTAACGACACCCTCAAGCACCGCCGTCGTTGGCGCCAAAGCGCTAGGCTTCCGCCTGGAAAAACCTTCTCCCCACACCCGGTACTTCAGACCACCCACCGCCACCAAGTCAGGCTTCTAGTACACGATGTGGGAGTTCCCGGTACTTTGTCGAAACGCCGGCAACCCCGGGAGCTCCCGCCACCCGCTTCTCGCCATCCACATGGCCAAAAAGCAAGGTCATCACCACTGCCACGTCGCTCGCCGCAGAGACAACCGCGCAGTCCACCTTCCGAGGCCGCCACCTCGGCATCCAGGATCGCTAGCCCACGATGCAGCCGACCACCACCATGAGCAGACTACCGGAATGGACAGGAAAGAACGGGGACAGCCAACCGGTCCTCGGACAGTGAGGTAAGACTAGCAGGACGCACCCGCCTGTCGAACCCGCAGAGCCCAATACGGGGCTGCTAGGCGGCTACCGGATCTAGACCCGAAGGGTCCGGATCCAGTGCCCCAACCAACGGTCAGGGGATGGGCTCCGAAGATGGAAGCCCCTGAAACCAGTCGACCCGCAGGCCCAGCCAACCCGATCCAGGCCCAATGCCCCAGATCTAGGCCGAGGCCGGGCTCCGCCATCGCTGGCCAGCGCCACCCGCAGCCGTCCAAGCACTGTGCCGTCCCTGACCTTGCTGTCGCAGTCGCCGGTGAGCCGCGCCGCCGCCGTGCCGAACCGCCGCCGCCGGCCAGGATCTGGGCGGGCCGACTCGAGCCACCACCGCCGCCATGGCCGCAGCAGCCACGAGCACGACCCCCGCCGCCGCCTCCACATGCGTGAGGTCGCCCCTAGTGCAGCGCGCCGGCCGCCGCCACGCCAGGCCACGCCGGCCTCCACCGAGATGCACCGCCGCCAAAGGAGTAGCCGCCGCGCCGGGCTCCTCGCGTCGAGGAAAGGAGGGCCGGCCGCCGCCGGCACCGCACGGGCTTTGCCCGGCGGCACGCGCCGGCAGCGGCCGGGAGGAGAGGAGGAGGAGGGAGGGTAGAAGGCGGCGGGCTAGGGTTTCCGTCCCGGCCGCCCGCGCGGGGCGACGCGAGACGGGAGGGAGGAGGGGTTTCGGAGGGAGGTTTTCGCTCCACGTCTGAAGTAGGTACACTATCCTAACCGAGAGGATGCCAATCTTCTCGTAGTGCCATGCCCACATGTCCTCCATTCTTTTGATGTTGATCGGGATTGAGCGAATGATCTCGTTGTCCATGGGTAAAAAATAACCGCATATCAGTTCTCCAGGATGCCGACGTTCTATCAATGAAAGCCGATACAGTTGTCGGCGGATCTTCCTTGTGGTACACCCGTGGGCAAAGATGAAGTCACGCGACAACCAGTTTTGGTTTCACGGATCAGTTCCTTCCCTCGTGCCGATCCTCCTAATCGGGCGTTGCTTCATAACATTGTGCCCTTCCACAACGGCTTGCCACACATGTGAGGGAGATGAACCAAGAGTAGCATCAAGAAAATTAGAGGCAGAAGAATACACTACCTTGAAGATCCTCTCGTTGAGCGCCTCTGTATTTTGAAGAATGGGCCTGGCTTTTCGTGTGAGCATTGCCGGATTAAAAACCTCAATCTCACGGAAGCCAAAACCTCCATTGTATTTGGTGAACACATAGTCTCCCACGATATCCAAGCAGGTTTCATCTTCCCATCCTTGCTGCCCTACCAGATGTTCTGGAGCAAAGCGTTGATAGCTTCACACCCTTGGTTACTTGATACATGATATGGAGAAAGTAGGAATTGCTTGGGCAACTACTTTTATTTAGACCTCCTTTCATGCAGCTGACAGAAGAAGCGCCAACAAGCCATGCACCCTTTTCCATATTATTTCCTTGATACATTTAAAAGCGTCATTTTAGACTTGCCAACATCAGTTGGCATTCCAAGATATTTGTAACTTAGCATAACGTTTGGAACAGTCAAAATATTCTTCACCGCTGCCTCATATACCTTATGGACATCCCTTGCTAAAGAACATAGAAGACATTTCAGAATTTATATCCAACAGATCGTTAACTGCATTAGCTCCCTCAGATCACTTGCTTTTACAAACAACATGCTATCGTCAGCAAAATAGGAGGTAGTTCACTCCCGGTGTCGTGGGGGGCATCTTAAGCCCTTGAATATGTGATTGACGACCTTGTTTTAGCAGGCCAGAAAGTCGCACTGCTGATACGTCCAAATCGTATCTAGAATTTTTTATTGATTCATCATTGCTAGATACTTTTGATGTGATTTTGTATCAATTTACAATGTTTTAATTGGCATAACCTAATAACCTAGTGCCAAAAGGGAATTCGTAGGAAAATAGTACGGAGAATAATTTTGAGACGAAGACGAGGCAAAAGGGGCCACAGGGTGCTACCATATGACGGCCCATGAAGCCATCGCAGATAGGACCTTGCCTGCGCCACATGGGTGCGCCGCCACCCCTTGGCTCCCCTCGCGTCGCGGCGCCTAGATATTCACCCGACAGAAAAAACCTAAAAGATGAGATGCTTCGAAAAAATACAATTTAGAGCCGCCACCATCGCGTTTTCGGATCCGGAGACTTGTTCTAGTACTCTGCCGGAGGCCTCTAAACAACCATGACGCCTCCACGATGATGCGTAAGTAGTTCATTCTTGAACTATGGGTTCATAGCAGTAGGTAGATGGTTATCTCTCCTCCATGTTTCTCAATACAAAGGTCTCGTGAGCTGCCTAATATGGTTGAGATCCATATGATGTAATTGCCTTTACTGTTGTGTTTGTTGGGATATGATAAATTTTGAAGTTATGATCATATCATGCATGTTATGTTAATGATGCTATTTGCTATATTTCATTGATGATTTACTATTCCTACATGCTCTCCGATTTATGGGTAGCCTGTGGCCAACTTTATGTATGAATCTCTAAGAGGGAGTAGATGTGGGTTCAACCTTGCTTTCTCAGTGCTCGAGTAACGAAAACATGCAGGAAGGGGTACTAACTTTCTCAGTGCTCGAGTAACAGAAACAATGGTTGCTAACCACATTTTTTACATCAGGTACTAAGTTTAAGTCGATACTCTGTTGTTTACAACTTAATATCTAAAGATGGCAGCATAGAAGAGGTAAGTCTCGAAGTGGAGTATTAGTTATAGATGTTGTCTAGGTGGCAGTCTATTTATGTTTGACGTTATGCCCACATGGATAATGCCATGAGCGTTTCTTATATCATAGTTGATTATTTCCACTTCTATCAATTGCTCAGCTGTCATTCGTTTGCCCAATTGGGTTTTATTTTTAAGGAGAGATACCTCTAGTGAAGCTATGACTCCTTATCCGTCTTTTTACATTATTGAGTATCTTGTTTACTTGCTTTTAATCACCGCTGGCTTGTTGGTCTGTTTTTACTTTTATTGTTTTAAATCCATATTTTTCACATCATATGTTTAATTCTTGTTTTCGGCAAGACGGGACGGTTGACGCGACACCACCTGCATCCTTCTCCCAGAAAACTACGTATTGTGTACTGATTGATTTCGTGATGGTATCCTATTGGGCGGATCTTGTCATCTTGCCAATGATCATTAGGGGGGCAAAAGCTCTAAAATTTTCATTTTAAGCCTTGTAAAAATCACTGATTTTTTCAACATTGGGGGGCCGATGCCCCCCCCCCCCCCGTGCCCATTGTACATAGCTCCGCCCCTTATGTGTATTGTGTATGTGGCACAGTAACCTGGGGGCATATATATAGATGATCTAGATTCTTAGGAATCAACGATTCAAGGCTACTTTACCTGGGGCACCTTAACCTCTCACATATAATTTTTCACCTACTTCCACTCGATAGAATCTAGTCTCCACTAGCTTTTTGTACTAGCCATGTGCAGGTTAGTATTGCACCTTAAGTATTTCCGTTAGCATTAGATGACGAGAATGACATAATTAAGATCGAAAGCTCTTTACCAATTTCGAACTTCCTAAAACTTCAGTGTCTTCACAGTCAAGTATCACTAACAGAAAAGATCACCGTAGTTGTTTTAATTTTAGTCAGTCTCGCTGAAAACATATTAAACCCGGGGCAATGAAATTCATGTGTTCTTACATGGCATTGAATTACACCGTAATATGTAATGGTTAAGTAAGTAAAAAAACATGCACCATGTTAATCGTTGTCATACTCCTAGCATGGTTTAGAACTTGTTCAATAGTGATGATCGCTTGGTCTTCTTTCAGAAATACTCTCATTTATACAAAATATAAACCAGAAAAAAAGAGGACCACCAAACAGCTACCGACAAGCGGGCCTTTCTCAATCGAGGCCTAGCAAACAAGCAGGAGGAAAGGCAGGGACGGCACGAGAACGATAACTAACACGACGTGTTTGAATGAATTGTCGACAGGCGGAGAAGAAATAAGATAGGAAGGATTTTCTACTTCTGTAGAACAGGAGACGAGTACGCAAGCATTGAAAGAGCAGAATGAAGTTGTAATAAAATGAGGTTTGAAACTCTGGAGTGTGTGCGTTGGTGCGTGTGTGTAAGAGGTCTGAACTGCTGTAAATACTTGGTTGCATTCAATGGAACCAGGTGGTAAAACCCTTTATATCTAAAAAAAATAAAAAGAGAGCAGAATGAGCAGAATTACCATGACATCGGCTCCTCCAGTTCGACTGCTCGAGAACTGAAGCGAGCACACTCTTTTCAGTTCAATCACACTATCATACAATCATGTAGGAGGGGGAGATCCGAAAGGAGCTTGGGATCAGCCGCGCACCACCACACGTCGCCGTCGGCACCAGCCGATGGATGCACATTTTCTTTTCCAGTTTCATTACCCTTTTCGTTTTTTTTCCTTTCTCTCAGTTGCCAAATTTTCCCTACATTTAGGATGGTCTCTTTCATTTTGGCCATAGGCCAGTTGCTGTGAGCCTGTGATTGTGCGGCTCAAGAACTCTTTTGGTTTCTTCCATGTTAGCTTCAAGTCGATTGCATTCGTGAATTGGCGGTGCTTCGTCATGTTCACTGTGAATGTTGCAGGAACGGGAGTACCTTCCAGGCTCCCGGTTGCGTGTTTAAGTAGATGGGAAGAGCCCCCATCGTGGCGTTACAGGGAGGAGACCAATCGATTGGTATACAGAAACGTATAGGAAACAAAGAGACGATTGGTTCAGTTACAGGAAGTCCAACACCCCCCTTTTTTTTTGCGAATGAAAGTAACAGACTACGCTACAAGAGAGGCCTCCTGTAGGCAGCAGGCAAGAACATCTTCAGGGCCAGCCCTGATCCAGGTTGCAGTCCGTGCCGTCGAACGCCCCAAATTTGCCAGCAAGTGGCTAGCCTTGTTCTGGTTTCTATCAACAACAACCACCTGAAACCGAGGATCTAACTGGATCAGCCTTTTAATTTCCTGTACCACGAACGTGCAGCTTGATCTGTCCACCGCCGGGAGATTTATCATATGAACAGCTTCAGTACAGTCCATCTCCACCACACACGGCTGCGGTGACTCCTCTCTTGCCTTCTGAATTCCTTCATAGCAAGCAGCAAGCTCAGCTTCTAACGGGGAGGAGCATGATGATAGGTGGCGACACGCAGTGAAGATCACTGCCCCCGCATCATCTCGCAGGATCATCCCAGCTCCTCCATTGCCTGCTGCTTCACTATACGAGCCATCAACATTCAGCTTAACCATTCCTTGGACTGGTTTCAGCCATCTTCCTTGTTTGCCTGCCCCCGCCCCTTCTTCTCCTGAGATCGTTTGCTAGCAAGGATCTCATCAATCGCCGGCTGCTTGCCCTGGACATCATCAGCATTTGGGCAGTACTTGATTGTCATCAACGAGTCCACATAGCTGCACAAGAACCTCCTCGAGCTTTCCATTGATGGGGCAGGCTTATTGTGGACTATCTCATTACGATTGTACCAAATTCTCCAGAGAGTCATCAGGATTTTTGTGCGTTCCAGCACCGATCGCCCATCTAGAAGGTGAAGAACCCATTCCTTGCCGACATGCTCCAACATCGACACATCAGGGAGCTGCCATTCCTCCGTCATTTCCTGCCATAGCACTCTTGCAATTGGGCATCTACAAAAAGTATGGTATGTGCTCTCGCATTCCACACCACAAATAGTACAAACATTAGATATTTCCATCTTTCTATTACACTTGTTCTCCCAAGTGGCCAAAGAGTTGGTGGCGAGCTTCCATCCAAAAGTGCGTACCTTTAGGGGGGCACCCCCCCCCCCCCCCAAAGTTGCTTCCAAATGGTCCGACGACCATCCGGTGATCTAAATTTTAGAAAGATTTAGATTACGCTTGAACTCATGAAGTTGTTGAACAGGTAACGCCTTGGTAAACCCATCTGCAATTTGATCTTTGCTGGAAATAAACCGAATATCAAGCAGTTTGTTGGCAACCCTCTCACGGACAAAATGGAAATCAATTTCAATATGCTTGGTGCATGCATGAAATACTGGATTTGCAGATAAGTATGTAGCACCAAGATTGTCGCACCACAAACAAGGTTTTTCTTTTCGTTGAACACCAAGCTCTTTGAGTAAGGCCTCGACCAAATTAGCTCAGAAGTTGCATTAGCTAGAGCTTTATATTCCGCTTCCGTACTAGAACGAGAAACAGTTGCTTGCTTGCGAGCACTCCAAGATATGAGATTGGGAGAAAAAAAGATGGCAAAGCCACCTGTAGAGCGTCGGTCATCAGGACATCCTGCCCAATCTGCATCGGAGAAGGCACTAAGAAGTGTAGAAGAAGCCTTTTGAAATGTGAGGCCAACTGACAAGGTACCCTTGATATACCTCAAAATTCGTTTGGCTGCTGTCCAATGAATTGTTGTAGGTGCATGAAGGAATTGAGAGACTTTATTGACTGAAAAAGATATATCGGGTCGTGTGAGGGTTAAATATTGCAAGGCACCAATAGTACTCCTGTAGTGTGAGCTATCCTCTGGACCAAGAGGTGAGCCTTCGGTGAGAGACAATGTTTCCGAAGAGGAGAGCGGTGTGGGACATGGTGAACAATTATTCATGCCCACTTTTTAAAGCAAATCAGTGGCATATTTCTCTTGTGTTAGAACCAATGTAACAACAACAACAACAACAACAACAACAAAGCATTTTATTCCCAAACAAGTTGGGGTAGGCTAGAGTTGAAACCCATAAGATCTCGAAACCAAGTCATGGTTCTGGCACATGGATAGCTAACTTCCACGCAGCCCTATCCATGGCTAATTCTTTGGTGATATTCCAATCCTTCAGTCTCTTTAACGACTCCTCCCATGTCAAGTTTGGCCTACCACGACCCCTCTTAACATTCTCATCCCGCTTTATCCGTCCGGTATGCAAAGGCGCTCCGGAGGCCTACGTTCTATATGACCAAACCATCTTAAACGGTGTTGGACAACCTTCTCTTCAATCGGTGCTATCCCAACTCTCTCACGTATTCATCATTCCTAACCCGGTCCTTTCTTGTGTGGCCACACATCCATCTCAACATGCGCATCTCGCTACACCTAACTGTTGGATATGTCGTCTCTTGGTCGGCCAACATTCTGCGCCATACAACATCGCAGGTCGAATCGCCGTCCTATAGAATTTTCCTTTTAGCTTTGTGCACTCTCCTATCACAGAGGACGCCAGAAGCTTGATGCCACTTCATCCAACCAGTTTTGATTCGATGAGTCACATCTTCATCGATATCACCATCCTTTTGGAGCATAGACCCCAAATATCGGAAGGTGTCTTTCTCAGGTACCACATGTCCATCAAGCCTAACCTCTTCCTCCTCGTGCCTAGGAACTGAAACTGCACCGCATGTACTCAGTTTTGGTTCTACTAAGCCTAAAACCTTTCGATTCTAGAGTCCGCCTCCACAGCTCTAACTTTCTATTAACCCCCGTCCGACTATCGTCAATTAGCACCACATCATCCGCAAAGAGCATACACCATGGGATATCTCCTTGTATATCCCCTGTGACCTCATCCATCACCAAAGTAAAGAGATAAGGGCTCAAAGCTGACCCCTGGTGCAGTCCTATTTTAATTGGAAAGTCATCGGTGTCGCCATCACTTTTTCGAACACTTGTCACAACATTATCATACATATCCTTAATGAGGGTAATGTACTTTGTTGGGACTTTGTGTTTCTCCAAGGCCCACCACATGACATTTGTGGTATCTTATCATACGCCTTCTCCAAGTCAATGAACACCATATGAAGATCCTTCTTCTTCTCCCTGTATCTCTCCATAAGTTGCCGTACCAGAAGATGGCTTCCATGGTAGACCTCCCAGGCATGAAACCAAATTGATTTTTGGTCACACTTGTCAATCTTCTTAAACGGTGCTCAATGACTCTCTCCCATAGCTTCATTGTATGGCTCATCAACTTGATTCCACGGTAATTAGTGCAACTTTGAACATCCCCCTTGTTCTTGAAGATTGGCACTAATGTACTCCGCCTCCATTCTTCGGGCATCTTGTTTGACCGAAAAATGAGGTTGAAAAGTTTAGTTAGCCATACTATCGCTATGTCTCCAAGGCCTCTCCACACCTCGATGGGGATACCATCAGGGCCCATTGCCTTGCCTCCTTTCATCCTCTTCAAAGCTCCCTAACCTCAGCCTCCTGGATCCGCCGCACAAAGCGTCGGCTGGTATCATCGGAGGAATCGTCTAGCTTAATGGTAGAGCTCTCATTCTCTCCATTGAACAGGTTGTCGAAGTACTCACGCCATCTACGCTTGATCTCTTCGTCCTTCACGAGGAGTTGATTCGCTCCGTCCTTTATGCATTTGACTTGGTTGACATCCCTCGTCTTCCTTTCTCTCATCTTCGCCATCTTATAGATGTCCTTTCACCTTCCTTCGTGTTAAGACGTTGGTAGAGGTCCTCATACGCCCGACCCCTTGCCTCGCTCACCGCTCGCTTTGCGGCCTTCTTTGCCTCCTTATATATCTCCATGTTGGTTGCACTCCTGTCCAGGTATAGGCGTCTGAAACAGTCCTTCTTCTCCTTAATAGCCTTCTGGACCTCAACGTTCCACCACCAGGTATCCTTAGCATCCCTTCTACTTCCCAGACACCCCAAACTCCTCTGAAGCAATCTTCGAATGCAAGTCGCCATCCTCATCCACATACTGTTTGCATCGCCTCCTTCCTCCCAAGGGCCCTCCTTAAAAACCCTCTCCTTAAAAGCTTGAGTTGCATCTCCCTTTAACTTCCACCACTTTGTTCTAGCAACTTTTGGGCTCTTATCCCGCTGGACACGAATCCGAAAACGGAAGTCAGCCACCACCAGCTTATGCTGATGGACAACACTCTCTCCAGGTATCGCCTTACAATCAAGGCAAGCGCGTCTATCTTCTCTTCGAGAGAGGACAAAATCAATCTGGCTAGAGTGTTGGCCACTACTGAAAGTCACTAGGTTGGATTCTCTCTTTCTAAAGAGGGTGTTAGCTACGACCAAGTCGTAGGCTAGGGTGAAGCTTAAGACATCCTCCCTTCTTGGTTCCTGATGCCATAGCCAAACCCCCATGCACCCCTTCAAAACCTATGTTAGATGTACCCACATGGCCATTGAGGTCTCCTCCTATGAAGAGCTTCTCACCAGTAGGTATCTCCTAACCAAGTCCTCAAGACCTTCCCAGAAATCTCTCTTGGTGCTCTCGTTGTGGCCTACTTGCGGGGCATACGCGCTGATAACATTGAGAACTAAGTCCCCAACAACCAGCTTGACTAGGATAATCCGATCTCCTTGCCTCTTGACGTCCACTACTCCATCCTTGAGGCTCTTGTTGATCAAGATGCCTACCCCATTTTTGTTTGAGTTGTCCCCGTGTACCACAGCTTAAAGCCGGTATCCTCCACCTCCTTCGCCTTCTGTCCCTTCCATTTGGTCTCTTGGACGCATAGGACATCAACACGCCTCCTTATCGCCGTATCAACTAACTCCCGTAACTTGCCCGTCAGGGATCCTACATTCCAGCTACCTAAGCGGATCCTCCTAGGCTCGGCTAACTTCCTTACCCTCCGCACTCGTCGAGTCAAATGCGAAGACCCTTGCTCATTTTTCACTACACCTGGGCGTCGATGCAGTACGCCACTAAGGATGCGACGACCCGATCCTTGCTCACTTATCACCGTATCCAGATCAAGATACGACGCGCCACCAAGGGGGTGGCGGCCCGGCCATTGCCCATTTGACACCACACCCGGGTTCCGATATGGCGCGTCGCTAAGAGGGTTACGCCCCAACGAGGTTCTTTTGGGTTTCATCTCCATAAGAGTGGCTGGGTTTTTTCCGTTGGCTTGCCAAGCCTATCACAACCCTCCTCCTTTATCCGGGCTTGGGACCGGCTATGTTGTGTTAGAACCATTGCACCATGAATTTTTTTAACTTCCATTCCTAAGAAGAAGTGGAGGTCACCCAAGTATTTGAGAGCAAAATCTTGGCTTAAATCATTTAAGAGGGCGGAGATTGCCTGGTCCGAGGAGCTGGTCACAATAATATCATCCACATAAATCAACATAAAAATAGTGATGCCTGACTTGTTGTAGAGAAACAATGATGTATCTGCCTTGGATGATATGAAGCCAAGAGAATGAAGTTTAGAGCTAAGCCGAGAGTACCATGCACGAGGAGCTTGTTTTAGACCATAAATAGCTTTGTCAAGTCTGCAAACATAGTGTGGAGCTTGAGGATTTTCAAAACCAGGAGGTTGTTTCATATAAAATTCCTCTTCCAGAACGCCATGTAAGAATGCATTCTTAACGTCTAGCTGTCGCAAGCTCCACCCACGAGAGACAGAGATAGCCAACACAAGACGTATGGTAGCTGCTTTGACAACGGGACTAAAGGTGTCCTCATAATCAATACCATAACGTTGTTTGAAACCTTTGGCAACAAGACGAGCTTTATACCTATCAACTGTACCATCTGATTTTTTCTTGATGCGGTAGAACCATTTGCAATCAATCAAGTTCTTGCTAGAACTAGGGGGTACAAGATGCCAAGTCTTGTTATGCATAAGTGCACAATATTCTTCTTCCATAGCATGATGCCAATTTTTATCATGAAGTGCCTCAGAAAGATTTTGTGGTTCTTCAGTAACAGTAAGCATGCCATATCGAATAGTACCATCGGTGATGATTCTTGGTTTGCGTATACCATGTTGTAGACGGGTACGAGCAGCAATAGGCTGTGTAGCAACAGGAGCTACCGCAGGGCTTGGTGGCACAGAAGATCTTGAAGAGCTGCTGCTGTCCACAGCGTTAGATTCTCCTGGAGGAGGAGATCCACGGGATGGAGTGCGGAGTTTATTTGGCACAGAAGATCCGGAGCAGGGGGACTGTGAGGGCGACGTGGAGCTGTCGGACTCGCGCGTAGAGGTGCGCCCATGCGCACGGTGCCCGGTTTGCCCACTTGGCGTGGTGCGAGGGGACGACGCCTCACGGGAGATTCGCCTGGACCCGTCAGTCTGCTGCGGCAGAGAGAATGTTCTCTCGCGATCTGAGGCAGATTGCTGACCAGAATCAGCATGGGGATCTGTGGAGAATCGAAAATTGCTAGATGCACCCAGTTCGTGGTCAATTTCTGATGTAGTTTCTTCACTGATTTCTTCTGAATTTGTATTAGCTGAATCTTCTAACTCTGCAACCTGTGGAGGATTAGCAGCAGTAGGAACAACAAATATGTGATCATCATTAGTTTGCACCCCCTCATTATCGGATGGAATAGAAGAATTTTTGGAAGGTAATAAAAGAATTTCTTCGCGAAGACGTGAACCGGCATTAGGATGAAGAAGAGCGAAAGGAAAAACATTCTCGTCAAACACAACATCCAGTGAGATGTAAACACGACCGCTGGATATATCAAGGCATTTGACTCCTTTGTGGCGAGGACTATAGCCTAGAAAAACACATCGCTTGGAACGAAAAGATAGCTTTTGCTTGTTATAGGGACGAAGGTTTGGCCAACATGCACATCCAAACACACGAAGCGATTCATATTTGGGTTTGACATGGAGTAGTTTTTCCGTAGGGCTCATGTTATTTAGGACTTTGTTAGGAAGCAAATTAATAAGGTATGTGGCTGTGAGAAAAGCTTCGTCCCAAAATTTGAGAGGCATGCAAGCATGAGCAAGTAAGGCAAAACAAACCTCAACAATGTGTCGATATTTACGTTCAGCTGAACCATTTTGTTGATGCGCATGTGGACAAGATACATGATGTGTAATGCCAACTTTTTGGAAAAAAAGTATTGAGCTTTTCATATTCGCCTCCCCAATCGGTTTGCATGGTGATTATTTTGCGACCAAATTTTCGTTCAACAAGTTGTTGGAAATTAAGAAACACTTGATAAACATCAGAACGCTTTTTAAGCAAATATATCCAAGTGAATTTGCTAAAATCGTCAATAAAGCTCACATAATATAAGTGTTTCCCGACAGAAGCTGGAGCGGGGCCCCATACATCCAAGAATATTTGTTCCAATGGAACAGTAGACACACTATTAGAGATGGGATAGGGAAACTGATGGCTCTTAGCTTGTTGACATGGATCACATACATAAGGATTTATTTGTGGATCATAGGGGAGATTATTCTTTCGAATCACTTGTTGAACAATAAAAGAGGATGGATGCCCTAGACGATTATGCCAAGTTGATGAAGTGGGTTTGATGGCGGTGAAGGAGCACTTGGGAGACCTCGTGAAGAATGGCATAATCGGGTAGAGACCACCATGGCACGGTCCTTTAAACAGAGTGTTGAGTGTTCTTCGTGACCTGATCCTTGATCAAAAAGAAGAAGGGATGAATTTCAAGAAATATATGATTGTCTAAGGCTAGTTGATGAGCGGATAAAAGATTTTTGGATGCACTAGGAACATGCAAAATATTATTTAAAGAAAGAGAATTATGAGGGGTGTGCAAAGTAGAATGACCAACATGTGTTATTGCCATACCATTACCATTTGCCGTATGAACTTGGTCACGTCCATGGTAATTTTCTCGAGTTGTCAATTTGTTTAATTCTCCGGTGATGTGACTTGTTGCTCCGGTATCAATATACCAATTTGTATCCACTCCATAAGATGCAAGATTTGCATCCTTGTCACTTGAATGAGAATCATCATCATCGTTGCTAGAGTACCTCCACCAACAGTCACTTGCCGGATGCCCAATTTTTTTTGCATATTTGGCATGTAACATCCTGTCCACGTCCTCATTGGCGGCCACAACCACGACCACCTCTTGGAGCACCACGACCTTGTGACTGCTGCGGGGGACCAAGATACTGCCCATATCCACCACAAGGGTTTCGCCGATAATTATTGTTAAAGGAACGACCACGTGAAGCCGCATGAGCGGATGATTGAAAACCCCCATTGTTCTGCCTTGTTGCAGCTAGCATTTGTTGCCTATAATCATAGGCCATAATATGTGCACACACATCAGCTAGAGTAGAGGTAGGAACAGCATTAACAGATGCAACCACGGAATTATATTCTCCATCAAGACCACCAAGGATGTATTCCTTTAGTTCGTCATCATCAATAATACGACCAGCTGCAGCAAGTTCTGAAGCAAAACTTTTCATCAAGGAAATGTATTTGTCAGCAGACATATCATCTTTGTGCGTATTCATAAGTTTCCCCCGCAGCATATTGATGCGTGCCTTGGATTGTGAGGAAAAGGAGGCCTCAATCGCAGCCCAAATTTCTGCAGCATGTTCTAAACCGAACAGTTGAGCAAGAATTTCCTTACTGATTGATTTTGTGAGATAGCTCACCAATTGTTGATCCCTCTCAATCCAGGCTTCGTAGGCCGGATTGGGCACGGTGGTTCTGCTGTTTTCAACCTCAACCTCCATAGTTTCTGCAGGTACTGAGTCGGAGCCATCAAGTAGCGCCATGACACGAGCGCCGCGAAGAGCAGGAAGGACTTGCATCTTCCAGTACATATAATTGTCCCGGGATAGTTTCTCCGGGGGAGGAGACCCCAGAAGCCCTGCCATGGATGGAGTCGAAGAGGAGGACGCCATGGGGAAGGAGGGAGGGAATTGATCGAAGATCTCGACAGCAGCTGGGATATTTTTGTGTTGGCTAGATCAGAGAGCTAGACCTCGGAAGAGGTGGCTCTGATACCATGTGAATGTTGCAGGAATGGGAGTACCTTCCAGGCTCCCGGTTGCGTGTTTAAGTAGATGGGAAGAGCCCCCATCGTGGCGTTAGAGGGAGGAGACCAATCGATTGGTATACAGAAACATATAGGAAACAAAGAGACGATAGGTTCAGTTACAGGAAGTCCAACATCCACTATTGCATGTCATATTCCTCGTAGTTCATATTTAATCTATAACTAACTCATAGTTTTGCTGCTCTTTGATGTGATTAACAAAATGTTATTTACTTGCTTATGTTACCTGAAATTTATACGGTTCGATACATTATATTATAACTGCGAGTACGTATGTATCTTATAAGACTATATTCTACACAGAAGTTTTAATATTCAAAATTATTATCCCTGTTCCTCTTCATATGATGTGATGATTGACGACCTTGTTTTGGCAGGCCAAAAAGTCCATCTAGATGGTTGGAACTCTTCTAGGGGTTTGCCGTTCAACAAGACTGAAAAAGCGACTAAAGGAACCAAGCTCATAATCAAATATTTCGATCTTCGATGAAATTCCATGTGGATCCTAATGGAAAGAAGATAATTCCATTCGAGGCGGTCATAGGCCGTCCGCATGAGCATTTCAGAGCACAATTGTGATGTTTCTTAGCACCATTACTCTTCATAAAATGTAGCCATTCATATGATTCCACGATGTTTTGTGTAACGAGCCTACCAGGAACGAATGTCGATTGCTCTTCCAAAATAAATGTCGCGAAGAATTACCTTCAGCCTATTTGCAAGCACCTTAGAAGGAATTTTATAGATAACATTGCAAAGACTGATTAGACGAAATGTAGCCGTTCATATGATTCCACGATGTTTTGTGTAACGAGCCTACCAGGAACGAATGCCGATTGCTCTTCCAAAATAAATGTCGCGAAGAATTACCTTCAGCCTATTTGCAAGCACCTTAGAAGGAATTTTATAGATAACATTGCAAAGACTGATTTGACGAAACTGGCCAAGCTCCTCTATGGTCGGCCACCTTAGGGATCAAGACTACACAAGTCTTATTTGTAGCCTATGGGTCTTCCTTCCCCCTAAGAACTCTTAGCACAACTTTGGTAACCTCCTCTTCATATAGATCACGGTGTTTATGAAAAAAATCCGCCAGGTAGCCATCTGGACCAGGTGCCTGCATGGGGTACATATGGAAAAAAAACTTTCTTTACCTCAAATTCTGTGAACGATGCGATGAGCTTTTGTTCATCTCGTCCATGACAGAAACTGGAACCAAATCAGGTACTTCTGTCATTCTCATAGTGCCCTATGATGAATAGAGGTTATGGTAAAAAAACCTCGCCAACATACTCATCTCATGTTGGTCATAGGCAAGTGGCCCATTCGAGATTTTAAGATGATCGGTCCGATTTTTCTTTCTCCTCCTGCTCGCTCTCATGTGGAAGAAACGGGTGTTACGGTCCCCTTCTTTGAGCCACTCACTTCGTGATCGCTTACGCCACAAAGTTTCTTCCCTATGCCGCAACTCAACGAGCCTTTCCACCACTTTAATTTCCGCATACAATGGGCCAACATAATCTAGTTGGCATCGCATGTGTTCTAACTGACATTTGAGGTCCTTAATCTCTCTTCTGACAGGACCAAAGGTATCTCTACCCCACATGGAGATAGAGTTTGAGAGGCCTCTAACTTCCGACCCATTCCTTGCATGGACCTAGATGTACCAGCCTTCCATGTGTGTTCCAGCATTCCAGCATCTGACCAAAATCTTAAAGATCCTCCAACATTGCTTCATGCGCGGACACAACTGGTTGTTCCACCCCCTCATGCACCGATGCATGGTTGAACAGGATCGGTGAGTGATCCGATTACGTGGCTGTGAGATGGCGAAGCACGGCTAGTGGAAACCTTGCACACCATTGGAATGAAGCAAGTGCTCTGTCAAGTCGTACCCTGCAGTATGATCCTCCAGCCACCATCTTGTCAAAAATCGTCCATGGGTTCTGGGAAGAGAGTAACAAGAGAGGAACATAAATTAGAAATATAATAGCTTGTTGGTGACGACGGACTCCTTGCATAGAATAGTACTCCCTCCTTTACTAATAATAAATGTTTTGGTAGGACTACATATAAACTAAAATGAATGAATATATACACTAAAATAGATCTTGATACATGTGAATCAAAAAAGATGAAAACATCTTATATTTAGAAACAGATGGAGCACTCGGTGGCGGAGCTAGCAATTTGTGGAGTCCGGGACACACCGCTAGTTCTTCATTTTGGTCTACGGAGAACGGAGTATCACATATTTCGACGTCTCAACACATATCATGTGAAAAAAAGAAATATTACGCCAGTATTCACAGATCATAGATGTACAGGTAGGTGTGTTATGGTGGTTCTACCTTGCGGTGAATTTCACAGATCATGGCTGTACTTGCACATAAGCTGGAGAACAAGTTTTTTTCTACAACAGGCGAACTGCTGCGTTGACGTGGCCAGTGAAGTGAACTATGCCCGTAGGAGAAATAGCCATGTTAGCCGATGTGATATAACCTGCTTCTAAGGCCCACTGCAATGAGGCCGAGAAGCCAGGGGGACCTAGCTGGGCCATTTACGTGTAGTTCTTTCCCGAGCGGTTCGCCCTTTTCACGCCATTGCAACGATTTTGGCCGCTTTCTCTCCGTTTCTGCCCCGCGTGCCTGCGGAGAGCTCTGTCTCTGTTCCTCGTCAGGTTTCTGGCCAGTTCGCCGTTCAACAATGTACGAATCTTTTCTCACACTGATGGCCGATCTTGTTGCAAAAAGCATCGCCACTTGTGCTCTAAGAGCATCTCCACTCGTGGCGCCCAAACGGCCGCCCAAACGCTTTTGGGGTGTGCCGGACACAAAATTGCCCCCACTCGCGGCGCCCAAACGCGAATTCGGTCCAGCGCGGCCCAGTTTTGTGTCCGGCACGTCCAGCCCACGCCCTCAACTTGGGGAGGCTTGGGGCGGCTCCGGACGGAAGGAAACGCGACGCCACGTCAGCCTCCGACGCGCAGGCCACGCCTGGCAGTGAGACGGCGATCGCAATAAGTGCCGGCTTCCCCCAATTCGTCCACAAAAATCGCATTTCCCCCGCCATCTCTCCCGCCAAAAGAAAAACCCTCGCGCCGCGTCGGCTCCATGGCGTCGCCGGCACCCAAGGGGAAGGCAGCGAAGGGGACGAAGGCGGCGGGGAAGACGATGGGCGTCAAGCGCAAGGCCCCCCCCCCCCCCCCCCGCCGCCCAGGGAGAAGCCGGAGGCGATGAGGCAGGAGGATTGGGACCTCGACGTACTCCGGCGCAGATTGGACACGCAGAGTCGTGCCGGGCGCTGCGTGAAGCAAAATGAGAGGAAACGGCTCGACACGGCGGCGCCATTGACGGCAAGGAAGATCGCCGCCATGAACAAGACCGTCGCCGACTTGAACCAAGCATTCGCCTTGGGAGGAAGCCAGAGAGCAACGCCACTCTACGATGCAAGGTCGGCGGCTCGCCGTCGAATTCCTTCTTGTTCGTCGACAGCGCCGCCGCCACGCCTCGCACCAGGTTCTCCCCCGAGTACGGCGACAACCAGCATCATGGCGGCTTCGACCCCAACGTCATTTTCCCTTCTTGTGGCCTGGATCTAAACCACCCCGTCGATCTGAATTCGCCGGCGATGCGGAGAGATCCCGCCGTCCAAACGGCCGCCGTTCGGAGCCTTTCATTCGACGCGGGCGTCTCCCATGTGATCGACGGAATGACTCCCGACGCCCCGGGGCTCATGCAGGTATGGACCCGCGTTTTGTAGTCATGGCATGTACAATATACGTGTGCATAGGCGAGTCATGGCTACCGGCCTTGCTCCTTGTTTGTAGGAGACCGCCCATATCATGGACGACATCATCAACGACAACGCCCGGGCGGAGGATGACCACGACGGGTTCGACAAGGATGAGGAGTACGGCGCCGAGACCGGCCACTGCGCGGATGGCCAGGTCGACGATGACCCCGACATGATCACCGATGACCCCGACATGACTGAACCCGGCTATGGCTACGTGCCCCAGCCCGGTGACAACATCTAGATCGGCGACGACGACGGCGGCGGCGACAAGCAGACGCTGTGCAACGACATCTCCCGGCGTATTTTGGCGACATATTTTGGCGTAGTGTATTTTGGTGGCATCGGACTCTCGATTTGTGGCTAAAACAGCCCGTCTGAAATTCGAATTCGCAAAACCTTAGCGGCACATTCGAATTTGCAAAACCTTGTTCGGGAAAAAAAACCTTTGGACCGGGCGATTTGGGCGCCGCGAGTGGGGAGCGAGGGCGCCTAAATGCGCCAAGTAGTCCGGACGGCGCCCAAACGGCCTGTTCGGAAGGCGTTTGGGCGGCCGTTTGGGCGCCGCGAGTGGAGATGCTCTAAGATGACAAAACTTATGCATCTGGTGTGGTGGGTGTTCTAAACGAACTTGTTCTCCCTTTTGACTAGAAAACGTCCGTTGGCCACCGCAATCTAGCAGGATTGTTGTAGAAATCAGGCCCTAACGCACAAGAATAATCATGCATTCGCGCTTGCATTCTTGCAGTAAAGATACTGCTGTATTTTGCAGTGTGGGAAGGTGGTGAATCCTTTTTGTGTGTTCTTCTCCTGGTTGTCAGCTGGCTGTAAGTAGTTGCAGGATTTGACCAGATGATCAACTTCTCGATCGGAGGCAGCAGATACATCCTTGAATTCCATGTGCCGGTAGCTAGCTGTCTGCTTCTGCTAAATGACGCCTTTGTATCAGTCGGTAGCATCGATCGCACGGGTTGGGATATTTCCTTCTTTAAACGACGCAACATTAATTCTACTGTACGCATTATCAGTACGTAATAGCTAGTATATAGTTGCCCGATCGATGTCATAGGCAGGAGCTACATGGCAAAAAAGAAAACATTCGTCTGCTATACTACTCATGTGTACACTTCATACGCTGCCTTGTTGCTGAAAACCAAAACGTCTACAGGAGACACATCTCTTTGGATCAGTTGCTAGCGACCGATGACAGCAGGTAGATCACTACATATACTCCGTACATAAACATCATGTTTCAGTAAAACTTCTTGTGTGCGTCAACTGATGCGGGGAGCTGTGCATTCCGTTATCTGAAAGAAAGAAAACACAGCATCCCGACCATCGTCCGTTGTATTCACCGCGGCACAGCTGCGCGCACACATGGGAAAATATACATTCCGCTCGATACTACACCATGCCGAGTTGCCGATCGTGGCTTCTGCTCCCACACTAGACATCCTAAACTTGGTAGCATCAGCAAGAAACTACGGTGGAACGTCGTACTGATGCTTGAAAAGCTCCGATTCATTTCGTGCCGTGAGTACATATACAATGTACTTTGTGTGTACGGCGAGGATCCGTAGGGGTTGAAATTGTCCCAAGTACGAGAAAAACTACTCCAGCTTTGGCTTCCTGCGTCTTGTCTTGTTACCGTTTCTTGGACGAAAAAACAAATGGCGCGCCGAACTTGGAGGATAAGGTTAAATTGCTTATGGGCTCTCGAGACCATTTCACTCCGAAATCCAACACAACAAGCATATGTTACTGCTCCTTTTCACACGCCAATTGGCAATGACGGACCTGCATCGGATGTTGGAGCTAAGAAACTGTGACATGTAGATTCATCACATGTGCATGGAGCGTAGAAAACAAGTAGGAAGTTTGCAGTCCGGAGACTCGTCAGAATCACGCATCGGCAGTTTCGAGCACTGCCTTGTTTCAAGATCCAGCTGGTGGTCTCGAGACATCGTGAAAGGCCAAGATGAGCACCACTCAACTCGACAGAAAACTACGAAGCCGTTTCTGAAATCTTTTTCTTTTTGTAACTGGTTTCTGAAATCTCGAATTAGCATGTGAGCGTGTCCCGTGAAGACGAGATAGTAGTAAATCGTAGTCCCTGACTGACACTGGCGAGAATTAACAAGCTGCAGGTCTCGGAAGGCCACGCTGAAGTGGAAGCGGATCGAGCCATCGAGGTCCGCAGTGAACGCGCGTGAACAGCTGGGCGAGTGCAAGTTGGGAATAGATAGAGTGGAGACTGGAGAGACCCGAGACTAGGGGATGCGACCATGCTAGACAGGTCATGTGACGGTGCGGAGTCTGAGGCGCTCAGTCCGGGCAATACCTGGCCTGGGCTTCTTGTGCTGATGATCACGGATTCAGGGGAGTAGTTTTCAAGATCATCTTCCTCGAATCATCTGCTCATTCATGGGAACCAGATCATCATGTGACTTAGCTTTAAGGCCATCTCCAAAGTTGCACACAAATCGGAGACCAAATGTGGCTCCAATTTAATCCGTTTGGAGCAGTCCGCAGACTTTTTTTTTTTTTTGCCCGTGTTTGTTTGAGGTGGTGGCAAACCCAACAGGCCAACCCAAAATAAAAATAAAAAACGCAAACATAATTAAAATTAATTTACATATAGTTTTTAGGCTAGATTGTTCACAACATAAACACTAAAAAAAGAAAAATAGAACCCTATCTATTGGGTTCGGGGGGAGATGCTGTCGTTGTCGCTGCTGTCGTAGGTGGCTTCACCCTGCGACTAGCCGTCGTCGTTCTCGATCTTGATGACGATGTGCGGCCATGCCGGCGCGGTGACCATGCAGCCAGCAGGCGACCACACAGGCGCGGGTGGCTCCGAAGGAGGTGTCTGCGGCGCCGGAGGCCAAGATGGCCTCGCTGGCCACGCCGAAGCCGGCGCCCAGTGCTGCAACGTCTCGCGGGCGGGCCACGGTGACCATGGCTTTGGAGGTGGAAGTGGCGGCATGCGAGCCTCCATTGCCGAGGCGTGGAGGGCGGAGGCTAGATCCGGCCACATTCCGAGCTCCTCAAGCTCGGAGGCCTCTTTGCCCACACAGAGGGCGGCAGTGTCGTCGTCCTCCACCTCGGCCGCGGGCAGAGCGTGCACGGCCACGGGCGCGTCGTCGTCATCGTCCATGTCGTCGAAGAGGGCGTCGATGTCCTCCTCCTCCAGCTCCGGGTCATCGGGGCGCGGCGGCGCTCGTTGTGGTCCGCCTCGAACCATCGATCCCAAAGATCGCTGGTCAGGGCGTACGCCGGGTTGTCCCGTAAGATCGAGCGGGCGAGGAAGGCGCGACGGCGGCAGATCTCGTGTCGGCGCCCTGGCCCCGCAGCAGCTCGGCCTCGCGCCAGAAGATGCGGGCGACGTCCACCGAGACGTTCACCCGCTCCTGGCGACGGCGGCGGCGGTCGGAAGACAAGGAGGCCTCGTCGTCGTGGCGGCCGACCGCTTGAACCAACTTGGTGTCTTCATCGCCGGCGATGGGGGAGCGAAGGCTAGAGTTTTGTGCGGGAGCTAGGGTTTGAAACTAGTGGGTAGTGGAGTGGAGAGATGGGGACGGTGGCGGTCCCCATTAAAAAGAACCAGTTCGAGGAACTGAAGCGGCCGCATGTCGCTGGCAGGTGGGGCCGCGGCGGACACACGCCTAGTCCACGGACAGTCCGCGTGCGCACAAAGTTGGAACAGGTTTGGGCCCCATTTGCGCCGGCGCGGACAGAAAAGCGTGTCCTCGTCCGTTTGGGGTGTCCCGTTGGGTCGTGCCCCCCCTATCCGCTCGGACAAAAACAGATGGTTCGTGCCTGTTTGGGGTGCACCGTTGGGTATTCCCTAAGACTTCTCTGAATATTAATTTCTTAGCAGGTGCTATCAGCAATATGCTCAACTTTGTACCTTGATCCCTATCATAGATTAAAAATTGACTTCCCAATCACATATACTCCTTGGATAAAAGCTTATAGCACCTCCACCATGGCAAAAAAGGCCACAACGGTACTCCCAAGTGTCTGGACCGAGCAGAAATATGCCCGGCACCCGTGAGCCACCCTCCAAACTTGGGTGCCTGCTTGGGGTGCCGGACATTACCCGGACATGGCCTCCGACATGCGAGGCCATCTCGTCATAGGCACATAGCGGTAGAGGTCGGTAGTCATTTGGCCCACACTCCGTCATGTTGTTTTCTCTCGCTAGCGATTCGCACCATCGCCGCCACCGTTGTCGTCGCCAACTCACCGCGGGGGTTCAACAGTGACCACGCAGGCCGGATTTCCGCCGCTCTCCGTGGTCCCCATCCTCGTTTTACATCCGCGCAGCTCATTCAGCTAGCTCCGCCTCTTCCTTTCACAGGCCGGAATTGGAATAATTGCCCATTCGCTCGGCAGGGGATGCATAGATCACTACATCATAGAGCATTCAGTGTGATACTTAAGGTTGTGGCAGATTCTTTGGATTTGGCACACATTTCTTGGCATGGCCGGTTCTCACGGTGACATCAATGTACTGCAACGCTCTCCGGTTTTTCACAAACTTTCTCAAGGCCAAGCTTTGAAGTGTAAGTATGTGATCAATGGCCATGTGTATGCAAGGGGTACTACCTACCGGATGGCATCTATCCTAATTGATCGACATTTGTGAAGACAATCAGTAACCTTATTGGTGATGGAAATGGCTATTTTGTTAGGGAGAAAGATGTTGTCCGGAAATATGTGGAGCGGGCATTTAGTTGTGCTCCATGCCCGGTTTGCTGTTGTCCGGTACCCTTCTCTATCTTGGTCGCTAGATCAAATATGTGAGAACATTAATGCTTGTGTTATCGTGCATAACATGATAACCGAGAGTGCGCGAGATGTGAGGAGGGTGTTCAATGAGCCGTTCGACTACCAGGGCCTCTTGCGGAGACATAGCCGGGCGTTCCAGCCGAGTTTGCTGAATTTTTGCCATGTATCAAGAAATTTGTGATGAAACAACTCGCAATCAACTGCAGAATGATCTTATCGCGCACTTGTGGGCGATCAGAGCAATCGAGTAGTTTGATTACCACGTGTTGTGTTGAGAAACTTGACAAATTTAAATTTGAATTGTTGTAAACTATACATTTTCTATGTTTGAATTATTATTTAACTATGCTATGAAATTTTTCACAATATAGATAGAAGTATGATCAAAATTATCAAAAGATGATCGGGGCGGATGTTTGGGAGCGCCGCTGCGGGCACAACTGGGGGGTGCCGGTCACGAATTTGGAGGGTGCCGGTGGAGATGTTCTTAGTAGGTCAAAATCGTTGAATATAAGCTTATTTAGTTTAGATGCACCCTTAAAAGACAATGCATTGGATGTTGTCTACTGTATTAGACAAAACTACTGCTATCTAACATTACCCTGCTAAAAACCAATGCATCCTAGGAGGCCTATGTGTACCGCCCGGAGTAGCATCTAGCTTCCGCATATACTGGCTTGAGTATGCGTAGCGTGCGGGCAGGCACCTGTCTCTGCGTGTGATGCAAGCTATGCTGGATCGTGTAGGGCCGGAATAACAGCAGGAGAAGCTAGGTTGGAAGTTAAAGAGGTATCTTTGGTGCAGGGGGGAGAGAGAAAATTGGCCTCACACTTAACACTAGGACCCGTTAGTTTGTGCAGGCAGATATAAAACTTCACACATTGACGGAAAGCAAACCAAAAATATGTACTACGTTAGCATCGGACGTTAATGGAGCTGAGTAGAGGGAACTACCATAATTTATTTGGAAAATGGCCACGCATGGTTGATGGAGACCCAAAAGGCCAAAAGGGAACAATAGTAAGCTAAACGTCCTTTATGATTTGAGCACGCAGAGACGAAATAAACATATCGCTTGATTAGACCTCACAACTAAACCTAGCTTGCAGTAGGTCAGATGCCTGTGGATGGAGGAGCCACTCCGTCACCCTGTCTGTCATCCGCCTCCATCGATCCATCCATCCTGGCCCTGACCTGATATACTGATAGACAGATGGGCGAAGGGGGTGGCATTGGCGCTGGCATCCATCACTCACAGAGTCACAGGTCACAGCCCTGGCAAAGCTTGTGTCCTGCAGCATCAAATTAAGGTGGCAATCAATCCAAGACTCCCAAGAGAAAGCAAGCCCCATCAACTGCATTGCATTGCATTGCATTGTTTCTTTCTCGCCGCCGCGAGAGCGACGGCCGACGGGCGTGCGTGCGAGCGTGCGGGGCATATCTTTAATTCCGAACGACGGAGACTCTAATTAGATCGGTAAGCATGATAATGATTTGGTCGCTCGCCGTGCAGTGCGGCCGGTCGACGTGAGCAGTGGAATGGTGTCGCTCTGATGGCGCCGGTAACACCGCTGTGTACGCGCGCGATGGAGACCGCTGCTCCGGGATACGGCGGCAACGCCGCTTTCCGGCGGGGCCGCGATCGCCCCCCGCTGCTCCCTCACGCCCCGGCCGGCCTCGACGGCAACGTCTGTCGATGGCTCCGTCCCAACTATACATGATCGTGCATGCAGCACCAACGCATGCTGTGGCAACGCAATCCATAATCTTCTGTGTTTTTTTTTCCTTCTCGACACTTTTTTTTAGAGAACCCGCAGGAGATCTGCACGTTTCTTTATTAAGCTTAACGAGGAGAGCAAAGTACACCTCAAGTTACAAGCCGTGACAGATTGTCAGGCGAACACCAACACCACTAGGCCGAATGCCACTTTGGGCACGACACCTACAGAGAGGAGATGGACTACTCTCGCCCTGGTCTACACCTACATGTTGCCCACAACGTCCATTCGTCGATAACAGCTTCAAGAACACGTCCAGGAGGAAGGGCCTTGCCTTCAAAGACCCGAGCATTGCGCTCCAGCCAAAGTGATCTGATGACAAGCATGATTAAGGAGTTTGCCGTCTTCTGATCAGTCCGGGACAGCTGCTGGACAGCATCAGGCCACCACAGCGACAACGAGCTCTGTGCATTCGGCGCCGGCAGGGCCACTCCGAGTCTCGCATTCACCCCTGCCCAGATAGCGGTCGCGTAGCTGCAGCGCATTGTCAAGTGTTCCATAGTTTCATCCTCGGTCGAACAAAGCGGACAGAGCGTGTGCGACACAAGGCCACGCCGCAGCCTCCTGTCGGCAGTCCAGCACCTATCCCGCAACGCGAACCAAGCGTGCAAGCAGACATTTAGATGCGCGAAGGAGTGCCAAATCTGTGGGGCGCCAGGCATCACCGTAGAGCCCTCGAAGAAGGCGAGATAGGCTGAACGTGCGCTGAACTTTCCGGATGCTGTCCACTTCCACTCAAAATGGTCTTGGTCGCCGCCGCGGTGTACAGAGCTAACCGCGTTCCATAGCTGCAAGTATTGGACAACCGCATCCACTGACAGTTCTCCTTCGATGTCCCTAGCCCAAGCATTGTTGACAAGACCCTCTTGCACCAAGCGTCGCCGTCTGATGCCCGGCTTGACAAGTGCGACCACGGCCGATGCAAGCGTGCCCGCGGTTAAGCCATTGATCCAAGGGTCCTCCCAAAAGCAAACCCTCGAAACATCCGCGACAGAGATACGGACAGAGGCATTGAACATCGCAGTGGCATCAGGCAAGACTTTAAATTGCAAGCCAGACCAAGATCGATTCGTGTCCGTTTTCTGAAACCAAAGCCAGCGCATACGGAGAGCCGCGTTGAGCCACCGCAGATTGTGAAGACCCAGGCCACCGATGCACTTGGGCTGGCACACCGCCGGCCAAGACACCAGGCAGCTGCCTCCCCTGGCTTCCTCCCTTCCTATCCACAAGAAACCACGCCGAAGCTTGTCCACAGCCCTTAGGAACCAAGGGTCGAGATCAAGGGCCATGAGATGATAGATAACAGACGCCGTCGTGACAGCCTGCACATACACAACTCTCCCGTCTTTTGTCAGCAATCTGGCCTTCCAAAAGCTAAGCTTATTCGCCAACTTATCCAGGATCGGCTGGAGGTCAGAACGGCTCAACTTACGGACGGACAGTGGCAGCCCAAGATACGTGCACGGAAGCTCTTTGACTTGGCAGGCCAGCGTCGGCGCGACACAATTGGTCAGCTCATCTGTACACCTGATGGGCATGGCGGCGCTCTTCGCAAAATTGACCAGAAGGCCTGACGCCGCGCCGAAGCAATCCAGGACAGCACGCACCACACCAAGCTCTCTTTCGTTAGGCCTGGCAAATATGACTACGTCGTCCGCATACAGCGACACCCGATGCCTCAGCCCTTCTGCCGTCAGGTCCACAAGCACGGCGCGCCGCTCGGCTTCCCTGAACATAGCCCCCAGAACATTCATGACAATTACAAACAGCAACGGGGACAGGGGGTCCCCCTGCCGCAATCGTCGACCATGCCAAAACCGAGCGCCCGCGCTGCCGTTGATCAACACCTGGGTTGAAGCTGTCCGGAGCAGAAGAGCAATCCACTTAATCCACCTCGGCCCAAATCCGCGTTGCCTCAACACGCTAAGCAGAAAAGGCCATGCAACGCTGTCAAACGCGCGCGCAATGTCAAGTTTCAGAAGAAGAGCGGGCACACGTTTGCGGTGAAGTGCAACGGCAGACTGTTGAACGAGCAGGAAATTGTCCTGGATGCACCTCCCTCGAATGAACGCGCTCTGGTTACAGCTGACAAGATCCTGCATCCTGGGGGCGAGACGGAGCGCAAGCAATTTGGCCAAAAGTTTGGCGAAGCTGTGTACGAGGCTAATTGGCCTGAAATCACGCAGCTCCACAACGCCCTCCTTCTTAGGCAGAAGAGTAATCAAGGCACCATTCAGTTTCCCAAAACACTGATCCTTACCCACAAAGATCGACCTCAAAGCTGCGACAATATCCACTCTGATCACCTGCCAGCAAGCTCTGTAGAAATCCCAAGAGAATCCATCGGGGCCGGGAGATTTGTTGATCGGCATGGCCTTAATGGCAGCCCAGATTTCCTCCTCGGAGAATTGGGCCTCCAACCCACCAAGATCGCAAGCCTCCAAGCCCAACCCACTTAGGTCAATGTCGTGCTCCCTAGGAACGGCCGAGCCCAACAGGTTGGCGAAAAAGCTCGTTGCCACATCCTCCTTGTCGGCCTGCTCGTGTGCCACTCTGGCACCATCACGGAGGCAAAGGAGTTGATTACGGCTGCGGCGCTTAGACGCGTGAATCCGGAAGAACTGGGCCGTGGCATCCCCATCGTGGAGTCCCTGCACCCTGGCGCGTTGCCTCGCGATAGTACGCTCCAGCGAAGCAAGACCAAGCAGGCGTTGTTTGAGTTGCCGTACCAGACTCAATTCGGCCGCGGTGAGCTGCCTGCTTTCCTGAGCGACCTCGAGCTGCCTAATAACTTCATTCGCGATCAGGATTTTGTCCCTAATGTTACCCACGGATCTCCGGCTCCAACTCTGCAGCGCCCTAGCGAGGCGTCGCAACTTGAAATCAATCTTGTCGAGTGGATCAGCCGGCGCACCCCCAGCATCCCAGCTTTCTTGAACCACCTCCTCGAACCCCTCTATCTTCAACCAGAGGCGCTCAAAGCGGAATCGTTTCTTGGCGACGTGCCGCACTGCAGTAGCGATGAGGATGGGACAATGGTCCGATAAGGAAGACGATACAACGGAGAGCGAAGCATCCGGGTGCATGTCGTCCCAGTCAACCGAGCAAAATCAGCGGTCCAATTTGACCAGCGTCGGAGGCAGAAGCTTTGCCTCCATCCATTAATTAATTTTAATTAGATAAAAGGCTAAAGCCCTGCTTTAAGTTAATAAAGCAAAGGTTCCCGACAAGTTAATACAAATGCCAAAATAAAGCAAACTAAGATACCGGGGACGGCCAACCCCCAACAGGCCAGGCTAAAGCACTACAACAAAGGATCGGATCTTGGCCTAAGCGCGGAGTAGATCGCCTTTAGCCCTCCTGCCATGTCCAGGAGCACCTCCCTGTCCTGCTCCTTTGACAGTTGCGCACACATATGAAGAAACATCATAAATTTGTAACCCATGTCAGAAGGATGCTTGAGCACAACACCTTCAATAGCAAGCTTATTACGAGTAACCCAAAGCGACCAGAACAGCACCGAGATCAACACCCAAGCTAATCTACGCCGCTGTCCTAGCAAGTGTTGAACGATAACATGAAATTGTGGGAAGTTAGCCGGAGACCAGCTGCACCCTAACAACTGTCGCACGACGCTCCAGCCCAGCTTAGCAAGAACGCAGGAGAAAAAGATATGTGTCGTGTCTTCTATCTCACCACATAACCGACAACGGCCATTCGACGACCCTTTACGCTCAGCCAATTGCTTCCCAGCCGGGAGCCGATCCAGCGCAAGCTGCCAGGTGAAATTTTTGAGTTTTAGCGGTAGTCTGGCCCCCCAGATGTCCCGCCCAAAGGCCACAGTTGCCCCTTTCAAGATAGTCTAATACATGGACGCCACCGAGAACACCCCGGATGGCTCCAGCGCCCACCTAACCATATTCGTCCCCTCTTGTGGAACGAAATCATCCATCATATTGAGCAGCTCGTTCCACTGCGCAACACCCTTAGGATCCAGCGGGCGACGGAAGGTAATGCCCACCGAAGATGGGGCAAACACCTCCGCCACCGAGATATTGGGTTTGGAACAGATCGAAAACAGGCGGGGGAAAACTTTCTTGAGCGGTCTATCACCCCACCACCAATCAAGCCAGAACGCAGTCCGCTCCCCATTTTTGGGCTCATGACGTGCCCCAAGTTTGAACCACTTTTTAATCTTATGAATGCTCTTGCAAAACCGCGAACCCCCCTGGGTTACACTGGAGAAGATATCATCAGCCTCCGGATACTTTGCCCGAATCAGCGCATGCCAAATAGAGGTGTCGTCTTGGTACAGTTTCCAAACCCACTTCACCATCAACGCAATGTTCATATTTTTGGTGTTTGTGAGCCCAAGACCCCCCCGCAGTCTTTACGTCTACAAACCACTGGCCAGTTAACCCAGTGAAACTTGCGCTTTGGACCAGACCCTTCCCAAAAAAAATTCGCCCTAACCGCTTCAAACTTTGCATGAACACCATCTTGCATCAAAAACAGACCCATAGCAAAAATAGGGAGAGCGTCAAGGCAGGCATTGGACAGGATAAGCCTTCCACCCGAGAAAAGTAGCCTGCCCATCCAGACCTCGACATTTCCAGCCAATTTTGCAACCAAGAAGTTCCATTGCTCCATTGTGAGCTTACGATCCGAGATGGGCAGACCTAGATAAATGAAGGGAAAGCATCCTAGTTTGCAGTTCTGCATGTTGGCAACCCTCTGTTGCTCTTCTAAGCTCTCCTCCAGCAGATACACCTCACTTTTGTTGAAGTTAATCTTCAGGCCCGACATGTCCTCAAAGCAAAGTAGGAGGAACTTAAGATTGGCAATGTCCAAGTCATTATTCTGAATTAGAATGAGGGTGTCCTCCGCGTATTGGAGGTGAGAGATTCCCCCTAGAATTAAGTGCGGCACGACCCCTTTGATCTGACCCGCAGTGGCTGCCGCAAAGAGCATAGCAGACAGCGCTTCAACCACAAAGTTGAAGAGAATTGGAGAGAGTGGGTCCCCTTGACACACTCCTCGCTTATTGCGGAAATACGGACCAACAACTCCGTTGATGGAGATCGCCGTCTGCCCCCCAGAGACTAGTTGTCGAATCCTATGGATGTAACCCGCGTCAAACCCTTTTCGGCGCAGAACCTCTAAAAGGAACGACCAGTTCACCCTGTCGTAGGCTTTTTCGAAGTCAAGTTTCAACAAAATGCCACCAAGTTTTTTGGATTTCAGCTCATGCACAATCTCAACAAGTGCCAAGGCGCCATCCAGAATGAACTGACCTTTCAAAAATGCAGTCTGGGTAGGACTGATCACCCTATTAGCAACATGATCAAGTCTGGAAGCGACCGCTTTGGAGATGATTTTGAAGATAACATTGATGAGCGCAATCGGGCGGAACTGTGAGATATGGTCTGCCCCCGGCACCTTAGGAATCAGCGCCAGTACCCCGAAGTTTAGTCTCGACACATCTATCCTTCCTAGCATGAAATCGTTCAGCATGTGCAAGACCCCTTGTCTGCACAATGGCCAGAATTTCTTGAAGAAGAACACCGGCAAACCGTCTGGACCTGGGGCAGTGTTCGAATTCATCTCATTCACAATGAGGTCAAGTTCTTGCTCGGTGTAGGTCAGCATCAGTGCGTCGTTCTCCTCGTCCGACACTTGGGCCACCCCGATCCAAGTGTTGTGGGCGAGACCTAAGCAGCGTGGCGCCTCCTAGCCCAGAAGCTCTCTATAGAAGTCGTAGACGTGTTCTTCAATGAACCGAGGGTCAGAGATAGGCCCTGTCGGCGTGATTAGGGTTGAGATGTTGCATTTCCGCCATCTACCGTTCGCCACCATGTGGAAGTACGCTGTATTTGCATCCTCACGCAACGTCCAGCGTACTCTGCCCCTCTGACGCCAATATTCCTCTTCCAGCTTATAGATTTGCAAAAGTTGATCTTCTAGGTGATACCGGAACATCCACTCGTCTTCCTCAAGACCAGTGGCGTCCGCCTTAGCGTCCAGTTGAGCGATTTGAGTAACTAACGACATTTTATTCTGCCTAGCTTCCCTTCCCATATTTTTGCTCCAGCCCCTCAAGTACTGTTTTAGGCCAACCGACATGTGGTTCCACCAATCCACAATATCCCGGCCTCCAGCCGACTGAGCCAAGCATTGCCAGTTGGATTTAACATGGTCCAGGACCCTTCTAATTCGAACCACCCTAGTTCGAAGAAGAAGCGGTTGCTTTTGACTGGAGCGCCCTCTCCTGAGCTGAAGATGCGGGGCGTGTGATCGGACCCGAAGCTCATTTCTGCACACAGCGACATGAGGGGAAAAAGGGCGTCAAGCTCCGGAGCCACGAACACCCTGTCCAGCACACAACGGACAGGGTTTCGCTGCTTGTTGGACCAGGTATACAGCGCCCCCGAGCGTGGTATTTCTCTAAGAGCCCACGCCGCGATGTGGTTGTTGAACAAATCAATCCGCGACCAGTTTAGTCTATCGTTGTTCGTGTCTTGCGCCCCTCGCAGCAGGTTAAAATCGCCACCCATGAGGATCGAAAAATGGC
The DNA here is from genome assembly GCA_947311845.1 of Poa pratensis. NCBI lineage: Eukaryota > Viridiplantae > Streptophyta > Magnoliopsida > Poales > Poaceae > Poa > Poa pratensis. The sequence continues at coordinate 45,466,288 of CAMZMU010000027.1, read as the reverse complement.
AGCTTGCCACCTTAGTGGACACATCGTCCAGAAAGCTGGCCGAATCTGCGTGATTGGCTGGTCCATAGATCCCAATAAAGGTGAGCGGCTTATTAAGAGCACGACGGAGAATATTTGCGCTAAGGAAGAAATGACCCCTGTCAGCACTCTCCACTTCAAACGCACTGTCCTTGAAGCCCACAAGGATCCCGCCGGAGTGGCCAAGAGCTGGCAGCCAGCTCCAGTAAAACTTGTCGCCTATTTCAAGACTTTGAAGCTCAATATCAGTGAAGTCATGTTTAATCGTTTCCTGGATGCAGATGATGTCTATGTTGTGTTTGCGGAGGAGGTCTTTAAGGAGGGTCCGGCACCCCGCGCGGCCGAACCCCCTGATGTTCCAGAACAGAATACGCATTAGATCACAAGACCTAAATCCCGTGCTTGGCGGGTTGCTGGGTGTCGCCCCTGCGACGCCGCAAACTTTGCGCGTCTTCTCGCCGACACTTTGGGAGGCGAAGGGGACCTGGTTGGCTGTTCTTATGGGGTCTGGGAATTCACAGACTTGGTCTTGTTGTCAGAGACCACCGAGGGCCCTCCCTCAACGACCTGCTCCGACGCCACCTCCTTTTCTTTGTCCTTGGCTGTCACCAAATTGTGTGGCCATGCTTCTATGGTCTGAGCACTCACCGCCCCTGCTGTGGTGCCCGCAACTACCGAGGGGCCTCCCTCGGTTGCGTGCAACGCCTCCGTCTCTTTATCCTTATCTTTAGCTGCCGCCTGTTCTTGCTCAAGACGTACCCGCATTCATGCCAGCGCCTGCTCGTTAGCCTTGACCATCGCTAGAGCTTCGGCGGCTTGGCCACCCGAGGAAGGGAAACACACAAAGCTATCTGAAGCAACAGAAAGCAAATACGAGTCGGGAAGCTCTTGAAGTATTGCAAAGATAGGACCGAGTTTAGTACCTTTTATCTTCTTCTTTGAGGACGGGTCATTCTTTTCTGCCGTGCGACGGACCGCCTTCTCCAACATCAGGTCATCAGACTCCCCGCCACCCCGGGCACTCTTGCGGATGATCTCCACCGGCGTGGCCTTGGAACGGAGCCCACGCGCGACCACCGCGTTAAGCTCCGGGACCAGCGGCGCAGTCTAGAACTCCCCCATCGACCAAGATGGCGACGGCGCCGGGCGCTCCGTGCCACCCGACTCGTCCACCCCCTCCTTTCTTGCAAGTTGCGGACCCTAGCAGCTCTGTCTTGGTTCATCTTGATGCGCCATTCCCTGGTCCTTTACGAGTCTGCCTCAGCAGTCACCTTGTTTGGTGTCTCCACTAAATGAGTCTCCAGGACAGCCGACGGCGAGTTGAGCAGTGAATCGCTCACAGTGGATCTTGGTGGGGCCTCAGACAGAGTAGTAGTTTGAGCTTGCATGCTGGCTTCCATCACGACCACACTCGGCGTCTTGAACACATTTCCATCAGGCGTCAGGTGGGAACCGTACTGCGAGAACATGGACTTTGGCAGTTCAGTTCTGTGGACAGGAGAGGTCTGGGGCCGAGGGGAGACCACCAGCCCACCTTGCGGTGGCAGTGCCCCTTGCACTGTCTCAGTGCCCAGCTTGGGATCCACCAGATCCCTCTCTTCTTCTGCTGCAACCACGGCTGTGAGAGGAGGCGCTGTCTTGTTCTTGGAGGTGATCGGCTCAACTGGGACAGTGCGTTGCACGACTCTGTTTGAGCCACCATCTGCTTCCTTCGGCATTCTCGCCTTCTTTCTTTCCCTTTCCCTACCCTTGCGACTGTCGGAGTCTGCTGGCTCCTCATCTGAACTGAGAAAACTGTCATCTGGCACATCATCTTTGCTTTTCGGCGGTGGAGGTGGCGGAGGCGTAATGATGGCATCCTTGCCCTTCCCCTCTTCACGTTCAACTTTGACCTTGTACCCTTGCAGGTTCACGAAGATGGTGATATGGCTTTTGAGTTGGACAGGGACCCGGCAACCAAATTTCATGCGGATTGGGGTGTCGCATCACTAAGCCTCGCAGTGTCCACTTCTAACGTGGTTCCCAGTTCCAGAGTAGTTGCCATCAGAGTGCTCATGACACGGAGTGGCTCTGGCACCCCAAGCAGGCGCACCCATACCACCTTCAGGGATTCCGACACCAACGGATCCCCCACGGCTTCAGACACCATTGCCCGGTACTCTGTGAAGGGCAGAACCAGCCCGCCCCCGTGGGTGGCCATGTGCAGCAGCTGTTGGGACGGGAACACCAGAGAGAAATCAGTCTTGTTGAGTTGCTTGACTTGCCAATCCCAGTTTTCACTGACCAGCTCCTTGAATTCCATGTCCACTTCATCTGGAGTCATGTTCCCTGCTTCAATGTAGACCTTGGCCATGTTGGATGCCGGTTTCTTCAGCTTGTCCTCCGGGATGGAGACACAGAAGAAGCCCCTGCCCTCTGTGCCATATCCCACCCACTTAGGCACCACACCTTTGCACATCGCCAAGAGGTGGCCCTCGGAGTCGCAGTGGACGCAGTAGGGTTTATCGGTGCAGTCTGCTTGGGAGTGGCCCTGTTTGCCGCAGTTATAACAGGTGATTCTTGGGGAACTTGCTTTGGCAGGCGCCGATGGGACCCTCCCTTCCGGTGAGCCAAACCGCAGCGGAGGAGCTCCCTTACCTCCTTGACGCTCTCCCCCACCACGCCCAACATCACGCCCTCGTAGATGTAGCGGGATCGGGATTTGCGCCCGTAGCCTTGCCTCTTCCCTTCTGTCTTCCTCACGCTGCCTCGCTTGCTCTTCTTCCCGGTCCCGCTGCTCTCTTTCCCTGCGTCGCTGATCCTCCTGCTCCCGATCCAGACGAAACCGCAGATCGCCGGCCCGCGGTCATGGGCCACTCGGTTGGTCTCCGCATATGGACGCTTGAGGCGCCGCTCCCGGTAGAACCTGCCTCGATCCATTGGCCCCGAGCGCGAGGGAGGCGGATTCGCGCGCGGCTCGGACGAAGCACTGACGAACTTGGCCTTCGCTTGGTGGCGGCGGATGTCTTGAGAGGTGGCTGGAAACCCTAGCGAATGATCTAGGGTTCCAACCGGGCACCACAACCAGCTCTTTATACCTGCGACCCCCGCCCCAGCTTGGGTCGACGCGGTACTCTTCATGGGCTCAACAAAGGTCGACAGGCTGGACTCGGGGACCCACAACCCCTTGTCATGGGCCACCGACCCTTTAACGGGCCCAACGCAAGCGCTAGCAGGCCCTCCTGCAGCACCATCAGGCCCATCCACCACTGGCCGGCCCACGGAAGGCTCCGTCCCCCACGGAGCAAACCCTAGGCGTTCCTCCTCCTCCTCGAGGTGACGTGGCGCCGGCGGCGGCCACAACCGCAACCCCGACACCGGCACCAGCAGATCGCCGATCAGCAGCGCCGTTGGCGCCTTACCCCAGCTCTCCGCCGACGCCAGATCCCCTGACCTGGGTGACCGTAGAGGCGGGAACTCCGAGATCTCCGGAACCCTTCCTGGAGCTGAAGACAACGACCAGACAGCAGGCAGAGGGGCCACCGCCGGCGGAGAGGCCCTCCTCTCCACAGCCAGAGTGCCCCCGTCCATTGACGCCGCGAAGAACTCTCCCAGCGTAACCACCCCTCGTGGTCCGACGACGGAGGACACCAACGCTGGTCCCCCGACCAGCGCCGCCTCGCCCTTGCCCGACGCGCGCTTCTCCTGGCTCCGGCGCCCCTTGCGCCGGTGTTGCTTGCTCGTCGGCCACCGCGAAACTGGGGAGCGAACCCTATCGCCCCCCGAATCGCATGTCGCCACCGGTCTCCTCTTCGTGAGACACATCACACTCCTCCATTAATTAATTAAGGAGAGTTTGAAATTCAAGGAGCAAGAGAAATCTCTTCACACCCACACACAATTACAAAGTTTTTACTCTCCCAACGTGATATAACTCAATTTTTTTGGCACCCTGCGGTGACCCATAGCTTTGGGTCGCTCTTGATAGTAGCAAGAAGAATAGTGGGCGGGGCTGATTTTTGCGGAACACCCTTGCGTTCCTCTCATTCCAAATGACCCAACTCGTGAGCATGGTGAGGGAGGCTTATGCATGCCAGAGTCTCGTATTCTCGTGTATTAGAGAAATAGCGTATTAGATCACCAAAATGCGTGTGTTAGGGGGTACACGGATGTCCTTGCGCTTCCCGGAGTGTTTGGTCCCTCTATTTAGAAACGAGCATGCGTAGCACAATGCGTTTTCAGGAACAGGCAAACTTCATGTAAAAAAAAAAGAATGGCAATTTTTTTAGGGTGATTCAAAGGATTTTTATACTATTTTTAGAGGATAAGAATGCTTAGTAATTTTTACAGCAAGCTTGCAATCAAGAATCCAGGCATTGCATCATAGCAAATTATGCTAAGAGCTTCCCTTGCGCACATATGCGCTACTTATTTGCATCGCGGTCGATATGGAGAAGCCTGAAATTCTGGAAGGAGGACCATAACCACTTTGACTCGTTCAAAATATGAACACCATCGATCCTTGGATTATAGGGATCATTCCATTGGTTGACAATATTCGCTAATTCTGTTTGGAGAATGACCTGCCGAAGGCCATGCACGGAGGTTTTTTTCCAGGCCTTCCTACATGCCAACAGTTCACTTATAAACGGGCTAGCGACTAGTTCATGCGGAACACAATCATACATTACAAAACCGCCTTGACCGTCACGAACGATAAAACCCGAGCCAACTTTACATGCTGGGGGTCAAAGGATCCACCTATGTTGATCATGAACCAGACTGAAGGCGGGGTGTCCAACTAGGCGCTGTAATTTTAGGGAAAGATAATTGACTACATGAATCCACATACACAATTTCACTTTGTTACACGACACCACCGTTGCGAGAACATGAGATATCATAGACTATAATAGGACCTAATTATGGCTTATGATGGTAAAAGTTCTAAATGCACTAAAGCGGTAGGAAGAAAGTTATAGATGCGTGCTTAAATATTGACTATTGTCTCCTTGTGTGTAATCTATTGCCCCCATTCTTGGCCCATGACTGTTTGTCTCTTGTGACTGGATTTCATAAACACCACCCTCCCACTCACAAAAGAGGCTATGTCAGATGACATGACAATTCAATATAGTTCCAACGAAAGCTAATAATAATAATTAAAAAAGAATAAGCAATACTTTCTTGAGGGCCACCAACTAATCATGCACATCAATCATATTAGTGGACCAAATTTGCTTTAGAACTATATGCATGGATGGTCTATGGATTAACTTATGGTATGATATATTATATGTAACAGTTTGTATTTTGGCACTATCCAGTATCCGTCCTCACACTGACTTTCCCGGACTAATTGCACATATAGATGGATGTCTAGAGTTTCACTTTTTTTGCAGAAAATCGTTTAAGGCTGGTGCCAGTGGGGGCGGGAGTGGAGGCGATATCGCCTGGGGAGGGGCGGGAGTGAGGCGAGAGGCGGGCGGGACGGCAGCGGCGGGCGACGGTTCCGTCGCCCGGCGGTAGCGGGCGCTACCGCCCCGCTGTCGCCCGCACTGGCGGCGAGAGCGCGGCGAGAGGGCCGCGTCCCGTGCGTGCTCGCGTACGTGCAGGAAGAAGAAGAACACGCTGCAGTGTTCTGATCGTTCAAACATGCTAGCTTTAAAGGTGAGCGGCGGATAGTTATTTTTCGCTCGCCATTTTCTCTCAAACCACAGCTCCGATTCGAGTGAATCAAATTTGTAAATTCCTATCTTGGAAGGATCTGTCCAGTGGTATAGATTTTACATTTTTTATGTATTATTTAATTTTTTTTTATTTATATGTAATTTTTTTATTTATATGTAATTTTTTTAGTTGAATAAAATAATTCTATTGCATTATTTTAAATGTCTAAACAAAAGCGAGTGAAATAACTAAATGTGAAAAGAAAATGCTGACGTGGAGGAGAGAGAAGCTGACGTTGCTACAGCCTGCCACTACAGCCCGTGCACTGGCACCGTGAGGTGAGAGTGAGGTGAGAGTGGGGTGAGAATGGGGGTAAAAGCTGACGTAGCGGGGCTATAGCCGGGCGGTGCACTGGCACCAGCCTAAGATGCGAAGAAGATGCGACGTACGGCGCCGAGTTCTCCACTAGCAATAGATAAATGAGCTAGTCATGCTGCCTTTCATCAGTAAAAAAACCATTGAAATGAGTTTTGTTAGCCTATGACTGATACAAACAATTGTCGATTGCAACTTAATTGCACGTGATTAGGCTTGTTAAATTATGTGAAAATAAAGTAGTTTCCAGAATAAAGGAAAACGAAGTGTCCTTTGCTTTGTCCTAGGCTCGTTGTGTAGTCGCATCTGAAAGCCGAAAGGTTTGGACAGTGCCAACCCCACTGTGTCACTCATCCTGTCATCTGGGCCGATCACCTGAAGCCAAAGAATTTATGCTAGCTTGCTGCTGCTTTTGTGTAGTACGTCGTCCACTTCCCGTCGCAGCTACTCTACGAGATGTGACCTTCACCCTCGAGATTCTACTTTTTATATGTACTCGCCATGCGGAATTGCATTGTTTCTTTCCCGACAATTTCTTCTCCAAAAAAAATTAAGGACAAGAACCGTTGGATAATTAGGTATTTTCATGATTAAATCTAAAACAGAAATCATGAAGTAACAACTAGCATGAGATTCACTAACATGCTAGATTGATTACACAAGATGATGAACAGAAACATGTAATCGCAAAATATGTTTAAACGGTAGATTAGATCACGGTGTATGTACTTATCGTTTGTAGACGATGTTGTCATAGTCGATGCAGTGTTGATATTGTTCACAACAATTTTGGTGAAGACCGATCGAAAAAGACGATGTTGCAGAAGCCGGTATGCATCACCGTCCGGCTTAAGCGATAGATGACCCATCATGAAAAACGCCGCAGTTGTGTAGCGCTTACCAAAAACCAATATGTCCAAATTTGTCATCTTCCGTACATGATCACAAGGACGAGTACTTCCGGCGACCTGTCCTTCGTTCATCGATGCACGCCATCGCTCAGAATCGAGTAGACTACGATAAAGCGCACGCAAGAAGAGGAGGTGAAAGCCCTAACTCGGTTAAGTGTATATGTGGTGGTGGACGATAGGTCGTATATATGGGAGGAAAAGAGGACGGTCTCGTGTTGCTATCAAGATCTAAACCAATTGGGTCTCCAACTCGTAAACTTAACGAGCAAGACACCAAGATTCCGAATGGCAATAGAAGGTCGTGCCCCTGTAAAGCAATGGATCCAATTTCGGCGTACCATTCACGGGCATGTCGCACCCGTGCACCGTCCCGCCGCCTGGAGAGGCTAGCGACCACGCTTGTGGTGTTCTCTATCTTTTCTCATATCAAATCACTTAGAGCATCTCCACTCGCGGCGCCCAAATGGGCGCCCAAAGGCCGTCCGGACAGGCTCTTTGGGCGCCGTCCGGACTACCTTGCCCATTTGGGCGCCCTCGCTCCCCACTCGCGGCGCCCAAATATTATTCAAATATGAAATTTTGATATGAAAATGCATATATTTCATTGAAATTTCATTCAAACTAACATAATTCATTCAAATTTAAATCTAGACCTAGACTAGATCTAGTAAGTAGGGTGGCACGCCGGGCACCGGCAGTTGGGGCAGGCGCCGGCCCTTGCGGCGGCGAGCACAGGACCCCGGCGGCAGCTCGAGCAGAGGCAGTAGAGGTAGCCGGTGGTGGAGGTGGTGGCGGCGGAGCTGGAGGTGGTGGCTGCGGAGCTGGAGGTGGTGGCGGCGGAGGCGGTGGTGGCGGCGGCAGAGGCTATGTCGGCCTCGATGGCGAGCTGCATGTGGCCGGGATCCCACTCCGGCGTCGGCGGCCAGTCCTCCAAGCTGTCATCATCACCGTCAACCTTCTCCGCCTCTTGTTGAAGTTGCGGCGGAGGAGGTTGCACGCGGCCTCCTTCCGATCTTGCGCGACGAGCCTGCTCCACCGCCTCGTAGCGAACCCTCTCCCGTTCCATGCCCGCTGCGAAGTCCTCGTCGGTGGTGTTGGTGAGGCCGTCGTCGGAGTCTTCGAGCAGTCCGCAGGCGGCTTGGGGCCGAAGAAGGAGTGGAGGCGGTAGGCGTGCTCGAGCTCGACCTGCTTGTTCCAGTACGCCGAGTTCGGCTCGAACCTGGGGTCGTCATGCAGCTCCGGTGCCATCGTCCCCATGCACGAGGCGACGTGGTCGAGCCGCGCCTGGCCGGCCAGTATGGGTGCAACGGGGACGTGCACTGGGTTCGTGGCCCATCCCTCGGGGAGGACGCAGTTCGCCGGCACCGGCGTGTTGGTGCGGACGAGCTCGCGCGCCTCGTCTTCCGTGAGTTGGTTCGCTGGTGGCGGAGGAGGCGGTGGGGAGGTGGCGGAGCGTTGACGGCCGACGAGCCTGCCTCCTGCGATGGCCGGCCGTGGCGAGCCATGGCGCTCTGCCAAACCTGGCTGTCACGGCAGCGACGACGGGCCTCCCTCTGCGCTCAGTCTCTCTTCCTACGCGGCGCGCCGGGGAGAGGCCATGGCTAGGTGTGGGATCGAGATGGTGGAGACGGCGAGGAACCCGCTCTATATAACGGCCGGGGAGGCAAACGGATGAGGTTGCCTTAACTCCGGCCGTCCAACGGCTCGCCTGCCACACCATTAACGGCTCGCCTGCATTGACGCCGCCGTGGCGCAGACGCTTCCTCGCCGCAGAGGCGAAGCGACACGTCGCTGCGCCCGGCTGGGAAACCGAGACGCTGCCCGGCATTAATGCAGCCCCTTGTCTCACTGCCAGGCGTGGCCCGCGCGTCTGGAGCGGACGTGGCGTCGCGTTTCCTTCCGTCCGGGGCCGCCTCAAGCCTCCCCAAGTTGAGGGCGTGGGCTGGGCGTGCCGGACACAAAACTGGGCCGCGCCGGACCGAATTCGCGTTTGGTCGCCGCGAGTGGGGGCGATTTTGTGTCTGGCACGCCCCAAAGACGTTTGGGCGGCCGTTTGGGCGCCGCGAGTGGAGATGCTCTTAGTGCGCTACTCGAGTGAGATTTCAGCATAATGTGATCTCGCCACATATTGTCACACATGGGTCTTTACGATAAAAATCAGAAATCTTATTGGGATATATTTCCAATGCAAGGAGAACCCCGGAGTCCCCGTCGTTATATCGTAGGGCTCATGATTGGACAGAATGGCGGTGCGGTCCACTTGGCTCACCCGCACGAGGGTATCAATTAAAAGCCCGTTGGCTTCTTGCGTGCCCTAATCAAAATCCCGTTCGCCGCGACGGAAATACCTGCATCTAAAGAGGTAAACCGGGAGACCTCAAGGAGCCTCCTCCTTCGTTTGGATTTCTGGCCGTTGGATGGAGGTGTTACAACGCATCTCGACCGTTCGCTTTTTTCACCGCTGCCATATAAAACCGCATCACCCCACGCTGAAAACCCTAGCCCGCGCCCAGCCTTCCCAGTCCCCGCATTCCACTTCTCAGCCGCCGCCTCGCTCCTTCTTCCCGCCCTTTCTTCTCCCCTTGCGAGCTCCACCTCCGCATCCTGCACCCCGACTTTCTTCGTCGCTTGCGGCGGCCGGCCCGGGCCGTGCCTCTCTGACCAGAGCAGTGCTCAAGGAGGAGGTGTACATGGTCCCGTGGAGTTGCTCGGCCGCAGGGACGTCGAGCCGAGCTGAGTCGCCGCCGATTCGGCTCTGCAACCCTGCCCTTCTCCGCGCGACGTTCTCCCCGACGACCAGATCGAGCTGCACCACGGGTGAGGCTGAAAATCTGAGATTTTGCTTTCCCGATTGGAATATTTTGGCATAACTTCCCTAGATTTTGAGGCTATTTTCTCTTTCTTTATTTCCCTAGAGCAGTGTTGCAGCTTCTCCTCTACAGTAGCCATCCGTGAGCGGCGAAGGGGTCGCCGACAGCGGAAGGAGTGCCGCGTCTGGCAGCCGCACCAGCTCCACTTCTTCAAATCCCCACCTATGTACGCCATCGTCTGCATCCCTCGCCGTCGTCCTCAACGCAAGAAGGCAACGTACACGGTCTACTATCAGATCCCAGGTTCCTCTCTCTGTCCCTCTCACTGCCGTCAGGGTTTAGCTCCTTCCTTGCATCCGCTAATCCGTGGAGATGCAGATGAGACGGTGCAGCGCTATGTCACTGTGCGAGGCAGCTCTTGCAGCTGCAGGTCGAGATAATGGAGAATAGGAAGGTTCATGTACACAATCCGCTAGATTCCTTCATCCATGTCCTGCATCAGTTCAATGGCCCATGCTAATATTTGGTCTCCTTTCATCCGTTCATTTTCAGTTCTGGAATCAGATTATCAGTACGCCTGCTTCTTGAAAAGAATTGGCACACAAGGACATGGCAGACCAACGTGGAAGGCAACTCAGCCCAGCCGTGTACATGGTGCATCTCTCTTCCTAATATACAAAGGGGTTCTATTTTGTTTTAGTAGATAATTAATTTGCTCTCTTAGTTTAGTAAAAAATGTGCATCATTAATTGTTTAAATCAAAATATATACAAGCCTCTCGCTTTCTATGCATTGCAATTTGCTTAACTTCGTTGGCAGCTTAAAATTTAGATAGCTGTGACATAACTATATATGGGCATAATCTTGCTTAACTAGCGTGTCTTCTGACGTTTCCAAAGAATTTGCTGCTACATAAGTCCTCATGTATTGTGACAGATATTATTGATGCTCTCTGTATCATGCTCGTGTGATATAAATAAATTGATCTTTATATACTGACTATGATATTAGTAAAACCTGATTTTGTTAATACAGGTGAGAAGATGATCATTTCTTTTGGGAAGGTGTGGTTTAGAAGTTTGACAACAATGCATGTAATCGTCTCTGTCACTTCTCTCCTTTTCATGTTTGTTTGTGGAGATTATATTTTTATCTGAACCTATATGTTGTTTGATGAAAATCCTAGCAAGCTAAAGGGGAAGATTAATCCACCTAATACAAAACTCTTTTAATGTTTAGCATTGGAGGTGGAATGTCGGAACCAAATCTTGCTTTTCTAAAAGTTAAAGTGCCAATTTTCTTTCCTACAACCAGTTCGAGTTAACTTGGTTTAGAACTAGCTGCAATAGAAAGTGGCCTAAATCTGCATTATGGAAGTGGAACTGTTATTTTTTCTTTGCTGTTTGATCTAGATATCCTCCATTAATTATGCAGGTTGCTTACTTTGAACAATGCACCCACTATTTCAGATCAAGTTGTTGTGAATGGTTTTTAAAAACTATCAGTTAATTCAGTTCTTTAGATGTATAGGTTTGGTGCTAGATGTTGCAGTCTGATTCATTTTGTTATTTAGCCTATTCACATCTCAGCTTTTGCAGGGTGCTAGCTGTGTTGTTCCATTGGATTGTCGGAGGGCGCGGGTGACATGCGAAGACAGTGTGATCTCCTTTCTTTGGTTTCCTCCCTGTATTCGTATGTAAGTCCATGTTGCTGCAGCCTGCTCATAACTAATTATTTCATTGCCACCATATCCTAATTGAGCAACTGATTTTTGGAAGAAGAGCTATTAACATCTGTGAGCGTGCATCACAACCCATGCGCTGCCTCGGCCATGAGTTCCCTAAACTTTTCTCTAACTCATTTCTCTCTTCCTCGGTACCTGATAGGAGGAGCACGAGGTCAACGCCTAGGTCGCCGCTGACCCCGATGAAGCCACCTACCAACCCCATCTGATTATCATTTTGGGATGCAGTCTTTTGACCTTCCACGTCGATGGTAAAGGAGTAGGTCTTTTCTCCACGGCCATCGTCTACCCACCACGAGGTGAAATTTTTATCATCTTGATTTCGTTGTCTTTGGTTCTCCACTTCTATAAGCCAGGAACTATGTTCAGTTTTCCTATTTTCACTCCATTCACAGACCTAAAGAACTAGCTATTGATAGTCAGGAAGCACCGTGGAGGCTGCAGGCTGCAGCAATGGTCCAAGAAGAACTAAGTGGAGTCCATCACCAAGAAGGTACCTCATCTCTCTGCCATGGAAGTTTGATTGAAAATGTGCAGATTCAGATCTACAGTAATTATGATTTGACAATTAGACTTTTGTAGTTGCTGATTATGCTAATTACTTACTATTGCACTTATTACTTGAATCACTTTACCGCTGGAAGTGAAAGATTGGGCCAAAATCTTGCTCTTCGTGCATGCGAAAGTTTCAGCTTTATGCTTTGAACCATACTGATTTTGCAGCAATGTCATCACAGGTTTGTTAGTTTTACGCATTACTGATTTCCTTTTCACTGCTCATTTTTGCTTATTTCATGGTATCATGTTTTGCCCATCATTAATGATTCAAGAAATTGGTGATGAATGGTCGAATGCCCAATTTTGTCATCTCTAGCCACTTGATTTACCCGTTAGGATCCAGATATATTTTTGTATATGTGCTTCTTTTCTCCTATGTATATGGATATATCTCGGCAGTTAGCACAAGGTTCTTGTGCAATTGCATTTGTAGTTAAGCTTTTTGATCTTTCACTATCCTTCGGCGAGAGGATTTTGTTTCTAGCTTCGACTTAATATAGAGAATTTATTTATAACAATGTTATGGTATATTACAATGTCATACTGCTTGATGAAATGGAATTATCAGTATTCACTAATATTAATACATATTGGACCCTTTTCTTTCCTACAATGGAGAACGTAGCTGCAGCACGTTTCACTTCTTTGCACATCATGTTCCATAACACTTCTGTAATGATATTATTTCTAGCCTTTTCCTCTCACATTTTTTATTTTGGCACTCCAATAGTACATGTTCTCTACTGTATATTCTCATGATGCTTTTGGTACATTTAGATATATTCTGGAGTGGTACTCATGGCTGTATTGGTTCATTTAGAGCTAAACGTTCAGAATTCTTTTTGTTTCAGGAGGTTTTGCTATTGTAGAGGCTGCATTTTTCAGCTTTTGAACATGTATATTTGTATGTCTGCACCCCGTGTCGTACATTTATCTTTTGCCTATTTACCGACTTTTTTCCCCTTGGTTTTACATGTGCAGACCATTCTCTTCTCACTCAGGCAATTTACTTCGCTTCTTCATATACGTATGTGATTGACATCATCATGGCGGTCTCTGATTTTGCTGTGTTCACTGTCCCAGGAAGGACTGTTAGTATACCAAGGAGGTTTGTGTTCTTGGTAAGTTTTGAAACTTGGGAAGAAGCTTTTCCTCATGGTGATCCTCACTTTAACTCCTAAAAGTAATGCATTTCAATTTATTGGTGAGTTTTTTCTTGGATTCAACTTGAAACATGGGAAGAAGCACTGGAAGTATGATGCTGTTGCCATTGAGATATATTTTTCCTTTATTGTTGAGTTTTGCTTGTGCAAACCTTACGTTTCTGCTACACATCTCAACTAGGATGCTATTGTTAACTTAGTATAGTATTGCTAAAGTCCTTTATTGTAAATTAGGATATTACTGTCACATATACAGCTTAATTTAAACAAGGTGTGATATTTTGTGCATGATGCAGTATGCATTCTCAAAAAATGAGGTTTTATTATGTTCTGCACCAAAAAAATCTTGAACAAAATAGTAAAGGTATTTGACTATTTTCTTATTGGGTGATGAACCTTTCATAGGCTCATTAGATGCCACTTTCAACCTGAAGTGAAAAAACACCATAAATAGCTTATGTTTTTAATCTTTTATTGTTCCTAATGTAAATAGCTAACATAATATATTTTTTGCTTAGGTTTGGGGACAAGTGTGCCCTGTTTGGCCGCCGCGTACGTGCCAGGTGTTCAATCAAATTTCAGGTAGTGTAATTTTTTCTTTTTCCCAGTAAAGCTTGAGAAAGAAGATACTGTGTTGCTCATCGATTTCAGGTGAGGGCATGCACGTCTGACTTCACTTGCAGTTTCATGTTAATAGCAGCCAAGTGCCTTTATCCCCTGTTTTAGCACACATAGATGGCACTGGACTTGATTTGTCCACATTTTCAGTTAGTAGATCAACCGCAATTTAGCTTGCCGGGAGTTGTTCCCTGCTGGTTTAGGAAAGCACACATACATCCTGTGTGTGCTTTGTAATATGGAGTAGTTGGTTGTAGTAAATGCATACTCTTGATATCTCTTACTTTCTGTAACATACGTCTCCATTTGTATTTGAGTTGCCTTTGCTGATAGAACTATAAACAAGAATGGTCAACTTGGCTCGCGGGATTTAGTCTGCTTCTACCGTGCACACTTAAATGCACATAAAGTACTTTTATAATTTCTATTACCATAATAAACAATTCTATATTTAGTTAATACACACGTGGTGCAGTGATTTTATAATTATTGGGTCGTGGCCTAAATAAATTTTGGTTAGTTCTCCACATTGGCATTTTGGTAAGGTGGGCACACTTAAAATATGGTCAGGCTCTTAATCCTGATTTTGTTTTTTTGTCTCTTTTGTACAAAAGAATTAGGTGTGCAAGGTTTAAAATATAACTTTCTTTGTTTTTGGTATAGTTATGTTCAATTGTTGCCAAACATTCACCTACTATGCCACATGCACTTTTATTCAGACCTTAAGTTTTTTTCCTTTCAGCCTTGGTCTCCTCTAGCCTAAAGGATAGTTCTATGTTCATGGAGCTTACCTGTGATGTATCTATGGGCCAAATGCATGTATTTTGTTGTATTTCTCACATTCTATCGTACTTAATTTATTTCATATGGATCTATGCTCATCGTACATACGTAATATTTTAATTTGGACCAGTCTATTGCTTCTTTCTCAAGGACCCAATTATGCGTAGTATGATTTAGTTTTTTTTCTAGATCTGATGCATGACTACCATTGCCTTCGGTTGATTTTCTCAACAATGAATACACAGGTCATATATAGAATGAAACGTGTAACCGCCTACCTGGAGAAATCATGCGGGAAAAATCATGATGAATTCATATTCCTACACTAAATCTTGGTAGAGTGAGTACTGAGCGATTGCTACCTAGATAATTTGTATGCACTTTTGTAGAGACCATGGTGATGTATGTTTCTTTTCTGTCTCAGGTATTTTGTCATTTCTTAAGTGGTGTGTGGTGCTATCTCCACTCTCTCCTACACTGAACTGCCCTTGGTATTTTCTGTACTGATCTGCGACTCTTCTTTTTAAGGCGTGTTTAATCTACAAATTGCTCAGTTTTTCTTGCTTCCCCATGAAATAATTGTTCTGCTTTCTATCTGGTATGTTAGGTCAGGTCGTTGTGTATGTGTTTCGCGGCAGATTGTCAGCTCTGGACAAATACGATTTGCCATATTTCTAATTCCCTGCTTATTTAATTGTTTTTTCTGTGCTCTCTGTCTATCCTAAAATTGTACTACCTCCGGTCCGATATAAGTGTCGGGAAACAATACTAGGCCAGTACAAATTTCTTAAGAGCTCACGATATTTGTTAAGCACTTTCAGTTTATATTGAACGACCTGTCATCTCATACTAATAATGCTTAACATAGCGTTTTACCAACTGATCATATGACAGACTCTGATTCAAGTGAAGCTGATCAGTTCCCAGGTCATTATCCAAGTCGCTCTCCTCACTAACATAACATGGAGAGCTTGATTACAAGATCATCTATGACAGTGTAAATAGTCATGCTGTTGCCTCTCCATTTGCCTCTCCAACCTGCCAGCTGGTACCAATAGTGTATGTGTGTTAATGTGTACTTCTCCTCCTATATTTTCATGCCTCTTTTATGTATGTTTACCAATCTTTGATAGTTTGTAAATTTTGTAATGATACACATATATCTTCAAAGAATTCTATCGGTCTAAACTTTATTTATGCAACATCACTGTGTTTTGCTTTAAAACGATATTGCCATTTCTATGTATAGTCTTCATTGATTGTCTGTCATATTAATTATGTTTCTCATAGTGTTTTACCAATTGAGATGTAATTAAGAACCTACTTATCCTATAGAATTATGGGTATGGACTATGTGTATGCAAGAGCATTATATGCTTCGCTCTAAACCTATAAAGCTTTGCTATGCATAACTATTGTGTCATATTAAAAGTGTTAGTTATAGTGTTTTGCAAACTGAAAACCAGTGTCTATGATGGGTGGCGCGCGGCAAGCCGCGCCAAGGAGCTCTCACAGCGATTAGCGCTTCTCGGCCATCGGATCGAGCAGTTACAGCTCGATCTAGACCGTCCATTTCGTGCCTTACTTTTTTTACTGGGTACATGTCTCACTGACGCTGGTTCCAGATGCTCCGTCCCGCTTGGCAGAGGAAGAGCGTGTGGCGTCGTCGGTGCTGCTCTGGACCGTGCGCTGCGCGCTGAGAATATCTGCCGCTGGGGGTAGTATCGGGTTTTCACCTCATCATGTATATAAAGTGCCCAGCGCCACGATGGAAACCCTAGCCGGCGCGACCCAATCGCCGCGCGCGTGTCCTCCCCAATCCACTGCTGGCGTCTGCTCCCCCAAATCCCCTTCCTTCTCCCCATGCCGCCGCCACCACCACCTTCCTTCTCCTCCACCGCAGATGTCGCGCTGCTGCCCAGCTCTCCTCGCAGCCTCTTCTTCTCCCACCGTCAACCTCGCGTCGCAGAGCACATGCAGCCGCGCCGTGGCGCCGCCGGGATAAGCGACTTCGCCGGGAGAGCACCGGCCGCCGCGCGTCGCTGGGAGAAGCAACTTCGCCGGGAGAAGTGACATCACCGCGCGGCGTGAAATAGCTGGAGAGCACGGGCCGCCGCGCGTCATGATTCGTCCCTGGCAGCCCTGCCCTTCTCTGCCCGCCGTGCTCCCCGACAGTTCCTGGCAGGAGGGAGGAGAAGAGGCGAAACCTAGATCTACCTTCGTGGCTGCAGCTTCAAATCCATGGGCGCATCGCTGACCTCTGGCCGGATCTAACACTATGCAGGTCTTCAACAGATTAAGGTGAGGACTGGTTGACCGTGGGGGTTTGATTTCTTTGGCTTCTTTTACTTTCTTTCGTCGTGGGATCCGATTCGTTCGATTTGTACTCTGTTTGTTCATTCACCTTTGTTTCTATCTCGAATTTGTTCTTCTTCTTTACACGTCCTCTCCATGTGGTGGGCAGCGTCACCGGCCGACCTGGACAATCAGCCCCGCTATCCCGTCCCCGGCGGCACCGGCAACGCTGCAGTCTCCTAGGAAACCTGGCTTGGATGGCATCTGGCCACGACGGAAACAGTCTAGGTAAATTCGTTTTTTCTCTGAATGTTTGTTCTTCGTACGTTACTTCCCAATGACGAGTTCTCTGATTTGATTTCCAGCTTCTTCACCTCAGTGCATCCGATCTGCCTCCGTCTACGCCTGCCTGCCTGCTACTATTCCGTCCATGGACACACAGGTTAGCTCATTCGTTCTTTTTCTTTTCCTGGTTGGTGCACATATAAACTTATTTTAAATTTTGGTATACTATGAATGCTCTTTTAAATACGATTTAATATGTAACCCTCCCTTGGATTGAGATGTACTTAATATCCACAAGATTAGCCTCGGTGCCATAGTGCCATTGGATGTATTTCATTGTGTATGGATAAATAATCCTGTCTACATCACCCGGAAGCCATGTAGATAGATACATCATTTTATCGTTTGCCTAGGCTTGAATCATTTATTTATGTAATCTCTGTATTTTGTTCATCCTGAAAAAAATAATGTTTGCTTGATTTATGTACTCCCCTGTTTATCCTTGCAGAAAAGAAGAAAATTCATTGCCGGCCGTGAAAAGGATCTCTGACTGCACACCATTGATGGTCAGTTTCGCTGTATGGAATGGTTTTCACTTTTCTTGGTTCCTCCGTGCAAGACCTGTTAGTTAATCCACCTTTTCTATTTGTTTAGGACTACTTGACCACCTATCGTGCTTGACTCCCAAATCCCAACCTGCCCCTTGCTGTCGAATAATAAGATCTCCGTCTTAAAAGTGAGCTTTTTTCATTAGTAAATGGCTTCTGTGCACGTTTCTTTTTTTTGTATCTAATATGGTAGCATTTTCAGATTTTCTAATATATAGATAAATATGGAAACACACATGGAATATTTTGGTTCGTTTTAAAAGTCTAAACATCACCAATTTTGGTTTTTTTAATAGTCCCAGAAGTTTTGATAAAGTTTCATTCAGTGCGGCCTACATATCACAATGGCCTCTAAGCTCAAATATTCCATTTCATGATGGGGATTTTTCGTCACACTCCATTTTCTGAAAGATAACCCCATTCACAGATCTTTATTCTTATATTGTGGTTTCTATGAGTTTCCCGACTTCCCGACTTTTGATTAAATAAGACAAAGAAGTGGTGTTATTTATTCTTGCTCACTCTCATATATCATGTTGATGTTCAGGCCTAACTTCACAAAACTTTGCTACACATTCACTTATATACAAGTGCTTCGTGTACATGAAAAAATGGATGTAGTATTTGGCCATGACATTTTTTATTTTGCTTCAGTTCTTGGTTTGCATAGGGGCTTTGTTATGATAGTTATTCAGTCATGCAGGCTCTATCCTTAATTTCTTTCCAATACATTTCTTCTTTGAAGAGAGTCGTCCATTGCACATCACAACCCAGTCTTATTTCTCAATTTTCCTTCATGTGCATCTGATCCTTTAATCGGTTACATATTTGAGATTATCCGTGCTGATGGGGACTATTATTTTTCTGGTCGCCGCTAGGTGTTTCAATACACTCTGTTTTTTGGTGACGAGCTCTGATTTGCTTCCCTGCATTTTAGAAGCTTGAACTGAAATATTTTCCTGTTGTGTTTCAGGGTGTGGACTTATCTGGAGTTATGCAGTCACCACTCTGTAACAAAGGTGTTCCCAATCAATAGTGATTATTAAAGAAGCTCAAAGATGTTCCGTATCATATGAAGGTGATAATTATTACATTCGCATTTTTGATCTTTTTTAAACCATGAATCAGGTTTCATTCTCCATCAAGTTCATATTGAGTTACATATGTTTTAAGTTGGATACCTTATTGCCATTTTTCCTTTTGCACACACAATTATTTGTTTGATTGAGCTACAGTTTCAGATGACCAGTACTTAGTCGATGCTGAGCAAGAAATCTATATCTGTTTATTCCCATCCTGTAGTCTAGATCTACTCTAAAGTACATTTTTTCTCTTAACAATCTTGCTTTTCTGAAAGTACCTCTCGAGGTTGTGCTACATAGTGGTATGCTAAGTTCTGAGTAAACTAGCTATATGGATGGTGCTGCTTTGTCAATATTGTTTCTTCTTGATGTTTTTTGTATGTTAGGGAAGTGGCTCTACATTTTCAGCTGCAGTTTGCCAAATTTAATCTCAAGACCTTTTTGTCTTTGTTTGTGCAGGAAAGTATTGTGCTCAATTTGTTTGCGTTCTATTCTGATGTACATCGATATATTGAGATCCCTCATTTTTTTTTCCATGGTATAGGATGAATTCCTACAGCTCATCTCTTTTTGGCA
This sequence comes from Poa pratensis, assembly GCA_947311845.1. Lineage (NCBI taxonomy): Eukaryota > Viridiplantae > Streptophyta > Magnoliopsida > Poales > Poaceae > Poa > Poa pratensis. The sequence goes on along the minus strand of CAMZMU010000027.1, from coordinate 45,446,813 downwards.
AGTTGGGTGTCCCTCTCCGATTTCTCTTATGCTTATGTGCAGAGCCACTTAAATCAGCAGTATATGTAATACATGTCAAAGCATGTCTTAGTTCAATTTTTATCGCTTAAATGAGGTGTCGTTGCACATGATCTGTGGCTGTGAGGAATTCTAATATTTCTTATACTTAAAGTTCATGATGCGTATAAATTTTGTGCACATTCAGACTTTTTTGGAAATAATTTCTGTTTCTACATACACTCATATAGTTCAAGTACTATTTTTTCTGAAGTCATTTGTACCTTTAACTCAATATTCTAAATTTTATATAACGTAGGGTTTTCTCTTCATGTATTGTTCAAAGTCGAGCTCAGTGAAGTGTATCATTGAACCGATACAGTAGGTATATGAATTTTACCTTCAGCTTATGTCTTGAAGCTCTAAATGGTACGCTTAGTAACAGGGACATCATGTTGAAACTACTAAAATATTGATTTAAAGCATAATTTATAGTTCTCATTCTGCTTATGTAGTTGGGCTATGTTTGGTCTTCTGCACAATTGTCAAATCATATGATGGTCGCCCTATATCTGTTTGATTTGATTGATGGCATGTTTGGCCCTTGATGTGGGTCACAGTTTTTTTTCCTTCGATTTGTTCCTTTGCCTTTGTCTCAATGTAGTCTTCTTCTCTTCGGTGTTCCAGGTTCTTTAGGTGTTCTTTTTGACCTTTCCAGTTCTTTGGCTTATTAGGTGCTTGCTCTTTGTTTCTTTGAGATTGCTTTTCACATTCTCAGTTGGCCTCTTCACAAAGCGGTTTGCACACCTTGGACCAGCTGGGCATATGTTCCGGCCTTTCTCCTAGACAATGCATCCGCCACCTTATTTTAATGCCCCTAATATTCCTCCTTTAAAAGTCCAAACTCACACTTGCTCATCTTAGCATGTAGCTGATTCCGCAGAAAAGTGTTAGTTGCAAGTGCTGTTGTCGCTCCTTTAGTGTTTTTTATGTTCTTAGTTAGTTTTTGTCTCTTTTAATTTTGCCCGTTTGATTTTACGGTGCTCTTTGTTTCCTCTTGGATTTTTCATCTTGCTTTTTAATTGTTCGGTTTCTTCTTCGCTCTGATCTTCTCTTCATTTTTTATTTCTTCTCCTCTTTTTCTCATGGCTCTTTTTGTTCTTTCCGTGATCTTTTTGGGGTTGCTTTTTTACTCTCCCTTGGGTTTGTGTGTTTTGGTATGATGCATTCTCTCTTCTTCGTCTCCTATGTTATTTGTTGTTTTTGCCTATTTTTCGTATTATTTGTTTTTTTGTTTTTTAGCTTCGTTCATGTTTTGCTTTCCCTCTTCTTTTGTTTTCATCTCTGCTTCCTTTTTTGGGGTTTTGTTCTTCTTGCTGCTTTGTTTTTTCATCTTTTCTTTTTCAAGCTCCATGATCTTGGAGCTTATTTCAGCTCACACGGTTGTGGTTGCTCATCCTATTGACTAAAATCCAAGCTGATTGCTCAATCATTTGATTAAGCAAGTGGTGAAGAGGTTCTTGGATTCAGTAAAGATGAAGGTTTCTTTTTTCCTCCATTTGTTCTTACATGTTATGAATCTAATTTGGTTATTTCACTTGATTTAGTGATGCCTGCTAATTCTTCGATCCAGACGAGATTTAGCAAAAGTCTCATGTGAGATGTATCATGTTTATGCATAGGGGGATAATACAGTATTTTCCATGTTTTTATGCACGTAGATATAGTACTGTGTCATTACTCATTACCATTGTTTAAGCAAAGGACATATTTTATCCAGATATTATGATTTTGATTTACCGTGAGAAGAATCTCATTAGTTGTGTCGGAATTTAGGCTATGCAAAACAGTAGTTCTAATGTATCCTTTTCTACCTAAATGAACATGTGTGTTATTTTTATCTATCTAATCACACTACATGCTTATATGAGTTTTAACAGATTTTGGCAAAAATAATAATTTCGTACTTTGGTAGTTCTGCAATATAATCAACTCCTTGGGTTTACAAATGAACATGTTCAATCCTGAAGTAGATGTATGTATTATTATTTCTGTTTCATGGTTACATCACAACCATTGCTTCACCACTCTTCTCATCTTCTGTTAATTTGGTCATTTCAAAACGTGTAATTAATTATGCTCTCTTCCATTAATGTCTGTTAATTGCTTCAACTATGTGGGCATTGGGTAATTTTGTTTGGTATGGTTTCCAGACTATTTATGTTGTTATCTCTTCATGCTTCTAAAGCCCAGGAAACATCCCTTCTTTTCAGTTCATGTTACACAGCTTTTCCAGATAATGTTCCACTAAATGTTTAGATCATAGTGGAAATCATCCAAACGCTATGGCTGAGCAATCAAGCACAAAACATTTTATTGCGGTTGGAACTTCATGGTGAAGCAAGAAATTGAAATAGCTTGAGCAGACGTTGTTCTAATAAGATGATAATTTAAAAAATGACAGGTAAATAGCTGGAGCAGGTGTTTATTGGCAAATATGCTAACCGAGTAATACATCTATGTTTCATCATTATTATTCTCACTTTATATTGAATATTCTTCATGAATGGCTCATTTAACTGCATCTCACATGTACCAGGTTTCTTTTCTGCAATCATTGGCGCTAATCAGGATTCCCAACAACAATGGCTTTGTCCATGTGAGCATCACACCTGTCCATGTGAATCCGTAAGAAACATTAGACCAACTCCTGCTTCGTGATGTCGTGCGATCATCAGCTTAGTTACATTGTGCACTGCCCCCTCTCAGTTGCAGCGATGGTACTTTCTAAAATCCCTGATTCAACCCTATGTTTTATTTGTCTTGCAGAATTCTGAACTTGGTGCTACATGCTACCTGCCGGTATCCATGTTCTGCCTTTGGTGAAGCCTCGCCTTAGAAGTATATGCAATGTCCTTTTTGTTCTTTCCGTGATCTTTTTGGGGTTGCTTTTTTACTCACCCTTGGGTTTGTGTGTTTTGGTATGATGCATTCTCTCTTCTTCGTCTCCTATGTTATTTGTTGTTTTTGCGTATTTTTCGTATTATTTGTTTTTTTTGTTTTTTTAGCTTCGTTCATGTTTTGCTTTCCCTCTTCTTTTGTTTTCATCTCTACTTCCTTTTTTGGGGTTTTGTTCTTCTTGCTGCTTTGTTTTTTCATCTTTTCTTTTTCAAGCTCCATGATCTTGGAGCTTATTTGAGCTCACACGGTTGTGGTTGCTCATCATATTGACTAAAATCCAAGCTGATTGCTCAATCATTTGATTAAGCAAGTGGTGAAGAGGTTCTTGGATTCAGTAAAGATGAAGGTTTCTTTTTTCCTCCATTTGTTCTTACATGTTATGAATCTAATTTGGTTATTTCACTTGATTTAGTGATGCCTGCTAATTCTTCGATCCAGACGAGATTTAGCAGAAGTCTCATGTGAGATGTATCATGTTTATGCATAGGGGGATAATACAGTGTTTTCCATGTTTTTATGGACGTGGATATAGTACTGTGTCATTACTCATTACCATTGTTTAAGCAAAGGACATATTTTATCCAGATTTTATGATTTTGATTTACCGTGAGAAGAATCTCATTAGTTGTGTCGGAATTTAGGCTATGCAAAACAGTAGTTCTAATGTATCCTTTTCTACCTAAATGAACATGTGTGTTATTTTTATCTATCTAATCACACTACATGCTTATATGAGTTTTAACAGATTTTGGCAAAAATAATAATTTCGTACTTTGGTAGTTCTGCAATATAATCAACTCCTTGGGTTTACAAATGAACATGTTCAATCCTGAAGTGGATGTATGTATTATTATTTCTGTTTCATGGTTACATCACAACCACTGCTTCACCACTCTTCTCATCTTCTGTTAATTTGGTCATTTCAAAACGTGTAATTAATTATGCTCTCTTCCATTAATTTCTGTTAATTGCTTCAACTATGTGGGCATTGGGTAATTTTGTTTGGTATGGTTTCCAGACTATTTATGTTGTTATCTCTTCATGCTTCTAAAGTCCAGGAAACATCCCTTCTTTTCAGTTCATGTTACACAGCTTTTCCAGATAATGTTCCATTAAATGTTTAGATCATAGTGGAAATCATCCAAACACTATGGCTGAGCTATCAAGCACAAAACATTTTATTGCGGTTGGAACTTCATGGTGAAGCAAGAAATTGAAATAGCTTGAGCAGACGTTGTTCTAATAAGATGATAATTTAAAAAATGACAGGTAAATAGCTGGAGCAGGTGTTTATTGGCAAATATGCTAACCGAGTAATACATCTATGTTTCATCATTATTATTCTCACTTTATATTGAATATTCTTCATGAATGGCTCATTTAACTGCATCTCACATGTACCAGGTTTCTTTTCTGCAATCATTGGCGCTAATCAGGATTCCCAACAACAATGGCTTTGTCCATGTGAGCATCACACCTGTCCATGTGAATCCGTAAGAAACATTAGACCAAACTCCTGCTTCGTGATGTCGTGCGATCATCAGCTTAGTTACATTGTGCACTGCCCCCTCTCAGTTGCAGCGATGGTACTTTCTAAAATCCCTGATGCAACCCTATGTTTTATTTGTCTTGCAGAATTCTGAACTTGGTGCTACATGCTACCTGCCGGTATCCATGTTTTGCCTTTGGTGAAGCCTCGCCCTTGGAAGTATATGCAATGTCCTTTGTTATTTTTTGTTATCTGCAAGCAACGCTTCCTGTTATTTCACTATGCGTAAATAATCAATGCTTCCTGAAGTGACCTGTTTATCTCACGGTGTCTCAGCCTATTGAGTTATACTACTATGGAACTAAGGTAATGATATGTAAGGGCTAGGCCTGATGACAAAATATTCCCTATTTTTAGATAAACAATGAGTAGTTTATTTTATTAGATATTATGTGGATGTTGTTTACCTTGGAGTTGCAATGTTGATGCGTGGATTATACAGTATACCCTCTTTTGTGATTCATATGTTTGTATACTCCCTATGAGCCACAATAATTGGTTGTACTGCTGAGTTGTACCTTCTACATGGTTTTCCAGCATCAATTAAAACGGATCAGAAGGAGCATTTATATTTTCGATTGGAGAGGCTCTTGCTTTTGGTGCTATAGAATTTTCTCTTTCAAATTTCATTCTTATTGTGATTCATATAAGTTTTACAAACTGGTGGAATATTAAAGATGCTTACCATACCCTTTTTTACCAATAATGATATATATTTCCATGTATAATAGTGATTGACTATTGTGGCATATTATGAATATTTAGCATAGCATTTTGCAAGTTGAAAACCAGTGTCAACGGCTGGTGGCGCGCGGCAAGCCGCGCCAAGGAATCTAGTTGCTATGGAGCCCGATGGTCGCGAGGGCCACAATTGCCTAGCTAGGTCGCCTATGGGCTGGAACCAGCGGCCAAAGCTAGCGTAGACTGCTCTCACGTCAAGCAGCAGTGGCGGCACAAGCGAAACGGCTCAGGTTGCGTCTGTGTAACCGCACGGGCGGGCGCATGGCGCGGCGGTTGTCGACGGGATCCATGGCAACGAACGAGCAGTCGAATCCGGGGCCATGCATGGGTGGTGGGTGAGCTCGTGGTGCCCCGCACGCACGGTTGGGTTTGATTTTTTTCGATAAAGGGAACATTATTACTTAAAAAGTCTTAAGCATGTAATCGGGCTCTGCATATCTAAGATGCACACAGCCACACGTCCACAAGGTAACTAAGTACTGAGAATAAAAAGGCGAATTACATATCATCATGAGAAAGTGTAAAAAACGCCTAAACTGCTGGAGGGCCAATCCGTAGATTATGCTGCCATCCATGTTGGGAAAAAAAATCCCTCGCCGAATCCTCCAACCGCGTACACGCCTCCGTGAATAGGGATCGGTGCTCCGCACGCTGTGGTGGCACCCATAAACGGATCAAAGCCATACTCCGGTAGATGACCTGCATAAGAGAAGCATTTTTATCATTAAAAACCTTGTCAACCTCATTCCATGTTGGGTTTGATGGCAACGTCGCACCCTTCCGTTGAATGCCAACCTCATTCCGTGTTTTCTTTTCCTCTGCTCCCAAGCCCTGCTGCTTGATTAATTGGGGTTAATCATCTTTCCACTCACTCGAGGTTTTACTTGCAGTACAGCCTTGCAAACTACTCGTACATATTTTATGGGTCACCTATGCTCTGCTTCTTCACAACCATATTGGCTTTGCAAACTTCTTAGCAGTTGGCTTTGCGTCGTAACTCGAGCTAAACTGAAAGTTATACATGGTATGCAATTGTGTCTAAGTGTATCTGACTGAGATTTAGTTAAACCTAAGTCGATTGAGTATTAGACAATCCCATATTACATAGTGGCTACCTAGCAAATTGACCTCCTCTTCTTTAACCATAGACCTGCCATGGAAAATGTGGTACACATGATTTGACACCACCGCGTTCATCCTCTTCTTCTTCTTCTTCTTCTTCTTCTTCTTCTTCAACCAAAGAAGCAATCCAGGTTCAGAGTAACCACATCAAGATCAGACAGAAACCTACATGTCTTATTATTCGGCAGCCGTACGAACAAGATGCATGGCTGCATGCCCTGGAACGTAGCTGGAGCTTTTGCCAGGGGCTGAATCCCAGCTCCTAATAACAGGCTAAAATAAGCAATGATCATGTGGATTACAGCCGTGTGGAAACAAGGGTGCGTGCATGCCTGCTGTCACCTCAAGATCCAATTTTGTCAAATGGATCGAGATGGAGCCTTGACGGATCTTTTCTTTATTTCAGGTCTTTGAGTAAATTTCGGACTCCCCCGCTGGCACAGTGCAATTGGCAATTTCGTAATGGGGGCTTGTCTGTTTGACCGAAATAATGAAAAGGTGGCGAAGCATGTGGACGGTAGTTTAGCTGGGATTAATTTACGGTGTCTCGCTCCATCTGTGGGAAAACTGGTTTCAAGTTCGTGCGCTATGTGTTCAAAAGTTGCTCCATATGTACAGCAATATTGCAGTTTACATGAGAAACCATGATGGACGTAAGGAGATCGACCACATAATATTCGCCGGAACAGGTCTTGTGAACTAATTATTCCATGACTGATTCTTCTATTGATCTTATACTACTAGTTAAGCACGTATGTTTACGATCTCCTTTGAGATCTCCAGTTTATGCATCCAATGATGATTGCATAATGATGGCCGATTCAGACACAGCGGCTTTCTGTAATCCCTATCCAGTTCTGTTGGGAGAGATGGAAGGATCCAGCAACGTACGGGTTCCATAGGCGCGTTGATTATTAACCAACTAATTAAGCGTCGTTTGGAACTGAGGAGAAGGGATACTACGAGCAGCCCCTTTTTTTTTTGGCCGGAAGTCATTTTGGTTCCCAAGAATCTCAAAATTTATAAAATTTTAAAAAATAATTTAAACTTAAAAAAATGCATGTTGTCAGTTATGTATACTATATATAAGCGTGCAAATCACAGTGTGAGAAGGTTTTGTATTATGGTCTACACAAAACACGATAAAGTTAAACATTTGAAACTATACATTGTTCACTATAATCAGATATGTACATTTCTCATTTTTGTGTAGCTCAAAACGTAAATTATTTTGCATTTAGATTTTGCACGATCATAGGATTTATCAACGAGAACATGCACTTTTTCAGTTTTTTTAATCTTCTAAATATAATTTTTGATTTTTTTCGAAAATAGTGAGAACAGTCTAACTCGTCTGCGTAAATCTATTTTTCCCACGGACACGGTAGGGACCCGAGGTGCTTGGAACCGGCGAAATTCAATAGGTTCTCTTCCGGAAAAGTCTTTTTTGGCTCCTGAGTTAAAGTGCTCGGTTTATTTTTTTTAAACTCAAAAACTATGTTTACAAGTTTTTAAAAAATAAAAATATCTCGGTGTAGTCATAGATGCATCAAGCAATTATGCAGAATTGACAAAACCTTATATATTTCAGATATTTGAATGTGTGTATAACCAGATCCACACATTTATCATTTTTTGTATATCAGAATATCAATTATTTCAAATTTTGATTCTACATGTTTGTGGGATACATCATTGAGAACATTCAAGTTTTTTATTCTTAAAATTTTATAAATATATTTTTGAACTTCTTTAAATAAAAGGGATGACTGAAACTCGGGAGGCAGAAATCTCTACTGGTTTGCTTCATTCTTTTATCTTTTGAACAATGTAAAAAGGGAGGGTAGACGTGTGACGGAAAACCCACGCATTGCAGTTGTTCCAGATTGTTCAACATACAAGCATTTTTTTAAATGGGGAGCATATCCCCGGCATCTTCACCATCACAATGCAGAAAACCTCATTTTATTGAAAGTTTCATAGTAATAAGTTATACAACTCAAGGATCAATCAAAGTGGTTATGAATCAACCAGCGGAAAACGAAAAAAAAACCTTTGTCTACGAATGTTGGATTCTTCTAAAATCCTGCCAATCATCTTCACTGAATATAGCCCTTACAACCGCCAACAACCGAATGCATTCATAAGAGTGTGTTTCTCTAGTGGAAGGAGAAATGACCACATATGTACCGAATAACTAGCTCTGTGCACAACCTGTAAAAAATGGTCAGGTCTAACCTTGTTCAACACAACATCATTCTGACAATTTGAAATTGGCCAAACAAAAGAACAAACACCGATACTAATACGAGTTTTTAGTTTTCTTATCTACCCCAGTAAGCCTGGTACCGAACATATTCACAATATGCATGGTTGGTGGAGAAATATTAAAACTGAAATTAATAAGTCCCCAAATATTACGTACGAAAGGAAAAGATATAAACAAATGCTAGACAACTTCATCTATATGACAAAATACACCTCGCTTACCAAATAAGGTTATCTTTAGTAAGCATAACTTTCCGATGAAAAAGCCGTATAAAAATCTTGGTTTTTTTAGTTTGGAGCCCCACTTCGCTTTGTTCTCCTCAGTTTTGCCTCACTCACATAGCTTTTCTCAGTTTTGACCCACTTTGCTATTTCGAGACTCGCAGATGGCCAAACTGTAGGGTTGCGCAACTAAAAACAAAAAAATCGCCACATGCTACGCAACAGCCAAGATCTATTTATGAAGATACAAGTAAACAACAAGTTAAGATCTAGCTGTAGTTCGTTACAACACCGTATCTAGCACAAGACACATGGTTTTCATAACTTTCTCAATGAAGTGCAAAACGAACTCAAAAACAAAAGAAACAATTATCTTTAGGATGCCTCCAATATCTACTTGGGATCATTTTGATAATGACCGAGTCATTTGTTACACTTCGTAGGACGGAAACTGTACTACTCTAGCACCAAACATCTTACTCAAACTTCAGATTTTGAAATGGGACTCAATTTAGTGTCACGGTCACTATCAGGAGCTTGTCTGATTTTTAGTGTTTCTTGTATGGAGCTCCTTGATTAAATTTCTCGTACAGTTTTGGCGGCTTGATTTTCTACCAGCTCACCACTTGGATCGGCCTGACCAGATCAGGTGGGCCAGATTTGGCGGCTGCCTGCACCTGCACGCGTTGGAGGAGCCGCCTGCCCAGGTCGGTCCTACCGGATTGCCGGCGTGGGCCAGATCGGCAGGCGGAAAACGGCGGCGGACATACCGAAACAAGTCGAGGGGCGGACACGGGAGACACCTAGGTCGGAAGAAGCTTATTGGGGGCACCCCACCACCACCGTCCACCGTTTGGCGGCCTTCCCCAGTGCGGCAGGGTGGACGGGGCAGTGGATCGGAGGGTTCGTACGGGTGGCGACGGGGGGCCTCCGGAGTTGCCTGTGACGACCTGGGATGGGAGGCTCTCTAATGAGCAAAGCATTCCCAATCACATGTATAAGCATTGCATTACAATTTACAATCCACTTATTAGTTCCCAAACAAACACAACATCTGGCCAAAGTAACATTTGGGACTCCAAATGTAAAATTGCTACAAGGGATCAAATTGGTGTATAGTATCACACATTCACACCTCCCCACCAACATCACCATCAGGTGGTGGTGATACATGGCTGTGGTGATATGCACTATCCCTGCTCCATCATAACCGGAACAAATATGAGTATTTCCGGCTTTTGTGGTGCGAGATGAATTGCGATGGGCCTTTTGGCAGGCGATGGGCAGTGGCACCCATTCAAGCAAAGGGAGCTTGCAACTTTAGTACCCCACACATCCATGGCCACAGCGAGCATTCATTCATGGTGGTAAATGCCACAGAGCAACCAACAAGCTTGACTCAGTCGCATGGTTTTTGGTTGGAGGAGAGGTGCGAGCGAGCGAGGTTGGGGTTTGAGATAGGCGCTGAATGAGCCGGTCACTCACTGGTTGGGCTACACGGCGAGGCAGTCACTGTGCCATGATAACCCTGTCCCTGGATGCCCTACATGTCCTCTCCCAGCAGATAAGGGTGGAGGCATTAGGCCAAGCACACCCATCCTCGGGCCCACCACACATGATGCCCCCCCTCTTTCAACAGAGCCAGAATAATAAACATACTATATACTGGTAGCAAATGCATACATCGCCATTAGGGATTTGGTGATGATAATGTTGAAGTATTTGGACTAGATTTGGTGAAAATAGTGCATGAAATTAGGCAACTCCAACGCCCCCAAAACCTGACAACAATTGTGTCCGTTTGGGGTGAGGGTGAACCCAACGGCACCCGCAAAAAAAAATAACGATAAAATAAAACTTAATTAAACGTTAGTACATAAACATAATCTCTACTATATAATATGGCTTGAGAAGGTGTTGGTACGTCATTTTTTTGCCGATTTTGCCCTCCCACAAATCACATAATTACCCACCATTCCACCGCCCGTAAGTTAAAAAACTGTTTGTTCGCTTCTTTTATACGTATCCCCTCGCTTGCGCGCGGAGGAGACGAATCGGAGGCAACAGCGGAGGCAGACTCCGGCGAGACGATGACCTGAGTAGCGGCCGCGGGCGCCTCCTACGGCGAGCTATTTGATTTCCCTCCGAGGGATTGGGTCCAATCTGAACCACGGAGCCTCGATTTTCTTTATCCACCCCCAGGCGCGCGACCAGGATGGTTGACGCGTGGTAGCCCTTATCGCGGCGGCCGTCCCGAAGATCGTGGCCGGCCAGGCCATCCGCGTCTAGCGGCGGCGCGACGAGGAGCAGCGCCTCAAGGCGGCGCCGGGTCACGAGAAGAGCTCCGACGAGGCCTTCGTCTGCGAGCGCGTTTGCACCTCCAAGCGGATGCTCAAGAAGGTCAACGCTTTCTCTAAGGACTCCGGGCAGCGGCGGCCGGTGGGCTGCGGGGTGGGCGCGAGCGTGAAGGAGGTGCTAGGGACGATGCTTGGATGCGACGAGGACGGCCGCCGTGAGGCCGGGCCTGGCCTAGGGATGATGCTTGGATGCGGCGAGGATGGCCGCCGCGAGGCCGCACCGCCGGCGCGGTGGCTCCATCGATCCTACCCGCTCGAGCTGCCGCCCCACCGCTCCTCCTCCCCGGGTCGCCGTCCGCTCGCTTTCAACCCCATACGAAAGCAAGAATTCTTCGTCAGAACCCGACACCGAGCCGATTTGCTTGAATTCCGTGCGACCTTGTTATGGACTTCTGATCTGGGGTTCCTTGAATCTTGGGAGGATTGGAAGTTGGGGGACTGGGTGGGCGGCGTGAACCGGCCGGAAGATGGACGGCGGGAAGGAGCCGATCGTGGTCAAGTTCCGTTTGTTCGACTGCACGGACATCGCCCCGAGCAAGTACGACCCCGCCACCACCGTCTCTGCGCTCAAGGATATCATCCTCGCCCGGTGGCCACAAGGTGAGACCGCAGATTCCCGATCAATTTGGCAGCATAGGCCGCCCTGATCCACTTGCTTGTAGGGTGCCGGAGATGAGGAATTATGTCCCTGAACTTCCTAGCAGTACGTACAGATGCTCTATAGAGAAACGTGCTGGTATGGTGTTTGAAATTATAAACATGTCTGAAGATAAGAACTAGGAGTATTATTTCCAGCTCGTTCAGTGCGTTTAGTTCTGGCTTGGCTTCCCTTTTTTGTTCATGTACCATTGAGGTAAAATTGTAAGAAGAATATCCACAGATTGCGCAAATTCCAGGTTGATTTTCCATTTAATCTAGCAGGATTCTTGCTTAGGTTGCACCACACCCGTGAACTCAAGGATAAGAGTGTAGGGATCACCTGAGGTGTACTATCAAGTGGAACAAATGCATATATCTTTTACTGATATTTTACTTTGGTGTATGTGGTTGTGTTGTATATGCCAAATCAGCAAGGTTACCAAATCACGGGAGGAACATCAAGAAAGAGTAGATTTATGTCAGTTTCAGGTCAGCAACCGAGCATCGTTCAGTTGTACATAATGATTTCAGATGTTAGATTTATTGATTCTCACTATTGTCTATCGGTAGACAAATAGGTTTGCTACCTCATGAATGTTTCATGACATGTGATTAAATTTCTACTCAATAAATAAAAAATCTACTCATTCATAATGCTAATATTAGCATATTATTTTATAGATAGCATATTCAATGTTTATTTTTCACAAGTGATTTGTAGGTTAGAGACAAAGCATATTTGAATCTTATATGTCCAGAAGTGGCATTGTATTTTTGTTAGATGTAATGAATCTCTAAGCTAATAACTATTTATGGAAAAATTGTATGGGATTTTCTCTCAATGTGTTCTTGCTTGTAATACGACTAACAAAATTTCAAACATTTGTACAATGGTCTATATGTTTTTTCTTCATTTATGCTTACTGTTTGCAATAATTTGTTACGTGCGTTGCACGTGCACGTCGTGTGTACATTTGGCCAACTCCTGATGCCACTTGGATTATAATTCTCTTATTCTAGAGAGGAAGTAAAAGGAGCTTTTCCATTCTTATAAATTTCAGTATTTGTTACTTGCTGTAAAATAGCTGGTCACAATTTTTGTGTGTGCCTTTTATGCTCATCTCGAAGATATCTTATCTACAAACGACCCCCTCCTCGCTCATGAGTAGTTAGAGGTATTGGGATCCCCGTAAAAAAAGATATCAAATGTTAGTGTTTTAGATAAATTAAATGTAATCTTTAATTTTAAAATTTAGACCCGTTGCAACGCACGGGCACTTTGCTAGTTAAAACATAGTTTGAACACATCCAAAAACTAACTAAAACATAGTAAAAAAATAAGAACCCTACTCTACCGTGTTTGGGGGATTCGTGGCTGCGTGGGCCTGCCGCTGCTCATGGCCCGAACGCCGCTCGTGGCCTACTCCTTCACCACGACGGCTGGCTCGAAGTCCATCTCCTTCTCATCCTCCTAGGGCTCGTACGGCTCGGGGTCGTCTGGCCGCGGTGGCTCGGCCGCGACGTAGGAGCGGCGGCGTTCGTCGTGCTCGGCGACAAACCACCGGTCTTAGAGGCGGATGTTGTAGCCGTAGGCCGGGTAATCTCGCAGATCCGGTGGGAGGAAGGCCCGACGACGCGCGGGGCCGGAGGCGAGCACGATAGGCACTGCGATCCGCCGCCGGTTCAGATGCCGCCCCTCCGGGAGGTGCGCATCGGACCATGGCAGTGGCTCGGCGAGGTCCCAGAAGAGTTGGTCCACCTCCACCGAGACTTTGGCCCAGTCTCGCTTGCGGCTGCCGCCGGAGGACGACCCCGCCTCGTGGTCATTCTTGCCGCCCCTCTTGAATAATTTCATCAGCGGTGAGAGTGTCCGTCGAAAGTGGGAGGCGAGAAGGCGACGAGGCCCTAGGGTTTAGCTAGGGTTTGTGGGAGTGGGAGTGCGGACTAGCGAGAGGATTTGGACGAGGAAGGAGAAGACGAGGGTCCCCATTTAAAAGAACTGGGCGTGGGAGGCGAGGAGGCTGGGTCGCTGACGCGTGGACTCCACATGGACACAAGCGGACACGCAGTGCGGCTTGTCCGTCCCACCCCAAACCCGGACCAAACTTTGGCCAAATTTGGGGCGAGACGGACATGTCCGCCCTCGAATGTATGTTTGCGGTGGGCCATTGGAACGTACCGCATGTCCGCGCGGACAGAAACGGACATGCTCGATCCGTCTGCGGGGCGTTGGAGATGCCTTAGATGAACGGGATTCAGCAAACTAATGGAAAGCTGAATGTCCTTTTCCATTTTACTCCTTTCTTTTATAAAGGGAAGAAGAATAGTGTGTTTTTTACAAAACAGAGTAGCATGTGAAAACTGAGAATTGGTAAATTTAAGATAGGGGGAAGGACATGTTCCACTCCATGGATGCAAATGCAAAAATTTATTATCGTGAAAGTCTGAACATGTTTGGGTTTGTTTCTGCGCAAAGAGCCGGTGCTGCATGAATGAATGCATGATCGACTGGGAAAGCCACATGGTGGTATTGATACCACTATTCCAAGGGGTGGGATCATGATAGCACTATGCGAGAGGAGAGCTTGATTTAAGCCGGAGCTCCAACAAAACAATGCAGGCAGGCGTAGTAGGGCCCACGCCCTTGTGGTGCTGCCAGAGGCTCCATTCCGAGGCACAGTTTGTCAATGTCACCATGGCCTTTGTAGCTTTTCCAGACTTTGTGTTGTGTGTGTGTTCTATTGTTGTTGCTGCAGTGCAGCATGGAGCTTTTGGGGCTCCTGAAGGGTAAAAAACTCTTCGACCTATGGATTTTTTTGGCATGGCTGTATTGTATAGCCTGTGTGGATGGAGGGCTACTTATTCTGGCCCGTGAAGATATAGATGCCAGGATCAGATATCTCTTTCAGCAGGTTCATAAATTTTTACCATATGTGACAACTGCCATGCTCTGAATTCTCTCATAGTCAAGTGAGAGGGATAATAAACAAACCAAAACAAGGAGCACGCTGCAAGCGCCTCAAATGCTGAACTTGCAGCCCTAGGTTTGAACAGCCCACTTGAGATCTGGGGGAATCAGTATGCCACTTACTTCCTGGACATGGACGATTAGTTTAACAATGCCTAGACATTGGACACTGCACCATGCAGCTATAATAGAGAAGAGGAGTATAGTAAGCTGAGGAGCCATGTTACCCAGGCGATTAAGATAACCCAGAGAGAGGACAAAAAATGGTTAAGGGAACCTTTGACCAACTAAAGGCTAAGCTAAGCTCACTTATTGATGATTTGAAGACAAAGCAAGCCCAAGAGGAAATTAAAGAAAGGTGCTTGTGCTGCGTGAGTGCGCCTTCTTGTATGTGTGTGCGCCTGCTGGCCCCACCCGCACAGGACAGGCAAGGCCATGCGCTACCTCACATGGAAACAGGAGCTGTGTCAGCCTCTTGACTGTCCATTGGCGAGCTCAGCTGGTCTTTTGCTGTTCATCTTGGCCTCCGTCCTGCCTCGTAGTACTGCACTGCCCATGGTGCTTGCTTGCTTGCTTCACAGATTTATTAGATGGCTCAGGGTTCTACCGTGCATCTGCAATAGTATCATGTTTTCATGCACATTGTACAATTCCAACCAATTGTTAAACAACAAGAACAGTAAATTTGACATGGAGCAACTCAGTGAAGTTTGCACCGGAGAAAATTCACCATTTATATATGTACATACACAGCTCTTAACTGAAGGGGCCGAACAGAAAATAAACAAGGAGCTGAAGAAAGCTGGGAAAGAAAGAGAAGAAAAAGGTTGAGCTACTCCTATAGGTACATGACAACTTCAACTTACCAAAGCTACAAGTGGAAAAAAATCTTATCTTGTACCATCAGAAGCAAATGCTAAAGCTTGCGTGGAAACTTCAGGATGGTATCCATCTGAAAGACTGATCTCTACGGGCATTTTGCCACCAAACTGGACGTGTTGCCGCCGGCCGTATGTTGCCAGCGGCTAATCTTTCTCCTCCTTGGCTTCCTTGAGGGTCATCTCCATGACCCCAAAACCTACTTCATCGCTCAACCCGGTGGCCACCGACGAGGTTTTCGAGTCCACCGTTGACCCAGCCTGGATCTCCTTGAACATCGTCATCACCTTAAGCATCGTCGGCCGCCTCGACGGCCTGTCATCCAAGCATGCACAAGCGATTTTCAAATGCTCCAGCAGCTCGAGCTCCAGGGTAGGATCATCCTTGAGCAGCTCCGGATCAAACACATCGGTGATCTTCAATTTCGTGTGCAGCTTCACCCATCCCACAAGATTGTTGTCCTCACCAAAATCTGCTGAATCTGTCGGCGGTTTCCCGTGAGCAGCTCCAACAATACAACGCCATAGCTATACACATCACCCTTGGTGGTGCAGCGGAAGCTCTGGTAGTACTCCGGTGGCACATACCCCGGCGTGCCGGCAAGAGTGGACACGCTCAGGTGTGTGTCCACCACACTCATCATCCTCGCCATACCGAAATCAGAGACCCTTGCCTCCAGATTCTCATCAACAAGCACATTGCTTGACTTCATGTCACGGTGGATGATGTGTGGAATGCAGTTGTGGTGGAGGAATGCCAATCCCTTGCTGCCCCAATTGCAATCTTTCGCCTTGCTACCCAGTTCAGTCTTATTCCAATCTTTTTGCGGTCATGCAGCACATCCTCTAAGCTGCCAAACTTCATGAAATCATACATCAACAGCCGCTCCTCACCGATCTTGCAGTAGCCGAGGAGCGGAACAAGGTTCCGGTGTTTGATCTTGCCAATGGTCTCCATTTCGCTGTGAACTCCCGGTCACCCTGGCCACTCACATGTATTAGCTTCTTGATTGCAACAACCCTCCCATCCTTGAGCTGTGCCTTGTAGACATCTCCAAACCCACCGGACCCAATCAGGCTATCATTGTGAAGCCATTGGTGGCCTCAACAAGATCACCCAAGGTGAGCTTCTGCAGTGGCTTCTCAAAAGCAGCGAGGTTGATGCTGAGAGCATTCGTACCAGAGAGCCTCCAGTTGGAATTCATAGTGCCAGAATGTGATCGGCTATCAATGTATATATCTCTGGAGGTGCTTGCCTCATCATTCCTGCCTCCGCTTCTTGCTCTCGATAGCTATGATGACCAAACCAAATATACAGAAGAGTGCGAACAAGAGTCCCATAGCGACACTGCCTGCAAGGGACGCCCTCTTCCGTTTGGATTGGCCGCCGGAAGAGCTTTGACCAGAATGTGGCGCGCAATCCAGCAGTGGAAACCCACACAGACCAGAGTTGTTTTCATAGCTGCTCTTTGGAAATGTGGCAAGGAACCAAGCTCTGGAATCGTCCCATTCAGCTGATTACTGGACAGATTGATCTCAGACAAAGACAGTGACGAGAACGAGCTGGGTATGGGTCCTTCCAATTGGTTGTGCGAGAGGTCAAGCACCGCAGCTTCTTTGCACCAGCTAGCTCCGGTGGGATAGGGCCGGACAGAAGATTATGCCCAAGATTCATAATCATGAGGTAGTACATGTCCCGAGCTCCTTGGGTATCGCCGAATCAAGCAGATTAAATGACAAATCCATAAATATCATGGAGCCATTCTTGTTGAAAGTATACTCCGTGCTCCCCATGTACATCCTTGTGAAGTTGCACAATGTCTTGCTCGGCATGCGACCAAGGTCCTCGGATCGGATGCTTGAGAACTCCAGCAAGCTCCCCTTGCCACGACACTGGCTGCTCAGCTCGTCGTTGCGAAGATACACATACGGCCGCCCAATAATAAGGCCAACAGTCATCTTCCCCGATTGATCCGCCAGTTGCGGCGGAATCGACCCATTGAGCTGGTTGCTGTTGAGGTCCAACCACACCAAGCTCTTGCAGTCACCAAGCTCTGCCGGTATCTGTCCAGTGAAGGAGTTGTTGCTGAGCTTCAATATTGCCAAGTTGCTGAGCTTCCAGCCACGACGGGATCGGCCCGACAGTCGGTTGCTCGCCAAGGATATCCAGTTGAGCTGCGTGCACTTGGCCAACTCCGGCGGGATGCTGCCGGTGAGCCCATTGTAGTCGAGGATGAGATGCTCGAGGCCGCGAATGCCTGACAGGGACGCCGGTATCTCGCCCTCCAGCAAGTTCTGCCACATGATAAGGTCCTGGAGGCGGGCAAGCTGGCCGAGGGACTCAGGGATGGAGCCATTGATGAGGTTGAGGCTGAGGTCGAGGAGACGAGGTCGGAGCAGTTGGAGACGGCCTCCGGGATGGCGCCGGCGAGGTAGTTGTTCTGGAGGTAGAGCACGCGGAGCTTGGCGCTGGGATCTTGGCAGAGGGAGTCGGGGATGGCGCCGGAGAAGTCGTTGGAGCTGAGGTCGAGCACCTCGAGGTCCGGCAGCGCGGCGAGGGTGTCGGGGATGGCGCCGCTGAAGTGGTTGAAGGAGAGGGAGAGCGACTGCAGCCGCTGCAGGCCGGCGAAGGCGTCGGCCGGGACCTCGCCGGAGAAGTTGTTGTTGGAGAGGTTGAGCGCGGTTAGGGACGCGAGGCCGGCGATGTTGGGCGGGAAGGCGCGGGCCAGGTGGTTGCTGGAGAGGTTGAGCGCTTTCAGGTTGCCGCAGCCGGAGAGCGCCCCGGCGGCAACGTCGCCCGCGATGAGGTTGCCGGAGAGGTCGAGGTACTGTAGCCCGGAGCAGTTGGCGAAGTCCGGGAGCCCGCCGGAGATCTTGTTCCAGGCGAGGTCCAGCCACCGCACCGTCCCGACGCCGGCGCCCGCCATCCACCGGAAGTCGGCGTCCCCGGCGATCTTGTTGCTGGACAGGTCAAGCGCGTCCAGGGCACCAAACCCCTGCTGGCTGTTGCCGCCACCGCCGGCCTTGGCCGCACCAACCGCGTCGCCGGAAAGGTTGAGCGTCTTGAGCCCGGCGCAGGAGCCGGCGAGCGCCGCCACGTCGGCGACGGAGCCGCGCAGCGCGGCATTCCCGGAGAGGTCGAGCTCCTCGAGCCTGGCGCCGCACTTGGCGACGGAGAGCGCGCCGCTGACGTTGGCGCCGCGGAGGCTGAGGCGCTCGAGGGCGCCGAGCTGCAGCAGCGTGGCGGCGACGGCGCGGAAGTCGGCATTGAGGGGCAGGGCGGCGAGCGAGAGCGCCGTGAGGCGGCCGCCCCGGCAGGCGGCGCCGGGGAACCGGCATGCGCCGTCGCGCGCGGCCCAGCCGCCAGCGCCGCCTGGTTGGGCACGGCCGCCTTGAACTCCTCCAGCAGCTGCGCGTCGTCGGCGGCAGCGGTCGCCAGGAGCAAGAGCGCCGAGGCTAGTATGAGAAACCGGAGGGAGGAGGAATCCATGTAGGGGGCGGGGATGCGCTAGCTTGAGACCATACGAGAAGCGGTCTGGAGAAGTGGGAGCAGGGGAGGGAGAGAGGTGGGGGGGTGGGAGGAGGAGATGGTGGTGGTGGGGAGGGAGAAGAAGCGAGAGAGAGAGGAAGAGGAAATTAACAGCTGTAGGGAAGAAACTGGGTGAGCACCGGGCTCACCCCACGCTCGGTGCGCCCCGTCTTGGACGGCTGGGATCGCACGGGAAGCTCGAGTCCGCATCGCGGCGGAAGAAATTGGGGTGAGCACCGGGCTCACCCCACGCTCGGTGCGCCCCGATGCGGACTCGAGCTTCCCATGCGATCCCAGCCGTCCAAGACGGGGGCGCACCGAGCGTGGGGTGAGCCCGGTGCCCACCCCAGTTTTTTCCTGTAGGTAAGGGAGGGGAGTGGTGGTGGGGTCACATCACATGGCATGTGCGAATCGTAGTCCGCGGTGCGATTAAGCTAAGTGTGAGTCTAATCTAACCACGGCGCTTAGTTATCCGCGAGTTTTACGGCGGGCGACGCTAAGCCCGATCCCATCGCTCTGCTCTGCTCTGCTCGAGGCGTGCCGGCGTGGGTAGTCTGGGGATTTCACGTCGGGTGAGTCGCGGTCCGAGCCGAGAGTGCGGAATCCTGAGGGCGTTGCTTCGCCAAGGGTTTTTGTCTTTAATTCCGACGAGTAGATCCGATCCCCCGCCGGAGCGTGCGGTGGAGGCTGCGGCCGGCGTGCCACCTTTTCCATGTCGTCTCTAGCCTAAAGTGCTCGCCCGCCGCCGTCAGGAAGAAGTCATCACGCACGGCACATTAACGAACTGGCCCGCCGATCTCCTTTCCTCCGGTCCGGTAGTAGAGTACGGTTCAGATCAGAGCCGTGGTTAATTTGTTTGCATGTTGCTACGTACTGGTTGACGAGTACAAATGAAGTTTTCTCCGTGTAAGTACTAAACTCAGGGCGCCCTATCTTGATTTTTTTGCAAAAACATTTTTATGCATGTGTTTTTTTCTCAACATTTTCAGTGGTCAAACGTTAAAAACAGACATTGTATGAGAAAATTACGCTTATTTTATTGGTCGCCGTGCAAAATCGACTTCAAACTAGAAATAAGGACTAGATCTATTCTAGAAAAACATGTCCTAGCTAGGTGTGCTGTTTTAACTAGGCTTTGAGAGGGGGAGTGGGTCAAACAACCTCTTAGTATGCAATATATTACGTTTAGGGTTATATTTTGGTTTTATACATTTTACTAGCTAAACTTCTGATTTCATTAGCTTGCAATATCTTCGTCTAATGATGTGAGGAAATGTTTGCTGAATTGAAAAAATGATGGTTTATAGCCCTTATTGAAAGGTGTAATTGAGCCGAAAATGACATAAAATAAAAAAGGGGGATACACCATGTCAGTGTTGATTTATTTGTATAGTGTGGAATTTACCTTCTATATTGCTATAAAATTTATTATCACTGATTTTGATCATTGTTTAAATCAGTTATCTTCATATATGGTTGCTTCGAATTCTGTTGCCTTAGACTAGCGACTCATTTTTTATTTAATGTGAATAAGTTTGCTCGTCTTACAAAGATTCTAAATAAAGTGGGGGCTATTCAAAAGTCTTTATCGAGAAAATTTTGGTAGATTTTTTTATAAAAGTAGATATTTGCCAGTGGTATGTTTTTAGATTTTATTTATATTCAACTATGTTTATATCGTCTTATTTATATTTTTATTTAATGTGAATATGTTTGCATCCATTTGTTGAGTTCGCCCTACCTCAAAAAAAAAAAACCGCCCTTCGTCACGGACTAAACTCACATGTGATGATGTAAATGTAAAGCCAACAAAAGGAGTTGAGGCAAATTCACCGTGCGAGCTTCATATAAATGCGTACCAGTACTACTAACTATAAATGCAAAGATTGAGGAGATGAAAATAAATGAGAAGATACCCGCAAAAAAAAAATGAGAAGAAGCACATGAAACAACTGGAGTCAAAACGTTTCGTTCGTGACTAGAGAAAAAGAGAGGACGAACACGATTCACCACACCGTGCTGCACTGCTGCGATCTCGTGAGGTGGGTGTGGGCGAGCTTCAAATTTTTATCGACATTACACAAAAACAAAAAACAAAAAGGATCGAGAGATTTCAAAATGCATGACCTACGCCGTGAGGAGGAGCTGTGCATGCACACGATCTACTCCAGTATCTATCGATCCACTCTGAAATCTGAATGACCAACCAAACAAACGCAAAGTTGTAAAGATCCAGTCAAACAGGAACGGAAAAGCGGCTTTATTAGCCCGTAGTGGCGCGCGCTGATGAATGATGATGATGATGAGGTTTACGGCCGCACCCGTGCGCCTCGGCCTTGTCGCATATCCGAGAGGAAGTGGAGCGCATACGCACGGCACCACCCCCGTGAACCTGTGCCCCGGCGGGACCCACCACAATCAACCACACCACACTACAGATCCAGCCATCCGTTTCTCTGACATAGGTGGCCCACCGCACCGGGTCCCACTTCTCAGTGGAGCTCGCGTTTCCGTGGACGACCGATTGGACAAGTCACTGGGAAATGTTTCGGGAAATGGGGCCCGCGCCATGACACCCAGCACGTGCGCCTGTCCCTGGACCACCACCGGGGGTGCCGAAGCGTCCCTGGCCGTCTGATTCGGATTCCGGATGATATCATGCGTCCGTCCGCACGGAAGGAGCCCACGCGCCTGTCGTTGGGTGGGGTGGTGGGTACGCGCGATCTGCCGTTAGATCTCTCCGTTCCGGCCGGTCTTTGCGAAAACTGGTTTGCGTTACATTACGCGAGGCTGTTCTGTTCTGTTCCATGGGTACTGACCACTCGCCGTTTGTTTTTTTTTTTTTTTGCGGGGAACCGCTGAAATTATAGCAAGGATTTTACAGAAAGGACCTCCACGAAGAAGAAAATTACAACCAAGTCCCTCTGTAGAACAGAGCCACCGACACAGAGCAACACGCTCCGGCGACGCGCCGCCGCCGCATCTTCAACACCTTGGAGACGAAGATGACCCCTGGCGGACGGGAAGTTGCCGGTCCTCGAACTCCGGAGAGCCTCCATCATGCGCTGCCGGTCGCCATGCTCCCTTGCTGCACCTTCAGCTGCTTCAATCATCAGATCTGGATCCGCCGCAACGGACACCAGAGCGGGTACCCCGCACACGGCGGCCACCGGGGTCGCGAGCACGAGGAAGGTGAAGCTCCACCATGGAACTGCGTCGAGCTCCATCGCCGGAGAGGATGAACTTCACCTGCAAAACCCGACACCGGCACACCTCCAACTCCACGACGCCGCCGGCAGGGCACCCTACAGCTCCTACACTATGTACAGCTGGGAAACGGGGTTCCCCCACCCTCCCGCCGCCGGAGCGGCCGGCGGAGGGAGGGGGAGGCGGCGATTCGCCGGCGGCGAGGTTGTTTCTTTGACCTGATGATCGGCTCAAAGCAAAACGGATTTGATGGCCACCAGCACAACGTCGTACATCTGATGCAAGTACCTACTAGCTTGGTATAGGCACCAAGAAATAGCCCATCTGGGTGTTTATAGTCCCTCAACAACACTCATGTATACATTTCAAAAAAAACACTCATGTATAATGTGGGTTAAGGCATGTACAAGTACAATGGCTAAAAATTTGAAGGGATGCAACAATAAACACATGTTATACAGTGGGTTATCTTTTTCTCTTATCTTTTTTTGATGTTTTTTTATAAATAGGTAGCTCACCACACATGCCATGTGGTTTTTTTTTAATACCAAACAAGTTTATTTGATCTTGATATCTTTGATGTTGAAAAATTGACAGTCTTTGATCTTACATATGATTTGCCTTCGCCCGGAAATTTTGTGGCAAAACATCAAGGGAAAATTATAGAAATTTGATATACCGTTGGGTATAGTGAAACTCATAAGGCACCACGTCCTATTATTGAATGATAACTGACCCCCCCCCCTAGCAATCTCATAAAATGCAGTTATTGGTAAGTACTAAACGAACAAAATCTGCAAGATTGTCACATGATTTTGTTTCCAAAATATCAATTTCTCTTTTTTTTGGAAAAGTTCAAAAAGAAATAATAGTTTTGTAACAGTATGCTTGGTGATATTGCTTCTATATATCCCATGTGAATGTGAATGTCACGCCCCGAGACCCGGCCCGCTAGAATGACAGCCGCCGCACGCCTATAGACTCAAAAGTCTATACACGCGCAAGGCGTAGAGAAGCAGGATAAACCAGCACAGTGGATCTCAAACAGCTCATTTACTCATTTTACAAAATAATTACATTTACAGGAATAAATAGATTCTCTAGTCGTTCCCACCCACTGGTACAGCCTACTCCTCGGATGACGGGCTTCCGCTGCGAACTCTGATACCAAATAAAACAGAGGAAGCACGGGTGAGTACGATAAATCATACTCAGCAAGCAGGTACTTTACTGACGACAAAAGAATAAAGGAGAATGTAAATACTGTAAGAGCAGATCAACTGTATTTAATAGAAATCAATGGAACTGGATTAAAATGGATAATAAAATATCAAAGGAACTCGATGTAAGGATTTTCGATGTAAGGATTTTCAAGGAAATGTATTGGCACCACACATGACAGTAAGGTTCCCTACCCGGGACTCACAGGGGTGAATATTCACGCTTTTACACTCTTAAGAGGGGTACTCCGACGTCAACAGCCTCGACCAGAACCACACAGGCTCCAGAACGAGCAGAGCTCTTTGACCCGCTAAGACACCAGACACCTTGACCTACTCGATGTCGGTCGCTCCTACAGATCCATCACCGACACTTTCCATTCAAGGGCCGCCCCTCGCGGAGAACTCAGACTGTCCCATACCAGAACTGCGACCGGTACAATGCGTTTGCCGTCGTGACACCAATATAAAGAGAGATCAAGATATCGGAACAGATCATTCACGGAAATGGCTAGATGCTCATCATGCTCATGCCTCCGCAAGAGCTCAACAGATCATACCGATCTAATCAAAGATGAGAGATCTCCATATCTCTCAGATAGCACAATAATCAGAGAGGATAGCATATCATGTGTAACAAATGTAATACGATCACAAGGACAGAAGTGATACTCAACAGAGATGATGGAGCAGGATTTGAAAGGCTAGTAAAGCAATCTACTTGCAGGAATCAACAGATTAGTAGAGTATCCACTTGCCTCAATTAGCAACGTCGGAGTCGCTCCAGATATAATAGCCAGTATCGACATACAAGATCATACGCCAGTACGCCACAAGAATCCCATCGGCCGCCGTCAAAATCGCCGTCGCTCTACTCCAGCAGCATCTCCCTCCGATTATATTCAGCTCCTCCGATATACACGCCAGCTCGTCGTAGCCTCCAAGAATATCACCGGCGGCACTCTGCTCGCCAATGCCGACCGCACGCCAGCCGAGCTGGCTTACTCCGCCGCCGACGCTAACTCTCTAATCTCTCTCGTGGACACTGGCCTGGCCTTACTTCTTTTCTCTCGGTCAATCTGATCCGGCGTGTGCAGCACTGGTTTCTATTTATAGGAAGTGCACTGGCTAAATATCTGACCACTTGGCTAAAATATCTGACCGCCTGCCGACCTGATCCTTCGGCGCTGCCGCATGCAGCAATTCCACGTAGCTGACCTTGGTGACTAAGCCATGTCTAGCCTCTAATATCCAGCCACGTTGCCAACCAATGATGCATGCACCGCACCAAGAAATATCTCAGGGATCACCTAAGCATGACTCAAGCACAACGTCTACACTAGACTACATACTAGCTAGTCAACATGCTCAAGCAAACAGCGATCAACTCCTCTATTTATTTATAAACAAGCGAAATTAAATAGCATGAGGCAATATATTATTTTACTCAAAATAATTAATTTAGCCAATTTTCGGGTTATCACAGTGAACAACACGTGCAACATTATCTTCGTAGATAATGGTCGGTGGCTCCATCACATGTGGCTACTCGAGCTTAAACATAGATCGATGTAGGTTGCCATGCTTATTTAAATTTCGTCAGCCATATCTTGAATCAAAATCCTTTTAACTCTGATGCCATATAGAATTGTATTTCCCTCGTTTCCCCGTGGAGATAGGTCTACTGTCCTGATCAAGCATCTCTTTAACGTTACAACCTCGGATTTCATAGCAATATGTATGTGTGCCCTGATACCATGTTGATAGGAAAGGAGGCAATGCATTTGAACTTACCTCACGCGGCCGAACCCGCTGGCAGATTAGGCAACCTCTGAAAGTTTCCTGCACACACCATCCGTCTGGGGACATATCAGCTGAAGACTGGACAAGTTCTGAAAATTTGAAAATTTCTACTCGTGGCCCTTGGATGATGTGCCAAATGCATCATTGGACTATTCATCAAGAAGTGAGCCCAGCTCACTTGGTTAGGGAAGTGGATGTACAACTCAGCCACCCAAATTCAAATCCTCACGAACGCGGATTTGGGTTCTTATTATTTAAAAAAAATCCGCTGTAGGGGCTTCCACTACCGCATTCCTTTCAAAAAAATTGGACTCTTCATCCTCCACTAATTACTTGTGCATATTTTGCAGAAACCCCGAACACATAATATACTAGCAAATACATCTCACCACGAATAGTTCACGAGCCTTCCAAGTTGTATATACTCATTAAACAAAATGATTTTGATCACTGAGAAACTTTTGCAATTTTTACATGCTAAGAAACATGAACAAGCACATGATCTGGACCCTTCTAATAAGTATACATCCCTCCGAAAATAAGCTGGCACCATTACATCAACAGGGAGAAATCGCGAATAAATAACCAAAAACATAAGATCAAGAGCATTTCGTGATAAAAAAACATTCACATTCCATTGTTCAGATCCAATAAGATATCCAATTAATAAGGAGCAAACTTAAAATCTTCACCAGATTGGGACGCGACAAGAAATTCCTTAATTAAAAAGTAAAATTAGGTCAAGAACATCACTTCACATAGGGATCCCCTTGAAGCAGGCACCCATTTTCACCAGAACAAACGTATGTTTGCATCCAATCCAAATTCAAGAAAAAAATAGGTTGGATCATATAAGGGCAGAAGAACTAGAGGCAAGATCCAAGCTCACAACAGATGAATATGCTCTACCAATCCCCACAAAATGATATATGTGGCAGCGTTAGTCCTTGTGCAAAAGGATTCACTGGAGTTTGTTGCCGTATGCGGCCGCCGCTCGTCGATGTGAACCGTCTATGTGCGCAGCGGGAGGTGGGGACAATCGGAAGTGCTAGAACGAGAGAAGGGAAGAGAAGTGGGAGAGATTGGGAGGACGAGATGGCTTTCTTTTGATTGCGGTGGCTTTGTGCGAAATAGGTGAAGATAGGATTGGGCTCACGATTTGATCATTGGCACGTGATCGAACAGTACAAATTGTTATTTTCATATTTGCAGAATGTGGGTCATTTTCACGCGATACGTTCCCCATCCTTCCCACCAACATTGATAAAGCCATAAGCGGTGGCTTCGACATGTCCACTGCCGCCTAACAAGGTAAATCTGAATTTTGCACATCTAGAGAGAGCCGACGAGTTGCAAATTATATTGTTATTGATTAGTTTGGTCATAAAAACACAACACAAAATTGAGACAAAATTAAACACGGGTACATGATAGAATAATAAGCAAATAAAGCGAGATGGGTGTTTTGGCTCCCGAGCTCGTATGGTACTGCCCAAATAAAAACTTTGAACAAAACTGTAAGATATTTAAAAAAATCTAAAATTTTGGTGACGAACATATACAAGTGTTTTACGTATGTGCAAAGTTTTGTCATGAATTGACATGTGTTTTTCAATTCCATTTTGGCCGATGATTGTTTTTATAGAGAATCACAAATATCTTTTCATCATGAAAGTCAGACGCACATAAAACACTTGTATATGTTCGTTGCCAACTTTTTTGAGATTTTTTTGAAAGGTTTTAATATTTTTTGAATTTTTATTTGGTCAGTAGCATATGAGCTTGGAAGCCATTGTCAATTTTCGAAATAAAGCCGCAAGACTTGCTTCAAATTTCCATTGGGGATTACGAAATGTATTATTATTTTTTGAACAGACTCGTGCTTGTGAGTTGTGAGCGGAGCTGTGGGGCTGCCGCACGTGGGATCAGATAGTGAACGGGACGGACAATTACGTCCGTGTGCGAGCAACGGGATGCAACTTTGAATGTTGTGATGGCGAGGTCGATTGGTGTCCTGGGCTGCTTCACATTCGATCGGTGCGTAACCAACTGACCACCGTGTGACTGCATGGCCTGATCTTTATCCTTGTCTCCCCGGTACAACACGACGCACACGTTCTTAATTGTTCGGGCCAAGGGTCGGGCTGTAACCGACGAGTGGCTTCCTCGGCCACAACAGGAATTATCGTGGGCTGCACCCTGCTTGTCAGTCTATAGCATGGCCCATGGGCTATTCTCTGTCTCACTAATGTTCTTGTTCTTTTCTTTTTATTGCCTTTTGTGCTCACTCCGTTCCAAAATGTAAAATGTTTTAGCGTTTTTTCACATTCACATGTATCCGAACATATTTTATTGTGTATATTCACTCACTTTAGTCCGCATCTAATCAACATGTGAAACGGCTAAACCATCTGATATTTAGAAACGGAGAGAGTAGATAGCTTCCCCACCACCCCCCCCCCCCCCTCTTCCCGTGGTTTGCATATAGAGCATCTGTAGCACATCCTAAAACATCCGGCCCTTATTAAATATAACGTTGTTTTCAATTTTTCGGACGAAAAAAATGACATGCGCTGATATCGTAAAACAATGGTCGACACATCAATGTTTTAAGGGTACGGAAAATGAGCCACTAAATTCTCGATATACCTGAGACTACCCCTGATTCTCAGCCTGTATATTGTCGCACTCATTGGCATGAGAGGCATTTCATCTCTTTTCTTGCCACTCAAGCGCTGCCCCCCTCCCCTTCGGTCCCGGGCCTTCTACCCTCGTTGCGCCACCCAATTGCCGCCATTAAGCAGCCACAGCATGCCCCATTCGAATTCCAAAGCACCGCCCCAATCACAATCTCCCCGAACTTCCGCGCCTCCTGTGGCCGGCGTAACAGTCGCCCCGCCCAATCCTTATGCCGCCGCGCGAAAAGGAAGCGGCAGAGAACCACCTTGTCCAAGGAGTCGGCCCTCCGGTCTCCCTTCCTCCAACGTCAATGATGTATGTGGAACCGGCTCGACACCGGAGGTTCCGCCTGGCGAACCACATCGACCGAACTCGCTGACTACCGGTCTGAAGTAGGCGAAGGCGTCTCGAGGACCGTGCCTCGTCCACCCTCTACGCCGGCCGAGATACACAACGCTAACATCAACGACACCGGATTCTAGGTCTTGGTGACTTGGCTAAATATTTGCACTTTGCTGGTTGTGTTCGGGACCATAATTTGGATTTCTTAGCTATTTCTGATACGGGTAGACGTGAGTTTTCGCAATCTCTATTGAACCGACTTTCGGGCGGTATAGAGTTTGATTGGTACTCTCGTCCCCCTCATGGCCATTCCGGAGGCATTCTACTCGGCATCAGGACTGATACCATGGAAGTGTTGGATATTACGGATGGTGATTTTCATATTAAAATGCACATCCGTAATAAATCCGATAATTTCATTTGGAGTCTTGTTGTCGTGTATGGGCCGGCTCAGGAAGCGGCTAAGTCTTCTTTTCTCTGTGAAATGGTAAACTTGGCAAAAGATAACCCACACCCTTTTATCATTGGTGGGGATTTCAATATGCTACGTTTTCCGTTTGAGAAAAGTAAGGGTCGGTTTGACAACCGTTGGCCTCTTTTGTTCAATGCAGTCATCGACAGCTTGAACTTAAGAGAGATTACAATGGTGGGGAGACAGTTCACTTGGGCTAATTCTCTCCCTGAACCCACATACGAGAAACTAGACCATGTACTGATGGATACTGATTGGGAATTTAGGTTCCCACTGGTGTCGGTACGGGCTCTAGAACGTATTGAGGGTTTGTCAGACCATGCTCCCATTCTTTTGACCACTGGAATTCCTAGACCTCAGTGTAAGCCACGGTTCAAGTTTGAGCTTGGGTGGCTGCACCGCGAGGGTTTCCATGAGATGGTTTAAAGAATTTGGGAAAGACCAGTTGCGGGTGATACGCCTATCCAGCGGTGGAACAACAAGATACGTGCTTTACGCACGCACCTCGTTGGCTGGGCTCATCATACTTCCGGTTTATTTAAAAAAGAGAAGGAACGACTTTCCTCGATAATTGATGCTCTAGAAGCATTAGCAGAAGTTCGGTTACTATCCGCGCAAGAGATTGAGCTAAAAAGCCAATCCAATGCACAGATAGCGAAGCTACTACGAGAGGAGGAGTTAAAATGGTATCAACATTCTAAAAGCCAATTCATCCTAGAAGGGGATTCGAATACTCGTTATTTCCATAGTATTGCCAATGGCAGACACAGGAACAAGCGCATTCATTCTCTAGTCCAGGATGAGGGAACGATTGAGTGCCATGAACAACTAAAGTCGTACATTACAAATTACTATAAAGGTCTGTTCGGTGCTCCAGAGGAAGGAAATTTCACTTTGGATGAGTCTCGAACAGAGGATATCCCCCAGGTTTCAGATGCGGAAAATAGTCTACTTACTAAACTCTACTCAGAAGAGGAAGTGAGGATGGCGGTTTTCCAAATGAAACATAATACAGCACCTGGACCTGATGGTTTCCCGGCTGAGTTCTACCAGAACTTTTGGGATGTTATCAAGTTTGATTTACTTCAACTGTTCGTCTGTCTTCACAATGGGCAGCTAGAGTTATTTTGTCACAATTTTGGTGAGATAATTTTATTACCTAAGGTTAACGAGGCAGAAAGGATTCAACAATTTAGACCTATATGCCTTCTTAACGTTAGTTTTAAAATATTCACCAAAGTGGCTACGATTCGACTGAACAGTGTGGCAGATCATGTGGTTTGTCCGTCTCAGACGGCTTTTATGCAAGGCCGCAACATCCTTGATGGAGTTGCGATCCTACATGAAACAGTTCACGAGCTACATAGGAAAAAGCTGAATGGGGTAATTCTTAAAATTGACTTTGAGAAAGCTTATTATAAAGTCAAATGGTCTTTCCTTCAGCAGGACCTCAGAATGAAAGGTTTTCTACTGAGTGGTGCGCGTTAATAAATAACTTTGTTTCGGGAGGAAGTGTAGCCATTAAGGTCAATGATGACACTGGCAAATACTTTCAAACGAAAAAAGGCCTCGGACAAGGTGACCCGTTATCACCAATACTATTTAATATAGTGGCTGATATGTTGGCTATCTTGATCGAACGCGCTAAATCTGAGGGCCAAATTGAAGGAGTGATTCCACATCTTGTAGATGGTGGTTTATCGATCCTTCAATATGCTGACGATACAATTCTTTTTATGGAACATGACATCGAAAAAGCTCTTAACCTTAAGCTGATCTTGTCAGCATTCGAGCAACTTTCGGGTCTTAAGATAAATCTCTCCTATCTAAAAGAAGAATTTGGTTCCACATTCTGCCACACCTTCGTCCAACCTCGCTTCCTCTACCGCTCGCACGCGCCCACAGGTGGGCCAACTAAAACTTCTCAAAATTTTCCGTCGCTCCCGATTCGATTTCCCTTCGTGGAGCCACACAAATGGCTAGGGTTCCAGCCGAGGGCATGGCAGCTGGATCGACGCCGCAATTGACGCACCCTGCACCCACGCGGCCGCCAGCGAGAAGCTCCCCGCTCACGGTTGCTTCCTCAAAATCGCCATTGACGTGCCCACCTCCGAAGCGCTCCTCGACCTCGGTCGACGCCTCAAGGTCGCCGTTGACGCGTCCGCGCGCGACGCGCCCGCCAAAGCCGACGCCTCCACCGCCCGGCGTACTTCTTCGTCCATCTGCACGGCGCCGCCACACCGTCGACGCCAGTCGTTCCAAGTTTGCCGCCGCCATCAGCCGTGAAGCCCTGTTCGTCGCCTTCAAGGATTGGGTCGCCTCCTCCAAGACCACGGCGTCTCCCTCTAGATCGCCAATGGAGTCTCCCCTTCCAAGACCGCTCCACCACCTCCAGTACCATCGTGTAGCCACCAGCAGGGCTGTGCCGTCCAAGATCTGCATCGCTGCTGCGTTCTCTAACAAAGGTAGTTGGGCCTTCTCCTTTACATCGTACACTTCTTCCTTCTATCATATTATCTTAACGAACTGCTCTTATTTGATTCTAAAACTTTTCCCAGGCACGTAGGCACAGAAAGTTAATGATTGATGCATCTCTCTTCTATTGTTTTCTTAGTCGTTACATCTAGCTAGCTCAATCTGTTGATATCCGTCACTTCTCTAAATCTCTAAAGCAATTATCTATAAATGGCCGGTCGTATCAGCTCCATGAACAAGAGTGCAGATTCCTTTTTTCTTTCGAAATAACAAGAGTGCAGATTCGTTCTCTATACTACCTTGAGGTTGCCGTCATTGATCATGTTGACCACCGAAGGGAGGTACACAGAGGTGTTGGAATCACAAGCCAAATTCGCAGCACATGGAAACGATTACTACAACTTATCAGCACATGGAAAGATATTTATTTTCAATTAACATAGCAATTAGCAGGCACAAAACACGAATGGAAGGCTCTGTGGCCTTAGTTCTTGCATTAATTTCTCTGTTGGTAACATATGAAATTTCTTATAGCAATCAATTTCTTCCCATAGCAATCAATTGCAAATTTGCAAAGGCAGAGAGCCAAGGATAGTATTTAGTTTTATGATCCCATTATTTTATTACCGGAGTTTATCACCAATTGGCCTGAATTAAACCGTCAACATGAGCTGATGTTATGTGGAATAGATTACCGATACACATTTTTTATAGAAAGTTTTTATATGTTGGTTGTGCTCTTGTGGTATCCAGCCAGGGAAACATCATTGCCTCAATGACTATTGTATAGGATCCTTTAAACTGAAAATGTAACCTTCGGAGATGCAAAGAATATTAGGAACATGTCTACTATATATGTTCAATTGTATGCACCTTTGAGGGAGGTTTCTGTCGCCCCATATCAAGTTGCGTTATTGCTTAATTGCAACAAGCAGAAATTAGAGGTGTGAGTTCAGTTGTGCTCCTGGGTCACTGTACATTTTGTTTGTGCTTCAGACAAGAGTTATATTTCTGTTTTTGGCAATATAGTTGTACAAGCAATAATTTCTTAAAGGGAGAATTAGCCCATAGTATATTAAACACCCAACTTGTTCATTGCAAAAATTCTGAAGCATGTTGTGCAAGAGCAGCGGAGTAGGGAAGCAACATCATAGTCGGCGCAGAAGAAGTAGGGGAGTAACACCGCCGAGAATGACGCAGACGTTGCTGCCCTTCCTCTGTGCCACCGGGGATGAACGTGGATGATGTTGCCCTTCCTTCCCCGTCGCCGCCTCGCCGGGGAGGCCGGGGTGCCGTTCTTCTCCAGGACGTGTCGGTGTTTGTGGGAGCTCTTCGTCAGCGTGGGCGCGTCCAGGGTGAGAGACCTAAGGGCAAGGAATCGTGCATCGTCTTCATCGGTGAGATTGATGCCGTCAAGAAGCACCGTGGTGCCAGGATGGGTCGTAGAAACAATGAGAGGGAGCAGACCATCCCAGTTGCTGAACCTGCAAGTGATTTACATGGTGATTACTGCATTTATATGAGAAGGAGGAACGCAAGCTACACCTCTCCTCAAACGCATTCTGTTATGGTAACCTTTAACTCTACATTTAACTTCCTGTCTCGTATTTTAATGTTGACATTCAACATGCTCATACTGAAGATTGAGGAATTAGTACAGGTTTGTCATTCCGATGTAGGACGGCAATAATCTATACTGACTATGAATTATGAATAAACAGGCCATGATTTGCATGAGGAGGTTCAGTACTTCAGTTGAGCTTGGATTCGAGCATGAAATTAAGTGATGTCTAGAGGGTTCATAAAGCTAAAGCTGATTTGAGGAAATAGTCACTGCCTATGAGATCCCAAGGTTAAATTTGATCAATTTGCTTCAAACTCCATCTAGAAATACCTACACTCATAGTTACTACGAAGCTATGTGGAATGATTGTCGACTGAATAGCATGTCTCATTAGTATTGTTCTGGGTTGATTTTCCATAAACTTATTATCTGGGCTGTAGAGTAACAATTTGAATCTTGACTGAAAATAATATGTACAAAAATTATCAGCCAGTATTAGAAAACAATAATTATCAACCTCTTTTACTCCAAGTACCAACTGTGGTTAGTTAGCTTGAAGTAATGTTAAGCAATCTGCTGAACAAATACAGAAACCGTTCTACAACACCATGTCCAGCTTCAGTTCAGAATTCGGATGTATATGCACTATTATTTTGTTTCCATTAAGGTTCACAAGCACTACAATCTTCTGGGAACTCTTTGCAGGTAGCACAAACAGAAAGAGATTGCTCCCTCTGAACCCATCATGCTGACATTCTTGGAAGTTATTGAAAATTTGTGGCTTTTGTCTGTGGAACCTGCGGTGAGGACTAAATTGGACAGGACCATGGCATCAGAGTGCTACACAGCTGCTGCGGTTTGTTCATTGTGATTTGTGCAAATAATGCCTAAGTTCCAAATGAAACTGGGTACCTATGGGCCCATTCTGATAGCAGAGTTTGTGCCTTGAGGGATTGGAGTTTGATACACTTATCTTATGTTGTAACTTTATGCATCGGCCCATCATGTCGATGACACGAAGAACGGTCCATTATCTGAGCATAGGTCAAGTTTTCGGAGGTTGTATATTTGTACGACATCGATCTAACCTCTCAGCGGAGTTGAGGAAGCTAGCCGGCAAGGGGTTCAAATTGTATGGAAGGATGATTTGATGCTGGCTTGTATCAGATGTATGAATGCACCCTCCAATTATTTGTAGTTCATACATTTTGATGAGGAGGATTGTGAATGTTGTTTAGGCACCACTGGTTATTTTAAATTAAGGAAGAAATCAGTGCTACAGATTATTATTAGCATTGGTTATTTAGAGAAAATACCTGAAAGTAACTAAAAGAATGTGTGACTATTCTACATATGTTGTTGTAATAGGCTGCCATTAGATGTGATACAGACAATGCAGTACTTTGTTGCTCTTCGGTGGTTGCTTGATTCCAGAGTATGACATTTTCAGGCTGCACACTCCAATTTAGATAGTCCATTAGACCCTAGCATCACGCAAATTATTTGAAGGGCTTGTTCTTGAAAATGCTGATAGGAAAAAATGAGTTGGTGCACTACTAAGCTTTTGTTCCATGTAAAAAATTAGCTTTTGCTCAAAGCAACTTATGCTTCATGTATTGTGTTGTTCATTTGGCCTCCTCTTCCCCTCGTGCATAAATACTATGGAAATCAATTTTTTTCATTTTTGCAAACTTGTGTGACTAACTCAGTGTGAATGTGTCTTATGTTAAACACAACTGCATGATTATATGTGGGATTGTGAGTACTGAGTCGGTGTGCCATTGACAATGGCACCGCGCTTCGATCGAGGAGAAGGAAGAAGCAGTAAAGTGATTCTAAAGGTACATGTTTGATGCCAATTGAATAAAAATATAAATGTTTTTTCCACCCATATGTTTGTTACATTTTGTTGCTCCCGTTGCAACAAAAATGAGTTGGTGCACTACTAAGCTTTTGTTCCATGTAAAAAATTAGCTTTTGCTCAAAGCAACTTATGCTTCATGTATTGTGTTGTTCATTTGGCCTCCTCTTCCCCTCGTGCATAAATACTATGGAAATCAATTTTTTTCATTTTTGCAAACTTGTGTGACTAACTCAGTGTGAATGTGTCTTATGTTAAACACAACTGCATGATTATATGTGGGATTGTGAGTACTGAGTCGGTGTGCCATTGACAATGGCACCGCGCTTCGATCGAGGAGAAGGAAGAAGCAGTAAAGTGATTCTAAAGGTACATGTTTGATGCCAATTGAATAAAAATATAAATGTTTTTTCCACCCATATGTTTGTTACATTTTGTTGCTCCCGTTGCAACGCACGGGCAAGTAACTAGTTTTCATAAAAGTGAATTGTTTTGCTTTGGCGAGACTCGAGAAAACGCCGCCTTATATGCTGAACTTTTTGGCTGTGAGCAAGGTCAATTTCTTATCAACTATTTGGGTATTCCGATTCATTATGGGAAACTTACAAATGCTGAATGGAAAAAGGTGGAGGAAAGATTTCAATTACGCTTAAATAGCTGGAAAGGCAAACTCTTATCCCTGGGTGGAAGATTGGTTCTCATAAACTCGGTACTAACAAACATGGTACTGTACATGATTTCATTCTTCCAATTACCCAAAGGAGTATTAAAAAGATTGGATTATTTCCGGTCTAGATTCTTTTGGCAAGGGGATTGTGAGAAGAAAAAATATCGTCTGACTAAATGGAGTGTGGTTTGTTGCCCTAAAGACCAAGAAGGGCTCGGAATTCATGACCTTGAGGTCAAGAATAGAGTCTTGCTAGGTAAATGGCTCTTCAAACTTCTATCGGAGGATGGAGTTTGGCAAACCCTCCTTAGTAGAAAGTATGTGGGAGATCAAGCTGTTTCTCAGGTTTTTTGGAAACCAGGCGATTCACACTTCTGGGCTGGCCTAATGGCTACAAAGAAGTTTTTTTCCAACATGGATCTTTCTCAATTAGGGATGGATCGGCAATTCGTTTCTGGAGGATAAATGGCTAGGCCAATCTACCCTTAGAGAACAATATCCGGCTCTGTACACTATTGTACGAAACAAAAGCGACACGATCGCGAAGGTGTTGGGTATCTCCCCACCAGATATTTCGTTCAGAAGAAGTTTATTTGGAACGAGACAAACATCCTGGAATGCCTTGCTCATCCGCTTGGATTCAGTCCAATTGTCAGAAGGTCCAGATAGATTTCAATAGAATCTGACGAAGAATGGTAAATTTTCGGTTGATTCTATGTATAGAGCATTTATTCTACCCGAAGTGCCAGTCGATATTAAGGATTATAACAAAATTTGGAAGATGAAGATCCCGCTTAAAACTAAAGTGTTTGCGTGGTATCTTCGTCGGGGTGTAATTCTTACAAAAGACAACCTTGCCAAGCGTAATTGGCACAGAAGTAAAAAGTGTGTTTTCTGTCAACATGACGAGACCATTACACACTTATTTTTCCAGTCGAATTCGCCAAGTCTATATGGTCAGCCATCCAGATAGGTTCTACCTTACATCCACCGCGAACTGTTGCAAACATTTTTGGCAACTGGTTAAATGGCGTGGATCCTAGGTTAAAACTCTTCAATAGGATGGGCGCGATTGCCGTTATTTGGTCGCTGTGACTATGTAGAAATGACAAGGTTTTTAACGATAAAAATGTTTCTGTTATGCAGGTTATCTATCGTGTACAACTACGCTACGAGCATGGTCGGCCTTGCAGCGTGTGGAGCACCGCGACTTATTTTTGGAGGTGGCGTCGAGGCTGGAGGCTGCGGCCAGGGAGTTATTCTCCCGGCATGGATGGCAACATAGACTCCGGATAGACCTACCAGCATCTTAGGCGGATCTACAATTTCTCATTATGATATGTAATTCGCCTATTTACTTTTTGTTCTGATTTGGTTACTGGTGAATTGGTGGCTGTGTGCATCTTAGCTATGCAGAGGCCGGGTGTAATGCTTAAAACTCTTAAGTAATAAAATCACTTTATCTAAAAAAAAATGTGTAATTTCAATTCGCATTCGGATTCTAAGTCATACGTTAAAATGTTCTGCTCCGGACCTCAGCCCCATACCGCATAACCGGTGTCGTGTACCTCAAACTATTGCGTTGTAGTGGTCTGTTGATATAATTTTGGACAGCATATAGCTGACGACAAATACATCACATCACACTTATTTGTGGCGCGCGCTAGTAGCCGACCTGCTTTCCGGGTCCGGCAGGCCGAGGCTCCTTTGAAAAAATCGTTTCCACGGAGACGGGCCGGGATTCAAGTTCGGCTGGTGGCCAGCCGTGAGAGACTAGACGGAAGGAATTTTCGCCCTGGAGCCTCCAATCGTTGACTGTAGAGCCAGCTCCATGATTTGCAGAACCGTTGTCCATTTTTTTGGCCACTGTCCTCGGACGAAAATTCCTTCGATGTCTCCCTCTATACAAATCAGACCTTAATAATGCTGAATATCATCATTGCTCACATTGCAGACGCCCGCCATGCAAGATCATCAAATTCGCCTTCATTGGTGAGCGGCAATCATTGCCAAGATAATTGACCAACCAATAATTTAGTACACGTGGGAGGTCTCATCACATACAAAATCACCATTTTTCTTGCAAGATTGTATTAGCCGTGTTGCGTCGGCAAGTTGGTCTTAAATTCAGAAAAGCTCATCTTTATCTAGACACGAAAACAGAAGCCACCAAATTAGGCACGTGATTCAAACTTAGGATTACGTGCCGAACTGATCCTGATCGTCGTCAGTAGAGCCGATGGAGCACTGGAGCAGATCGACGAACGGATTTTGTTCACCCATGCGGTGGCCAATTTCCAACGGTCGCGTGCATATCCAACGCAAAACTGGAGGTGGTCAATCAAGAAAAGAAAAAGGACAGGTCAGGTCGGCCAGTTTCTCGCGTTACCACACGGCGCAGCACTCTTCCTCGCGGTGGCGCTGTGGGCGGTGGATGAGGCCGGAGCTTGCGTGGCATTCTTTTTATAACACGCACAAAGTATTCGGATTTATAAATTAACAAAACGGCAGGAAGATAAACGGAACCCGTTTCGGCTGAGTAGGATTCGACAATTGTTGAGTAAGATTTGACAATTGGACTGAGTCAGTGATAGAATAGATTACAGACCGCTCGTCTCGTAGGTCGCTCTCGCGACTCACGGGGCGACTCCCCATCCACCACCAAACCCTCCTCCCGCTAGATCCCGGCTCCCCCGCCGTCGTCGCCGGCGGCGGCGAGGCTCCCTCCCATCTCCTTCCTCCTGCGCTGCAGCTCCCTCCCGTGTGCTCTCTAGTTCCCAGGGCTATCGGTGGTTCTTCATATCTGAAGCTTCAAGATTGATTCGATGGTGGTCAGCGTGTGGTGCTCGCGTGTGTCCTGGCCACCGCAGACGTGCGCAGGTGCGTGTCTCGCGGGCGACGAAGGGGCGCGGTGCGCTGCCGGGCGCCAAGATGTGGGGCGGCAGACCGGGGTAGGGTCCCCGTGCCTGTTTGGCCTCCTTGGTTGCGTCGGGTCAGCAGCCAGGCCGGAGATCCATCGATTTCGTGCTTATTTTTCAGAGATTCAGATCAAAGCAGTCCACCTAAGGGTAGGGTCCCCGTGAGAGGCAGGACGCTGGTGCGCAGTGAAGCATGGGTGCGACAACAGGGGTGGCCAGCTGCGCTCTCATGGCTCATCGTCGGTGCGGGTGAGGTTGGTTTTCTCGGACGCCGGAGCGGCGGATCTGGATGGTGGACACACGGGTGACTTACCGGCAAGCCCCGTGGTGACGGTGTTGGTCGCGTTCTTTGGCCGCGAGGGCGGCGGGAATGACGACGTTAGGAGTCCCTGGCGAGGTCCGGCGAGGGCGTCGTTCCTCGCCCAGATCCAGATCTGGAGGCACTGTTGCAGGCATGTTGTACCTTGCCCTTCGCGGTGGGGGTTGGAGTCGGTGAATCTCGATGTTGGGTAGGCGGGAGTTGGGCCGAGCGAAAGCTCAAGCCGTCGGTTGACGTTGGTGTCAGCGACGCCCGTGGGCACCGTTTTCCCTCTAGGGGGCGATGTCGTGGTTCCACCCCACCTCCCACGTTTACGCTCCGGGTGAAACCCTGGTCTGTCTGACCGGGCGGTGGCGGCGCTAGTGTGTCGTGAGCTCCTTGGAGGCACCGTCTTGGAGACGAGATTCTTCTTCCTCCGATACGGCTGTTTGAGTGCAAAGTTGGTGCCTTTCCGTAGCCGATGATCTGAAGTGATGTTGTCTTGTTCTTGTGCTTTGTTGGAGGCACAACCTGCGGACACGGTGGTCCGATCCCGCCCCTCTGGTGGCTGGCCGTTTTACACAAGAGTTTGGTGCTCGCCGCTATTGGTGTTGTCCGATCTTGCCCCTCTGGTGGCTGGCCGTTTTACGCAAGGGTTTGGTGTTCGCCGTTGTTGATGTTGCGTTCTCCACTCGGCGCTGTGATGCTCGACATTCTCTCCTTTGTGCTCGACGTCTGCTGGAGGCTTGGTCTTTCGTCTCCTGTTTTCCTCTCCGATGTCAAGCTTTGTGCTAGTTGTGGTGGTTTCTCCGCTGGTGGTCCGATCCTGCCTCTTGACTGACCGTTTTACGCAAGGATTTGGTGCTCGGCATAGTGTAGCCTCTTTTCTTTTAGCTTGACCTTGTTCTGCTTTATAAGAGGTTCTCCTCAACACCTTGTATCATGTGGCCGACTGGCTTTATTAATTTAAAGTTGGGCTTTATAACCTTTTATCTAAAAAATAGATTACAACACAACACACAACCCATGGAGACAATATCTAGTGCTCACACCACCTTTTTTTTTTTTTTTGAACGGGGCTCACACCACTTTAGGTGGTACCAATGCTACCACTAGAGAAAGCAATTTTAAACGTGTCAAAACTTTTTTGAAAATATGTGAATTATCATAGAGAATATGTATACAACCTCCAAAAATTTCAGGTCCAAAATTGAAAGGAATACCGAGAAACAAAAAAGAGAAATTTAACATGAATAGTGTTATTTTTTATTTTATCTTTTTGTGACACTAGGTGACACTATTTATGCTAGATTTGTCTTTTTTATTTCTCAATGTTTTTTTTGAATTTGGATCTGGAAAATTTGAGGGTGTAAACATATACTTTATGAACACTCACATTTATTCGAATAGTTTTTTGACACATTTAAAATTATTATTTCTAATGGGAGCATGTGGAGCACCTAAAGTGCTAGGAGCACTAGATATTCCCTCACAACCCATGCACGGTACAAAAGAAACTAAGCGTGAGCGTAGATTGAAGAAGATGGATCCATCAGACATACCCGCGTGGGGACGAACCACAGCCCACCGCGACACAGACAACAACGGTGGACGGCATCCCATCGACCACCGCCGCATCGCTTGGCGAACATAACACCAAGGTGTACGACGACTACATAGGCCAAACAAACCTCCCAAAAACCAAACAGAAAAGAGAAGGAGCATCACCTGAATGTGAAGCCGCCACCAGCAACTGTGGCAGCACTCACCGGGTACACCACCGAACCCTAGACGGTGCCTCCAAGGAGGAAACAAATCCCACACGCCATCGCCATCCAATCCAAGGGGGATTTAGGGTTTTCAATGGATTTCTCCCGCCCCCTCCTTGCACGGCCAGCTCCCAAATCAGCATCTGCGCCGGCACCATGAGGACGATAACGACAAAGACTAGAGGGAGGAGCGAGACATAGGTGGAGAGGTGAAAGCTATAAACAGAAAGCTTATTATAAAGTCAAATGGTCTTTCCTTCAGCAGGACCTCAGAATGAAAGGTTTTCTACTGAGTGGTGCGCGTTAATAAATAACTTTGTTTCGGGAGGAAGTGTAGCCATTAAGGTCAATGATGACACTGGCAAATACTTTCAAACGAAAAAAGGCCTCGGACAAGGTGACCCGTTATCACCAATACTATTTAATATAGTGGCTGATATGTTGGCTATCTTGATCGAACGCGCTAAATCTGAGGGCCAAATTGAAGGAGTGATTCCACATCTTGTAGATGGTGGTTTATCGATCCTTCAATATGCTGACGATACAATTCTTTTTATGGAACATGACATCGAAAAAGCTCTTAACCTTAAGCTGATCTTGTCAGCATTCGAGCAACTTTCGGGTCTTAAGATAAATTTTCATAAAAGTGAATTGTTTTGCTTTGGCGAGACTCGAGAAAACGCCGCCTTATATGCTGAACTTTTTGGCTGTGAGCAAGGTCAATTTCTTATCAACTATTTGGGTATTCCGATTCATTATGGGAAACTTACAAATGCTGAATGGAAAAAGGTGGAGGAAAGATTTCAATTACGCTTAAATAGCTGGAAAGGCAAACTCTTATCCCTGGGTGGAAGATTGGTTCTCATAAACTCGGTACTAACAAACATGGTACTGTACATGATTTCATTCTTCCAATTACCCAAAGGAGTATTAAAAAGATTGGATTATTTCCGGTCTAGATTCTTTTGGCAAGGGGATTGTGAGAAGAAAAAATATCGTCTGACTAAATGGAGTGTGGTTTGTTGCCCTAAAGACCAAGAAGGGCTCGGAATTCATGACCTTGAGGTCAAGAATAGAGTCTTGCTAGGTAAATGGCTCTTCAAACTTCTATCGGAGGATGGAGTTTGGCAAACCCTCCTTAGTAGAAAGTATGTGGGAGATCAAGCTGTTTCTCAGGTTTTTTGGAAACCAGGCGATTCACACTTCTGGGCTGGCCTAATGGCTACAAAGAAGTTTTTTTTCCAACATGGATCTTTCTCAATTAGGGATGGATCGGCAATTCGTTTCTGGGAGGATAAATGGCTAGGCCAATCTACCCTTAGAGAACAATATCCGGCTCTGTACACTATTGTACGAAACAAAAGCGACACGATCGCGAAGGTGTTGGGTATCTCCCCACCAGATATTTCGTTCAGAAGAAGTTTATTTGGAACGAGACAAACATCCTGGAATGCCTTGCTCATCCGCTTGGATTCAGTCCAATTGTCAGAAGGTCCAGATAGATTTCAATAGAATCTGACGAAGAATGGTAAATTTTCGGTTGATTCTATGTATAGAGCATTTATTCTACCCGAAGTGCCAGTCGATATTAAGGATTATAACAAAATTTGGAAGATGAAGATCCCGCTTAAAACTAAAGTGTTTGCGTGGTATCTTCGTCGGGGTGTAATTCTTACAAAAGACAACCTTGCCAAGCGTAATTGGCACGGAAGTAAAAAGTGTGTTTTCTGTCAACATGACGAGACCATTACACACTTATTTTTCCAGTCGAATTCGCCAAGTCTATATGGTCAGCCATCCAGATAGGTTCTACCTTACATCCACCGCGAACTGTTGCAAACATTTTTGGCAACTGGTTAAATGGCGTGGATCCTAGGTTAAAACTCTTCAATAGGACGTGCGCGATTGCCGTTATTTGGTCGCTGTGACTATGTAGAAATGACAAGGTTTTTAACGATAAAAATGTTTCTGTTATGCAGGTTATCTATCGTGTACAGCTACGCTACGAGCATGGTCGGCCTTACAGCGTGTGGAGCACCGCGACTTATTTTTGGAGGTGGCGTCGAGGCTGGAGGCTGCGGCCAGGGAGTTATTCTCCCGGCATGGATGGCAACATAGACTCCGGATAGACCTACCAGCATCTTAGGCGGATCTACAATTTCTCATTATGATATGTAATTCGCCTA
This sequence comes from Poa pratensis, assembly GCA_947311845.1. NCBI lineage: Eukaryota > Viridiplantae > Streptophyta > Magnoliopsida > Poales > Poaceae > Poa > Poa pratensis. The sequence continues at coordinate 45,404,121 of CAMZMU010000027.1, read as the reverse complement.
TTTACTTTTTGTTCTGATTTGGTTACTGGTGAATTGGTGGCTGTGTGCATCTTAGCTATGCAGAGTCCGGGTGTAATGCTTAAAACTCTTAAGTAATAAAATCACTTTATCTAAAAAAAATGTGTAATTTCAATTCGCATTCGGATTCTAAGTCATACGTTAAAATGTTCTGCTCCGGACCCCAGCCCCATACCGCATAACCGGTGTCGTGTACCTCAAACTATTGCGTTGTAGTGGTCTGTTGATATAATTTTGGACAGCATATAGCTGACGACAAATACATCACATCACACTTATTTGTGGCGCGCGCTAGTAGCTGACCTGCTTTCCGGCAGGCCGAGGTCCTTTGAAAAAATCGTTTCCACAGACGGGCCGGGATTCAAGTTCGGCTGGTGGCCAGCCGTGAGAGACTTCCTCAACACTTCGTCCTGGTGGCCGGCGCTCATCTGCCCTGCTGCGGCAAATCCAGCCGCCCATACCTGTACACCTCACAGTAAAAATGTCAACTATGATAACCGACAACGGAAGTCAGCAGCGGCTTGCTGGCGAATCAAGTCCGATCAGCGGAATATATTAAAAAGAAAATAAGCTGAACGAATAGCGGCCTCTATATAACTCTACGCGAGTGAACCGCCAAACCAGACGCAGCTTGTAATCGAGCCTACAACGAGGACTCACACAAGCAAGCGAAGCGGCAACACCATGGGGACACAAGCTACCTTGCTCGCCTTCTTGCTCTTGGCATCCGTGGTGCAGGTGCTGTGCCAGAGCGCAGGCATGGAGCTGCGCCGTCCCATGATCGACACCATGATGACGGCGAATCAGTCTGCAGCAGAGCAACTTCCGGCGGCGGCGAGCGATGGAATCGGGCACCGGCTCCACCTGAACTGGTTCTCCTTCCTTCTGGAAGTGGCTTCACCGCTTACTCGAGACCATCCTTTTCTCGAACAAGGGATAGTGCTCGACCACTTGCTCGTGTTCTTGGTGGCATGCGTCGTGTACATCTTCCGCTGATTTGGTGGCAGTTCCGGATCATGCCAAGATTAATTTCATCTGCATGTATTTATTTATATGGGTAGTCCTTCAAGTTTTGCGCAAGCAGTAGAACTAATAATGTGGTTTAATTGTTTTCCCGTTCGTGAAGGCACCGTAATATGCTAAACTAAGAACATCTCTAGCAGATGCCGGATAATCTCGCCCTGGGAAATAAGTTTTCTAGCAGATACCGGATAATCTCGCCACGAAAAACAAGTTTCCTATGACTCGAAAAATTAGTATCCGGTATGGAGAGAGTTCGCACCGAACGGACCAAGATAATCATACTGGAAATTCAAATAAACGAGACCGCCCGAGATTTCATCATCACACATATAGAGCTATTTTACAAAGAGATAGAACAAAACGGGGAAATAAACTAGATATATCTCCTTCTTCACCGGCCGATCTACTCGAAGCTGAGGAACTGCTTCGTTGTCGACCTGCGCACGCCCACGCGAGGTCGTGTTCATCCACCGCGACTTTGAGGTGGGCCGCAGCACCGGGAGCGCCTTCCTTCAACGCGGTCATTGCGGCCTTGAGCTCGTCCTCGGCGCGCTCGGTACACCTGAAGACCGTCATCACGTGCTCGACGAGCACGTCCCACGAGTACGACCCGGTTCGGCCGCCGCCAATGCAGACCACCACCTCCTTTTCCGGCTTCTCGTCCGACACCTTGATCGGCACCGCGCGATAGCTACCCGCCTCCACGTCGTGCGAGCGCTACCTCCTCCTCGTAGATGTCTCGAGGGACCAGGCCGGCCCACCTGCGCCCTCGCGGGCGGCCCGCACCCTCCGAGGGCGTCGGCGGCTCTTCGCTTCCTTGCCTGGAGGCGCACGGCCTCTGTCGCGCTCTCCGCGCCAACCACCGCCGCGCATGGTGGAGCCCGCCATCGATCTTAATCTGGTGCCGACGACGACTAATTCCTCACCGGAGCCAAGTAACCCTAGCGGCCGCGAGGAACAAATCGCGGTGTAGGTACCGGTGGGAGAACTCTAAATGCTCCCCCGTACCGTTGAAATACTGCCGGAGTCGCCGCTTATCTGGATCCCCGAATAAAGTTTTCCGGGCCGGGCCGATATGCGATACCTGTTCGGACCGTAAAAACAGCTCGCATACCGGCCGTAATTTTCGGGCTGGGGGCTTATACGCGATTTGCTAGAGATGCTCTAATACCACTAAGAGCATCTTCACCGGCTACCCGAAACGAATAGGAGAATGGAGTTTCGAACACAAAAATCGACACCAACGACACCCCCATCAGCCCGAATCACCGGAAAAACCGCCTCCCATTCTCTTGTCCTCCCCAACTTTTCGGGATCGGCTCGGAAGTGCCAGACAAATCCGGACACGCCCGGCATGTAGAATTCTGAAAGGTTTAAATACCATTTTCAAAAGTCAAATTTTGAACTTTTTGAAAATAAGTTCTTGTTTTGAAGATCTCCTCGCCAGGATCTCAAATATAAAAAAGATGTCAAAAATCGGACATTCGGTTTAAAATATATACCTGGTACAATATTTTGAGAATGAAATTGAAAATGATGTGTAGGTGGATAGAAAAATTACACATTAACATTGCAGATGTACCCGTCACTCACTTACATGTGGGTACACACTGTTTGTACCCACATGGCACCACACTTAAATTGTGTTGTACCAGCATGTCACCACATTTAAGTTGCCTAATTAATTTTACCAAAATTAAATTAATGTCACCACACTTAAATTGACTAATTAAGTTTAACATGCACATGCATGTTAAACTCACCTATTAAATGCACCCTGCTAGATGTTGTTCTATGTTGTCTCTACAACATAAGCGCTTCGTATTTATACGATCAGCCGGCCGGAAACGCTACTTTCTTTACTAATCCGAAGCTACCAGGAGACGTTGGATTCCCTCCTCGCTTGTCTCTATGTGCCAAAAGTCCGCGTCCGGTCGTTGTCCTTGTATATTTCCCCTCCGATCCTCCGCCTATATAAGGGCAGACTGTCCGGCGTGTTAGCTGCGTGGAGAAACAGAGTCGCTGCCCTTGTATATTTCCCCTCTGATTCTCCATAAAGTTAAAATGTAGGTCGAGCTACATGTAGGTTGGGTTTTAATTTTTTTGAAATCTGCATTTATATGTTTCAAAAGATTTGAAACAAAAATCTTTAGGGGAACATAATGTGGAAGCATACCACTGTGCAAATTTTCAAAACAAAATTTATTTTATTTTGGCCTGGGCAAAATGATAAATCTAGTAAGATTTAAAATTTTAGAAGCTCGACACTGTTCGCCGATCCAGATCTGCGCATTTGTCTTTGACCAGGCCAAAATATAACGATTATTTTCATTAAAATTTTGCACAGTGATAGATCTCGACATTCTCTACGTTTCAAATAACACAAAAAATGCAGATTTCAAATTTTGACAACTGGCCTACATGTAGCTCAAGCTACACATCTCCACGATCTTCTGATCCTCCGCCAATATAAACTCTCTACACCCTAAGGGCATTTCTAGCCCATTCACTAAAATTTAACTCGTCTGAATTCATTATATTGAGGAGTTAAGCGTGGCGGTTCCTAACCGAACCCCTATATTTAACTTTTAAAAAATTGCCCAATTTTTATTAGCCTTGTCACATACTCCATCTGTTCCATAATATAAGACCTTTTACATATATGGTAAAGTGGACTAAATACGGAGCAAAATGAGTGAACCTCCACACAAACATGCAAAATATCGATTTGAAATACTCTATATTCTGAGCTACACAAAAATGACAAATCTTGTATATTTTGAAGATTTGAAAGTGTGTATATTTAGATCCACACATTTGTCATATTTTTTGTACATCAGAATATAAAGTATTTCAAATCGAGATTTTACACATTTGTGAGATACATCACTGAAAACATGCATGATTTTTTCAGATTTTTTTGAAACTTATAAATATGATTTTTATTTTTTTTAACTAGAGTGAGCACTAGAGTTCGGGAGTAAGAAATCTCTACTCCCCCATTCTACTGTACTTCTTCGGGTCAATGCATATAAAAATTACAACATTATAAAGGTATATTTTTGTCAGATCTAGTAAACTTAATTAAGTTTATGGATGCTAGTAATCTTTTCTTATACTACATGGTCGAAATTAAAAATTGTTACCATAAAAATTGCCAAAATGACATCTATTCTGCATTGCAGCCGGTATATTCTTCAATAGGCTGAAATGTACTCACTCCTTCCCATAATAAAGATAAAATGCTTTGACAAACTGTTTTAGCTTGTCAAACATTTTATATTATGTGACAAAGGAAAATTTGTACGAACCAATGCTACTTTTAGAAAATCGCACTCCTACATGCAACCGTGAACAATCTGCATTCTGCGATAGTAGCATATCATTTGCTGAACGAGGGAAAAGGCAGCAGCCTAAAATTAGGAAAATGGACACGGGCGATGGGGCAACTTCCTTCTACTCCTCACGTTCATCCACCAAATTCGCGCCCTCTAATCCAAGAAGCCATCATCTTCCCCTGCCCAAATTCATCCTCCTCTTGATCTCGGGGCACCAAATAATCGTCGACCGGCAATGGCGAGGACGGCGGCATCCGATGATGACGACGATGGCCCACCCACCTACACCGTGGCCCGTGGGACACGCCGTGACCCCCGGCTCAAGGACCTCGGCATCTCTTGCATGCTCAACACCGAGGTGGCCGCGCTCCTCGCCGTCATCCGCCGCCGCCCGGACCCCTACTCTTACCTGCCTCCGGCGGTCGCCGCCGCCGAGGAGGCCGTGTTCGCGGGCCTCATCCAGTCCCTCAAGAGCCTCCGCGCCCTCCTCTTCCAGCCTCGCCACGGCGCGTGGCGCTGCTCCGACCCGTCCATGTACCTGTCGCCGTTTCTCGACGTCGTGCAGAGCGAGGAGGTCCCGCCGGCGGCCACTGGCGTGGCGCTGTCGTCCGTGTTGAAGATCCTGCGGATCGATGTGTTCGACGAGTGCTCGCCGGGCGCCCGGGATGCGATACAGGCAATCTTGACCGCGGTCACGAATTGCCGCATAGAGCGCATCGCGGACGCCGGCGCCGGCGCCGAGGAGGCCGTGCTCCTCCGCGTGCTGCAGGTGCTCGCCGCGCTCCTCCGTGCCCGCGCGGCGCCTCTCCTCTCGGACAGCGCCGTGTGCACCGCGGTCAACACGTGCTTCCAGGTGGTGCAGCACGCGGCCAGCAGCCGCGGGAGCGAGCTCCTCCAGCGCACGGCTCGGCACTGCATGCACGAGATCCTCCAGGCCGTTTTCGCCCGCTTGCCGGACATCCGCGAGGACGCCGACGACGACCTGTCTGTCACCTCCGCGGCAGGCTTCGGCGCGCGGTGCATGGTTGATATCTTCAACTTCCTCTGCTCTCTGCTGCTCAACGCGGCCGACATGGTCATGACGGCAGAGGGGCAAGGCGCGTTCACCTCCGAAGAGGACGTGCAGCTCTTCGCCCTCGTGCTCCTCAACTCGGCCGTTGAGTTGGGCGGCGAGGCCATTGGCAAGCATCCCAAGCTCCTGCGCCTCATCCAAGATGACCTCTTCTACCACTTGATCCACTATGCCACAGAGTGCAGCCCTCTGGTCCTCTCCATGATCTGCAGCACAGTCCTCAACCTGTACAACTTTTTGCGGCGGTAAGCATGCATACACCGCTTCCTTAATTATAGTGCCCTCCTTTTATTTCTATTGCTTGTTGTATTAACCATGTACATACCTGATGCACCATGAACCTGCATTGCTCCAGGTTCCTCAAGCTCCAGCTGGAAGCATTCTTCATGTTCGTGATACTTCGAGTTGGCAGCGGCGCGAGCGGGTTGCAGCTGCAGGAGGTGGCGATCGAAGGGCTCATTAGCTTCTGCCGGCAACCAACATTTGTCATCGAGATGTACGTGAACTACGACTGCGACCCACTCCTGCGCAATGTCTACGAAGAAGTCGGCAAGCTGCTCTGCAAAGCGGCGTATCCACTGTCGAACCCGATGACGACCGTTCAGCTCCAGGCATTCGAGGGCCTGGTGAACCTGATCACCACCATCGCCGACAATGTCGAGGTCGAGAAGGCCCCAGATCGTGAAGCATACAACGTGGACATCTCTGAGTACCGGCTGTTCTGGCTGGAGCGGTGGGACTCCAAGCGACGACCATGGCCACGAGACCTGGGTGGACTACGTTCGCAAGCGCAAGCTCAAGAAGAAGAAGGTGCCATCGCCGCGAACCACTACAACCGTGACGAGAAGAAGGGCGTCGAGTTCCTCAAGCTCTGCCACCTGGTGCCCACCCCACCGGAGCCCAAGAGCATGGCCTACTTCCTGCGCTACTCGCCGGGCCTCGACAAGGTAAAGATCGGGGAGTTCCTCGGCGACCCGGACGAGTTCAACCTCAAAGTGCTCAAGGAGTTCACCGATACGTTCGATTTCAACGGATCCATCCTCGACACCGCCCTCCGCACCTACCTCGAATCGTTCCGGCTTCCTGGAGAGTCGCAGAAGATACAACGTGTCCTCGAGCACTTCTCGGAGCGGTTCTACGAGCAGCAAACTCAAGAGGTCTTCGCGACAAAGGACGCGGCGTTCATCCTCTGCTACTCAGTCATCATGCTCAACACCGACCTACACAACCCTCAGGTCAAGAAAAAATGTCAGAGGATGACTTCATCAGGAACAACCGTGGCATCAACTCTGGCAAGGACCTGCCCAGGGAGTACATGTCGGAGCTCTTCCACTCGATAGCGTCGAATGCCATCACCATGTTCAGCCAGGGCGCCACCAGCATCGAGATGACCACTAGCCGTTGGGCAGACATCGTCAAGCGGTCACGCTCCATGGAGCCGTTCACACCTTGCGATTCAAGCACAAGCTCAGTCGAGAGGTGTTCATTGCTGTCTCGGGGCCGGCGGTCGCCACATTGGCCGCCATATTCGACTACACAGACGACGAGGAAATCCTGAACCAGTGCGTCGAGGGGTTGATCTCTGTGGCCCGCATTGCACGCTACGGGCTGGAGGACGTCCTCGACGAGCTCCTCTGCTGCCTCTGCAAGTTTACGACGCTGCTGAATCCCTACTCTACCACGGAGGAACCATCTTCACTTTCAGCAATGAGCTGAAGCCGAGGATGGCGACGTTGGCCCTCTTCACCATCGCCAACAGGTTCGGCGAGTCGGTGCGTGGCGCCTGGAAGAACATCATCGATTGCCTGCTCAAGCTCAAACGCCTCAAGCTGCTACCCCAGTCAGTGATCGAACCGGAAGGCGCATGTCCAGTGGCTCGGATCGTTTAGGCCATCGCCCCAGGTCAGATTCGGCGCCATTTTCCCCTCGTCTCACCGTGGCGCCGGGACGAGCCGACATGTGTCCGGCATGATCGGCCGGTTCTCTCAGTTCCTGAATCTCGACAGCAGCGGCGAGTCGCTGCTCTCCGTCGGCAACGAGTTCGAGAACAACCTCAAGATCATCCAGCAATGCCGGATCGGGAGCATGTTCACGGATAGCGGGAAGCTACCTGACGAGTCGCTGCAGAACCTTGGCGGGCGCTCATCTTTGCGGCTGGTGGCAAGGGCCAAAATTCAGCACCCCAGTCGAGGAAGAAGAGACCGTCGGCTTCTGTTGGGATCTCATATTGCTCGTCTCACTGGCCAACCTTCAGCGCTTCTCGTCGTTCTGGACGCACATGCACGACTGTTTCACGGCCGTGTCCCAGCTGCCACTCTTCTCGCGTGCCCTTTCGCCGAGAAGGCCATCGTTGTGCTCTTCAAGGTCGCCGTGAAGCTACTCCCTGGACAGCCCAGCCCCGACCGCCTCGCGAGGAGCTCATTTGCAAGTCGATCAACCTGATGTGGAAGCTCGACAAGGAGATCCTGGACACATGCTGCGAGGGCATCTCGGAGTGCATCGTCAAGCTGATCATGGATCACGGCGGGAGCGTTCAGACGCCCATCGGGTGGAAGACATTGCTGCATCTGCTCTCGGTCACTGGCCGCCACCCGGAGACCTTCGACCAGTCTGTCGCCGCGATGATCAAGCTCATGAGCGACGGGGCGCACATCACGCGGTTCAACTACGCCGCCTGCATCGAGGCAGCGTTCGGGTTCGCCGCGCTCAAGATCAGCCCCCTCGAGGTCAGCACCAAGATCCTCCAACTTATGGCCGACTCCGTGAACTGGCTGGTGCAGTGGCACAAGTCCGGGTACTCTGATCCGGGTAGCTGCAACAGCAGCAGCAGCGGCAGCAGCTCGTCATCCTGGGAGGACGCATCGCGCATGGGCAACCTGGCGACCAACATGTTCATCAAGCTGGCGGAGACGCTGCGCAAGACGAGCCTGGTGCGGCGGGAGGAGATCCGCAACCAGGCCGTGGCAGACCTCGGCCGGAGCTTCTCGCTGGCCGCGGCAGGGGAGCTGGACTTCGGCCCGGCAGGCTGCCTGGCATGCTTCAACCTTGTTATCTTCGCCATGGTGGACGACCTGCACGAGAAGACGCTGGAGTACTCCCGGCGAGAGGGCGCCGAGCGTGAGACGCGGAGCATGGAGGGTACACTCGCCGCGGCGACCGAGCTGCTGGCCGACGTGTTCGTGCTGTTCCTTGGGACGCTGGCACAGGGGCCAGGCTTCCGGACGTTCTGGCTCGGCGTGCTGCGGCGGATGGACACATGCATTAAGTCTGACCTGGCGGCGGCGGCGGCGCCGGCGTGATGCAGGAGCTGGTGCCGCGGATGCTCAAGAGGATGATCATTGAGATGAAGGACAAGGAGGTGCTAGTGCAGAGAGACGGAGATGAGCTCTGGGAGATCACTCACATCCAGATACAGTGGATTGCTCCTGCTGTCAAGGAAGAGCTGTTCCCCGAGTACTAGTTCAGTTCACAGAAAAATGTGTTAAATTAAGAACAGGGAAATTAGCGTCACATACTTTCTAGGGATGCATCACCTGTATTCAGGCTGGGCGTTCGGGTTTACCCGACAATTCGGGTCGGGTAGTTCGGGTTATTAATAAATCGGGTTTCCAGAAGTGACACCCGAAATTTGTGCAAAATATTTGATACCCGACAATTCGGGTACCCGAAAATTCGGGTTCGGGCTCGGGTAATCCCGAATTGCCCGAAATACAACTCACAGAAACAGAAAAATGGAAAATTTTGGCAGTCGCGTGGGAGATGGGGTCGCCGCTGCCGCCATAGCGAGCCTGGGAGTTGTAGGAGAGCGATGTGCTGGGAGATTGGAAGGCGCCATGTCTTGGCTGCACAGCTCGTCGTCGTTGCCGCACTGGTCGACGTCCTCGCTGCATCGGGGAAGATGGAGGCGAGCACCCATCTGCTGTGGGGAGCTGTAGCAGCTGTGAACTACGGTATGGCGGCGTTGCCCTGAGGCATGGGCGAGCCGGCGGCGCGCTGGTGGGAGGTGGCGCGCTGGTGGGAGGTGGAGGCGGACGGCCGCCGGTTGGGAATCGTGGCTGGGAGCCTTGGAGATTGGGAATTAGGGATCTGGGACTGGGCACGTCTCTGGGACTGGGCAAAGCACGTATCTGGGACTGGGCACGAGGCCACGAGCCCACGAGTCACAGAGGAATTAGGGCTGGTTCGCGTTATTAAACTAGTTGGGCTGGGCCTTGGGCTGTTTGGGGATTTTCTTCCAGCCTTTTCCTATATTTCGGGTTCTTCGGGTAGTTCGGGTTCTGGAAGTCCTAACCCGAGTTTCCTGAATAAAATTCGGGTTTTAGAAACTGCTACCCGATGTAGTGTTCGGGGTTTGTCGGGTTCGGGCTATACGACGTCGTAAAACCCGAACCCGAACCCGTATAGCCCGAACCCGACAAACCCGAACACTACATCGGGTAGCAGTTTCTAAAACCCGAATTTTATTCAGGAAACTCGGGTTAGGACTTCCAGAACCCGAACTACCCGAAGAACCCGAAATATAGGAAAAGGCTGGAAGAAAATCCCCAAACAGCCCAAGGCCCAGCCCAACTAGTTTAATAACGCGAACCAGCCCTAATTCCTCTGTGACTCGTGGGCTCGTGGCCTCGTGCCCAGTCCCAGATACGTGCTTTGCCCAGTCCCAGAGACGTGCCCAGTCCCAGATCCCTAATTCCCAATCTCCAAGGCTCCTAGCCACGATTCCCAACCGGCGGCCGTCCGCCTCCACCTCCCACCAGCGCGCCACCTCCCACCAGCGCGCCGCCGGCTCGCCCATGCCTCAGGGCAACGCCGCCATACCGTAGTTCGCAGCTGCTACAGCTCCCCACAGCAGATGGGTGCTCGCCTCCATCTTCCCCGATGCAGCGAGGACGTCGACCAGTGCGGCAACGACGACGAGCTGTGCAGCCAAGACATGGCGCCTTCCAATCTCCCAGCACATCGCTCTCCTAAAACTACCAGGCTCGCTATGGCGGCAGCGGCGACCCCATCTCCCACGCGACTGCCAAAATTTTCCATTTTTCTGTTTCTGTGAGTTGTATTTCGGGCAATTCGGGATTACCCGAGCCCGAACCCGAATTTTCGGGTACCCGAATTGTCGGGTATCAAATATTTTGCACAAATTTCGGGTGTCACTTCTGGAAACCCGATTTATTAATAACCCGAACTACCCGACCCGAATTGTCGGGTAAACCCGAACGCCCAGCCTGACCACCGTGAACCTGTATAGCTTGCCATAGAGAATCTTCTTCTTGCTGGATTATCTGCATCTGCCAAAAAAATGTGCCAACTTGATACGACCAATGACCGTATGGCATTTATTGATTATGGCAGTTTTATTTGATTCTACAGGTTATAAGAAGAACAAAGACCATTTGGTGACAAAAATTTGAACATACTATCCCATGTTTAAATCTCAGCAAGTAGCGAAACAGTCAAGGGAAATCTTGAAGAAAATAATGAACGACTTAATTCTGGGCAAACTAGCACGACAAAATTAGTCAAGCATATTGGTCAAATAACATTTTAGTGATCCGTATTCATTTTTCGTCCACATCACAATCCCTAAGTGGGGAGAATATAACAATTATGAGAACACCACTATTTGGTCCAGCATCACACTTCACACCATAAACACAAGAGATAATTATACAGCAATGTGCATTAAGTGTCGACATATTGAGTTAAACTTGGATATCTGACGATACTAATATCTAAAGTTATCAATCATACTAACTAAGGCTACCAGGCCTTGCAGATCCAACCATCACATGAAACCCCCATTATGCGTCTGAAACACCTTGCGGATCCAGCTATTGACACAAAGTCACCGTTATGTTCCTGCATACCCGAAATTAAACAAGTCAACTTTCAAGTTAAAGCTCTGCACGGTTTAAATTCAACAAGATAGACGCTACCATTTTAGTGATAATCTAAATAAATATGTATGATAAAACCATCTGTGCAAAAAAGATAAGAACCTTTTCACCTTGTCAAAACAATCTGACATATCTAACAAGCCGGACCATGCAAACCTAGTAGCAAGATGACGCCAGCCTCGATAAACAAATTTGACATATAACATGGGTGAACTATGTTTTACATCCCTACGTGTTCCGTAGCGCGGCATAGGCGTCTTACTAGTTAGTGATAATATTATGACACTGATGTGAGTTTCCACCATGACAGGGATTTCCATGAACCATTTGGTCAACATCCAGAAGTTTTTTTTTAAAATTTTACATCCAGAAGTTTTGTAGTGGTACTCCCACTTGAGATAGATCAGTGATGTACAAATGGTACTCGGCAAAAGTAGGGAATCATAACTGACTATATTACAAATGGGTTATAGGTGTACTAATATCGACAGACGCAATAGATTTCATGTCACTAAGGTAAAGATACTCACAAGAACACATTCAAACGTGTCTATCATACCTACACAAAGCAACAAACTCAAAGGATCCAAGCATAACTGGAACTTACATCCTAGTTTCCAAATGAAAATGATTCACAAAATACCAAGGATCTAAGAGCACCTATAAAAGACCATGGTAAACTAAGTTCTGAATAGATTAAGGGACAGTATTGAACAAGTGCATACAGGAGTAGCTATCCGATTGAGCAGCACAAATTGATAGGTGATACTATAAGAACATCCATGTATGTCTAGTATTTGTGCAATTGCAATCACTAGATAACACAATACAGCTCAAATTTCTAATATGCATAGTACTGCTAATAATATTTCTAATTTTCTGCTAACTTAAACACCTTCAGTCTTTTCCATTAAAAAAGGAAACTTAAAACTGGCTTGCAAAGAGCACGTATCCCTCTTTCAGTAGTGAAATTCCTGAAGTACCATTTGACTGATACTGAGGTGACAAACTTCTCAAGAAGATATTGGGAACGTTTCCTGTCCTGAGAACGTAACTATGCATGCAAATGAAGCATAAACAAATGACAGCTTCCATGCCAGTGCACTAAGAACCATATAATATATTGTGATCTTTTAAAAAAGTTGAACTAATTCACAAGTAGGGAAATCAATTTATAAAGGAGCATATTCTGGGAACATGACAGTCTTAAAAGCAAGTTCAACTAGTACAATATAGGCATAGATAGAAGATGTTCGTAGCACATTATTGATTCAGGGAGTGTGCAAAAGAAGAGCTGGAAACATGTACAATATTGAGCTTTTCATAATCCAAAGCTGCCTGCACAAGTCAATATAAGACCTAGAAATTCCAATAGTACAATATGTTCCCTATAATTGTTTTGAATAAACCGATGATAGCAACACAGAGCTAACTTAGCATATATGTCCAGTAAATCAAAGCAGGTCTCATTCTCCTATGATACCAAAGGCAAACAAGGTATGGTACTTTGACGCATTTTCTTATAATTAAAATAGTCATTCTCTGCTCTTCGTGTCATCTAAATCTTCAATATACTAAAGCAATCGGCTGTGCCAACATTACTTCTGAGAGAATGTTAATAAAGAATATATCTCAAACAAATTGGCAAGAAATCGAAAATGCAAGACCCCACAAAGCTATTAAGGGTGCTATATTAAGGCTCAAGATGCTAATATGGGTGTATAACTAATAAACCTATCGAGTACAAGTGGGTGGACATGTATTTTAGTTTCTTCAATGATGTGTTGAGTTTCTAATCATGAAATTCAAGATAGGCATTCCTCATGAAAAGTCATTCCACACAAAAAGAAACAAGGTTTTGCTCTATAGTTCAACATAGAGCATGAATAATACAACATAATCTAAAGTTCTAAACACAATGCTACGGAACATGGTTTGACCCTACGATTTGTCAAGTTGAATGAATGGACTAACCTCATTTGCTGAACTTCTAGGTCCAGGGCTAAGGAGAAGCATCCACAGCGCCATTGTTCTGCATTTCAACACCATTGTAATCCCCTAACCTCTTGTTATCATCACCCTCCTCCTCTTCGTCATTCTCCTCCTCGAGACTCGCGATCTCCATTTTTGCTCTTTCCAAAATTTGTCTCCACCTGACCTCAAGGTCCCTTTGCATATCCCTTCGCATTCGTTTCAACTCCGCCATGTGCTGCCTCTTGCTACTCTCCACCCTTTCGACAACCTCCTCAAACTTACGAATTGACTCTCGGAGCACCGCAAACTCCTTCCCCTTCACTGCAACAGGCTTATATGTTTGGTCTTCTCCCAATTCCGCATCTGGTCCCGAATTCCCTGGTGCTGCTCTGCTACATCCAGCTAGCACAAACTCCCCAACGTCCACCCCCCACGACTGGCGTGGCACAGGGCGTGTGTCACGGCGGCGCTTCACGAGAGGAGCTAGTAGCGAAGGTGGTGGCGGCGGCGGAGGAGGGGACATGAGGGAAAGCATCTTGTCGAAGTAGACCCATTTGGAGGGGCGAGGGTGGCTGGAGCGGTGGGCAGCCAGGCGGGACCTCTCCTTCTCCTTCCTGAACATCTTCCTGAGTGTGTCGATGCGGTTGCGGCACTGCGACTCGGAGAAGTACCCCGCAGGGCGGGAGTCGGCGGCGGCTGCGAGGCGGGAGACCTCGAGCCACTCGGCGGCGCTGAGGGTGCGGCGGCCGCCGCAGGCGAAGCGCTCGCCCCAGGCGTCGAGGAGCGCGAAGGTGGAGGCTTCCGTCCACTCGGGCGTGGTGCGCTGGGCTGGGGCCGCAGGGCGCGGGGCGAACTCGAAGCCTTGCGCGTAGCGGTCGGTGCGGCGGCGCTTGGAGCCGGCGAGGGGGAGGGGGAGGGGGAGGCGGAGGAGGAGGGCGACTGAGAAGGGGAAGCGACGGCGGTCGCCGCCGGCGGTGGGTCTGCGCCGTCTTCCATGTGCGGCGGCTAGGGTTTGGGGTGGAGCTGTTCGGCGAGGTGGGGATTGGCCGGAACGATTGCGAGTCCGGCGAGGTTGGACTTTTGGAATAGTACATCACGCGCGTGATTTTTACTGCATAGCGTCGCCCTCGCCCACCAGCAGTTACTGCGCTGCTTTTAGACATGCGGGAATTTTTACGCTCGTCCGATTGGGGATTGTGCGGACAGGATCGCCAGAAAGGATAATGGAACTATGATGTTGACTCGACGCCAACCCACAAATGAACACCATACAGCTAAAACCAACAAACTGAACAACCTTTGAAAAATGTGATCTAGTTTGGCTACATCTTTATAATAACCGCTTCGCGGACAACCGCAAGTGCGAACTTGCTCCACGAGGAGATGGCCCCTTCAAAATCCTCGAGTGCATTAACGACAATGCTTACAAGATCGATACTCTCAATTTGGTACATGATACTTTCAACATTTTCAACTTCTCTTCGTTTCATGGATATTCAAATGATGACGACTCTTTCCGGGGAGGGGGGAGGGGGATGCAACCCAACCGAAGAGCAACTCCAGCCAAGATATACCCATTGGTCTAGTGACAAAGAGTCTGGGCCAAGGCGATGCAAGATAGGGTGAATTTGCTCATGTCCATCGTTGTGTGATTTCAATCTTTTTTATGTATGGATTGCTATCTCAAGTGGATGTTATATGTGTGCTTAGGTACGAGTCTTACATCGGCACTCAAGAGGAGACCCAAGGTGGAAAAGAAGAGCTGCAAGAATCGCATAACTAAGACAAGCGATAAGGAAACATCGCTCCATGCGTGGTACTACTGCACCATACATGTGGTACCATCGACCACATCCCAGGACCATCACCACCGCATGTCATAGCAGGCTGCTACCGCACCACCCCCTTACCGCCTCGGACATCTAGTCGGTACTATAGAGACACCACCTCGTCACTACCTTACATCCGGAATGAAATAAAATTTGTGTGCTAGTTGACTGATACTACAACATGGTCCAACCGGTACTACCGCTTGCCCACCCGGTACTACCGCATGCATGCATGCAGATTCGGGGTTGAGACCCTTGTATCAACCTCTCACTTACCCTCCATGATTTAGACTACCAATACGTATCTTGGTCTCAGATCTAGGCAAGAGATGAATTATAACTTGAGAGTTGAGCTTAGCTCCCCCTCCCCCATGCAAATACAAGACTTACTTTGAAGATGAATCTTTGCCTCTTCAAGAAGCTACCCTTTCACCTTCGGATTCAAGTAGACCTTGTCAATCTTTCTTCTTGAGATTCTATTAGATATGTGGATCAGGTCGATGAAAAATTGGTTTCGTTAATAGTTGCATTTGGTTGGGAGAGAACTGGAGGTGGCTCTCGAGATTTACTTGCTCGTTGATCTTCCTCCGCAAGTGTATCTAGTTATCCCTTGTGTTTGGTTCGATTTTCCCCCTTGATTTCCATCGAGCTTCCCTCGTGTTATTCATGTTCATCATCGACAAAGTTAAATCCATGAAGATAGGTATCGTACCCGCATCATATGGTACGAGCGTCATTTCTTGGGCAAGTCTCCAAGTAAACCTATTTTTTGGAGTTTTACAAAACCCAAACAACTTAGTGCATCTCCAACCGGATTTGCCTATTTCGACCCCCTATATGTCCATGGACACGTCCGGACGTGTTTTCGGACAGCAACCATGCAATAACTATATGTCCCCTCCTACAACCACCTCCACCTCCACCATCGGAATAAGAACGATGGTATAATCACAAAAGCCACTAGAGATAGGCGCACTATGCAAGAAACTTATTACCGCAGATCTCCACATCGATAAAATCCCAATGGTTATGGTAAAACAAGGCAAGGAACCCATCAGTGCCTGGTGCCTTCATGGGACCCATCTAGAACAGTGTCATTCTGAACTCCTCATATGAATAATCCTTACACAAAGACTCATTCATCTCAAGGTATTCCATCGAGAGTGACATCAACCGAAGGACATGGTTCGGAGCTTAAAAGATGGCCATAGAACTGTTGTACCATACCTTTTATTTCATGCACAGTGGCACACACCGAGCCATCTTCATGAATGAGACATAAATATTTTATTTGCCCGCTTATGTGTCGACGCCTGTGCATGGAAGAACACGGTGTTTCATTCACCTTCACGTAAACCAATCCACCCTAGATCGTTGGCGTGAAATTTTACGGCCTTCCGATTGGAGATTGTGCGGGCAAGATCGCCAAAAAGGATAATGGGAACTACGATGTTGACTCGACGACAACACCATACCACCAAAATCAACAAACTCAACAAATCTATGGCGTTTGAAAAAAGGTGATCTTGTTTGGCTACATTTTTATAATGACGGCTTCGCGGAGAACCGCAAGTCCAAACTTGCTCCATGAGGAGATGGCCCCTTCAAAATCCTCAAGTGCATCAACAACAATGCTTACAAGATTGTATCAATTTGGTACACCATACTTTCAACATTTTCAACCTCAATTCGTTTCATGGATATCCAAATGATGACCACTCTTTCCGGGGAGGGGGAGGGGGATGCAACCCAACCAAAGAGCAAGTCCACCCAAGATATACCCATTGGTCTAATGACAAGAGTCTGGGCCAAGGCGATGCAAGATAGGGTGAATTTTCTCCTATCCATCGATTTCAATCTTTTTGATGTATGGATCACTATCTCAAGCGGATGTTATATGTGTGCTTACGTACGAGTCCTACATCGACACTCAAGAGGAGGCGCAAGGTGGAAAAGAAGAGCTACAAGAATCGGAGAAGTAAGACGAGCGATAAGGAAACGTCGCTCCACGCGCGGTACCAGACGTGCGGTACTACCGACCACATCACAGGAGCAGTATTACCGCCCGCTGTAGCGGGCTGCTACCACACCACCCCTAACCGCATCGGACATCCATTCGGTACTATAGCGACACCACCTTGTCAGTACTTCACATCCGGAATTAAATAAAATTTGTGTGTCACCTGACCGATACTACCAGATGGGCCAGCCGGTACTACCGCTTGCCCACCCGACACTACCTCATGCATGCATGCATGCAGATTCGGGGTTGAGACCCTTGTATGAGCCCCTCACTTACCCTCCATGATTTAGACTTCCAATATGTCTCTTGGTCTCAGATCTAGGCGAGAGATGAATTAAAACTTGAGAGTTGAGCTTAGCTCCCCCTTCCCCATGTGAATACAAGACTTACTTTGGAGATTAACCCCTGCCTCTTCAAGAAGCTACTCTTTCACCTTGTTATTCAAGTAGACCTTGTCAATCTTTCTTCTTGAGATTCTTATAGATATGTGGATCAGTCAGTGAGAAATCGGCTTCGCTAAAAGTTGCATTCGCTTGGGAGAGAACAAGTGGTGGCTCTTGGGATTTACTTGCTCGTTGATCTTCCTTCGCAAGTGTTTCTAGTTATTCCCTTGTGTTTGGTTCGATTTTTTCCTTGATTTTCATCGAGCTTCCCTCGTGTTATTCGTGTTCATCGTCGATGAAGTTAAATTCGTGCAGCGCCATTTCTCGGGCAAGTTTCCAAGTAAACCTATTTTTTTTGGAGTTTTACAAAACCCAAACAACTTAGTACATCTCCAACCGAAGTTGCCTATTTCGACCCACTATATGTCCATGGACACGTTCGAACGTGTCCGCAGATAGCAACCGAGCTATAACTATATGTCCCCTCCTACAACCACATCCAACTCCGCCATCGGAATGAGAACAATGGTATAATCACAAAAGCCACCAGGGATAGACGCACCATGCAAGAAACTTATGACCGCATTACAGATCTCCATATCTATAAAATCCCAATGGTTATGGTAAAACAAGGCAGGGAACCCATCGGGGGCCTGGTGCCTTCATGGGACCCATCTAGAACCGTGCCATCGTGATCTCCTCATATGTATAATCCTTACACAAAGACTCATTCATCTCATCGGTGATCTTGCAAGGTATTCCATCCAGAATGACATCAACTGAAGGACATGGTTCGGAGTTGAAAAGATGGTCATAAAACTGCTGTACCATACTTTTTATTTCATGCACACTGGCACACACACCGAGCCATCTTCATGAATGAGACATAAATATTTTATTTGCCCGCTTTATGTATCGACGCATGTGCATGGAAGAACACGGTGTTTTGGTCACCTTCACGCAACCAATCCACCCTAGAACGTTGGCGTGACATAATCTCCACTCTCTCAATAATCTCGAAGAGTTGTCAAAAAAAAAAAATAATAATAATAATCTCGAAGAGAGATTTCTCAACCACTATTACTTAAACATTGGTAACCCAAGAATCCCCGCAAAGATCCATCAGTTTACGTTCGAACTCGATGATCCTTTTCCGGAACGATCGAAGGAGTCACGGCTCCACCTCTTGAGAAACGTGCAAGTGGGTTATTGCATGTGGATTGTAGGGACACATGGCCGTCCCTACCATCCTCCTAAGCCTGTTCCATCATGTCTTTATAATCGAGCGCCTCGAGCCAAGCAGCATGAAGCAAAACTGCTACTGAACTGAGGTTAGCTGGCCCTCATCTTCTATGTTTGCCACTTGGGTATAAATGAAAAATTGATCTGACGGCTCCACGACACAATCAAGCCAGACTTGCTGGTGTTCCATGTGTACTTGGAACCCATGAATCCAAGAACCACAAGGCCACATTCATCAAGGCAATCCCCCAAAAAAGACATTTGAGATTCCAATAGGTCGCTAGAACCAAGATGTTCATCGCTACACAAAAATTAATTGAAATCTCCGCAACAAATTCCAGGTCCCCTCCATTCCTTATGAATAGGTTACACGCCGCGGTGTAAACCGTAGCCCGTTTATCACCACATCAATACACAACATAAGAACAATAGCATCCCAAATATGGACTGGAGAATGCTTACTCCCGAGATTCAGTGATCCATTTAAATGAAAAATTCAAAATCTTGTTTACAAGTTTTCAAAAATATGAAAGAGAATCCTATATGTTCTTAATGATGTACCTCACAAACCTGCAAACTCTCAAATGGAAATACGTTTTATTTTGGGCTCCACAAAATAAACCAATATACACATCTGAATATATAATAAACATTGCACATTTCAAATTTCCAAAATTTATAAGATGTTGTCATTTTACTGTAGCCCATAATATAATTTTTTTTGAAGCTTGATACCGTAGGGGAATCCCCTACGGTTAATTTTCCATTCTATAGGTGCCCGAAAACACCAGGCCTCAAAAATCGGGTTACAGTCTATGGGGGTTCAAAACGGAATAAAGAGTACATGATTAAGTAAAAACTAGTCTAGTCCAATCCACAAGAGGTGTGACAAGAGAGCCTTTGACTCTATGCTCATGCAAAAGCAAATCTCCCTGGAAACGAACTTTCCAGCCATTGAAAGAGAAGGCTTGGTTCTGAAAGATCAGTTCATTGCGAGACTTCCAAATGTTCCAAGCAGAAGAAGCAAACACCTCCATGAAGCATGGCCCCCCCGAACAGCTGCTTTGCCTGCAATGTTCTCTGCGAGATAGTGAGCTGGGAATTCCATGTGACTCCAATGGCAGCCCAACAATTCATGGCGAAGGGGCAGTCAAAGAAGAGATGATCCCTAGTTTCAAGTGTTTGGGTTGCACATAGGACACAATGAGGCCCACCCTCCACGTGCCAATGTTTCCTCAGCATCAGGTCTTTTGTATTGAGACGATCCTTCATGAGTAACCACAAGAAAATCTTCAGTTTAGATAGGCATTTGGAAGCCCAGATGAGATCAAGGGCGTTGTCTCTAGGTGCATTAGCAAAAATGAATTTATAGTATCTGGCTGAGGAGTAAAGTGAGTTTCCCCACACAAATTTGCGAGCGTCTGAGACTGCAGAGTCCATCTCCATTTCTTGAACAAGTTGTTGCAGTTACTGTTGCTCATCATAGGCTTGGACAGACAGAGGGAGGTGAAATAGCTGCGCAGGACTGTTTACTCTGGCAGCAACAGCTGCAACAGAAAGGTCCTCATCATGCACATAAGAGAAAAGGTGTGGAAATTGATCACAGAGGAGAGCATTGTTATTCCAAAAGTCCTTCCAGAACAGGGTAGTTTTGCCATCTCCAATAGCCGAGACAGTGATACTTCTGTAGATATTGATCAGGCTAAAAATATCCCTCCACTAGAATAAGCCTCCAGCCGGCTGGGCTTGGGGGGGGGGGGTATCACCATAAAGAGACCAAACCAGCTTAACCCATGGGATGTCTGCCTTGCAGAAGAATTTGTGCAGATGTTTCAGAAGCAGAGCAGTATTTTGGATTTCCAAGTTTATGATGCCTAACCCTCCATGGCGCTTCGGCCTACATACCAAATGCCAAGCAGCTAGCGAGTTCGTAGAGTTTGAATCTTCCTCTTTAGCCCACAGGCAGTGCCTTCTCCCCCGATCAAAAATTTGTATGATGCCTTTGTGAATTTTTAGGGAACAAAGGTAATGAGTGGGAAGCGAGGATAAAACGGAATTCACCGAATTCACTCGTGTCCCATAATCCAAGAAACGTGCAGTGGCTGAAAGTGCATGTGTTGCCCATGTGTGGTTTTGGTAATTAATGACAATCCTTATGGACTAATGCTTGCATTGAGATATACTTGTAGATCTTGTCCATAGGAAATGTTTGGAGTTCATGTGTTGGACTCTAAAAGATGACATGATGACCAATGCTCTATTCAAGGGTTTATATGAAGAATGGTCATGAGTAGAGAAGATGAAGTGCAAGCTCAATATGATCCATCTCGAAAGATATCATTTGATTGATGCTTGCAAAGGAGTCATGAAGACGGAGCTTTGCGAGGCCCTCCCATAATGGTGTATGGGGGAGCATTTGGAGAAGTCTTCATTAACCATGTGCTAGCAAGCACAATCAAGAAAGGTGTTCCAACTTGAGAGAGCAAGATCGTCATCATCGAGCTCAAGTGGAATGCGCAAGGCAAAGGTATGATCTTGATAGGTTTTCTATTTTACCGGTCTCGTGGTGTTAGTGAGAGACCGGGTTATAGGATAGATGGCGTACTATCAAGAGGGGTTCTCAAGTGAGTAACTTGATCGCATCTTTGTGGAGAGCTCATACCTTTGCATACTTGGCATATCATCTTTCTTGGTTCTTATTTGGCTTTTCTCCTTGTTGGGTCTTGGTGCTTGTCGTGATCTTCATGACAAGCCCAAGTTCTTCGAAAACGGATTTCTTATGGAAAACTTGTTGCATTTTCGTGCTGGAAATATTATCGGTCCTCCTTCGAGATAGGGTCCACACCTCTCCATGTGTGGTATCCCCTCTATATTTGTGACCCTTAATATTTCTCGCCGTTACCTTTCCAACGCAATTGGATTCACCTGTTTTGGAGTTCATACGAGAAAGTTATTGCATTTCAGGAAGAGCTTTTCTGTGTCTGGCGGTAGTACCGCTGTCGCAGCGGTAGTACCGCTCCACCTGGAGCGGGACTCCTGCAGCACAGCTGGTACTCCTCCTGGCGGTGGTACCGTGTTGTACCGCTGGTTTCAGCCAGCGGTACTACCGCTGGTGGTACCGCCAGGGGTACCGCTAGGCCGGTTTTGCTCTCTGGACTCGCTACGGTACCCAGCGGTAGTTGCCTCGTACTACCGCTGGTTTCCTTCTATTTTATTCGAAGGATCCCAGCGGTACTACCGGCAGTGCCGCGGTAGTACCGCTGTGCCTGGCAGCGACGGTACTTCTCCGAGGTACCGCTGCAGCTGGGTTGTGCAGTACACAGGGTACCGCAGTGAGACCAGTAGCGGTAGTACCGCTGTCCCAGCGGTAGTACCGCTGGGTACGAAAACTGGGCATAACGGTCAGATTTCCAGGGAACCTATTTAAGGGGTCCTCTTCCCTAATGGTTCCCTAGCTTTTCCAAGCACGTTTTTCCCCTCTCTCACCTCCATTGTTGACCTTGGAAAGCTTGCCCCTCTCCCAATTCCTCCCATGATTCTTGCATATCTTTGAGGGATTTGAGAGAGGTGGCCTAGATCTACATTTCCACCAATCAATCTCTCATCTAAGTGAGGGGAACATAGTGGATCTAGTTCTTGGAGTTCTTGTGTGGTTCTCTTCTTTGTTCTTCCTCTCTTCTCCCCCCATAAGCATTAGTTGCTTGTGGTGGGATTTGAGAGTGAAGGATTTGAGCACTTGTGCTCTTGCCTTTTGCATTTGGTGCATCGGTGTGCTCTCCACGAGGATTCGTGGAAGTTGAAAGCTTGTGAACTTGTTTCTCTTGGGTCCTTGGACCCTAGACGCCTTTGTGGTGGTTGGACCCTTGTGTGGTCAATTGAAGCCGTCCGGGAGCCCCCAATCCCTTTGTGGGTTGTGCCTCGGATTGTTGTTGAAAGCCGTTCGGGAGCCCCCAATCCCATTGTGGGTTGTGCCCCGGATTGTTGTTGAAAGGCTCCGGATTCCGCCTCGAAGGAATACCGATAGTGGTAGGTGAACCAAACCTTTGTGGTGTGGTTCATCGGAGAAGAGGGTGAAACCTTTGTGGTTGTTGAACCGTTGTGTCGGTTCACACCTCTCCAACGAGACGTACTCCCTTTCAAGGAGGAACTCGGGAATACATCCTCGTCTCCGCGTGCTTCGGTTATTTCTATACCCGAGCTTTTTACTTATGCACTTTACATTGTGATAGCCTTCGTGCTTGAAGTATTCTATTTTGCTATCACCATGTTGCTTGTCTTGCTTAGCATAAGTTGTTGGTGCATATAGGTGAGCCTAGTTTATTTAGGTTGTTGGCTTGTTAATTTAAACACATAGTTTTATTCCGCAATTAGCAAGCCTTTAACCGGAAAAGTTTTAATCGCCTATTCACCCCCCCTCTAGGCGGCATCCTTGTCCTTTCAGTGGCGTTTAGCCTCCTTTCAAGCTGATCAACAATAGGTGATAGGTCATTCATTGTGGGTCTGGAAGTTCCCAGTGGCAGGCCAAGGTAAGGGAAAGGGAGGGAGCCAGCAACACAACCAAAGGTGGCAGCCAAGTCAGCAAGTCTACTCGTAGAAATGTTGATGGGCATCATACATGTTTTACTGAAGTTCACAAACAGGCCAGTTGCAGCTGAAAATCTCTGAATATATAACTGTTTTAAGGGCCAGCAATTGTACAGGACAGGCTTGTACAATCAACAGGGTATCATCTGCATATTGGACTATTGGGAAGTCTGTATCCGGAAGAGGCAGGGGATCAACAATGATACCAAAATTTGCTAGAGCATTAACCATGGATTGCAGAAGATCAGCTCCTTCGACAAAGAGGACCGGTGAGAGAGGGTCACCTTGGCGAACCCCACGGCGACAAGGGAATTTTTTACCAGGAACTCCATTGAGAAGAACGGAAGAGAAGCCAGTATTGAAAATGGAATTTATCCAACCAATCCACCTATCATCATAGCCTTTGCAGCGAAGTATTTGGAGAATTGCTTGGTGGCCAATGGTATCAAATGCCTTTACAAAATCCAGTTTAAGGATAATGGCTTCCCTCCTCGAGCTCTGAACTTGATGAATATATTCATACGCCCAACCAATACAGTCTTGGATAGTGCCGAAGGGGATCGTATGCAGAAAACAAAAAAATTCCTACCGAAGATAACCTTAAACTAGCCAAGATCTATACTATGCAGATATAGTAATACGGAGGAGAACGATATACATACCCTTGTAGACCGAAAAGCGGGGATTACGCTCCCGCACAAGCGTTGTCGATGAAGCCGACGAAGCCGACCTCAAGGTCGTGTAGACGAAGAAGACCTCCGAGCACCACGAGCGTGGCGCCTCGCAGGGAATCGCACACGTACGGCGAAGGCGACAACCTCCGGGCTCTGATCCAGGGACGAGCAGCGGAAGACTTGGACCGGAAGACCAGCAGCACGGCGGAGTGCGTATGGTGGAGAGAACCTCTCCTCGGCACAACTCCAATGGCGGAGTCACGTGTCAAGGAGAGAGAGAGAGGAATTGGTTTGCTTTCAAAGGCATGAGACACCTCTATATAAAGGGGAGGGGAGGGTGCAACTCCCCTTGGCTTAGCCATGTGGGACTAAACCCCACATGGCTTGGCCGGCCAAGGGGGCAGCCGCCGGCCCTAGGTGGGCCCCATTCGGCCCACCTAGGCCGGCCCCTCCCAACTCACACCAAGAGGGGGGACTCCCCCCCCCCCTCATAGGCCTCTTTAGGCCCATCTAGGTGTGCAGCCTTTAAAATTCAAATTTAATTAAATAAAAATATATTTAATTATTAATTACACTAATTAATATTAAACATATGTCATCTAATTTATTCCCGCTCCGATGCTCTCTTCTATTTTCTCTTCTATTTCCGATCTAATAAATTTGTCGACTTCCCTTAAGTGTGTTACCCTAGCGGTTCGAGATCTCGCCAGACATAATCGAGACATGCTCTCCGATTAATGACTAATTCGTGGACCTTGGATACCTAGAATTAATCCCTGTGAGATAACGAATAACTTTATCGTTCGAACCTAGACGTCGAGTCTTAAACCTTTTGCGATGGCGAACTTAGCATGTCCGAGACTCGTTCATAGATATCATGATACCTAGCTTGATCTTGTTACCGACAATACTATCTTCTACTCGTTTGTGATGTTATGTCCCCGTGACCCAGTCACATGCTTGCAAGCTTATTGACATAATCTCGCCGAGTGGGCCCTAGAGTATCTATCCTGCTATGCGGACTGGCAAATCCCACTCTTGACCCCTCGTCTCAACATACTCCCTTTCGATACCCGAGAGGAACACCGTTATTGTCATATTAGATAAATATGACGTTAGATGCAATCAAAGTATCTTTCAGGAATAGCAATAAGAGTTGATCTCACGGTCAAAGACGTAATGACTACGTCCTACAAATATTGGGTATGTCCATCACATCGTTCTGCTAACGATATGACTCCATTGTCAACTGACACCAATGTCACATGATCGGGAAACCTCGATCATCGATTGCACAATGAACTAGTCACGTAGAGGCTACTAGGGATCTGGTTGTCTACGTACCACACGTATATTAATGTTTCCGCTTAATACAGTTATAGCATGATACAAAAACGTATTATGAACAAATGAGATATGGTAAATAAAACACTTTATTAATTGCCTCTAGGACATATCTCCTTCAAGTGCGAGTTTTGAGAAAGCCATACCGATTGACATGAACCAACTTTAAAATTTTGGCTTGTAGACGATTGGCCAGAAGCTTTGTGATCAATTTGAAGCAAGTATTGAACAAGGAGATAGGTCTATAATCATTGGGCCCCACGGGTGCATTGATCTTGGGGATAAGGGTGATAAAGGCATCGTTGATATTCTGCAGATTAACAGAGCCCTCCCAAAATTCCTGAATCAGGCGATAAAAATCGTATTTAATTACTGGCCAGCAAATCTTCACAAATAACCCATTGAATCCATCAGGACCTGGTGACTTGTCAGAGGGAAGATCTGCGACAACATCATCAATTTCTTTGATGGAAAATGGGACATACAGGGTATCAAGATTTTCTGCAGGATTGATAAATTTAGAGAAGTCAAAAGAAGGGTCAAGCGGCACCACTGTACCCAATCTTTCATCAAAAGTGTTCCTGAGAATTCCAGCCTTCTCATGGTGATCAACAGTAATAGAGCCATCCGGTCTAGTGAGAGAGGGAATTGTGTTCTTTCTGTATCAAATGGTTGCCATCGCATGAAAATAGGAAGTGTTTTCACTCCCAAATTTAGCCCATCTGGCAGTACAACGTTTTTTTTCCAATAATCCTGTTTGCATTGGAGCAAGTGAGCAAGCCTAGCTTTAATTATGTTTCTGAAGTTCCATTCAGTCACATGCAGTGGGCGTTGTTCTTCGAAATCATCCAAGAGAAGGATTACCGAATTGCAATTATCCAATTTATGATTTTGCGTTCTTATAAGATGCATCATTGACTATATTCAGAAATTGAAATTAAAAAAAAATGATAAATATAATTTTTCGAATTAAAAAAAGAGCACTGAAGAACAAAACTTGGCTAGTGCCTAGTGGATTGTACATTTCTACAGTACTTCACACGGCACAACACCACCCGCTGTCCCCTGGCCCCTGCACCACGGCACAACCCACAGTGCCTGCCCGCGTAAGGCCCTGTTTGTTTCTAGAGTTTTAGTGGGGATTGGTGGGGATAATCCTCTAGTGGATTGGGTGAAACCCCAAACTTCACCCAATCCCCTAGGGGATTGGGGATCAATCCACTAGGTAGGGGTAGTGTATTGAATCCCCTAGGGGATTGAGAAAAAATGAACTAGAGTTTGGGGATTTGTGGGGAAAGGTGGGGATAAAACCTATCCAATACACTAGAAACAAACGATGTTTTGAAGTTTCGGATTTCACCCAATACACTAGAGGATTATCCCCACCAATCCCCACTAAAACTCTAGAAACAAACAGGGACTAAAGAGGCGCAGCAGGAACACACCACCCAATCGATCGAACCAAGTAAAAAGCGCTCTGCAAACCGAGTAAAAAAAAGGTAAAAGGGAGAAAAGGTGAAAGCTCCAAGGGAGGAATATTTCGTAGCCTGTGATTTGGAGCAGGTTTAGCCTTAATCATCGTACCGCACGGGGGGTTAGCGCGACGTTAGAGGTAAGTGCAGCCAGTTAAGTCGTCGATCGATGCGGTAACGACAACTCGGGGCTCGACACCTGTCCCCTGACCTGCTACCAAGAGATGAGGCCACTGACGCTAATCACTAATCACCTTGTCTGAATCTCAATGAATAATCGTACATGCTCGACCGTTTTCTTTCGTGCGTGTGCATTTTCCTAGAGTTTTTGGTTACGTGGGCCTGGTAATAAAAATGTGCAGCGTAGTCGCAAATATTCTATCTCACGCACACAGTGAGATAAGTCGGTAATAATTATCGGCTCTGAGCTCGCAAAAACAGTCGGTGATAATTAAGCATGTGCCGTCACATTCATCAAAAGAGTAAAGGGAAGGAAAAGCCACGAAGCCACTTCGTACGTACGATTGTCCTCGAGATCTGCACCATGTCGAACGCGTGTCGCACAGTTGATCTCCATGTGGCACAGAAACGACAGAATCGGGATATCTTAATTTCAACGTTTTCACCGCGGCAGTAAAAATGGAAGCGGATAGGCACAAGTTTGAAATGGTGTTTCCCTCCGCACGTGCTAGCGCCTAGCGGGAGTTTATTTTTCGCTGGATAAAACACTACCAGAACAGCTTTTTTCATTATGCTCTTGTATTTGATTCCATTATTTGGTTATTAATTACTCTAAAGTAATACGTATATCACTGACGTAAAAATGAAAATTGCAGATTCTTAGACAAATATAAATCGGTTATTGCCATCACATAAATTAAGTATCTACCGAGGGATTTTGGTCAACATCTTGACTTAACCGACAAGATACTTTTACATGGATGAAGTAGCAAATAAGGTAGTTTTGTTGGAATATGCAGCACATCTATCTCTTTCATGGTTTAAATACATTAATGATTTCGCCGCAAATACAATTTGTGCACTCATTTGACTCCACGTGGCTCACATGTTCAAAACACCATGTTAGTTGCAAAGAAAAAAATAAGAGCATGTTTATATAAATACTTTAGAATGAAATCCCCCTAAAATATATTGGATACTCCTATGGTCCTACCTCGCACATTTTATCCAATAAAATATGAACTCTAAACTGAAAAGGGACAAATTACACTTTCCACTAGCTCTACTAAATGTTCTAGAGAGCAACACGAGTTCTACTTTTTTTGTAGTCTCCACTACTTCTATGTTTAATTTGTTACACATTCCATATTTTTTGTTAATGCATAACTTAACTTCTTTAATAGCAAAATTGATGACCAGGCCCGCGTATAAGTGCTCCAAATATATCAAAAATTCAGTAAACACTAAAAAAATTACAAAAAATAATTATCCATAAAAAAATATGATTTGTGGGTGCACTATAGGCTTTACCAGATCCATATGAAACATCAACATTTACTCCGAAATGTTTTATCTACTTATTTTTACAAAACAAATAATCATGGCACAATAAACTAATCACATGATAATAACTGTATGTCCAAAAAATATGCATTTTTTGGATGCTTTAAGGTTGTAATGAACCGATTTATACCCAACAATTATAAAATGTACCAAAAACTATACCAGACGAATCATGGCGCAGGGTCTTTACTCGTAAGATAAAAAAAAAAGTGAACATTGCTTCTTGTGATATCTTTGAAAGTATAGTGTTACACTCAGTTAGGTCGAAGAAATATTCCAAACATGTTTCTCTTTTATACAAGCGTTTCATGTTAAAAGTAGGACTTAGAAGGTCCTGGAAGCACTTTATATATTCCAAGAAGTTACCAAGACATCTAAGAACATAGCAAAAAGCATCTCCAATGATATTAAAGTGAACGAATAAAGTCCAGTTTTCGTGTAAAATAAACTGAAGTCCAATGTTGTTATGTTGCTAACCATAGGCATATCTGAGCTAAACTTAGGCAGGAGTATTATGTTTCTAAAGAAAGGTTCCAGTGTATTCTAGAAAAAATAATACAGTAACAGTGGAGTGCCTTGCAAGAAACACAAAATGAAAAAAGAGAGGAAAAAGATTAAAGAAGTAAAAAACAAAAGGAGAGACAGAAAGGAAAAAACAGGAGAGAGAGAGGCGATGAGCCCCGGAGAAGCCACCGCACCCGCACGTTGCTTTTGCATGCTGCGTGTCCGCGCCGAGGACACTTGTCTTCCCCCCATAAACACACCAGCAAGCACACCCGAGAAACCACATGGAAAGCAGGGAGGAGGAGCTGCAAGAGAACCAGAGTACTGCGGAAGCCTCCGCCATTTCCGCCCCTTTTCCTTGCCTAGGTCTCCCCTTATTAACCCTCCCCGTCGCGCAAGGAGGGGCACCGCCTCAGCACCAAGCGCCCGGCCGCTGCTGCGAGGTACGCATCACTACTCCTTGTATTGGAAAAGATGCCGCTGCGCTTTCTAGATTTGTGTATGCTTGGTCCATAAGTTTTTGCAGTTCTTGGTTAATAGTTTCCAAATCCGGGCTTGAGATTAGATTATCCGTTTATTAATTGTTTCTTGTTTGATTGGGCTGCGATTTGCATCGGAGGCTTTCGGCTTCGGGTCTGTGCTAATGCCACTTTCGACCTTGTTTTTATGGGCGCTAGCGGCTATGGAGCTGTGAGTTTTGCTGCTGCATTCCTATAAATCCTTCTTGAAGCAACTGTTTGGGCTTTGGAGCTTTTTTCTTTCTTTGGCTGGTGGTGTTCTAGTTTTTCTTACCTTGACCCATGTTCAAGTGAGTGTAGTTTTCGATCTTGTTTTGTACTTTGCGAAGATAAGATGATTGTGCGTGGAACCAACAGGAACTTTTCTTGAGTAGTTTTCATTTTTTGTGCGTGTTTCTGTCCTAGATTAATAGATCATCGTTCTTCTCTTTTCTTTGATCCTTTGACCTGATGAGTGAAAAGCAAAAGCTGAAATTTCTCTGAACTTTTTACTTGCTCTCGTCACCCGCTCCTGATCTGAATAAGAGCAATTTGTTTGACCGTTTCAGAGACAACTTGCTCTCATCTTGGCCGCTAGTGGTGAAGAGCATGGCCATGGACAACTGCACCGACCATAATCTTGCACAGAGAGGCACTGGATTCTTCAGGGTCCCTGGCCTGTTTGTGAGGCTAAGCAGCAAAGGCCTAAATGCAGTAGACCCTGATTCAGTCTGGAGCCCAACCTCGCCTCTGGATTTCAAGAACCTGTCATCAAGCACTGTGAACACCAATCTTAAGCCCCCTGGGTTACTGGGCGTCGAGGCTGATCTGAAGCTCAGAACTAGCTCTCCGAGGGTTGGTCTCGGTCTCGTGGATGCACTCACAGCGGACGAGAGCTCACTGCACTTCGGAGGCAAGAATTCGATTCTTGAATCCATTAGGCCATTTTGTGAGCTTAGTTTGCCAAAGGTGCCTACCAATGCACCGGGTCAGAAGACCGGTTCGGCTGGTGCCGCCATGAAGGGGGTTACAGGCTTTGCTCAGTGTGAAGATGAAGAGTACACCTGCGTGATCCAGCACGGCCCAAATCCGAGGACGATACACATTCTGGGAGGTGAGACAGTGGAGGTGTCCAAGGGTGTTCGTTCCAAGAGGCCAATTTTCAGCATTGAGCCTATCAATGAGCAGTCATGGCCGTCGATGTCAGCTGATGGTGTCGCTTCCGGTTTGTGCTCCCACTGCAGGAGGAGGCTGCGACAGGACAGGGACATCTACATGTATCTGTGAGTACTGAGCTTAGTGCTTGCATATCTGTTTAACATATCAATGTTGTGTTTAGTTCTTGAGTTTTTTGTGTTGCTTCTTTGAATTGAATGCAGGGGCGAGAAGGCGTTCTGCAGCAACGAGTGCAGGAAGTGCTGCATCGACGAGGAGATCGAGGAGGTGGAGGAGCTTATGATTCTGGATTCCGGCAGTTCTGCTGCTCTGAACTGGTGAAGATTGCTAGTGGTGGCAAGGAATCGTTGCCCACAAGCGCCTGTTCTTGTTTTGGTTTGAAACTAGTTAGTAGGACTCAGTAGGGAAGGAAGGGAGGAAAACGCTTCTCATTCTAGTTTTTTTCTGAATGGAGAAGAGGTTTTGAGTTAGCCGTTGTCTGCCATGGTCAGGCCATGGTGCAATGGCTAGACCATTTTCATGGGTATTTGGGATTGTGTTCCGGCTGTAATACCAGAAATACTCCAATATGGATGTGCCATCAAAATATTAAGTATATTACCCTCTCGTACTACTCTTGCAAGTTATAGCCACCGGCCTAGCCTGATAATTTTAATCTGGATTTTCTACCAGATGATTGTTTATCATACCAGTCTAGCTGATGCTCGCAAAGTTTGTACTTACCGTACTTGTTCCTCTCTGCTGGTGATCAGCTAATGCTCCTCGGGAAAAGTTAAAAGAGAAACTATGATGCTCTGGTGGATTGTCAGAGGCACTAACTACGGTCGCAGTGTAATTATCAGCTTTGCCATTCATTGTGCTGTAGCTTGCAGCTTGCAGCTAATGGTCAGTGGATGCTACAGGCAAAATGCCAAGGGTATCCAAAGCGGGTAGGGAGTCTTGACTTCAGCGTCATTGGTAGCTCGCGACTTCGCGAGCTCGGTGGAAGGAAGGATTACTACTGTACTTCGCAACAAAACCGGTAAAATATCCGGTGATCCCACCTCTTAAATGATACTAGGTAAATTTGGTGCGGCGACACGCCGCACCCGTGTGGTGAAATTTAAATTTTGAAAATGTCGATATTTTTAAATTGTGTAGATTCGATTTTGAAAATGTCGATATTTTTAAATTGTGTAGATTCGAGAATCGTTGTAATGCAAAAAGAGTCTGTGTCTGAAAATTGTTTTGAGTTCGGAAATTAGGCATGTTTGGAAGTTATTTAGATTTGAATTAAGTTAGACCGTACGTGGAAATCACTGTGAAAAATATTGAATTTTTTGGACACTTTTTATTTCATGGGAATTGTTTAACTAAAATGGTCTCAGCTGGTAGGAATCGAATATTGTTTGGAAAAATGTTTTAAAAAAGAATAACATTTATGTTAGTTCATCTGGTATGGTAAAAAATTATGTGGACTGCATGGAAATAATTAGTTAATTGAAATGTTCAATTTTAGTTCGTAATTAGAGGGAATGCATTGTTCGAACATTCAATAAATTTACCTTCACATATTTAGATGAAGTATATTTGTATGTTATTCGAAAACTTTTTTCTTTCATAGAAAATTGTTTAACTAAAATGGTCTCAGGTGGTAGGATTTGAATATTGTTTGGAAAATGTTTTAGAAAAGGATAACCTTTATGCTATTTCGTCTGGTGTGGTAAAAAATTACGTATACTGCATGGAAGTAATTAGTTAGTTGAAATGTTTAATTTTAATTTGTAGTTAGAGGGAACGCATTGTTCGAGCATCTAATAAATTTACCTTCACATATTTAGAGAAAGTGCATTTGTATGTTTTTTTGAAATGTTGGTTAAATTGGAGTTTTGGAAAACATGTTTGTTTTTTCTTGCCTTATGTAGGTAGTATTTATTTTTTTCCGATAGTTCGGGTACGTATTTGCATTTTTCATGTGGACAAATTCAAAAGTTGTTTGTTTAAACATTTTTTATTTTATGCAAATTGTTTAAGTGAAATGGTCCTACCTGGTAGGAATAAAAAGAATAAAATTGACGCTAATTCGCTCGGTGTAGTCAAATATTATCGTGCCGAAATTATTGTGGTTCAGTTTTTTTTTTGATTTAATGTTTTTTTGTGTGAAAAGTTTGGAAATATGTTAAATTTGAATTTTTTTGGTATTTTATATGCATTTTCCTGAATAGCAAATTAGAAGTTATGATTAATTATTAATTGGCAGCATTTTGTTGGAATTATGGAGCCTATGACATGTAGGCCCCGCACGTCTTTTTTTCTCCTTTTTTTTAGAGTCGTCTGGAGAAAATGAGAGGCTGACAATGGGTCCCGCGGTGACGTCACCGCGTGACGTATGCCGTCGGCGAGCTGCCGCGCCGCCGAGCTCGCGCACGAGCGCGCGAGCACGCGCGCGGGTCTGGGATCACGCAGAGGCGCGAGAGGAGGCGGAGGGGAGCAGGAGAGGCGGCGCGCTGGACCATTTGGTCGCTGGGTTCGCCGGCGGCGAGCGAAATGGTGGCGGCGGACGGCGGGGGCGCCGTCGATGATTTCGGCGTCGATCAGACGCTCCGGCAGCCGATAATCGGCGAGGAGGGAGGGGAAGCGATGACGAAGCTCGCCATGTCCTTCGATCTATGCGGGGAGGACCGCTGCGGCGACGGTGAGCGTCGGCGACGGCGGCGAACCCACCGTCGCGTGAGAGGGAGATGGGGGAGTGGCGACGCTTTTCGAGAAAGGCCCTTGGTTTTTCCTAGATTTGCTTTTTAGTACTACGCAGTGAGAAGGTTGGGGCGCGGAGATATTTCTTGACTTGGGAGGGGTGTTTTTGAAAAACGTCACGGACCTGTCGTGCGGACCGTTGGATCGGCGATGGACGGACTGGATCTCCCGCGGTACTGTTACCCTGTAGCTGGGCACAGTACCGATGCGGTGGCGCGCGCTGCGGGCGTAATGACCTGTCGTGCGGACTGTTGGATCGGCGATGGACGGACTGGATCTCCCGCGGTACTGTTACCCTGTAGCGGGGCACAGTACCGCTGCGGTGGCGCGCGCTGCGGGCGTAATTTCGCTTGGCCTTTATATAGTTATCTAATATCATCATGATACCACTATTTAAAATTCCAATTTAAAAGTATTTAAAAATCAGAAAAATGGTGGGTATTCACAATATGTGCGTTGACATTCTTTAAAATTTTCAGAACCAAATTCTAAATCCACACAAAGAAATAAAAAAGACAAATTGCTATGTGAATAGTGCCATTTTGTGTTTTTTCTTCATGCGACACTATTCATGTTGGATTTGTCTTTTTTATTTGTATGCATATATTTGCGCAGCTGTAAAAGCTGCTGCCTTGTGACCATGAGGTCACGGGTTCAAGTCCTGGAAACAGCCTCTTACAGAAATGCAGGGAAATGCTGCGTACTAAAAACCCAAAGTGGTCGGACCCTTCCCCGGACCCTGCGCAAGCGTGAGCTACTACACCGGGGCTGCCCTTTTTTTTTTGTATGCATATATTTCGAATTTGGTTCAGGAAATTCTAGGACACGTAAACACACCACTTGTGAACACACACAATTTAAACAAATGTTTTGCAACTTCGAAATTTAAATTTTGAGAAATGGTATCATATAATGGGTGGGATCACTGGATATGCACTCCAACAAAATCCTCCCCTCTCGTAGTAAAAATATATTATTGCAACAAATCGTCATAATGTTTTTTTAGAAGATGTTACAAACAATGTATAAGTTTCTTAATTATCCAAAAAGTAATGTAATAAAAAGGTGCTTATGCAACAATTTTTTCATGAAGATGTTACAACTATGCAAATCATTTCGCAACATTTCAAATGAAGTAATTCAACGAAAAAGTGGTTACGCAACCAAAAAAATCATGAAGTCATTAGAAAACCGTGCAAAAATTGCAATATTTTGAAAATGATAATGCAAGTGTTTAGAGTAGTTTAAAAGCACATATGCAACATCAAATAATTAAAGAAAAACACAAACTTTAGTGAAACGTTCAGCATCTCGTGTGTATGTATGCAAAATCAGAACAACTTGCCTATTCCATCATACATGGTGACCCCGATCTCGCAGATTCAGCATCGCCGACCGCGAATCTAGCTAGCTCGTCAGAGCAACGTCGGTGCTAGATCTAGCGACCCAGACCTAATCAATCTATTGGAGATGCTCTAACCATTACAAACTTGACCAATCCTAATAAACAGATAATGCGTGAGTGGTCTCAGGTACTCAAAAACCTCCTTTTCAATCCCCTCAAGAAATCGTAATTGCAAGTTAATTTAAAAAAAAAATTATGCTCATACATATTACGTTGATGCTTAGTCAGGTAAAATTTTATGAAAAATACGATGGCCGCCTACCAAAAAAAAGGAGGAAACAAAACTTGCACAGTGAAAATCGGAGTCCGGGTACTGTTCCTTGGTCACAATCATTTCTGTACAAGCTACATTCTTTCGGATTTGTTTTACAAATTAGCAGGCATACTGTATAGGCTAAAAATTCTCTGGGAACGGGCCGCACCATCTTCTTCATAGGGCCCCTTCCAAGATTGCGACACATCAGCGCATAAACCAATCTCAAAACTCCACCTAATCGTACCGAACCGGGGAAAACGAGTCTACCGGGCAGTGGTAACCGTAGGCCGCATCGACCAACTCCAGTTGCATCTCGCAAGCGACGGCGCTGGCGCCGGCGAGCAACCGAGTCCTCACCACTGATTTCTGCTCGCAACCCGCCCCAGGGCGCCTCTCCCTGCATCTCGTGGAAGAGACGGACCCGTCCAGTGCCCGATTCCTCACCGCCGCCTTCCCGGCGAGTCGCCCCGCCGACTTCTGCTCGCGAGCCGCCCCGCCGCGGCTCCGCTGCTTGTCGCAGAAGCGACGGCGCTGGCGTGCACACGATTCTGCTGATCGTAGAAACGGAGGCCCTGCCATGGGATTCCTCGCCATTCTTCCCCAATTTTTTTCCGTGATTGAAAGCTTCAGCTACAATTTTCACATGGTTCATCAACACTAGGTGCTGGAAACAAAGTAAAAGAAAATGGCAATGTCGGAGAAGGTCATCAACCATAGGAAGCGGTGGTGGGGATCCCGGCGGCGTGCCCTGTCGCCGCCGCTTCCGCGACGAACGGCGAAGCCGCGAGAAATTCCTTGTAGTTAGTAGACGGAGGAGAAGCGTGACGGGATCAGGATTGATGACTGTGGCCACCGGCGCAGGGGGTGGCTACCTAGGGCGAGGCCGCGTCGGAGATCAATAGCACCTCGTCGGCAGAGGTTGGAGACGGCCGGTGCGCATGTTAGGAACATGTCGAAGGTAACTGGTAGGAGGGGAACTAGGTACGAGAGACATGGCTTTTTAGATTGGTGCAATAGTGTGACGTGTCGCAATCCCACGAGGGGTCTCAGGAGAGGAAGCGTGCGGCCCGTTCCCAGAAATTTTTCTTCCGTATACATCCTCCACATGCAAGATTTTTATTTCGTGTTTTAGTGTACACATATATCCG
Source organism: Poa pratensis (assembly GCA_947311845.1). NCBI lineage: Eukaryota > Viridiplantae > Streptophyta > Magnoliopsida > Poales > Poaceae > Poa > Poa pratensis. The sequence continues at coordinate 45,368,005 of CAMZMU010000027.1, read as the reverse complement.
AATTTGGACAAATAGAAGACATCTATTTTCGAACGGAGGGAGTACATGCAAGGATATTATTTAGTACTCCCTCCGACACAAATTTGTTCAAATACGAATGTATCTAGACACTAAAATACATCTAGATACATCCGTTTTAGATAAATGTGTGCCAATCATTTCCCATTGGAGGGAAGGAATTATTTTAGTGTTCATACGGGTTATGTTAGTACCCATGTTGCAGCTCTCTACTAAAGAAACGGCATCAAACCGGTAAAACATCCAAAATACTTGACGTGGCTTTGTCCAAATTAGGATGTATCTACGTGTTTTAGTTATGTAGATACATCCGAGTTTGGACAAATCCAAGTCCAGTATTTTGGAACGAGTACTTCGTAGTAAACGAGTATACTCTCCGTATCAAAATATAAAATGTTTTAACATGTTGTGAATCTTACACTAAAATATGTCTAATTATATTTGGGACCCAAACATGCTAAAACATCTTATATTCTGATACGGAGGTAGTAGTAAATTATTCAAGGCTTGGACTAGACACGGGAAACAGTTACACATTCTTTTTGGATCCACGCGGCTCCCAATTTCGTTGAAGAAATTGGAGTTTCCATGTCGCACCATCCGGTAGTCACATTTCACCATCGCATCATCTCAGGATGCTTAAATGAAAGCAATCTACTCCGAGTCTCCGACAACTACGAAACTACAGCAAAAGACCAAAACGAAAAACCGATACGATGAGCTGAAGCAGTAACACATCGTCTTTCTCGGACGCGAACTTCTTCAGTACTTTTGCACTTAGTTGAAACCAGTCTTCCACTTGTATTAACCAGCACCAGCCATACCTTCTCCAATAGATCTTACTAGCCACTGCCACCGTAGACGATTAAATCTGCCTGATGACAGATCTCGGCTGCTGGAGAACATCAACTTGAAGGAAGGTGCATAAGGCAACCGTTGCAGAATGTAGAATCCTCTCGACGTTTCACTAGTTTAGATCTGCCGGGTGTTGTACGACTTGCAACACTGGCACTTGTGCGCAACCAAGTTGAACTGCACCTCTGATGTTGTCCCACAATCATTGCATAATATGCGAACCTACAACCGGAAAAGTTGAATAAGCAGCGGCCAACAAAAATTGCCTTCGGTTAGTAATATCTAGCGCTGAAACAGGTTATTAGTTCTCCAGGGTAGCACCTCTCAGGAGTAAAGAACGCAGAGAGAAAAGAACATTACCATTTTATCATCCCAGGAGTCTGTCAGACTCGCGAGTTCCAAGTCCAGTCTCTCCCATACCTTTGACATGTCACATACTGACTTGGAGCAGAGAGGGCATGCAAACCTAAAATTCATTTTCGGACATGTAAGCTGTCATAAGCCTAGCATTATACGTGCTACATGGTGAAACATTATATACAGAAGGCCAAACTAAACTTACTGGCGATGTTCCCCCATTTCTTTCAAGCAGTTTTCATGAATTGTATGACCACACGGCAAGACAGACACACCATTTGTCGACTCAAACAAGTACTGAAAATCAGGGCAGGATCAGCCAGAATATAATTTGAAATCAGATTTTAAGTTGACCATCATCAAGGAAATAATCCTCAACAGATAGAAAAGAGCAACTGAACACCAACCTCAAAGCAGATTGGACAGTCATGATGCATTGCTCCTTCGACACAGGCATGACTGTTCTTCAACAGTGTAGAATAACAGCATCCTGCATGAGATGCATAAACAAGGGATAAAAATATTGAGTGAATAAAGTGATTGTAGTTATAGAGAAGTACTTCATAAGCGTGAATGTAACAGAAGACCAATTAATGCAAGTTTTATTTTTAAACAACAACAAAAAAGTACAATCTACACCATAGTGTGGTAAAGAATGATAAATACTTGAGAAGTAAACTTAACAAGATCAGAAGAATTTAGAGTTGAACTACTCTACAACATTATTCACCTAATAATTTGCAACTTACAACAGAACAGGAAATATCTGGAAAAAATGTATATTCCTACTTTCTAGCACATGACATACAAGTCTTGCAACATTTTGTAGCACTGTAAGCCTACAAGAAAACTGTTTGTACAAACATGTTGCAGCCAGCCTCATAAATGGCTTCATATTAGTATACCCCATGCATATACTTCGAGAATGGATTTTTATACAAAAGAGTGACGCACCGCATTTTGAGCAGTGAAAGAAATTATCCGCGCCACCAATTCTGCAAAGGTAAGGGTCAAATTTAAGTAAACTTTTATTAAAATTATGGTTCAAACAGTTCAATCATACCAATTATCACAGTAAAAAATTGCATACCTGCATATTCCACACCCCTTGCAGTGATACTGTTGTTTTGAGACCTGGAATCACAGTCTTAGCATGGGCATACTCCTACATATACCTTGATAAAAGTAGACAAGATACCCAAATCTTTAAACTCCTACTACTTACATCATCATCAAAGAGCTTGCACACTTCACAGAAATACTTCCCCATACATACACCACAGTTGGCGCATACTTGCTGTACCTGGCAAACAAGTAAAAGACACCATGATGACACTAGACGTGAAAACTATTGCTTTTTTGAGGTAATGACAATAGTTCAGTCACGAACCTCTTGTTCAGTACCACACAATGAGCATATGACCTGCTTACAGAACAACCAACTCAGTATGACCGTAAGAGTAACTCGGGCAAAGTACTGGTAGACCTAGTGACAACACTAACCTGCTGCACTTCCTGACGTGAAAGTTCATGTCGCCTAATCATATCAATTTTAATCGAATTCTGTTAACAACATAGTACATTAGTTCACATCTTCAAAACTTATTCCTGGATAAAAATAGGCACTTAAACAGTAATTGGAAATACAATTCGCTTATGGAGAAGCATATATGCAATATAGATCAAATATCCAAAAAAGCACCAAGAAATAGAACAAGAGTTGACTATATCAATCGTAAATGTGAATGGTGTTTGACATATCACATGATATTACAACTCCCAAAATAGTGTTAATATGAATACAGTGTCCCTAATAGTCCCTTGTATCAGCACTTAAATTAGACATTTTCGAAATAAAACTGCAACTAACTCATTACAAATTATAATGAGCAGCAGACTGCATATATGAAGGTAGTGGTCCATAGCAAAAAAAAAGGGCATCCTCTGGTAACCAAAGCATCTAATAGCTTTCTATATCATATCCAACTATCAAATTACTGACTGCAATTTCCCAAGTAAAACATTTCTACATTGTCTTCCTTCTAAGCTTGAAGAAATACCTTGTAAAAAGGTGGTAAAGCATGCAGTCACACGTTTCGGCCCTATACTATCTTGATTGCAACCACGATCGCCCTATTTTTCTAGAAATTTTACGCTTGGTAAGATTCAAGAAGGTGGAGACACCTCGCCCATGGAACTCCGTCCAAGAGCATTCCATCGATTCTAGTTCTAGTTTTCAATATCAAAATCCCCAAGAGTGTGACTGTAAAATTAGAAATACAGATATTGCCCCTCTGAAATGGTACCTTTGATTCATTGTGGCAGTGCCGGCAATCAAAAACCTCGTCACAACATGGTGCTCGTATGCGACATCTCCTTCGGTAATGTGCACACCTGTATCAGAACATACTTGTTAAGTTCTTATAACAGGAGTCTACCAAGAAACTGCAAATATAAGCTGATCTTAAGAAATATAGTTCAGAGATAACAGAGGGACATACCCATACTGCATTAATCCCTTCTCCAACCTCTCATAATCATCAAGGCTAGAACCATTGATCCTGGCTGTGTCCTTTCCATCAACTAAAGGGCCTTGGGGGAATACTTCCATATTCAGCTTAGCTTGTGCATGTTGAGCAACAGCAGACTCGAGTTGCACGGCACCCATGTAGCCTGTTCTGTGCCGCTAAAGCTATCACGTTGGAAACACAACACAAATACCTGCAAGTATTATGCACTTAGCAGGATGTCTCTCAATACAGAATGTAGTCACAACTCCAGAAGAGTAGGAAACCACTGCATGCATTTCTGGTTGCTGTATACTGTTGTAGACCAGCTGACCAGGTATATCAACACAAGACCAAAGCAACGCTGAACAGCTTCCAATCAGCAAGAAAAACCCAGTTTGTTCACCAAACAATCACAGCTTGCATAAACTAGCTGGATAGTGAGCTGTGAAACAAACAAATAACAAAACTGATATCCATCCAGAGAGAAGAATCTCCAACCAATTCGTACACAGTGATCCATCTGCATCAATTTTACCCTGGTGCTGGCCCCCATTCTCTGGCAAGAGGAACACGTAACAGCATCAAATGGAGGAAACAAAGGGTGAAAGGGATGGGACGGTTTCATCAGAAGGTTTTGACGTTTTAGCTAGTATGGTTCGCGTATGTTGTTATGGAACTGAAAGTTTCCTAAAGACGTCAGATTTCAAGGAAGCCTACCTCCAGCAGGCACCGGCTTCATCTTCAACAGACGAAACTTGTCCAAACTTTGGTTTAAAACAGTGGCATAACCAGTAATAAACTAAACTTCATCTAATTCTCCAATCAAGAACATCTTGAGGAATCCAGCGTCCTACTTATGACTCCAATGGTTTGTACCTGAAATATAACCTATCTATACTTTCCTACCCAAAAGCGATCGTCTCGACAGCTAGTGAGGCAAGATCATTGAGAGAACCTGCATAAGAGACATCAACTCGCTAACTCCGTGCCAAGGAGTAAAGAAAATTACTTGACCATTGCTGCACGCAGGAAGCAGTGGACAAATTGCTGCTTTCCCAAGATCCTGTCAGTAGCTAGGAGCCTAGGACGCCTGAAGGTACTGGTACAGAAGATCGGCAATTTACCGTCAGCCTTTTGTTACAAGCATGTCAATTGTTTTCTTTGACTGAATAGTTGGAGAAGAAAATATCGTTCATGTCTTCGGCACAAGGAGAGTTGAACTGAACGAGGAACCAAAGCAGAGGCACAGTTTCAGGTACAAGGAGAGGAAGCGTAATGCAGTGTCCATAGTAGTTTGATTGTTGGAGATGCACTTGAACTGATTTTTTAACTACGAAACAAGAAGGAGAGCAAGCGTAATGCAGTCCGCCCATTGACGATCAGGCTTTTAACCGAACCAGATAATTAGTCGTCGGTCACAGCAAAATCAAGCAATTAACTGATACAGCCATACAAAGCATTCAATCAACATAGCCAAAATCAAGCAGTTAGTCATAATCAGCATGGACGTGCAATCGCAAACAATCACAGATCGATCAAGCTAACTAAGATTTAAGATTAAGAGCGATAACCGATCCACAGGAAACCAGAACAAAAAAAAACGAAACCGCGAGGCGTATGACGAACTTCCTATCGCACACAGGACCGAATCGAGTGGGCAAGACGGCGCAGTCGCCTCGGCGAGGCGCTCGACGGCCGAATCTCGGTTGAATCCTCTTGGTTGCGAGAGTGGATTGGGGAATCGGGAGCGGGTCGGGACGAATGCTGGACAGCTGCGAATGATTCAGATTGGGTATTGGGAGCTTAACGGGGAGGACGGAGGGTATTTAAGAATTTGGAGGACACGCGGTTTCGGGAAGACTCGGGTGACGCGGGACTTGGCCTGTGGATTGCGTCTCAGGTTTTGGCCTTATCATTGGGGCAACAAAAATAAATAAAAAACATATATTGTCAAAATTAAATAAATACTTTCTCCCATGGGAAATGGTTGATAAAGATTTGTCAAATCACTGATGTATCTACACACTAAAAATACGTCTAGTATATCCATATGTGGGCAAATTTGATTCAATCATTTCTAATCGGAGTGAGTACAAAATACTGGATAGAAGACTGTCGCCACAACACATTCCCCTCCTCCCCTCACCACCAGAGTGTCACACCCGGTACCTTGGGCGAGGTGGGCCTGGGCTTCATGGGCCAGCAGTACCAGTGGAAGCCAACAAAAGGGAGCTGCCACGCTTGGGAAAGGGGATCGAAGAACAGAATAGAACCAACGGGTCGTTCCCGTCCTCTCTCCCGTCCCCTTCCTCTCCGGCAGCTGCCCAAGCGGCGATCTCCTCCGGTGGCCGCTCTCCACAAGCGGCGGTATCCCGAACCTCACGCCCCGGTGATCACCGACGGCAACGGGGTGTTACAGTGGTATCAGAGCTTCGTCCGATCCACACCAAATTTCCACCGAAAATTCCCCACAAAAAAAATCCCCAAATCCCCTGCCCACCACCTGCGGCCTCGAGCACACCGCGTTGCACGAGCCCGTGACCGTCGGCTATCCAGTTTGAGCCTGACGAGGAGAAGCCGGTCATGGCGAGCTTGGATGAACTCCGAGCCGACCTGCTGCGAAGACTCGCAAAATTTCTTCCGATGGAAGAGAGCAGCGCAGCAGCTACGTCGTCTCTGTCAACCACATCGCCGACCGCGCCAGTACCACAGCCAGCAACGCCTGAGGAAGCCCCAGCAGAGTTGGTGATGGAGCTCCATGCTGTCCCTGAGCTCTCCATGCCAGCGCCCGCCAGGTGTTCGACGGAATGCCAAGACAGGGTTTCCTTGTTTCAAGAGCTGGAGCTCGAGCTGGGTTATGTGGATGAGGTGTTCAAGGACAGTCCTCTCATGAACATGGTGTGGGACGAGGAGTTTGCAGACTGCGTCGTCACTCACATTGGCGGCTCATCATTGTTCCTAGAGAAGATTATGGATACTCACTATGAACTAGTGGTGGAGACTGACAAGCCAACACCCTGGGAGCATGGACTAGGTGGGATTGGGCTGGTATTTCCTCTACAACCATCACAAGAAGGCATGCTCGGAGAAGCGTCTAAGCTGTGTCTGACTAGAAGTGTACATGACAAGGAGGGAAATGAGGAACGACCCATGCCATGGCCGTCCTTTGTATGCTATTGGCTGATAACGAGTTCAAGGAAGCTACGACAGACACCTCAAGGTATAACACTGAAACTTTTGGTTGAGGATATGCAGACGGTACTTGGCTGTCCACTGTCCAGGTATCCCTTGCCAATTTGCAGCGAGGGTTCACGAAGTTGCTTACAATGCTCATTTACTGGTTGTCGGAAAATGGTGGTGCGGTGCTTGGCTTTAGTACCATCTATTAACCCTGTTGTATGTCCACCTTGGCGTCAACCTGATCGAGCAACACATAAGGCCATGCTTCCGTATATTCAGAGTGATGCAATGTTACTTCATGCTTATGATCATTTTTGTCCGTTGCATAAGAACTTGTTGATGAGGAGGATGATACTGATTGTCTTTTTGTTGGAGGCGTTTTCTGATATGGCACAATTACCATTGAAAATTACATGGCCACCTCAGGGCTTATGTGCTGGACTATCACTGTGGGAAGCATCCTTTTCTGGTCCTCAACGTGGGCAGCTGTGTTTTTGGCAGTTTGGTTCTGTGAGAAAAAATTGTGTTGCTGGATTCTCGGCGCAGCCAACAAGTGCATCTAATTGGAAGTTTACCTTTCAGCTGTGCTGGAAGCACCAAGCTTGTTATTGCATTCAATCGATTGCCCAGAAACACTACATGATACTTCCATGCATGGAGAAGAATTGCAAGCAATATGTCACATATCCAGCTGCTTCAGCTACTACAACTCTTGCCCTTGTTACTTTATTGCAGAGAATCAGTTGCGTTCTTTGGTTTTCGATGATATGGGACCCTGGCATTACAGAAGGTGTATGGAAAATTACAAACAATGGAGTTACATACTGGAGCAGTGCAATTCAACTTCCTCTCTGTTTGAAGCTTGAGATGCATGCTACTCTAAACATGGACACACGCCAAACTTGGAATCAAATGGTGTTTTCCACTGTCTATCAGTGCTGGCCTCTTGAAAGCAGTAGCAATGAGACATACAACATGTACTGGCATTTACAAATACAAGAAGAACCATGCAACTGCAGAAATTTATGTGCATTCTTTGGTGTGTCAAAGTACCTCGAGTACAAGCAATGGGATCCTGGTATTGGCCAGAAGGACTTAGAATGCTTCGTGAAGCAATATCAACAAATACTCGCTGCCAGGTTTCAGGGTTGCTCAGAATATATGTGATGCACTGCTGCCTGCCGTGTCGACATCATACAAGTGGCATTATTGCTCTTTCAGCGCTTCTGGATGCTATGTTCAGTACAAGCAGGAGATTAAGGCGTTCATGGAATCAACATTCATGCCATTGCTTGGGGACAAGCAATGTTTTTTGGGGGCGGTACTATCACACCCGGTACCTTGGGCGAGGTGGGCCTGGGCTTCATGGGCCAGCAGTACCAGTGGAAGCCAACAAAAGGGAGCTGCCACGCCTGGGAAAGGGGATCGAAGAACAGAATAGAACCAACGGGTCGTTCCTGTCCCCTTCCTCTCCGGCAGCTGCCCAAGCGGCGATCTCCTCCGGTGGCCGCTCTCCACAAGCGGCGGTATCCCAACCTCACGCCCCGGTGATCACCGACGGCAACGGGGTGTTACACAGAGTTGGCCGGCGGGCAAGCCCGAGGTGGCTGTCCAAATGTTGCACGTGATCATCGTGGGGCGCCCGTCTTCGTCTCCCAAGCATCCGTGGAGATAGGGCTCGCCAGGCTCTGTTCCGTCGTCCTCCAGCCAGCGGAGGCGATTCCAGGAGCTTCAAGTAAGAGATCGAGTCGGGACTGCAATTAGACATGGTGGACCTGGTCAGGGCGACCAAGGTCCCACCGAGGTTGGAACCGGGAGGCAGACTCCCGCCATGGGCGCTAGTTGCTCTTTAGAGTTCTAGGTGTTCTAGATCTGTATCACACGATTCTTGTCCGGCCGGATCAGGAGATCTCACCGACCAAAGCGTGCACCTTTGTGGTATTGCGGGCAGACGACATCAGCTTCCCTCTGGCTACTGTGTCTCTTTGCGTTCTGTTTTGGCAGATGGGTCGAGGAGTCTCACAAGCTGGGGTGGTGGCCTCGGGTTTGGTGGGCGGCGTCTACTCTGCGGCGAGTAGCGTGCGCGGATGCTGCCTGCCCTCCTTAGTCGCGTGGGTGGCGAGGAGGCGGCCACAACGCTTTCTGTTTATAGCTTTCACCTCTCCACCTATGTCTCGCTCCTCCCTCTAGTCTTTGTCGTTATCGTCCTCATGGTGCCGGCGCAGATGCTGATTTGGGAGCTGGTCGTGCAAGGAGGGGGCGGGAGAAATCCATTGAAAACCCTAAATCCCCCTTGGATTGGATGGCGATGGCGTGTGGGATTTGTTTCCTCCTTGGAGGCACCGTCTAGGGTTCGGTGGTGTACCCGGTGAGTGCTGCCACAGTTGCTGGTGGCGGCTTCACATTCAGGTGATGCTCCTTCTCTTTTCTGTTTGGTTTTTGGGAGGTTTGTTTGGCCTATGTAGTCGTCGTACACCTTGGTGTTATGTTCGCCAAGCGATGCGGCGGTGGTCGATGGGATGCCGTCCACCGTTGTTGTCTGTGTCGCGGTGGGCTGTGGTTCGTCCCCACGCGGGTATGTCTGATGGATCCATCTTCTTCAATCTACGCTTACGCTTAGTTTCTTTTGTACCGTGCATGGGTTGTGAGGGAATATCTAGTGCTCCTAGCACTTTAGGTGCTCCACATGCTCCCATTAGAAATAATAATTTTAAATGTGTCAAAAAACTATTCGAATAAATGTGAGTGTTCATAAAGTATATGTTTACACCCTCAAATTTTCCAGATCCAAATTCAAAAAAAACATTGAGAAATAAAAAAGACAAATCTAGCATAAATAGTGTCACCTAGTGTCACAAAAGATAAAATAAAAAATAACACTATTCATGTTAAATTTCTCTTTTTTGTTTCTCGGTATTCCTTTCAATTTTGGACCTGAAATTTTTGGAGGTTGTATACATATTCTCTATGATAATTCACATATTTTCAAAAAAGTTTTGACACGTTTAAAATTGCTTTCTCTAGTGGTAGCATTGGTACCACCTAAAGTGGTGTGAGCCCGTTCAAAAAAAAAAAAAAAAGTGGTGTGAGCACTAGATATTGTCTCCATGGGTTGTGTGTTGTGTTGTAATCTATTTTTTAGATAAAAGGTTATAAAGCCCAACTTTAAATTAATAAAGCCAGTCGGCCACATGATACAAGGTGTTGAGGAGAACCTCTTATAAAGCAGAACAAGGTCAAGCTAAAAGAAAAGAGGCTACACTATGCCGAGCACCAAATCCTTGCGTAAAACGGTCAGTCAAGAGGCAGGATCGGACCACCAGCGGAGAAACCACCACAACTAGCACAAAGCTTGACATCGGAGAGGAAAACAGGAGACGAAAGACCAGAGCCTCCAGCAGACGTCGAGCACAAAGGAGAGAATGTCGAGCATCACAGCGCCGAGTGGAGAACGCAACATCAACAACGGCGAACACCAAACCCTTGCGTAAAACGGCCAGCCACCAGAGGGGCAAGATCGGACAACACCAATAGCGGCGAGCACCAAACTCTTGCGTAAAACGGCCAGCCACCAGAGGGGCGGGATCGGACCACCGTGTCCGCAGGTTGTGCCTCCAACAAAGCACAAGAACAAGACAACATCACTTCAGATCATCGGCTACGGAAAGGCACCAACTTTGCACTCAAACAGCCGTATCGGAGGAAAAGAATCTCGTCTCCAAGACGGTGCCTCCAAGGAGCTCACGACACACTAGCGCCGCCACCGCCCGGTCAGACAGACCAGGGTTTCACCCGGAGCGTAAACGTGGGAGGTGGGGTGGAACCACGACATCGCCCCCTAGAGGGAAAACGGTGCCCACGGGCGTCGCTGACACCAACGTCAACCGACGGCTTGAGCTTTCGCTCGGCCCAACTCCCGCCTACCCAACATCGAGATTCACCGACTCCAACCCCCACCGCGAAGGGCAAGGTACAACATGCCTGCAACAGTGCCTCCAGATCTGGATCTGGGCGAGGAACGACGCCCTCGCCGGACCTCGCCAGGGACTCCTAACGTCGTCATTCCCGCCGCCCTCGCGGCCAAAGAACGCGACCAACACCGTCACCACGGGGCTTGCCGGTAAGTCACCCGTGTGTCCACCATCCAGATCCGCCGCTCCGGCGTCCGAGAAAACCAACCTCACCCGCACCGACGATGAGCCATGAGAGCGCAGCTGGCCACCCCTGTTGTCGCACCCATGCTTCACTGCGCACCAGCGTCCTGCCTCTCACGGGGACCCTACCCTTAGGTGGACTGCTTTGATCTGAATCTCTGAAAAATAAGCACGAAATCGATGGATCTCCGGCCTGGCTGCTGACCCGACGCAACCAAGGAGGCCAAACAGGCACGGGGACCCTACCCCGGTCTGCCGCCCCACATCTTGGCGCCCGGCAGCGCACCGCGCCCCTTCGTCGCCCGCGAGACACGCACCTGCGCACGTCTGCGGTGGCCAGGACACACGCGAGCACCACACGCTGACCACCATCGAATCAATCTTGAAGCTTCAGATATGAAGAACCACCGATAGCCCTGGGAACTAGAGAGCACACGGGAGGGAGCTGCAGCGCAGGAGGAAGGAGATGGGAGGGAGCCTCGCCGCCGCCGGCGACGACGGCGGGGGAGCCGGGATCTAGCGGGAGGAGGGTTTGGTGGTGGATGGGGAGTCGCCCCGTGAGTCGCGAGAGCGACCTACGAGACGAGCGGTCTGTAATCTATTCTATCACTGACTCAGTCCAATTGTCAAATCTTACTCAACAATTGTCGAATCCTACTCAGCCGAAACGGGTTCCGTTTATCTTCCTGCCGTTTTGTTAATTTATAAATCCGAATACTTTGTGCGTGTTATAAAAAGAATGCCACGCAAGCTCCGGCCTCATCCACCGCCCACAGCGCCACCGCGAGGAAGAGTGCTGCGCCGTGTGGTAACGCGAGAAACTGGCCGACCTGACCTGTCCTTTTTCTTTTCTTGATTGACCACCTCCAGTTTTGCGTTGGATATGCACGCGACCGTTGGAAATTGGCCACCGCATGGGTGAACAAAATCCGTTCGTCGATCTGCTCCAGTGCTCCATCGGCTCTACTGACGACGATCAGGATCAGTTCGGCACGTAATCCTAAGTTTGAATCACGTGCCTAATTTGGTGGCTTCTGTTTTCGTGTCTAGATAAAGATGAGCTTTTCTGAATTTAAGACCAACTTGCCGACGCAACACGGCTAATACAATCTTGCAAGAAAAATGGTGATTTTGTATGTGATGAGACCTCCCACGTGTACTAAATTATTGGTTGGTCAATTATCTTGGCAATGATTGCCGCTCACCAATGAAGGCGAATTTGATGATCTTGCATGGCGGGCGTCTGCAATGTGAGCAATGATGATATTCAGCATTATTAAGGTCTGATTTGTATAGAGGGAGACATCGAAGGAATTTTCGTCCGAGGACAGTGGCCAAAAAAATGGACAACGGTTCTGCAAATCATGGAGCTGGCTCTACAGTCAACGATTGGAGGCTCCAGGGCGAAAATTCCTTCCGTCTAGTCTCTCACGGCTGGCCACCAGCCGAACTTGAATCCCGGCCCGTCTCCGTGGAAACGATTTTTTCAAAGGAGCCTCGGCCTGCCGGACCCGGAAAGCAGGTCGGCTACTAGCGCGCGCCACAAATAAGTGTGATGTGATGTATTTGTCGTCAGCTATATGCTGTCCAAAATTATATCAACAGACCACTACAACGCAATAGTTTGAGGTACACGACACCGGTTATGCGGTATGGGGCTGAGGTCCGGAGCAGAACATTTTAACGTATGACTTAGAATCCGAATGCGAATTGAAATTACACATTTTTTTTTAGATAAAGTGATTTTATTACTTAAGAGTTTTAAGCATTACACCCGCCTCTGCATAGCTAAGATGCACACAGCCACCAATTCACCAGTAACCAAATCAGAACAAAAAGTAAATAGGCGAATTACATATCATGAGAAATTGTAGATCCGCCTAAGATGCTGGTAGGTCTATCCGGAGTCTATGTTGCCATCCATGCCGGGAGAATAACTCCCTGGCCGCAGCCTCCAGCCTCGACGCCACCTCCAAAAATAAGTCGCGGTGCTCCACACGCTGCAAGGCCGACCATGCTCGTAGCGTAGTTGTACACGATAGATAACCTGCATAACAGAAACATTTTTATCGTTAAAAACCTTGTCATTTCTACATAGTCACAGCGACCAAATAACGGCAATCGCGCCCATCCTATTGAAGAGTTTTAACCTAGGATCCACGCCATTTAACCAGTTGCCAAAAATGTTTGCAACAGTTCGCGGTGGATGTAAGGTAGAACCTATCTGGATGGCTGACCATATAGACTTGGCGAATTCGCTGGAAAATAAGTGTGTAATGGTCTCGTCATGTTGACAGAAAACACACTTTTTACTTCTGCCAATTACGCTTGGCAAGGTTGTCTTTTGTAAGAATTACACCCCGACGAAGATACCACGCAAACACTTTAGTTTTAAGCGGGATCTTCATCTTCCAAATTTTGTTATAATCCTTAATATCGACTGGCACTTCGGGTAGAATAAATGCTCTATACATAGAATCAACCGAAAATTTACCATTCTTCGTCAGATTCTATTGAAATCTATCTGGACCTTCTGACAATTGGACTGAATCCAAGCGGATGAGCAAGGCATTCCAGGATGTTGTCTCGTTCCAAATAAACTTCTTCTGAACGAAATATCTGGTGGGGAGATACCCAACACCTTCGCGATCGTGTCGCTTTTGTTTCGTACAATAGTGTACAGAGCCGGATATTGTTCTCTAAGGGTAGATTGGCCTAGCCATTTATCCTCTCAGAAACGAATTGCCGATCCATCCCTAATTGAGAAAGATCCATGTTGGAAAAAAACTTCTTTGTAGCCATTAGGCCAGCCCAGAAGTGTGAATCGCCTGGTTTCCAAAAAACCTGAGAAACAGCTTGATCTCCCACATACTTTCTACTAAGGAGGGTTTGCCAAACTCCATCCTCCGATAGAAGTTTGAAGAGCCATTTACCTAGCAAGACTCTATTCTTGACCTCAAGGTCATGAATTCCGAGCCCTTCTTGGTCTTTAGGGCAACAAACCACACTCCATTTAGTCAGACGATATTTTTTCTTCTCACAATCCCCTTGCCAAAAGAATCTAGACCGGAAATAATCCAATCTTTTTAATACTCCTTTGGGTAATTGGAAGAATGAAATCATGTACAGTACCATGTTTGTTAGTACCGAGTTTATGAGAACCAATCTTCCACCCAGGGATAAGAGTTTGCCTTTCCAGCTATTTAAGCGTAATTGAAATCTTTCCTCCACCTTTTTCCATTCAGCATTTGTAAGTTTCCCATAATGAATCGGAATACCCAAATAGTTGATAAGAAATTGACCTTGCTCACAGCCAAAAAGTTCAGCATATAAGGCGGCGTTTTCTCGAGTCTCGCCAAAGCAAAACAATTCACTTTTATGAAAATTTATCTTAAGACCCGAAAGTTGCTCGAATGCTGACAAGATCAGCTTAAGGTTAAGAGCTTTTTCGATGTCATGTTCCATAAAAAGAATTGTATCGTCAGCATATTGAAGGATCGATAAACCACCATCTACAAGATGTGGAATCACTCCTTCAATTTGGCCCTCAGATTTAGCGCGTTCGATCAAGATAGCCAACATATCAGCCACTATATTAAATAGTATTGGTGATAACGGGTCACCTTGTCCGAGGCCTTTTTTCGTTTGAAAGTATTTGCCAGTGTCATCATTGACCTTAATGGCTACACTTCCTCCCGAAACAAAGTTATTTATTAACGCGCACCACTCAGTAGAAAAACCTTTCATTCTGAGGTCCTGCTGAAGGAAAGACCATTTGACTTTATAATAAGCTTTCTCAAAGTCAATTTTAAGAATTACCCCATTCAGCTTTTTCCTATGTAGCTCGTGAACTGTTTCATGTAGGATCGCAACTCCATCAAGGATGTTGCGGCCTTGCATAAAAGCCGTCTGAGACGGACAAACCACATGATCTGCCACACTGTTCAGTCGAATCGTAGCCACTTTGGTGAATATTTTAAAACTAACGTTAAGAAGGCATATAGGTCTAAATTGTTGAATCCTTTCTGCCTCGTTAACCTTAGGTAATAAAATTACCTCACCAAAATTGTGACAAAATAACTCTAGCTGCCATTGTGAAGACAGGCGAACAGTTGAAGTAAATCAAACTTGATAACATCCCAAAAGTTCTGGTAGAACTCAGCCGGGAAACCATCAGGTCCAGGTGATGTATTATGTTTCATTTGGAAAACCGCCATCCTCACTTCCTCTTCTGAGTAGAGTTTAGTAAGTAGACTATTTTCCGCATCTGAAACCTGGGGGATATCCTCTGTTCGAGACTCATCCAAAGTGAAATTTCCTTCCTCTGGAGCACCGAACAGACCTTTATAGTAATTTGTAATGTACGACTTTAGTTGTTCATGGCACTCAATCGTTCCCTCATCCTGGACTAGAGAATGAATGCGCTTGTTCCTGTGTCTGCCATTGGCAATACTATGGAAATAACGAGTATTCGAATCCCCTTCTAGGATGAATTGGCTTTTAGAATGTTGATACCATTTTAACTCCTCCTCTCGCAGTAGCTTCGCTATCTGTGCATTGGATTGGCTTTTTAGCTCAATCTCTTGCGCGGATAGTAACCGAACTTCTGCTAATGCTTCTAGAGCATCAATTATCGAGGAAAGTCGTTCCTTCTCTTTTTTAAATAAACCGGAAGTATGATGAGCCCAGCCAACGAGGTGCGTGCGTAAAGCACGTATCTTGTTGTTCCACCGCTGGATAGGCGTATCACCCGCAACTGATCTTTCCCAAATTCTTTAAACCATCTCATGGAAACCCTCGCGGTGCAGCCACCCAAGCTCAAACTTGAACCGTGGCTTACACTGAGGTCTAGGAATTCCAGTGGTCAAAAGAATGGGAGCATGGTCTGACAAACCCTCAATACGTTCTAGAGCCCGTACCGACACCAGTGGGAACCTAAATTCCCAATCAGTATCCATCAGTACATGGTCTAGTTTCTCGTATGTGGGTTCAGGAGAGAATTAGCCCAAGTGAACTGTCTCCCCACCATTGTAATCTCTCTTAAGTTCAAGCTGTCGATGACTGCATTGAACAAAAGAGGCCAACGGTTGTCAAACCGACCCTTACTTTTCTCAAACGGAAAACGTAGCATATTGAAATCCCCACCAATGATAAAAGGGTGTGGGTTATCTTTTGCCAAGTTTACCATTTCACAGAGAAAAGAAGACTTAGCCGCTTCCTGAGCCGGCCCATACACGACAACAAGACTCCAAATGAAATTATCGGATTTATTACGGATGTGCATTTTAATATGAAAATCACCATCCGTAATATCCAACACTTCCATGGTATCAGTCCTGATGCCGAGTAGAATGCCTCCGGAACGGCCATGAGGGGGACGAGAGTACCAATCAAACTCTATACCGCCCGAAAGTCGGTTCAATAGAGATTGCGAAAACTCACGTCTACCCGTATCAGAAATAGCTAAGAAATCCAAATTATGGTCCCGAACACAACCAGCAAAGTGCAAATATTTAGCCAAGTCACCAAGACCTAGAATCATGGAGCTGGCTCTACAGTCAACGATTGGAGGCTCCAGGGCGAAAATTCCTTCCGTCACTTAGGGCGTGTTTGGTTCTACGGCAAAATCGGTTATTGCCTCGCTGGGCTAGGATAGGCATTTGGTATCGTGAAAATAATCTCGCTTTCACGGGCTAGCTAGCCTCGCGAGGCTAGAATAACCTTGCTCGCTAGGGAGAGCCGAATCGGCTCACCCTCGACGGCAAACTCGGATCGCACCGAAAAGTCCACCTAATCAACGAACCAGTCTACAACCAATCGTAGTATTTCCGTTCCCCATGGTGAACTCTCCCTTTCCCACGATTATTTCTCATCCTTAATGAGATCCTCCAAATTTCTCTCATGCCTACGTCTGTATTTACGCTATAAATTGGACTCAGGCATCTGTAAATCGAGTGGAGTCATCGATTCCAGCTGCAGCTGGAAACAGCTCAAGATCTAGTCGATCTGGTATGGATATACGCAATTAACTAGCGCCTCATCCTGCCGGCAAAAGCAATTCAACCAAACGCGTGGGTGAGGCAAGGTAGGCTTTGCGGAGCTGAGCTAGCTGGGCTAGCCAAGCTATAGCCCTCCAGAGCAATGCAGCCAAACGCACCCTTAGTTGCCCTTGTTCCCCGCCATATACTCTTTTACTCGTATATTCCTCATTACGATAGCATAATCACATACCCTGTGTAGGCGATGATGTACACAGTGTATCACTCCTTCATCAAAAGAGTAATCTTAATCTTACCACGACACACTTTCCGGTACCCTGAAAAAAACTTTTATAATATGAATGACGTTTGACATCCCCATAACTATATTTTCGGTATCCGACACTACGTATCTAACTATGTCTAGCAAACGTAAACATATTCGATGAGTAATTATTGACTTAGCCAAATTCTGGACTTCAAAATGGTTGGATGATATGGCCCCGGCCGACATTGCTCCTTCCTGGATGCCTTTGGCCAAGAGGAAGTCCATAACAGTGGCTAGGGGTTTGGGCGACCACGGATTGGCGAACTCATTTCGAGTTTCGCTATCGCGGCAGCAGGTTCAGGAGTTCGTTGGGTTGTGGACCCGGTTGGGCGTGATCACCCTCACGCAGGGCTCCGCTGACAGCATTGTGTGGCGATGGACCGCAGATGGGACATACTCCGTGCGCTCGGCCAACGACATCCAGTTCGCGGGTTCGTACAACGCGTCAGCCATCCCGACTGATGCAATTTGGAAGGCCAAGGCGGAGGGGAAGTGCAGTTCTTCATGTGGTTGCTTAACCGCCGCCGTATCTACACGGAGGACATGCTTCTGGCTCGCGGGTGGCCTTGTAGCGTGACACGAGTGCTCTATGGAAATGCCCCGTAGACGACAGATCATCTCATTCTAGGGTGTTTGGCGTGCCGCAGCACGGGATCATGGGCTGCCTTGCATAAAGCCCATGGACTCCTCTTTGGCGACTGACACCCCCTTCTCCGCTTGGTGGGTGGCTGTCTGATACGTGTCAAACGTATCTATAATTTTTGATGTTTCATGATTGTTTTATAACAAATGCTACATGTTTTATTTACAAATTATATCATTTTGATGCATTTTCTGGGACTAACCTATTAACAAGATGTCACACTGCCAGTTCCTGATTTCTGCTGTCTTTTTGTTTCAGAAAAGTTAGTAAGTAAATATTTTCGGAATTGGACGAAATTTCACGGAGGCCAGTTTTATGAAGATACGAAGGAGTCCAAAGGGCAGCCGAGGAGGCGACCCTGGGGGCCCAGACGCCACCCTGACGCGGCAGAAGGTGGGGCTGCGCCAGGGGGGGTCGTCTGGCGCCCTCGGGTGGCCCCTCGCGCCGCCTCTTCGCCTATATAAGCTCCTCGTCCTGAAAACCCTAAACACCAGATCAAAATTCCAGAAAGATATCCGAGGCCGCCACCGTCGCCAACCCTAGTTCGGGAGGGTTCTGAAGCTCTTCCCGGCACTCTGCCGGAGGGGGAGATCATCACCGGAGGGCTTGATGGCGTGTATCACACGTTCGCTGGGAACCCCAAGAGGAAGGTATGATGCAGCGTAGCGGCAATTTTCCCTTGATACAAACCAAGGTTTATCGAACCAGTATGACTTGGAGAAGGCTTCGGAAAGGTACCAACAGTAATGGCGTCGAAAAGAGCTGTTGACCTGGACCTGCGCACACACGAACAAACTACTGATATGTCCAAAATGTATCTACTTTCCCAAACACTTTTGCTGTTGTTTTACCTCTAATTTGTGTGTTTTGAATGCAACTAACACGGACTAACGCAGTTTTCAGCAGAATTGCCCTGGTGTCTTATTTTTGTGCAGAAAGTCAAGTTTCGGGAAAATCCCCGAAAAATATCCTGAAGTTCCTATTTTTCCAGAAGACACACGGTGCCAGAAGACGAGACAGAGGTGGGCCACGAGGGCCCCACACCATGGGCCCGCGCGGCAGAGGCTGGGCCGCGCCGGGGGGTGGTGTGGCCGCCTCGGGCACCACCTCGCGTCCCCCTTTCGACTACTTAATTCCCTTGACCTAAAAACCCGAGGGGGATCAATGCTTTTTCCAGAAACGAGCTCCGCCGCCACCGAAAACCCTATTTCGGGGACCAGAAACTCCGTTCTAGCACCCTGCCGGGACGGGGAATTGGAGGAGATCATCGCCATCATCATCACCGACGCCTCTCCATCAACCATCCATGATTCCCCCATCCATGTGCGAGTAATCCCCGCTGTAGGCTGAAGGGGATGGTAGGGATTGGATGAGATCATTCATGTAATAGATATCAGATTGTTAGGGCATGGTGCCTAGTATCCGTTGTTAGTACTTTATGTCATTGTTGCAACTTGTTATGCTTAATGCTTGACACTAGGGCCCGAGTGCCATGATTTCAGATCTGAACATGTTATTGAATCATGAGGATAATCATTGTTTTAGATCATATCTGCAAATTGTTTACACATATAATTGTCCTGAACCCGAGGCCCCAAAGTGACAACAATTGGGATAACTGGAGGGGATGGCTGTAATGTGAGGATCACATGTGTTCATGGAGTGTTAATGCTTTGCTCTGGTGCTTTATTAAAAGGAGCAACTTAATTACCAGTAGTTTCCCTTGAGGCCCCGCTGCAAACGGGCTGGTAGGACAGAAGATGTTGTGCAAGTTTCTCATTGCGAACACGTACGACTAAATACGGAACACATGCCTATGATTGATTATTACCTGGATACTTTATTATTATCTATCTGCAAATGCCCTTCGCTTGACTATTATATGAATTATCTTATCCATGCAACGGCCGTTCATCCATCCCTATGCCTACATTATTTTAATCCTGTTGTCTACTACAATTATTACTGTTGCTTTTATTTTACTGCTGCTATTATTTCACTACTGTTACTGCTATAAAACTGTTACTACTGATAAACTGTGTCGAGCAAGTCTATTTCCAGGTGCAGCTGAACTGACAATTCATCTGTTAAGGCTTATAAATATTCTTTGGCTCCCCTTGTGTCGAATCAATAAATTTGGGTTTTACTTCCCTCGAAGACTGTTGCGATCCCCTATACTTGTGGGTCATCAACTACTTTGCACCAACGAAACAGAGAGGTTGTCAATGATCTCTCCGGCTTGCTGAACATAAAAGATTAAACATATATGTGTAAAATAATAAAAGAGCAAAAATGACCAACGAGCAAATGACTAGGAAAAGCTATGGGAACGGTTATAAACAATATAGGAAAATAGGACCGGGGTCCACAGTTCACTAGCGGTGTCTCTCCAAAAGATAAACATATTGGGTAAACAAATTACAGCGAGGCAATTGACAAACATGGATGCAACACAATACTATCATGACACAAACTTCGCCGTTTCATTTAATATGGGGATTATGTCAAAATACATAGACCGTTATCCAACTGCATCTATGAGTAATAATCCACCCCAAGATTGCTATCCAGCATGTCACCCGAAAGTATTAAGTTGCAAGCAGCAGATAATTGCAATAAGCATGGTGCATAATGTAAGCAATGGTTACAACATATAGCAATAAACACCGCTGTTTTACCCCTAGTAGCAACATCACATCTCAATCCTCAAGCTTAATTCATGGAACATGTGGCAATGATATATAATAAGCATGGAACAATAAAAAATTATAGATACGTTTGAGACATATCAACATCCCCAAGCTTAATTCATGCTCGTCCTCGAGTAGGTAAATGATAACAAAATAATTTTTGTGATGACATGCTTCTAACAAAATCTTGATCAAATAATATTGTAAAGCACATGAACTGAATGAAAGTGATACAAGACAATGGTCTATAGTTGAAATAAAGTAAACAATGATTAACCATGTATAACATCTAAGCAAGAATCTTTCATGAATAGTACTTTGGAGAGTTGAAAATTATAAAACTCGTCATGCTTGATAGCTCACAAAGCAATATACTTTCGAAAAAGGTGTTCAACCAACATAGAGGAAGATTTAAGTTTTCAGCAAAAACTTCAACTTGTAACATACTTATCACTGGATAATGTCAAGACAAAGTTTTCACAGTTAAACATAAAGATAAAATGTAGTAAACTTGCACCAAAATTGATACTACGCGTTTGCTTGAGAGATAAAGATTGGAAAGGAAAACTGACTCAACATAAAAGTAAAAGAAATACCATCGTGTGCTAGAGCTTTTTAGTTTTTTAAAGCATATAGAGACATAAAAATATTTCTTTAGAGTGGTGTTTGTCCTTGTCAACGACTAGCAATGGCGGTCTTAACATCTTCCATACCAAATAAGTTTTAAGAGCGGTTCTGAGATATCATACTTTATATATATATATATATATATTTTTTTTTGACACTCCTCCCCACCATTGCTTACAAAAGCCATGGCTAACCGAATCCTGGGGTGCCTTCCATCAATCACATATCCATGGAGGAGTGTCTATTTTTTTATATTTCTGATATTGGACTAACCAGCAATGTGCAATTTTGTTGACGAGTAGATGAAGCATGCAAGTCATATAAACATTATTTGGCATGGAAGATGATAAAACCAACTACTACGTCCTCATGAGCTAAAAACAGTGGCACAAAACAGGAGTAGTAACATTTTGAATGTTTAAAGGTAGCACACGAAAAATTTACTTGGAGTGACAAGGAAATACCACATGTAGATAGGTATGGTGGACACAAATGGCATGGATATTTGGCTCAAGGATTTGGATGCACGAAAAGCATTCCTTCTCAATATAGAGTTTTTAGGCTCAGCAAGGTATTAAGCACACACATATCATCAACCCAATACACGAATGACCACAAGATATACATTAGGCATAACCATTAGACCTCATACTGTCTTCATTGTGAACCAATCATGTTTTTACAAAAAGAATATCTAGACTTTGAGAAAATACCAATCAAAACAAGTGTCATAATTTAAGCTTTACGGTAATTCTCCACTAATCCATTCTTAAGTAAATGGTCCACAAGTTTAAACATTTAATCTAACTCATCTCTCAAAACAATTGACAAGTATTAACTTATTCAAGACAATGACCTACAAGATTATGTAAATTTCTTTACCACTTCCTACATGATAGTTTCCCTTTCAACCAAACACCAATCAACTTATTTGAACAAAACTCTCTAAGCAAATACGCATGAACCACAAGAGAGTACTTCCTAACTACAAGAAACTAATAGCTCTGAACAAGAGATACGTGAAAAACAAGAGCTAGAAGCTAAAATAAATAAAAGCTAAACACTTTACACATATAAGTGAAAAACAAGAGTGTTTTATGAAAAACGGAGCGTGTCTCTCTCCCACACAAGAATGATAGGATCCATGATTGCAAATGACGAGCAAAAAAAAACTGAAAGCAAAACATAAATGACGCTCCAAGAACAACACATATTATGTAAAGGAATAAAAATATAGTTTCATGGGATCGACCTGATTAATTGTCGATGAAGAAGGGGATGCCTGGGGCATCCCCAAGCTTAGACGCTTGACACTTCTTGAATATTTGGGCGAGGTCCAGGGGAGCCTCCCCAAGCTTGAGCTTTAATCCCATCTTGATCTTCTTTCATCACCTCGTTCTCTCAACACTTGAAAACTTCCTTCACACAAAACTTCTCACAAACTCATTAGAGGGGTTAGTTCACAAACAAAATAATCCACCTTTAGTTCTCATTTGGCACATTGCATAAACTTGTTCCTAAACATTGGCTACTGCCACAAAGATCTAAGTGATATTCTAAGATCAAAAGAACTCCACTTTGCTCGTAAAAGAAGCAATGCAAAAACAAAGACAGAATCTGTCAAAAACATAACAGAACGTAAAGATGATTTTTTTTTCGAGATACTAGGACACCTCAAATCAGAAAACTTAAAACTAACGAAAGTGAGCAAAACCCTGATGCTTACTGTAAAAAAAAAATCAGCTCCAGATCATGTTCTGCGATTTTTAGAATTTCATACGGTGACGGACAGAAATCTGTTTCTGGACAGCAACTCAATTTTTTTACTTTCCTCTCATTAGAGGCTATTCTTGGCACAAAAACCAAAATAAAAAGGACACAAGGGAGTTGCTACAGAGGTAACAAAGCCCAAAAACTAAGAAAATAAAAAGCAAACTGAAAGTAAAATAATGGGTTGCCTCCCATAAGCGCTTCTCTTTAACGCCTTTTAGCTAGACACAATGGCAAAAGGTCAAGTATTGTCAATATTACCAACATCCAAATCATCACTTGACTTAACAAAAGACCCAAAAGATGGTCTCATTATTTTTCTAGGGAAATATTCCATCCCTTTCTTAAGTGGAAAATGAAATTCAATATTTCCTTCTTTCATATGAATGATAGCACCAATGGTTCTAAGAAAAGGTCTTCCCAAAAAATAGGACAAGAAAGTTTGCATTCAATATACATGACAATAAAATCAACAGGGACATAATTACCATTAACCATAATAAGAACATCATCTATTTTTCCCACGGGTTTATTCAAGGTAGAATCAAGATAATAAACACTCAAAGGACACTCTGCTAGTAGGTTCCAAATCAAGAATCTCATACAACTTTTTAGGCATAATGGAGACACTAGCACCAAATCACACATAGGATTGCACTCAAAATCATTAACTTTCATTTTAATAGTTGGTTCCCAAGCATCTCCTAATTTTCTTGGGATAGAAAATTCACACTTGATCTTTTCTTCCCTAACTTTAATCAAAGCATTTGTGATATGTTGGGTAAAAGCAAGGTTTAATTTACTAGATTAGTATTTTTTGCAAGCTTTTGTAAAAACTTAATAACTTCAGTAAGATTAAATTATCATACACAAGATCATTGTCATAAAAAATAACAGGAGCATTATCTCTAAAAGAATAATTATCATCAGGATTAATTTCAGCACTTCTCTTAGAGTCAGTTTTAGCATATTGGAGAGCTTTTGATTTTTAATAGGTGTAATAGAAATTTTTCCTACTCCAATATTTTTACCATTAGCATATTTAGGTACGTAGATGACTATGAGCACTTGAAATTTTAATATCATCATCAGTAAAAATAGTGCAAACACTAGCAATCTTACTAGTTTCAGCAATTTCAGCTTCTTTTTCCTCTCTTTCCCACCTAGCATATAATTTGGCCAACATCCTTATGTTGTTATCAATTTTAATTTATATAGCATTCAAAGACTTATGTTCCTTAATATCAATAGGCAAAACTTTTATTTTAAGCATCTCAACATCATGAACAAGATTATCAACTTTAACACTAAGAATATCCAAATTTCCTAGCTTTTCCTCAACAGTCTTATTGAAAGCTTTTTGTGAAGTAATAAAATCTTTAAGCATGATTTCAAGATCAGAGGACACATTTTTATTGTTGTTGTAGGAATTACCATAAGAATTGCCATAAGAATTACTACCACTTGGAGGATATGGCTTATAATTATTATTACCAAAGTTGTTCCTATAAGCATTGTTGTTGAAATTATTTCTAATGAAATTCACATCAACTTGTTCTTCTTGAGCAACCAAAGAATCTAAGGGAACATTATTAGGATCAATAGGAACTTGTTTACTTGCAAGCATAGACATAATCATATCAACCTTGTCACTCAAAGAGGAGATTTCCTCAACAAATTTACCTTCTTACCACTAGGAGCTCTCTCGGTGTGCCATTGCGAATAATTTGCCATCATATCATCCAAGAGCTTTGTTGCTGCACCCAATGTGGTGGACATGAAGGTTCCTCCAGCATCCGAATCCAACAAATTCCTCGAAGAAAATTTTAATCCTGCCTAAAAGGTTTGGATGACCATCCAAGTAGTCACTCCATGAGTGGGACAATTTTTAACCAGAAATTTCATTCTTTCCCAAGCTTGAGCAACATGTTCATTATCAAATTGTTTAAAGTTCATAATGTTACTCCTCAATTGTATGATTTTTGTAGGTGGATAATACTTCCCAATAAAAACATCTTTGCATTTAGTCTAAGAATCAATACTATTTCTAGGCAAAGATAATAACCATTCTTTAGCACGTCCTCTCAAAGAAAGGAAAAAGTTTAAATTTTATAATGTCGCCCTCTACTTATTTATATTTTTTCATATCACATAACTCAACAAAGTTATTTAAATGAGAGGCGGCATCATCAGAACTAGCACCAGAAAATTGCTCTTTCATGACAAGATTTAGTAAAGCAAGTTTTATCTCATAGAACTCAGCTTTAGAAGCTGGTGGAGCAATTGGTGTGCATATAAAATCATTGTTGTTTGTGCTAATGAAGTCACACAACTTAGTGTTCTCAGCTGAATCCATTTTAGCAAAATAAAAACAAGATACTAAGCAAAACAAAAAGAAACTGCTTGCTGGAATTTTTATTTTATTTTTGTATTTTTGAGTTTTAAAGCAAACGAAAAGCAAAACAAGACTAACAAAAAACATACTAAGCAAGACAATAACAAAGTAAAGTGTAAGGACGTGCAAAACTCACTCGTTGAAGCTTCCAATTCCCCGGCAACGGCGCCAGAAAAGAGCTTGATGGCGTGTATCACACGTTCGCCGGGAACCCCAAGAGGAAGGTATGATGCAGCGTAGCGGCAATTTTCCCTTGATACAAACCAAGGTTTATCGAACCAGTAGGACTTGGAGAAGGCTTTGGAAAGGTGCCAACGACAATGGCGCCGAAAAGAGCTGATGACCTGGACCCGCGCACACACGAACAAACTACTTTACCCCAACGAAACAGAGAGGTTGTCAATCTCTCCGGCTTGCTGAACACAAAGGATTAAACGTATATGTGTAAAATAATAAAAGAGCAAAAATGACCAGCGAGCAAATGACTCGGAAAAGCTATGGGAATTGTTGTAAACAATATAGGAAAATAGGACCGAGGTCCACAGTTCACTAGCAGTGTCTCTCCAAAATATAAACATGTTGGGTAAACAAATTACAGCGAGACAATTGACAAACATGGGCGCAATACAATACTATCATGACACAAAGTTCACCGTTTCATTTAATATGGGCATTACGTCAAAATACATAGACCGTTATCCAACTTCATCTATGACTAATAATCCACCCCGAGATCGCTATCCAGCATGTCACCCGAAAGTATTAAGTTGCAAGCAACTAGATAATTTAAATAAGCATGGTGCATAATGTAAGCAATGGTTACAACATATAGCAATAAACACCGCTGTTTTACCCCTAGTAGCAACATCGCATCTCAATCCTTAATCATTTCTGTTAACTCGAGCTCAGACAAGAGAGGCATGAACCCTCTATCTAGCATAAATACTCCCTCTAAAGATACTAGCAATTACTTCGGCCAAAGAATTCACAAACATCAGAGAGCATGCAAGATCATAAATAAAACATATGATAAATAAACTGAACAATAATGTCATGACTCCATAATTCATCGGATACCCACAAGCACAACATGTAGCATTACAAATAGATGATCTTGATCATGTTAGGCAGCTCACAAGATCTAAACAATGGAGTACAAGGGAGAGAGATAACCATCTAGCTACTGCCACGGACCCGTAGTCCCGTGGTGGACTACTCACGCATCACTCCGCAGGCAGGCATGGTGGTGTAGATGCCTCCGGTGACGATCTCCCCTCCGGCAGGGTACCAAGAAGAGCTTCAGAACCCTCCCGATCTAGGGTTGGCGACGGCGGTGGCCTCGGATGTTTTCTAGAAAATATGATCGGGTATCGAGGGTTTTCGGGACGAAGGCAATTTATAGGCGAAAGGGCAACTCGAGGAGAAGCCGGAGGGCGCCAGGTGGGCCCCAGTCGCGGCCAAGGCCTGGGCCGCGGCTAGGTGGCGTCTGGGGGCTGTGGGCCCCCTGTAGCTCCCCTTCCAGCTCGGTCTTTGTTTCCATGTAACTTTTTCAGACGATTCGGAGAAACTTCCCCGACTAGCTTTTCTGAAACAAAAAGACAGCAGAAAATAGGAACTGGCACTGGGCATCTTGTCAATAGGTTAGTTCCATAAAATATGCCAAAATGCTATAAAAATATTATAAAAACATGTGGCAATGATATATAATAAGCATGGAATAATAAAAAATTATAGATACATTTGAGACGTATCAGGGCTCTACACCGCCATGCCTACCTCCGGACTGATGCGTGAGTAGTTCTCCATTGGACTACGGGTTCATAGCAGTAGCTAGATGGTTGTCTCTTCTCCTTGTGCTACCATGTTTAGATCTTTGAGCTGTTTAAAATGATCAAGATCATCTTTATATAATGCTACATGTTGTTTTTGCTGGGATCCAATGAATTATGAAGTTATGATCAATTTTGTTCATCTATTTATCTATATGTTTTATTTATGATCGTGCATGCTCTCCGATGCTAGTGGTTGCTTTGGCCAAGTAGTTGCTAGTGTCTCCAAGAGGGAGTATTTATGCTAGATAGTGGATTCATGTCTCCGGTTGCCTGGGCTCTAATGAAAGAAATGACTAAGTCTCTGGATGTGCTGTTACCACTAGGGAAAAAACAACGATGCTATGTCTATATGTCATTTGCATTGTATACATTCACACTTTGCTTATTGCAATTATCTGTTTCTTGCAACTTAATACTTTCAGGAGACATGGATGTTATCTTGGGGTTGGATTATTAGTCATAGATGCAGTTAGCAAGCAGTCTATCTATTTTGTTGTAATGCCCAGTGTTGGATTAGGCGGTGCCTAGGCAGCGCTGAAGCACGCTTAGGCACTAGGCGATGGACAAACGCCTCGCCTAGGGCATAAGCAGAACTCTAGGCAGCACAACTAGGAAATTTTCTTCTCTAGTAAGAAATCATACCATATTGCACTTACAAATCAGATGGACCATAATCCAATGGAAGTTGTTAGTAGTTTACTCATTTATATGTTCTACATTAGTATGTATAGATATAGAAGAACCCAAATATAACCCCGATGATAAAAAACTATATACCCGCCTAGGCCACGCCTAGTGCGATTAAGCATCGCCTAGGCGCTAGGCGAATGCCAACCGCCTCGCTTACGCCTAGCGCTTTTTCCAACCTTGGTAATGCCCAATTAAATATTACAGTGAACTTTATCTTGTCATAATAGCATTATCATGCCCTCATAATTTATCAATTGCCTAGCTGTAATTAGTTTACCCAACATGTATGTTTATCTGTTTTATGGAGAGACACCACTAGTGAACTGTGGATCCTGGTCCATTCTTTTACACTGATAAAAACACCGTTTACACTGCTTTCCACCATCATTTGATCGCTATCCATTTTTGCATTTATATTTATTATCCACACCATACATTTAATCCTTTGTATTCGGCAAGACAGGGAGATTGACAACCTTCCTGTTTCGTTGGGGGCAAAGTTGTTTGATTGTGTTGTGTGCAGGTCCATGTTGATCTACAAGCGCCAGAGTAGATTGACACCATGTTGAAGCTCTTCCAACTCCTACTAGATTGATAACCTTGGTTTTGTTCTCAAGGGAAAATTGTTGCTGAACTACATCATACCTTACTCTTGGGGTCTCCCAACGAACGTGTGTTCCACATCATCATTGTGCGGTGACCCACATACTACCCTTTCGAGTATTATGTTGGTCTTTGACATATTGAGGATGAAGTGCTTTCTCATCAACAACATATCGCACATAGTAGCACAACAGTAGCATTGCAGCGGTCCATTATTAAAAACTTATAATACAAACTCATACAAACTGAAGTGCCAACATATAAGCTTACAAACCGAATTCCCAAAAGTAGGGGGAATTTAAATCCGTTTATGTTTGGTATAGCAAAGTCATATACTACACTCTCATCTCGCATCTATATTGATTCCTACTTGCCGATGTCATCCTGACGGTACTCAAAGTAGTAGTCCACGGTGTCTTCATCCTTCGCCAGAGTCTGCTCTTCAATGACTTCTCCTTCGACTTCTATGTAGACCGTGTCATCCTCTATAGTCGGCTCACAACCTAAGCAGGGGAGAGATTTTATGGGGATGAGTACACGGAGGTACTCAACAAATCCATACTAGTGTTTGAATGCACTATCATCTACTAGGACCCATGGTCTAGAAGTTTCATGATTTTTGAAAACATTTCCGAGAAAGTGACAAGTTTTATTTATGAAATCTGTGATCTTCTTGCCTCATGAGCTGTTAGAATCCCCTGTGGATTCCTTTCTCGCCACGTTCGCAGCTCCTTCCCGGAACAGGGAGTGACAATGCCACAATTTGATACACTCTGCAGAGGTGCGTTACTTTACCCACACACGACCAACAGCCATGGCGTTCATGTCGTCGCACTCACTACCAGACCATTATATCACAAATCCTTTTCACCGTCTTTCTGTCATACGCCGCCTCGTAGTCCCGCACGACAGGCCAAGACTATCGGTCTCAATGCTGATACTCCGGATCCAGCATCATTGTAGCTGGCACGAGCCCAGACTACCTTCCCAGTAATTGATACTACAGATCCAACTACTGAGGCCTTGCCTTCCCACGGGTCGCATGACATAGGACAAAGGTACTTCGGCTAAGCCCCGCCCATAAGGATATGTGGTCAACGCGGTCACTACGGCGCTTGAGCGCAAGAAGGCAATTGTTGTTAAACCTACTGGTGATATCCACTCTAGTCGAACCCACCTTCCAATGGCTTGACAGCCTCCAAACAAGGGTTCGAACTACCCACCATAATAGTTCACCGACTGCTCCATCAATTGATCAACAAGATCCATCTCATATTAATTATAAGATATACTTTTCTTTGATGCATGTGATATCACAATAGTATTTTGGCAAGTACTTTGATAAAAATAATCAAGCGGACATGAACTGGACTTGCCTGGTGATGGATAGGTAATGGAGTTCAATAAGTTTGCTTGAGGAACTCCCACTTATGAAAAACCAATAAAGTCCAATAAGGACTTGTCCAGAAAAATATGCATTCAAATCATGAAATGCAAATGATGCTTATGAAATGCTTATGAGATGATAATGAGCAAATCATTTCATTTTGACATATTTTAGAAACACAACAATAGCTATACCAGTTTTAGGAGTGAATAATTAATCTCCAGTATAGTTGTAAAGGTACAGATTCCAAATACTTTAAGATCTCAGGTGACTATTTACTTCATTCAAAACAGGAGCGTAAATAGCTCAGCCTGATACTTCCTGGAACTTAGTTTTGTTGTCGAGAACTGATGCTAAGCTACAACAGTTTACTACTCTCCATAACAAGAGCCAAGTGCAAACGATTTTGAGCATGATTCGGTTCAAGTAAGCAGGCATACCCAAACAGGGCAAAGCT
The DNA here is from genome assembly GCA_947311845.1 of Poa pratensis. Taxonomy (NCBI): domain Eukaryota; kingdom Viridiplantae; phylum Streptophyta; class Magnoliopsida; order Poales; family Poaceae; genus Poa; species Poa pratensis. The sequence goes on along the minus strand of CAMZMU010000027.1, from coordinate 45,337,531 downwards.
ACAGGCTTGCAAGTGCACTTGTTAAAAAAGTAGCTAAGATACTCTATGGGCGTGTTTGGTAGGCTGCACATAGGCAGGCCTGACCCGCCAGCTGCAACCGCGCGGAGTTTGGTTGCCAGTGCGAGCTCCTGGGCCAGGCAAGCATGCTCATCAAAGCAGCGTCGGGCCAGGACCGAGAGGCACGCTCAGATCGAGCGTGCCCGTGGAGCCAGTTCTGGCTGAGCGCAAGGGCACGACGCGGACGAGTGCGTGGGAGACGCCGCGTCCCTTCGGGAACACGCGCCATTTATTCCCCTCACCGCTCACTCTCTCTCTTCATTTCCCCTCACCGCTCGCTCCTCTCCTCTCCTCTTCTCTCTCTCCGTCGGCGGTTCCTTTTTCGGAAGCACATCTAGAGCACCACCACAAGCATCTTCGATAGGAGACGTAGGCACCTCGGCATCATCCGGCAGAGGAGCTTCATCGGCACCTCGGCAGCACCGTGGCATCTCTTCTTCCTCAAGGACTTCAACAATGGCGGTAGGATCATCCGTAGCCCTTTCATGTCTCGTAAGCGTCATAGATCTGTAGATACATTACTGTTTCTCACCTTACAATGACATGCACGGTAGATCTAGGGTTCGATATGCGGGAAAGCTTAGATCTATTAGGTGCCGGAGTAGGGTTTTTACTATGGGTTTCGTTCTTGTCAAATCATCTTTTCGTAATACGATCTTTGTCTGATAAGGTAAAAACCGAACAAATATCATATTCAATCTGTCGATTTGGTGTTCTATCTGTCGATTTTGTGTTCGATCTGTCGATTTGGTCTTCGATCTGTTGGTTTGTACCTCTGGCCAGTGATGAACACTTATCGTAGGCCTTGGGAAACTATACCGAAGTTGTACACGGCTTTTCCCGATGCTCTCCCATCGGTATAGTTGCTCCAGGTCTACCATGTGCTTAATCTGAGGCAAGATTTAACTGATTCGAAGGGTGTCTCTTAGTATCATCTATTGTGTACTTAGGAAATTCTGTATGCATGATTGCTGGTACTAAGAGATCATCCATTGAATCTTGTCTGATTTGCTTGATTTTTTTGGCCAATGATGAATCTGTGGCTACCAAACGCGCCCTTTGTGGAAGGGGTGATAGTACTGAATGTTGTGTTCTTGATTCCGTAGTATCATCTTTTCCATGTGTCAAATGCAACTCTAAGGCCTAAATTTTCATGCCCTTTTGTTCTCAGTGATTTTCATGCCCTTTTGTTCTCACTGATTTTCATGAACTCTGATTGCTAGCCAATGATTAATCTAGGCCATGCTAATTGCAAGAAGATTGTCTACAGAACCAAGGGTAAATGCAAGGACAATGCATTTATTTTGACTTTGTTCTTGTAGGCACTCCTTTTGCCCACTCATGGCTCCTTTGGCCAATGATGAAGGGTTTTATATTTGTGAGTCAGATGTGCAATTGTTACCACAAGGCAGCCATCAAAATTAAGAACCATGCACAACATTAATCGTGTCTTCTACTTGTTTTTGTTGGTTGTCATGCGGTTCATAGTTTTCTACGCCATCTGACTTCATTATCTGACTGAGGCATCTGATGAGTTGTTCTAGTTTGCCTATGATTTGCACAAAGCCGATGATTACAATGTGGCATAACATATGTGAAGTGACGTGACTTGCATAGGACCTTGAGCGATGTACAAGTAACATTCTTGTGCATACCTCTTGGTCCTGTACAGAGTCATCTCCATCTTTGTTTGCTATTTCTTATGAGGCAAATTGCTTCCGCGTATCTTTTAGGTCTATGATGATTCGTGTTAGAGCTGCCACCTGTTGACTGCCAACAAAAGTATGAACCAGCCATAAGCAGATGTGACTGTTCCTTTCTTTTGTTGGCCAGTCAGTAGGCGCATACATGTCTCTACATGAACTGAGACCAACGAACAAGCTTTCGCATATTCAGTTTCAAGTCGATGATTAAAATCTCGCGGTACTTCTATGCAAGGAGTGATTCCTTACTACCTTGAGCAATGTACAAGTAACATTCTTGTGCATACCTCTTGGTAGTGTGGAAACACTTCTTGGATAAACATGTGTCCTAGCTAGTATGAGGCACGTCTACTTGTTCAAACATTGATGTGAAGTTCTTTCATCACTAAGATTAAGCATTTGTTCATGCTCGTAGGCAGAGAACTCCGATGTTGGAGAAATTCCCACCAATATCAGGGCCAACGTTGGATGGATGGAGGAAGAGGTGTCCCCTAACGACTTCTGCAAGGTGGTTGTCGCCCCTAGCTTAAGGGTCCTTCCTGTTCCTGAAGCCTTCAGGCCATACTTGGGTGAGGTGCCTGCGGTGATCACCCTCAGAACGAATACAGGGTGCGTTTGGACAATCACCCTGGATGATCTGAATGGTAAAGCATGCCTTGATCGGGTTGGGCATCATTTACCATTGCTCATGAGCTTAAGATTGGTTTCCTTCTCATGTTCAAGAAGATCGCTGCCAAGGAGTACAAGGTGATCGTCTTCAACAAAATTGGCTGTGAGGTGGTGAAGCAATGTGGTGAGCACCTAGAGAACTTGAGGAAGAAGAAGGCGAAATAGAATAGTGGATTAGGAGTCTATGTTAGCACTATGGTCTTGTTTAAGATGATAACAACTTGTTTAAACACTGCTGCTCTGCTCTGGTACAGTTTAAGCACTGGATTATGCGTCTATGTTAGCACTATGTTCAATAACTTCTTCAGTTCATGTCCTCGTGTGAAAATAGTTTGTACTTCTGGTTCGATGGTAACCTCACCTCAACAGAGAAGAGGTTACCGTTAGTGGTTGTTCTGCAGCTAACCAAACACACGCCTACTCGCATTAGCTCATGCAAAACATGCAACCAAACAACATAGTCTATGTTTTCGGCTGGGTCAACAGAGAAGAGGTTACCGTTAGTGGTTGTTCTGCAGCTAACCAAACACACGCCTACTCGCATTAGCTCATGCAAACATGCAACCAAACAACATAGTCTATGTTTTCGGCTGGGACAGAAAATACCCATGCGACCTACCAAGTAGAGTGCCCAACCAGGCCTACAGGCTGGTTTTTCCAGACCAGGCCCTGGCCGGCCAAGTCCCACAGTACCAAACGACGCCCTATACATACTAGCACCACACATCACGTAAGGTGATGGTTTCTTGCGACCTAGCTCTTTTGGTGGAACCTGAAGACATGCTACTGAAGGTTTCTTCTCAGAAATAGTACTAATCATTGTAAAACGGCAGCTACTCTACAGAGTTGACAGTATGGTTCAGTTCAGTTTAAGCGTGTACAACAGGGGTAGTCTCAGCTTAGCTATGCCAGGAAATAAGACATTTTCAGTACAAGCAAACGCTACAGCAGTATTCAACTACAGCCTGGTTCTATATTTGTAGAAATCCACAATAATTTGTTCAGGCATGACTCGACACATAGTAACTAGAAAGTACTGAATTTGAGAAAAAGCTGTCTCTGACGACAGTAGTCGACGGTAGTTGAACAGACAAGCAATCTTATTCCTATAAGGAACACTGGACTCATATTAAAACAGAACATTCAGTTCGTCCATTTCTGCAACCTCCAGCCCAAACAATCAGCAATCGAGTTGAAGCTATAATTGTTTCTGAGAGCAATATCTTGCTACTCGTAACACAGGCTGTACCTTAGGCTTGCTGGGACAAGAAGAAACACTTTGTCGATTTGATCTCCTGCACCCGAACTACTGGTGTTCTCCTCTGCTTCTTCTGGTGTTCTTGAAGCTCTGTTCCGGCGGCCGGTCGTGGACTCCGCCTTCCTTGCCGTCACTCACGGCTGGTCCTGGTCTTCTCCTTCCATGGCTCCTTTTCTTTCCCCAACTCCTTGCCTCCCTGATGCTAGCTAACTTTGCTCTTACAAAGTCAGGACCCTAACTTAGCCCATATCCACCGCACAAAAGCCATCCAACGTCTCTCCTATTTTTAGTACTACTTCTTGCTGCTGCAGCTCTGTTTTTGGAGGGAACATGCGATGCAGCTTATTAGTTTGGCGCCAAAATAGGACCACTGCCTTTGCTGCTCCCGCACTTGTGCTTACTGCATGTTTTTTCTGAATTAAACGACAGCTCTTGTCTAAATATGTGCATTTTTACAGAGAAAATGTAACACCTGTTTGGATACCTCCGCTTGTCCAAAAGCAGAAAAGGAAGAAGCTTAATACAAAAGAAAATCATTCAGTAGAGCTGACTTTACAGGAAGAATCGCATGGATATGACCATATTACAAACTTTACTGAGCTACTGAATATGCCTAGCTCTGTAACCTCCATTGGAGAAGACATATTTTGATCAAGCAACCATGAGGCTATTTTGTTGAACTTTCGTAGACTATATTGTATATTTTTCAAGCAAGTGAAGTTTTTCTGAACATTTGTAGACTCTCTTTTGCAACCATGAAGCTATTTAAATTTTACAAAGATTCTGTTGAATTCTTAAGTTGCCGGCAGTAGCAGAGTACATGATCTCGAGGGTTGCAGCGCTTGGAGGATTGGAGTATTGGATTAGAGAAGCCTACTGCGCTTCAGGATTTCGCTGGAGCGGATGGACGCCGGAGCGGCGGCGCCGGGACGCCAAGACGGGCACACACCTGGCCCCCTTTTCTGTGCTATCAGCTATGGCTAGGGGAAAAAGGATCGGGGAGGGCAGCGGGGAAGGACGGACTCGTCCGGGGGAGGATGCGCTGGGGTGGGTCGGCGAGAGGCGGGACGGCCGCGTGGTCATGGCGGCGAGTCGCCGGCCACGGGAGGCTGTACAGGTTAAGTTAAAAGTTCAGAGTTGAGCGGTGGTAGCAGCAACTAGTACTAGGAGGAGGAGAGACGTTGGATTGGTTTTGTGCGGTGGATATGGGCTAAGTTAGGGTCCTGCCTTTGTAAGAGCAAAGTTAGAGGAGCCGGCTCCGCCTCTCCTAGTCCTAGGTCACGTCCATGGCATGAGCGCTGAGGAAATTACAAAAAACTACCACAATTGGGGTTGGATTAACGGGTCAGTACCGATTGTACTAATTTTTTCAAAAACATACCAACATTGGGTAACAAAAACGGATGGCGTTGATTTTTGTCTAACTGCATTTTGACTGAAGTGTTGACCGAAGGGACCCACCTGTCAGGGCCGACGGGGCAGCACACGTGGACATGGAGCTGAGGTGGACATGGGACCCACCTACGGATGACAATGGGTACCCGATACCCGCAAACCCGATGGATACCCGCACTAAATGGGGAGGGTTGGTGGTGATTTGGACCCATGGGTGATGAGGATATATACATGAATTATGGAGATTATTCATGCTTGAATTGGAAGGAAATATTAAGCCTAACTGATGATTATTATCAGGTGAATTTATTCCTTGTTAAAAATAATACTTTGATATCTCAGAATTATATACTATCTAAATCATTGTATTATTATTTGATTAGATTTGGCATCCGTCGAAATGGCGCCAGCAGGAGGAGAGGGAGGACGGCGACCACAAGACACAGAAAATTGCTGAACTAATTCATCAAGCAAATACGTGCATGTATTTTATGCTTTCACGTGACCAGTCCAAGGTGGGGCCCAGCCATGTGGTGCGTTTGGTGCATGGCAGCCTTGGACTTGCTCGTTGCACTCCATGTCATGGATGTACGTTCGATACATTGGGGGCATATGCATGTGCGGCTGCACATGTGCATGCATGACGCCCAAGGTGCGCTGGTGGCCAGCGTTGGGCCGTCGCACGTCTTCGACGCGAGGACTTCAAGGCCCACATGGAGACAAGGTCCAGTTGCCGATTGGATACGAGCGATCGTGGCTTCTCGACTCGATGCGAGGCGGCCCTGCTGCTCAATAAATAGCCATCAGATATTATTGTAATGGTCAGACCACGTTTAAAGAAAAACCTAGTTTTTAGTTAAACAACAAAAGCTTTCCTCTGAAATTATACATCTCCAATTTGTATTGATCTGGAGAGGTGAACATCAATTGAAGTGTGATCTGTTCTTTTCATTGGGAATTAGTAGATTGCAATTATACCGTTTCGTGGTCGACGGCTACGTGCGCAAGTGTGTGAAGTCGTGAATATCCGAAGGGTAGAGAGCTGCTGCATTGGCATCAGGGATCTAGCGATGAGAGTTCATCGGTGACACCAAGTTATCCATCATCCAACGACGTGCTCAACGAGAAGATCGGGCCACCCCATATCAATGGGTCTGCTTAGCGGTAAAAATCCATACCCGCCGGGTCTAGCGGAAGCGGGTATGGAGGTTCCAAACCCAGACCCGCGAACCCGCATACCCGACTAGCACATCTAGACCCCACATGTCATTGCCTCATACCCCACCTTTTTAAGTGAAGCCTCATACCCTCACGTAATCCTCTCTCCACGCACGCAAGGCCAGCCCAAAACCAGGCTGCTACACTAGCCCACTAACGCTGCTACGCTGGCCCACTAACGCACCCAGGTCCTAGGCCAACAGCCCAACACCATCGCAGGACACAATCACACAACTCACGCACGATACACATACGAAAACCTAGCTATCGATCCCCAGTTCCCATCGACATCCATCGCCGCCTCCCATCGCTCACAACGCTCCCTCCCCGTCGCTTCCTCCTCTGGCTCCCTTCCCCTCGCTCCCTCCTCCGTCCCTCCTCTCTCTCTCCAAGCACACGAGGCGGCCGCCTCTCTCTCGCGGATGTGCTCTACCGCCGGCCGTCGTTGACCACCGCGTCACATCTCTCTTGCAGCCCTCCGCCCCTGCGCCGTCGCCCCAGCAAAGAGGATGCTCACCGTCGTCGCCCATGTGCGGCCGCGCCCCTACGCCGCCCTGCCCCTGTGCTGCCGCTCCCCAAGATTAGCGGGTACCCGGCGGGTCCTGCAAACCCGGCGGGTGGCGGGTATGGTGAAACTCCGTACCCGCCAGCGGGTATGGGGGCGGGTGGCGGGGCGGGGAGAAGGTGCGGGTGCGGGTATGGGGGTGTCAAACCCGTACCGGAACCCGGCGGGTGCCATCCAGAGACCCACCTGTCAGCCGCACCTTTCCCCTCCTCTTTCTCTCTCTCCTTCTCCTCCTATCTCTCTCTATCTCTGCCTGCTGCGTGGAGCTTGCCGGCTTCCCGCTACTGCGCTGCCCTCAGCCTCCTCCACCTTGGGCCCGAGCTCGTCGGCCTCCTGTCCCGAGCTAACCCTATACCTCCTCTGCCGGTTGCCCACATCGGCGCCACCTCTTCCTCCCTCGGATGCTCAGAGACGAGCTCAGATCGAGCAGCTCACCGCCGGCAACGACCATGCTCGCCGCCGCTCAAGACATCTTCGAGCCATGCCGCCATGTCTCACAGCTTTGCCGTGATGCACGGAGCGTAATCCCTGGAGGAATCGCTCGAAGGAGCCCCGGAGAGGCGTCCACGACCGCGCCTTGCAGCCGCTGTACGTAGACGCCGGCGTCCAATTTCGTCGCCTTCATCGTGTCCTAGCTCATCTGGTCGTGTTCCTTGGAACCACAACGTTCCTAGGGAGGCCCTGGACACGACCTAGTAAAGTTTCCCGTCCTCGGTCGCCCTCACCACAAAGCTGTGCTCCGGTGAGCTCGTTGGTGTGCATGTGCGAGGGCCAGCGGTGGCGTTCGTCGACCAGGACGCCACCCTCGAAACGGCGGGCAGAGCTCAGCGGCGAGCTGGCGAGCGCGGCCGTGCCAGGAGGAGAAGGGTGCGGGCCGTGAGGGGCAGGAGATCGAGACCGAGCTCGGCAGCTCCGGCCATGGTGCGACGCCGTGAGGATCCTGCACGTTCGTGTTACCTACTGTCTCTTTTTCTTTGTTTGTTTTCTCTCACTGTCTCGTCTCGGTCGAGCCCCCCGCGAGCCACGCTCGAACGTCGTGAAGCACCGGCGTGTGCCGTCGTCACGCATCGGAGGCAGCGGCGGGCAGCGCGGCCGTCGCGTGTGCGGGGCCTGGATCCCCGGCCCGACGCCGCCCATCTGGTCCAGCTTGTTCCCGACAGCGGTGGCTGGGCTGTGAAGGAAACCATGGCCGGCGACGGGAAGAGCTCTGCTGCGCTTTTGGTTGGTGGCGGAGGAAGGCCATCTGACCGGAGACAGAAATGAGATGAGGAAGAAGATGGGAAAAAGATGTGGGACTGGCAGGTGGGCCTCACGTTCACCTCAGCTCCACGTCCACGTGTGCTGCCCCGTCAGCCCTGACAAATGGGCCCTGTTGGTCAGCACTTCAGTCAAAATGCAGTTAGACAGAAATCAGCGCCATCCGTTTTTGTTACCCCAATGTTGGTATGTTTTTGAAAAATTAGTACAATCGGTACTGACCCGTTAATCCAGCTTCAATTGTGGTAGTTTTTTGTAATTTTCTCCATGAGCGCTTGGTGGTGTGGGAATCGATAGAGTGAGATGAAGGGGCTTGTCTGCTATTATGGTGGCGGTACAACAGTGATAGTTGAACACTTCTCTTCGAGTGGTTCTCTTCTCTGGATATCTTGATTGATTGGTGATGTAGCTAGTCCTTCTCAACCAAGGCTCCTACATATTTTAGCTAGTGCACAAAGAGACGATTTTCTTTTGGGCTGCAGGTTTGCCTCAAGATGGATTTTAATGTCTATCAAAAATACTTTGCTATTTAACATTCTATAAAAAGAATTTTAGCAAGTAGATTAAAAGCATAATTCGAAAATAATATTTTTAACACTTACTTCTCTTATTTAAATATTGCATTTTTTATTTTACATTGTCCAATTAAGGGTCTTATTAACATACCCCTTTGGATATTTCAGACTGAAAATATTTTACAGAAGTATCATGTTGGTTTAAATGCAATCGTATTCCTTCGATGTAAATTCATGTGTAGATGCATGAGTATGCGATATGTATGAGATGCATGACAAGAAATGAGACTATTTCTCTAGACGTTTCTCTCAACTAGATCTAAGAACTTGGGTCATTACACACTGTCTGAGGCTTGGTGGAGGGGAAGTAGAGGGCCAACCTCGACGGAGTGGTGACGTACACCGCATGGTTCATTTGGCGGGAACGCAACAGTAAGATTTTTGAGAACAAGTATACGTCTTTTTATGTTGTAGCTGAGTTGGTTAGGAGCGCCACGGCAGCTCGTGCGCTCGCTTTTGTTATAGTGGTTGATGACGACCTCGGCAGATCTGTCAGCTGGTAGCTTCACCTATGTAAAGTGACCTTTTCTTCTCCTTCTATACGATTGGGCAGCACTCCTGCCGGCTTTTCGAAAAGAAAGCAATTATTGAAAATTTATTGACAACGTATCTCATAGTTTATCAACAGGTCTATCCAACACTATGTTGCACTTAACAACATGACCTCGTTAATTATGACTTCCCCGTAACACTTTACTTTATGTCCCTGATAAAGAAAACATGAGCATATATAATTCATGAACCAATCCAAATGCCTTACTAGGGATCTAGGTTTGGTGTCTATAATTCCACAATGTAATTGTGTTTTCCTCTGAATCTTCTTATCGAGGGCATATTACAGTAATATCATAGCATATCATAAAAACTTTATTACTGATTTGTCACGGAAAGTTTTGTCACTTATTCGCGAAATTTGTCACGGATTAACCCCTAGTGACGACATTAGGGCGTCACAAGGTCTGTCACCGAAACCTCGTCACAGATTACAAAATAGTGACGCCACGACATTTTCGCGTCACGCATTATGGATCATCGGTGACGCGTTTTTCGTGTCACGTTGATGCAATGCATGACGGAAAGTTTTGTCATTGTTCATTCGTAAAATTTTCAACGATGAACGCAATGCGTGACAAAAATCGTGTCACTGATTGGTTCGTCAGCTGTTTTAGATCAGTCAAAGGTGCTGACCTGTCGGTCAATGAAGTTGACGTGGTTGTTTACATGGTTGTTTACGTGTCCGTTGACGTGGATGCTGACATGTGGCTGTTTAGGTGGCACTCAACGTGTCTGTTGACGTGTATGCTGACATGTGGGTCCATTCTCTGCTGACGTGGCATGACGTCAAATGGGTCCACAAAATGCTAACATGTGGGACCCACCGATTTGCTGACATGTGGGACCCACTGGTTTGCTGACATGTGGGACCCACCGTTTGCTGACGTGCGGATCCCACCGGTTGCTGACGTGTGGGTCCCATTGTTGTGAGGCCGCCATAATTTACGTCACATTTTCGTCACGGCGTTTTTCTCAAAAATTTAAAAAATGCACAAAAATTGAAAATTTCAAATGCGTTGAATATAACAAATGAACTGTATTTGTCTGATGACACTAGCAATTAGAGTACACGTTAAATGAATAAAATTACACATAAAATACGTAGGAAAGCTTGTCTGCATGAAGAACAATGTGCTATGTTCAGTTGGGCTGGGATGATTGCGACGAAGTCCGTAACCTAGTAGAGTATCCATTTCTTGCAGCTTCTTTTCAAATTCCGAAGTCTTCTATTCATGGGACTTCTGTAGAGCTTCAAGTTGTTCTTGATGCCTCCTTCTCGCTTCTTCAAATACCTCTTGTTGGGCCTTTAGTCTTGCCTCCATTTCATTTTTGTACCTTTCAGCTGCCTGTACTGATTGTTGCTCCTGATCTTCTAGCCTTTCTTCCAATTCTCTGATGCGTGAAGATGATATGCTAGACTTTCTGGATACAGATGACATACCCAAGCTTGTGAGGAATGTGCTCCTCGAGTTCTTATTTGCCAATTTTTCCTTGAGGACTTCTTCAACTATTTGCATATCTGTTTTTTTGGGCTCATGTTCTTGGTGTGGACCCATTTTTCTGCGTACCATCTCTACCTGCGGCATGATTAAAAAGCTTGTTTTCAGTACACTGTAATAAAAGTTTAACAAGGTTGATGCAATAAAATTAGGTAAATTTATTTACATATGCTTCTTCTGACTCCTTGGGTTGCTTCCCACTTCTCCAGCTCACAGCGCCTCCGTTCACCAAAAACACATAACCTGTCTGAGATTTCGAGTCATCTGGATCTGTGCAAAAAAAAACTTGCATCAACGTAACCTGTTACGCCAAGTTCTTCTTCACATCCTCCATAGACAAGAAACATTTCATTGGTCCTCTTAAGATACTTCAAGATGTTCTTCACAACTGTCCAATGATCCTTGTCAGGATTACTTTGGAACCAGCTCGTCAAGCTAAGAGCCAGTGCAACGTCGGGTCGAGTACTCAGCATGGCATACATGATGGATCCTATGGCTGAAGCATAGGGAATAGACATCATCTCTCTTATATCAGCCGATGCTAGACACTGAGCCGTGCTCAATGGTTTACCTTTCACTACAGGCAAGAACCCCTTCTTCGCCTGATCCATTCTGAACCTCTTTAGAATCTTATCCAGGTAAGTACCCTAACTTAACGCTAATAGGCGATTGGATCTATCTCTAATATAAATTTTAATGCCTAATACGTAATCAGCTTCTCCTAGGTCCTTCATAAAAAAATTACTGTTTAAATATTCTTTCACACTGTTCACAAGATTCACATTATCCCCAATCAGTAATATATCATCCACATATAGTACTAGGAATGCAACTGAGCTCCCACTCATTTTCATGTAAATGCAGGTCTCTTCAGCATTTTGGACAAATCCAAAACCTTTGATCACTTAATCATCAAAGCGAAGATTCCAGCTCTGAGATGCTTGCTTCAGTCCATAAATGGAACGTTGAAGCTTGCATACCTTACTAGCATCCTTTTGATTGACAAAACCCTCCGGTTGTACCATATACAACTCTTTCTCAATTTAGCCATTTAGGAACGTGGTTTTGACATCCATCTGCCATATCTCATAATCGAAATATGCAGCAATTGCTAGTAAAACCCGAATAGACTTAAGCATCCCTACGGGTGAAAAAGTTTCATCATAGTCAACTCCTTGAATTTGTCAAAAACCCTTTGCGACAAGTCGAGCTTTATAGACGGTCACATTATCGTCAGCATCTGTCTTTTTTCTTAAATATCCATTTATTCTCGACGGCCTTGCGCCCTTCGGGAATATCCACCAAACTCCACACTTTGTTGTCATACATGGATCCTAATTCGGATATCATGGCTTCAAGCCATTTCTCGGACTCGGGTCCTTCCATAGCCTCTTTGTAGTTCGTAGGTTTGTCTTGATCAATCATCGTGATGGTGCAAACAAGATTATCATACCATTCAGGAGTGGTACGTGGTTTTGTAGACATACGAGGTAAAATAGGTGCATCGACATTTGCTCCCACTACATCTGTGGAGGACGTTTTCGGAACATCTTTCGTTGCGCCACTCGGAATTTCGAGTTTAGGATCAACTATCTTGTCGAGCTCTATTTTCCTCCCACAAACACCTTTAGCGAGAAACTCTTTCTCGAGAAAAGTACCGTTCTTAGCGAAAACGTTTTGCCCTCGGTTTTGTTGTAGAAGGTGTATCCAATAGTCTCTTTTGGATATCCTACAAAAACGCATTTCTCCGCTTTCGGCTCGAGTTTGTCAGGCTGTAGTTTCTTAACGGAAGCCTCACAACCCTAAACCTTCAGGAACGATGGTGGCTCTAGGTCAATAGTGCCAGAAACAATGCTTGTACGTCACACGTCAGTTGGGAACCCCAAGAGGAAGGTATGATGAGTGCAGCAGTAAGTTTTCCCTCAGTATGAAACCAAGGTTTAATCGGACCAGTAGGAAAACGAGGTTTGCTTCGAAGGTGTTGGTGAAGGAGTGTAGTGCGGCGCAACACCAGGGATTCCGGTGCCAACGTGGAACCTGCACAACACAATCAAATTACTTTGCCCCAACTTAACAGTGAGGTTGTCAATCTCACCGGCTTGCTGAAAACAAAGGGTTAAACGTATCGAATGGAAAATGATGTTTGTTTGCATAAAACAGTAGAGAACAATGATTGCAGTAGATTGTATTTCAGATGTAAAAGAATGGACCGGGGTCCACAGTTCACTAGTGGTGTCTCTCCAATAAGATAACTAACATGCTGGGTAAACAAATTACAGCTGGGCAATTGACAATTGATAAGTGCATATAACATGCATGTGTGAGCTGTGGTGTCTACTATGAGATTCATTTGGGCATTACGACAAAGTACATAGACCGCTATCCAGCATGCATCTATGCCTAAATAGTCCACTTTCCGGTTAACATCCGTACCCCTTCCAGTATTAAGTTGCAAGCAACAGACAATTGCATTAAGTAATGTGCGTAATGTAAACAATACATTCATCCTTGAATAAAGCATTGCTGTTTTACCCCTAGTGGCAACAACACATCTACAACCTTAGAACTTGCTGTCACTATCCCAGGTTAAATAGAGGTTGAACCCAACTATCATGCATAAATACCCCCTCTTGGAGTTACAAGTATTCACGTGGCCAAGGCTTCAACAAGTAACGGAGAGCATGCAAGATCACAAATGACATAGACATGATAATATAATATTCAGCTCCACATAGGTATCAATATAAGTCAGATCCCAGCAAACACAACATGTAGCATTACAATAAGATGATCTTGATCATGATAGGCAGCTCACAAGATCTAAACATGATGGCACAAGTGGAGAAGACAACCATCTAGCTACTGCTATGGACCCATAGTCCAAGGATGAACTACTCACGCATCACTCCGGAGGCGGGCATGGCGATGTAGAGCCCTCCGGTGATGATTCCCCTCTCCGGCAGGGTGCCGGGAAGAGCTTCAGAAACCCCCCGAGTTAGGGTTGACGACGGCGGCGGCAGCGAATATGTTCTGGATGAAAGGCTCGGTGTTTTAGGGTTTTCGCGTCTCGGGGAATAAATAGGCGAAGGGGCGATGTCGGCGGACCCCCGAGGGGCCCAAACCACCAGGGGCGCGGCTGGGCCCACTGCCGCGCCGGTGTGGTTTGGCCACCTCGTGGCTCTCTTCGTCTCTCCTTCGGACTCCGTGTACGTGCTGGAAAAATAGGGACTGGCCTTTTGTTTCGTGCAATTCCGAGAATATTTCCAGAAGTAACTTTCTGAAACCAAAAACAGCAGAAAACAGGGAACTGGCACTGTGGCATCTTGTTAATAGGTTAGTCCCAGAAAATGCATAAAAGTGATACGAAGTGTATATAAAACATGTAGCAAATGGTATAATATAAGCATGGAACAGCAGAAATTATGGATACGTTGGAGACGTATCAAGCATCCCCAAGCTTAGTTCTACTCGTCCTCGAGTAGGTAAAACGATAACAACAAATAATTTCTGAGGAGACATGCTTTCACACAATCTTGATCAATATATTGCAAGGCTCATGTCATGAATGAAGTGACTCAAAGCAATGATCTATAGTTTGCTAACAAATAGATAAAGAGTAAACAATGAATCATATAAGCAAAAACTTTTCATGAATAGTACTTTCAAGACAAGCATCAAAAAGTTTTGCATAAGAGGTAACTCATAAAGCAATAGATTCAAAGTAAAAGGCATTGAAGCAACACAAAGGATGATTAAGTTTCAGCATTTGCTTTCAACTTGTAACATGTATATCTCATGGATAGTTGTCAACATAAAGCAATATAACAAGTGCAATAAGTAAATATGTAAGAATCAATGCACACAAAGTTGACACAAGTGTTTGCTTCTAAGATAGAAAGGAGTAGGTAAACTGACTCAACATAAAGTAAAAGATAGGCCCTTCGCAGAGGGAAGCAGGGATTAAATCATGTGCTAGAGCTTTTTAAGTTTTCGAAAGCATATAGAGAGCACAAAATAAGTATTTGAGAGGTGTTTGTTGTTGTCAACGAATGGTAGTGGGCACTCTAACCCCCTTGTCAACCAGACTTTCAAAGAGCGGCTCCCATGAAGGACGTTATTCTACCAGCAAGGTAGATCATCCCTCTTCTCTTTTGTTTACACATGTATTTTAGTTTCTTTATAGATGACACTCCTCCCAACCTTTTGCTTACACAAGCCATGGCTAACCGAATCCTCGGGTGCCTTCCAACATTCACATACCATGGAGGAGTGTCTATTGCAAAATTAAGTTGCTTACTGATAAATCAGGGCAAAACATGTGAAGAGAATTATTAATGAAAGTTGTAATTAATTGGGGCTGGGCACCCCGTTGCCAGCTCTTTTTGCAAATTATTGGATAAGCGGATGTATATGCCACTAGTCCAGGTGAAAGTCTGTCAGAAGTAAATGACAAGATTGAAAGATAAAACACCACATACTTCCTCATGAGCTATAAAACATTGACACAAATAAGGAGTAATAAAGTTTTGAATAGTTTAAAGGTAGCACATGAAATATTTACTTGGAATGGCAGGAAATACCACATAGTAGGTAGGTATGGTGGACACAAATGGCATGGGTTTTGGCTCAAGTTTTGGATGCACGAGAAGCATTCCCTCTCAGTACAGAGTTTAGGCTAGCAAGGTTGTTTGAAGCAAACACAAGTATAAACCGGTACAGCAAGAATCACATAAAAACATATTGCAAGTATTATAAGACTCTACACTGTCTTCCTTGTTGCTCAAACATTTTACCAGAAAATATCTAGACCTTAGAGAGAACAAATATGCATCCCAAGTCTCAACAAGCTCTACGGTAGTTCTCCACTACTAGGCTTTAACTACATGATGCAAGAGCTTAAACATGATCTACTTGAGAGCTCAAAACAATTGCAAAGCATCAAATCAAAACAAGACAATGATCTACAAGAATGCATATGTCTTTTCCAATACCAACTACTACATGTAGCATTTTCTTTCTTCCAAACAAACACCAATAAATTTAAACATAAACTCTCCAAATGATAATATAATGCAGCAAGAGAGTATTTATAAACAAGTGCTAACAGCTCGAAGAGATGCATGAAAAACAGGAGCTAAAAGCACTGCAGTAGCTAGTTAAGAATACTCAACAAATATAAGTGAAGAACATGAGTATTCACATGAAAAAGCGGAGCGTGTCTCTCTCCCACACAAGGATTGCTAGGATCCGAATTTATTCAAACAAAAACAAAAATAAAAACACACAGACGCTCCAAGTAAAGCGCATAAGATGTGAAAGAATTAAAATATAGTTTCACTAGAGATGACCTGATAAGTTTGTTGATGAAGAAGGGGATGCCTTGGGCATCCCCAAGCTTAGACGCTTGAGTCTCTCTGAATATGGTTGGGATGAACCACGGGGGCATCCCCAAGCTTAGGCTTTTCACTCTTCTTGATCACATAATATCACCCTTCTCGCTTGATCCTTGAAAACTTCCTTCACACCAAACTCAAGACAGTTCTCATTAGAGGGTTAGTGCATAATCAAAAATTCTCATATTCTGTAATGATACAATCAATCCCAAAGCTTCTGGACATTAGCTACAGCCACCAATGCTTTGTGGAGCAAAGAAATCCACACAAACACAGTAAAAGAGCGAATGCAAAACAAAAGGCAGAATCTGTCAAAAACAGAACAGTCTGGAATGACGAATTTTTTCGAGGCACTTAAGTTGCTCAGATGGATCTGGCCTAAAATAATGAAAGTTGCGTACATATCTCAGGAATATGCGTGATTTTTCTCAGAATTTTTTGAATTTTCTACAGGGAGATAAGCTCAAATCCGTGACAGCTAAAAATCTGTCACTGCGCAGAAATCCAAATCTTGCATCAACTTTCAATATAGAACTTTACTTGGCACAACATTGCGATAAAATAAAGATACAAAGGAGTTGCTACAGAAGTAACAAAACTCCTTGAGAAAAACTAAAAATAAAAGATAAAGGGTTGCCTCCCTAAAGCGCTTTCTTTAATGCCTTTAGCTAGGCTAAAAGATTTTAATGATGCTCTCATAGGAATAGAACTTGAAAAACAAAAGAGAGCATCAAGAGGCAAATATCAAACGCATTTAAGTCTAACCCACTTTCTATGCAAGGGAACCTTGTAACAAAATAAATTATTGAAGCATAAAGCAACTAGCATAGAAAGATGAAACAAGTACAACTTCAAAACTTTCAACATAAAGAGAGGTGTTTTAGTGACTTGAAAACTTTTATAACCATATTTTCCTCTCTCATAATAACTTTCAGTAGCATCATGAACAAACTCAACTATATAACTATCACATAAAGCATGCTTTTCATGATCTACAAACACATAATTTTTATTAAGTTCAAAAACAGTGGGGTCATTAAACCCACTTTTGACAATAGTAGTATAATAAATATCATTAGGCAATATAGGACCATCATCAAGAGCATTATCATATATAGCATTAGGGAGCCATTGTTTTATTTCTGAAATTTCGTTTTCTTGAGTCAAGGAGCTTGTTACGTAAAATTTATCAAAAGGAGATATTTCAAAAGAATCATGGCATTCAACAATATAACACTCTTCCTCCTTAGGTAGGCATGGAGGGCAATTAAATAGTGTAAGAGTTGAAGAGTTACTGTCATTAGAAGGTAGATCCTCCTTTTGTTCTTCACTCTCCTCCTCTTTTTCATCCAATGAGATCACAGTTTCAGCAATTTCCTCTTCCTCAGGTTCCTGCAAGGCACAAGTTTCATCTTTTTGAGGAAACATCCTCTCAAGATGTTCAGTAATGTAAGAATTATTATCCTTGTAGGTATCACAACAATATTTAAGTATGGCAATACATTCAGATTTATAAGGGGCATCAGTTTTATGTTCAAGATAAGAACTAATTTCAAGGGCACCCTTAAAAACAATAAACTCTTCAATTTGTTCAAGATTACCAAAATCATAGTTTCCTTTAGCATAGGCAGCCAAGGTTTCATTATCAGTATACTCACATTGGAAAGGGAGATGTTTGTGCCTTCTATAGCAAAGAGATTCATTAAAGCAGTAGGATTCATCATATGTAGAACACAAGTTCTTAGCAAAACCATTCAATCTTCTTATTTGTTCCCATAGATGTTTTCCTTTTGAGAAAGCGGTAATTCTTATAACGAGACCCAGTTTCATAGAGATAAGACATTGAAAACAACTAGTCATAATAGTAATTCGAAATAAAAAGGAACTAATTTTTTTGTGTTTTTGATAAAGAGAGCAAACAAGACTAAATAAAAATAAACTAAGCAAGACAAATAACAAAGTAAAAGATTGGGTGAGAGACTCCCCTTGCAGAAGCAATTCGGTTTTCCCCGGCAACGGCGCCAGAAAACGTGTTGGTGGCTCTAGGTAATAGTGCCAGAAACAATGCTTGTACGTCACACGTCAGTTGGGAACCCCAAGAGGAAGGTATGATGAGTGCAGCAGTAAGTTTTCCCTCAGTATGAAACCAAGGTTTAATCGGACCAGTAGGAAAACGAGGTTTGCTTCGAAGGTGTTGGTGAAGGAGTGTAGTGCGGCGCAACACCAGGGATTCCGGTGCCAACGTGGAACCTGCACAACACAACAAATTACTTTGCCCCAACTTAACAGTGAGGTTGTCAATCTCACCGGCTTGCTGAAAACAAAGGGTTAAACGTATCGAATGGAAAATGATGTTTGTTTGCATAAAACAGTAGAGAACAATGATTGCAGTAGATTGTATTTCAGATGTAAAAGAATGGACCGGGGTCCACAGTTCACTAGTGGTGTCTCTCCAATAAGATAACTAACATGCTGGGTAAACAAATTACAGCTGGGCAATTGACAATTGATAAGTGCATATAACATGCATGTGTGAGCTGTGGTGTCTACTATGAGATTATAACATCCGAGATTTTAACCTTACCTGAGATGCTACCGCGCTACAACAAATTCTATCAAGTCCGGAGATTATTATTTGAAGTTATGTGACGTGCTCAATGAAGTAGAGGTGCTACGCCCCCCCCATACTCGTCGCTTAATAGTACCTGAAACCGAATGAAACACAAGAATGAGTATAAAAATACTCAGCAAGTAAAATACAGAACCATCAGAATAATAATCCCATTGTGCCAGGTACATATCTAGGGGTTACCAATTTTCAACATCCTACATCACTGAACCCAAACAGGACCACCTGAAAATACTGACAATCTCTTTATGAACTAGAAGACTGAAACCGAATATCTGAATATGAGACCGAAACTGAACATCTGAATATGAAACTGAATATCTGAATATGTAACTGAAACTGAACATCTGAATATGTCGCCCGGACTAGCCACGAGCTGACAGTTCTCACCGAACTCTATCGGAGTAGCCACTCGGGACAGTCTCTCACCGGACTAACAGAAAGGGTGAATATGTCGCCCGGACTAGCCCACGAGCTGACAGTTCTCACCGAACTCTATCGGAATAGCCACTCGGGACAGTCTCTCACCGGACCGACAAGAAAGGTTAGCCCTCGGACTAGCTCACAAGCTGACAGTTCTCACCGAACTCTATCGGAGTAGCTACTTGTGAACATTTGCTCACCGAGTTAGCTATTGAAGTTAAGAAAGTGAAATATCTGTGAACATGGACGAAGGAACCGAATCGAACGAACTGAATAAGTATGAAGTAAACCAGCGGAACAAGGGATCTTAATCAGTGAGAGCAATCAGTTGAACCGTCACACAATGGACGAACATAGAGAACAAGGGTTCGTCATGCACTTGCCTTAACTTCAACGTTCAACAGAAGTATTATTATTATCAACACCGTAAATCCTCACACCTGTTGATGAAATCACTCTCAAAAATGCTAAACACGGTATGGTAACAAATATACTTCAAATCGTGTCTAGCGCCTGATGTTCTACCCAACTAATTATCAGAAAGACATTCACGTATTTATACTCATAAACAGAGCAGGCTTCAAAAATAAATAATCACCGGATGGAGTGCATTTTCCCTAGCGATAAAGGCTGCTCCAAGGCTTATGCACGTGTACCAAAAATATTACATGAAACAGACTTCTATAAAGAAGCCAGGATGTGCAAACTACCAGATTCGATTAGGATACAGAAGTAATCAGAACTTGCTAATCCCAACTTGTACTCAGATTTGTAAAACAGGTCCATACGGAGACGATAATAAATAGAACTTGCTAGCATCAACTAGTGTTGTAGAGCAGATCATCAGGAATTAAGTGGTTTGTACACGTGCTTGAATAGGCAGCAGATTTCCTTCAATCGTGCATACCCTCGACCAGACTGCCGTTTGATTAGCCTCAACATAATACGCTGATAGATCTAGCCATACCAGGAATTTCTAGACTGAAACGAGGTACTACAATTAACCACGCACAGATCGACTCAGATGGCTCACTGGGGAATAAACTGCAGGACCAGATGGAAGAAAGCAAACCGATCAAGGAAGGAGCAGCACCTCTAGCACAGTGTGGTCTTGGACTTCAGATCAGTGCGTCGGGGGCTCCGGCGAGGCTCCTGTCGGCAGCTGCTTTTCAGCTTGTGGCGATGGAGATTGGCGGCCCTGGCGACCTTTGATGCGGCGGAGGCAACAGGGCAGTGTGGAGACGGTGTGCGGCGGATGAACTAGGGCATCTGGTGGGGAATTCAGTGAAGAAGTTGGAAGGAGGAAGGAGGAGGCGCCATGGATAGAGATGAGCGGTTGTGGAAGGAAAGAGGCAGAGGGCTGCCTTGGAGATCAGGATGAGCTCCTCCCGTGTGGAGGAAGAGATAAAGGTCCGCTGTACTTTTTTTTATAAAAATTAAATATGCTTTCGAAACACCCCTTAAACCGTATCCTTTAATTGATAAATCCCTCAAAGATGCATCTGTCGTCCGATTTGGGCAAATAAGTAGTCCATTTCCATTGTCTCGACGAGCCCGATTGAACCATGGACTCGGATGTTTGAGAAGAGTCTTGCTTTGAAAGGTCACAAGAAGATGGCCATAAAAGAGGTAATTTCACGGTACTATCTTAGAATAAAAGAGTACTCCACGATAGAATGTCTCGGAGAGATGCCAAAATCAAGAATGACGGATAAAATGGTCTTCAGGGTGATGCCAAGAATCTCGATGAGAATATCCAATAAATTACGGGGTATTACAGAGATTCATTTGGGCATTACGACAAAGTACATAGACCGCTATCCAGCATGCATCTATGCCTAAATAGTCCACTTTCCGGTTAACATCCGTACCCCTTCCAGTATTAAGTTGCAAGCAACAGACAATTGCATTAAGTAATGTGCGTAATGTAAACAATACATTCATCCTTGAATAAAGCATTGCTGTTTTACCCCTAGTGGCAACAACACATCTACAACCTTAGAACTTGCTGTCACTATCCCAGGTTAAATAGATGTTGAACCCAACTATCATGCATAAATACCCCCTCTTGGAGTCACAAGTATTCACGTGGCCAAGGCTTCAACAAGTAACGGAGAGCATGCAAGATCACAAATGACATAGACATGATAATATAATATTCAGCTCCACATAGGTATCAATATAAGTCAGATCCCAGCAAACACAACATGTAGCATTACAATAAGATGATCTTGATCATGATAGGCAGCTCACAAGATCTAAACATGATGGCACAAGTGGAGAAGACAACCATCTAGCTACTGCTATGGACCCATAGTCCAAGGATGAACTACTCACGCATCACTCCGGAGGCGGGCATGGCGATGTAGAGCCCTCCGGTGATGATTCCCCTCTCCGGCAGGGTGCCGGGAAGAGCTTCAGAAACCCCCCGAGTTAGGGTTGACGACGACGGCGGCAGCGAATATGTTCTGGATGAAAGGCTCGGTGTTTTAGGGTTTTCGCGTCTCGGAGAATAAATAGGTGAAGGGGCGATGTCGGCGGACCCCCGAGGGGCCCAAACCACCAGGTGGCGCGGCTGGGCCCACTGCCGCGCCTGGGTGTGGTTGGCCACCTCGTGGCTCTCCTTCGTCTCTCCTTCGTACTCCGTGTACGTGCTGGAAAAATAGGGACTTGGCCTTTTGTTTCGTGCAATTCCGAGAATATTTCCAGAAGTAACTTTCTGAAACCAAAAATAGCAGAAAACAGGGAACCGGCACTGTGGCATCTTGTTAATAGGTTAGTCCCAGAAAATGCATAAAAGTGATACGAAGTGTATATAAAACATGTAGCAAATGGTATAATATGAGCATGGAACAGCAGAAATTATGGATACGTTGGAGACGTATCAAACGACAACTTGGGTTTCTTGACATGCCATATCTCATACGGTTTCGTTTCTATGGATTTGGATGGTGCCCTATTTAAAATGAATGCGGCTGTTTCTAACGCATATCCCCAAAACGATACGGGCAAGTCGGTAAGAGACATCATAGACCGCACACTATCCAATAAAGTGCGATTACGTCGCTCGGACACACCATTGCGTTGTGGTGTTCCAGCTGGCGTTAATTGTGGTACAATGCCACAAGCCTTCAGATGTGTGCAAAACTCAAAACTCAAATACTCGCCACCTCGATCTGATCGAAGGTGCTTGATTTTCTTGCTAAGTTGATTTTCCATTTCACTCTGAATTTTTTTGAACTTTTCAAATGTTTCAGACTTGTGTTTCATCAAGTAAATATACCCATATCTACTCAAATCATCAGTGAAAGTGACGAAGTAACGATATCCATTGCGTGTCGAGACACTCATTGGTCCACACACATCTGTATGTATGGCTCCCAATAAGTCCGACGCCCGCTCCATCATACCGGAGAATGGAGTCTTAGTCATCTTGCCCATCGGGCATGGTTCGCATGTGTCAAGAGATTCAAAATCTAGTGACCCCAAAAGTCCATCAGAATGGAGCTTCTTCATACGCTTATCATCACTACGCTTAATCCTTTTGGCATCTATGTTATGGACATGAGTACTACTATTGAGATCCAACAAGAATAAACCATTGCGCTCGGGTGCATGACCATAAAAGATATCATTCATAGAAATAGTACAACCATTTGTAACTGACTTAAATGAATAACCGTCTTGCAACAAGCAATACCCACTTATAATGTTTATACTCAATGCCGGTACAAAATAACATTTATTCAAAATCAAAACTAATCCCCATGGAAGATGGTGAGGGAGAGTGCCGACAACCACCACGTCAACTCTTCCTTCGCCAGGCGCCGTTTATTCCGCAACTCCTCCTGAGAATTACAAATGTGAGCAACAGAACCGGTATCGAATACCCAGGTGCTACTCCGGGTGCCATTAAGGTAAACATCAATAACATGTATATCACATATACCTTTCTCTTTTTCGGCACTCTTTTGCTGGCCTTCTTGTCTTCTAGGTACTTGGGGCAGTTGCGCTTCCGGTGACCATCGCCTTTGCAGTAGAAGCATTCAACGCCAGGTTTGTATGCCTTGGAAGTGGCGACAATTTTGCCATTCTTTGTCTTGGCGCCAAATTTCTTAAATTCCACGGTCTTGTTGACTGTCAACACCATGTGCTTCATTTTGATATCCACCTCAGCAGTTTTGAGCATCTTGAACACTTCGGGCAGGGATTTCGACATCCCCTGTGTGTTGTAATTCTCGACAAAATCATTGTAGCTAGGGGCAGTGACTGCAGCACCCTATCAACCACTACCTCGCCTGGAATCTTGCATTCTAGATCGTTTAGGAGTTGAACGCAGTCAAACATTTTGTCTACGTGCTCACTCATACTGCTATGCTCTTCCATGTCGGCTGAGAAGAACAGCTCTGTAGCTTTATACCTCTCAGTCTTGACTTGTGGTGCAAAAACCGTCTTGAGACTAGTGATTATCTCATAAGCACTCATCCTCTCAAAATGCTTCTGTAGGTCAGCCTCCATGGAATAGAGCATGCCACTCTTAACAAAAACGGAATCGTCCGCCTTGGACTGATAGACCTTCTTATCATCCTCAAAGGCGGAATCTGCTGGCTTATCACCTATTGCGGCCTCTAAAACGTAGGCCACCTTGTGGGGAGTGAGGAGGATCCTAAGGTTGCGGAACCAGGCCATGAAATTGGACTCGTTGGTCTTAAGCTTTTCTTTCTCAAGGAACATGCTAGGTTAAAGGTGGGGCGAGACATCTACAATGGAATTTGCAAAAACATTAAGACTAAGTTCATAATACGGGTTCAAAGTTTTATAAAATAAACTACATGAACTTCCACTCAAACGGACATCCCTCACTTCGTTTAGCGATTACACGATCCTACTCCACTATACTACCCCGATCGTCACGACCGACAACATAGCTTCAAAGATAGACATCGCTATGTCAATCACATCACCCATGTGACTCGTGCTTAACCTTTCGGTCACTGTGTTCCGAGGCCATGTTTATACATGCTCGGCTCGCCAAATTGACCTCTTGCGTATTTGCAGTGCAACATGGCTTACACCCACCGTATGCGAACGCTGAGATGTGTAGCACCCGATCGTCACGACCTGCTTCATAACGGAGAACTTTCTAGATGGCGCACGCTAAAGGGAGAACACTAATATTGGAATTTAAGAGGGATCATCTAATATTGCTACCGCCGTAATAACATTACAATATAGATGCACACAACAACAATAATAACATCAAATGTAATGCTATGTGATATGGCCTTCGCGCCTTGATCTCCATCGGGCGCGCCGACACAGCACCAGGTCCATGGCGCCTCCATGTTGATAGTTTAAAAATTAAAACCTACCTCGACCATATCATATGCCCCTGCAAAATAAAGTTAGATGCTTTCTACTTTATCTTTTGCATATTTTACGTGGCTTTAGGGCTTTCGTAAAAGAACCGTTTCTTACCTACGAACCCTAGAAGCACAACACCGATCAGATAATCGTCTGTTTCATATCCCTTTAGGGCCCTCCATTGAAAATGCTAAGGCCATCTATTGAGAGAGAGACAGAAACTCACCGTCCGCATATATGGTACAAGCTATATGTCAGTTGCGGAACCAGTCTCGCGTAAGCGTACGCGTAAGGTCGATCCGGGCCGCTTCATCAACTCAATGCCGACGGCAAGAGCAAGTGCACGTGAGAGGGTAACAATTATAAAAACGATGCCCTCATAAACATGAGTTCTAACCGTACTACTACATCTACGCATAGATTGGCTCTGATACCACTGTTGGGTTACGGTGCAGAAAACAAAAAATTTCCTAACACGATAACTGATAGAACATGATACCCTTGTAGATCGAAAGCGTTACGTTCGCGAGAACGTTGACGATGAAGAAGGGCGGCGCCGACCTCAAGGTCGTGTAGTCGTACCGGCGACTAGTGCCGCAAGAGCAGCAACTCGTAGCTCCACACACGTACGATGTAGACGACGACTCCCGATCTCCGGTCCGGCGAAGCAGCAGAAGATGAAGATTTGGACCGAAGTTCCAGACGGCACGGCGGCATGCGTATTGTGGAGAAGACTCTCTACTCGTGCACAACTCCAAAAGGGAACCACGGTTGAGGAGAGAGAAGAGAGAGAAATTGGTGTACCTCAAAGGCCATGGGGGCACCCCTATATAAAGGAGGTGGACGGCTGCCTGGCTTGGTGGCTAGGCAGTATGGGACTAAACTCCCACACCAGACGCACCACCAAGGGCTGCGCCGACCTAGGTGGGCCCCTTGTGGCCCACCCGGCCAGCCCTCCATGCGGTTCCCCCAAAGGGGGGAATTCCGCCCCCCATGGGCCTTTGACCTCTGGTCAAGGCCCATTTAAGGTGGGCTGCCACTTAAATTCGAATTAAATAAAAATAAAATATATTTAATCATTAATTACTTTAATTAATATTAAATACACATTATTTAATTTATTTGAACCCCGAAACACCTTTCGTTGCCCTCCGAACTCCATCGGATATGTCCCGGAACGTTTCCGGTTCTCTTCTCTATTTTGTCTTCGGTGCAAAGTTATTCCTAAGAGTCGTCTACCCTTAAGTGTGTCACCCTACTGTTCGGGATCACTCTAAACATGATGGAGACGCTTCTCCGAACAATGACCAACAGCGAGATCTAGAAACCCATGATGGCCCCTGTGCGTTCCACGATTATATTTGTCGCTCGAACCTAGAGTATCTATCCGTTGCGTGGACTGGCAAATTCCGCTCTTGATGCATACACCTCAACCTATGCCTTCGGAAACCTGATAGAGACACCTTTATGATCACACATTTACATGAGACGTTTGATGCAGTCAAGGTAACTTCCAGAGATAGTGATTATGTATCATCTCACGGTCAAAGGTTCTGGGTACTACGTCTTTCTGTATATTGGGTGAGTCTATCACATTGTTCATCTAACAATATGACTCCATTATCAATTAGCATAAACGTCCATGATCAGGAAACCTTCATCATCTGTTGATCACAATGGACTTGTAAGAGGCTACTAGGGACCTGATTGTTTACATACCACACGTGTATCAATGTTTCCGCTTAATACAGTTATAGCATGGTATAAAACATATTATGAACAAATCGAGATATGACAAATAAAATATCTTTATTAATTGACTCTAGGGCATATCTCCTTCACTTAGCAACAACGATTTCGAGTGCTTCTCCGTGGTCCGCACGATTCTCTCCGAGCACCCTGGCTCTGTCCGCCGGTTCACCTTTCACTCCATCCGTCTGCACAAAGCGAAGAAGAAGTTCGCCAAAGAAGCAACACAGTTCGAGAGCTGGTTTCACTCCCCAGTTCTTGTGGGCCTTTAGGAGCTCAACATCAGCTTCCGCCTCTTGACCCGCAAAAAAAAGAGCTACTAGCTACCAGCATCTGTGGTTGCCACTGCACCAACACTTGTCATGGCCAAAATTAGCTTCTGTGAGTTCCCAGTGGAGATAGCTTCCTCGTTGGTCTTTCCCTTGCTCAAGGTACTCAGGACCGGCCCAAATACAAATTAGGCCCGGGGCAAACTAAATATTATAATTTGTACTAAAAGTTTGTACTAAAATTTTATACCTTTCTATTTTTTTCTTCATATTTTAGTATTAATGATAAAAACTCTAAATTTATATTATTTATTTGCAATATTTACCATATAAAAATCTCTCAATTTTAGTTTGTAATGGTCCTTGATATACAGTTAAATTGATTATGTTCAAACAAAGTAGCTTGTGATAAAGTTAAATTGTAGTTTAGAATAAAATTTTCTTCTCGTGTTATGTTTATGCAATTGCATAAACTATTTATTTTACAAATATTTATGATAGATAAATATTATGACCTAACAAATATATTAATAATATTTCTAGCATATGACTTGGTAACCAAATTTACAGAAACTTCTAGAAAATAAATTAAGCTATTGTCATGATTATGTACTGATATTTTCTAGGTAATGTATCTTATAAGTTAGGTGGGATCATTAATAAATTAGAAATTTTGTTCTTCCCACCTTTATTTCAATAGATCACTTGTAGTTATAATATACATACAATTTATTTCCGTGCCTGCAATGTCGCGTTTTATCATCTAGTTTATACGAGTGCCCCCACCCCCGCTAGTGTCGAAATAAAATGTCTTGTATGAAACTAAACACGAAAATCTTGATAATTAGATTTTAGTACGAACTAATGAACATGTTGTTGCCATTATGATTATTTGCTCATACATGATACAAGGTTGATGATATAAAGTACGAATTTTGTTTTTATAATATATTCAACAATGATGTTTTAGGTGTAATAAATGATAGCAATAGTAGTGACTAATATATTTACTATTTAGGCCCTCGTCCTCTCGGGCAAGGGCGGTCGCCCTGTTTTACTATCTGGCTGCCCAGTCTTGGCTTCAATCTATCTACATGGGCTTAATAAAGTGGGTTGCTTCCGTATTAGCTCGCCAATCTTAGGTGTGTGGCTCTCTGCTGCCGCTTTTCAGTCAAACGGGAATCGATCATCGAGGATGCCCCTTGCCTTGAAAGGTTGTTCCTATCTTCTCCGTAGGAAAGTGGGGATACTTTCTGTGTATTTAAGGTATGAGTGAAAGGCACCAGAGGTCACGAAGTTGCGCGAAAAGTAAGGATTGGTCATCAAGTTGAAAAACCTCAAACGAGGTCACGGAGTTGTGGAGTAGTCAATTTTTGGTCATTCCGTCACGGTGGGCATCAAGTTGCTGACGTGGCAGTGTGTTTTTTTTATAAAAAACACCTTGAACTTTTATATATTCTAATTGTTAGGTCCTTCTCCGGGCATGAAAGGCACCAGAGGTCACGAAGTTGCGCGAAAAGTAAGAATTGGTCACCAAGTTGAAAAACCTCAAAACGAGGTCACGAAGTTGTGGAGTAGTCAATTTTTGGTCATTCCGTCACGGTGGGCGTCAAGTTGCTGACGTGGCAGTGTGTTTTTTACAAAAAATACCTTGAACTTTTATATATTCTAATTGTTAGGTCCTTCTCCATATTTATTTTCGAGCTGCTCGCCGTGGATGATTCTTGGACGCGGCCTACATTGCCTGATCTAGCGTTTCAAATCCAACACCGCGCTGTGGGCCGTGGCAGAGCTAGGGAACGCCGCGGGTGCCGGCCGGGAAGCCATACTCCGGACAGGTCGCCACGGGTGCCGGCCGGTAAATATGGAGAAGGACCTAACAATTAGAATATATAAAAGTTCAAGGTGTTTTTTTTGTAAAAAAAATACACTGCCACGTCAGTAACTTGACGCCCACCGTGACGGAATGACCAAAAAATGACTACTCCACAACTTCGTGACCTCGTTTTGAGGTTTTTCAACTTGGTGACCAATCCTTACTTTTCACGCAACTTCGTGACCTCTGGTGCCTTTCATGCCCGGAGAAGGACCTAACAATTAGAATATATAAAAGTTCAAGGTGTTTTTTGTAAAAAAACACACTGCCACGTCAGCAACTTGACGCCCACCGTGACGGAATGACCAAAAATTGACTACTCCACAACTTCGTGACCTCGTTTTGAGATTTTTCAACTTGATGACCAATCTTTACTTTTCGCGCAACTTTGTGACCTCTGGTGCCTTTCACTCTTAAGGCACCTAGACTGGAAATACTGGGCCCTTTGTCATCCCTCTTATCTGAAATCGAGATTGCTGATACAGTCTTCAAGGTAGCAATAGCGGCTCTTGCTCTTTACTATTGCATGCCACAATTTTACATCCATAATTTCCTTATGTCAATTGCTTTCTTTAGGGTTTAACTCCATCCACATTGACGAACACAATAAGCAGCGTCAAGGTTTTGGCTCTTGCAATTATCTGTACCTGATCTAAAGGTTGTTCTTGATGTCTTACGGTGTTTCCCGTGCTTGGAAAAGTTGTACTTCACTGTGAGTACTCGTCTTTCCATAAATGTCAAATTTATAACTGATTTGTTTGACATATACGATCTAGTCTAGGTATTGAATAACTTTAATATTTGTCTCTTCTTTACTTTTCCAGCGTACTATGAAGGAAAATGTGCGTCAGCATGATCCAATAGGTCAAGTCACAGGCCTTGAGACTCACTTAAAAGAACTGATGATGACACATTATGAGGGCGATGAGCACGATGTTTCTTTTGTCAAGTTCTTTGTTTTGAACGCCTATGTACTAAACAAAATAAAACTTAGAGTCGTCGAGAAGATTGACAACCGCTGGGTAGCTGATCAACATAACCTGCTGGAAGTAGGAGCAAAAGCTTCTCCAGACGCTCAGTTAGAGTTCATTCATTGTTATTCTGAGACGTTGGACACGGATGATCTTTTAATAAGGGACCCCTTCATCTGCTATTCTTTGAATGCGGTAGATGCTATTTAAGCAGAATCACCCTGATGGCTTGTCAAGTATTGAGAAAATTGGAGGAAAAGAAAAGTTC
This sequence comes from Poa pratensis, assembly GCA_947311845.1. Lineage (NCBI taxonomy): Eukaryota > Viridiplantae > Streptophyta > Magnoliopsida > Poales > Poaceae > Poa > Poa pratensis. The sequence goes on along the minus strand of CAMZMU010000027.1, from coordinate 45,307,838 downwards.
TCAGGGCTGGGTGTGTTGTGCTGTGGTTTTTTCAGACGGTATCTGAACTGTTTCTTAATTTGTTTAGTCTATAGTAGGTTTGCGAACTGGCTAGAACTGGAGCTTTTTACTAAGTCAACCTGTTTGCAAGAGATGTTTCCCAGGTTTTAATTGTTATCTCTGTAAAACTGAGGTTCGCTGCGATGTGCTATAATGAAAGCTGGTGGCGATGCCCTATATTAAAAAAAACAAATGGTTCTCTGTCGACTTCGGTCTAGACCTTAAGAATTTATTGTCTTTTGTTTGTACTTGATACCTTGCTAGTCATGATCCTGTCCATGCCGTATGAGTCGACAAGGTGATCACTTTATTCTGTTAATTTGGTTTTTTTCGTGGTCTAATCTCTGTATATTTATTTGTGGAATATTAACGGAGCTACATTGGTCAAATGTACTGTGCTAGTAATACATGGAAGCACTCTGCTGACAGCAAGTTCCTAAAGGTGTTTAACCCCATATGCTCAGCTGCATGTTTGTTTGAATTGTTGTAGTTTTCATAGATGTTTCAAGTTTAAAGTTAGTTATCTGTATCACAGTTTGAAAAAAATGCAGCCACACTGTCGATTCACCTGTTCACTCACTGGTCTTGTAAGTTGGAATGTAATATTCATTTGGCATCATATAATTCAGTTAATAAATAACTTCACATGTAAAGAGACAGAACTAACACCTGAAAAAAAATATGCAGTCCAAGATGATCCATTGCTGCTGGGAAAATCAAGACAACGACACAAAAATCTCAGAACTAAAGATAATTGTATTCAAGTGAACAAAGTCTTACTGTGAGGGACTGTAAGGACATGGGGGTCTAGGTACAGAAAGTACGTAAATCAAATTTCATGGCTCATGGTCAAGGATAAATCTATCATGTATATTAGTTTTTTTTTAGAAAAGGGGCAAGTCCCAGCCTCTGCATCGATTGATGCGTACGGCCTTATATTAGTTTTTTTCTAAGTGATCGTAAACATCAGTAGCTTCATTTCTCTTTGAGCCATCTCAGTTTGGACACTTTTGGCTGCAAATGAATTCAAGTTGGAAACCAAAGCAGAAAACTACACTCACAAGCAGAACCAAATCACTCAAATAATTCATTGATATATAGGAACATGTGCTATCTTGGAGCTCGGAGTTGGGGCATTGTTGGGCCAGGCCAACCCAAGTAACCCAACCTTTTGGTTGCCTCCTCGTTTCCTGTTGGTTCCACTGGTTTTCCCAGTTCTCCCTAATCCAGTGCAAGGAAGGGACACTGGTTCAGGGTTTTTTCAGCCTGAATGGGGGATTGGCATTGCTTGTTAAACATCATTTTTAAGATCTCCATCTTTTTGCATGTCAGCGGATAAAATATTTAAGCTGGCACTAGCTGTTTTGTACATAGTACCTACTTATATTGTTTTATCGAGTGGTTATATCTGTTATAGCGTTGCACTAGCATGTAGATATTAGCATGTAAGATATTGTTTTCAGTTTTTGAACCATGACACGCGGATTCATGCACAGCAATTGTTGGTCAGACTTCTGCACGGAATCCAACAAGTTCCATACAGTTGTAGTGTCATGATGTTTGTGCATTCGATACAGCTCAAGAGTACCTTCTGCTCAGGTAGACTTCAACAATTCTGATTATGTCCTGGGAAGAGGCGACTGTAGTGTACGTAGAATTAAAAGGTACAGCTGATGAGGTTCTGTCTCTTCTCATGGCAGAAGATGCGGGGAACTGTCCAAAGTGAAGTATGAGCCTGAGGGTGAAAGCACTACGGGAGAGCTTACCTGTGCCGACGGCCAAATCCTATGCCGACGGTTTTTTTGTCGGGGCCGTCGGCACAGGGTCCGACGAGGCCGTCCCGTCGCCCTGGCCGTCGGCATAGGTAAAGCCGTCGGCATAGATTTGACGCAAGGCTGTGCCTTTTACCGTCGGCACAGCCTATGCCGACGGTTCAACCTATGCCGACGGCTTTCTAGGCTGTGCCTACGGGCACCTACGCCGACGACCCTGTGCCGACGGTCACCGTCGGCATAGGCCTGTGCCGACGGGTATCGTATCTGTGCCGACGGTAAAATACCGTCGGCACAGGTAAGCTCTCCCGTAGTGAAGCAAAGTGACCCAAAATTTTAGTCGGGATAGGGAGTCTGGTAGAGTGGGTTTAGTCCCTAAAAAACAGTTTTAGAAGGCTAGGGGAAATTTATTGTCTGCTAGAGTTGCCCTTTTTTCCGAGTTATCTCGCCAACCTTTTGGAGCATCGACCTCAGTCCTCAGCACATGTTTTTCATGGTCGACCATGTTGAATGGTGGTTTTGCAGAGGAGGTTCATATCAGAAGATGGTGTTGTGTTTTGCCTTATATTGTAATTTGTAGACATACTTGATGCATGAATATTGTGTTGTCCTCTGCCTAATCTATGTCTATTTTTAAAGATCCTTTGCAATTTCCTGCAGGGTATGCAGTCAAGTTTAGTTTACTGCCAAAAATTGTGTCTAGAAGCTAGTAAACTGAACATCAAACTACAATTTCCTAGTTCTTCATCAAGCGAGACTAATGCCATCTGTCTAAAATGGAAGTTTGGATGCAGCCTAGTTTGCTCCACCTGTGTGGCTGTGTTTCATAAGAGGCCCCAGTTTCTGTTCAAAAGAAAAAGTATCCAGTTTTAATCATCAATCCATGCATGTATTGGTAACTCAACTATCCTTTTCTCGGTATTTGTCTTGGTTCCTTGTTAAAAAACTCTGGTCAGTTGACCCATTGGAACATTGATCCACTGTATCATAAACCACGTGTGTATGTAAATTGAGTTTAGACTTGTAGGCTTGTTACATAGGAGTACATACACCCGGGGGTATGGAACCATTTTCCTATATAAATGGCAACTCGGCTCATTTTACTTCTCCTGATTAAGGGCAACTCGGTCAATTACATGACACATCTTTTTTGCATAAGCAAGAAAAATGAGCCAAGCCTATTCGAAATTAGCAAGTAAATTAGCCTGACTAAAAAAGATAGCGCACTCATTTGCGCATGCAGCTTTTTTACTCATGTATTATTTTGTTGTTGGTCTCTTGATGTACATAAGCATGGTAATTTATATGCTTATTAGGCCTAAGAACCGCAGTGCTTATTCTTTGATCTGTTGGATACTATAACATTTTTTTTAATCTTTTTGGAGCCAATATGCTTTCACATTGTTTTGGGGCCTACCATTTGCATGACATGTTTTCTTGGAAGTTGGAAGGCAAAATTTAACTCTGATTTATTTGGAATAAATTGCCTAAATATGTATAGAAATTTAAAACTCAATGAACTTGACAGTCATATAAGAGTTATTTCTTCCACCAGTCCAAACCAGCTCGACAGTCATCTCACTGAAATGAGCAGGCACGTGACACAATGCTTTGGCATAGCTGGCTTGGCTTGGATGTTCTTCTGTCAGTTGTGTGGGCGGCAGGCGGGCATGAACACCGGTGCCTTGGATTTGGCCACAATCGCTAGCTAGTATATTTTCGAGACCCACAGATGCCACCACCTCGGTGCTGGTAATGGTATTCGAATTAGAACGTTCAGAGCGATCTGGGAGAGGAGAGAGCAAGAGCGATGCGGGAGAGAGGCGAGTGAGACGCGAGGATGACCCTGTCGGCGCGGAGGGGCAAAATTGGAAACGTGGAAAAACTCGTAACGTGGAAAAACTCTCCAAGACCACTAACATTTTTCAAGATCAACTTTAAGAAAAGACTGAATGGACAAATTCATGTGCGTATACATAATCTGGACCAATTTCTCTGGGGAATATGTGCGCAGACCTCACGGTTCACTAGATTAACTTGTGCATGTGCATATCTACAAAGCGCAAAATATATATCAGAAGGAATTAGATACGCAAAGATATGAAACTGTTACTACTTTGGCCATGCAGTTCACAAGTGGGATAATAAAAAAGCAGCAAATCATCAATTACACATGTGATTAACAAGAAGTTTGTACACATTCAAACTTTAACTTTGGTCATGCGGAGTCCATCGTATGTCACTCTTGCATGACCGTGAACAAGGCCTTTTACACTTTCATATGGTCTCCACGGAATTTGGTTCACCTCAGGGAGGTATCATTCGGCGGTGGCTAATGACCACAATGCACTAATGGAGATGTGAAGAGTCAGATTCGAGGTATAAAGTGCAACATGCCTCACTTTTGGAATGATTTGCTCAATCCTCCATCCGGAGGAGACAATGTGTTTCAGAATTCCTTGCGGTTGTTAGAAAGCAGTGGGAAGTCACATATCATGGAGTAGCATTGCTGGTTTAGTAAGCTTTGACGAAAGTAAAAGGAGATTCTGAACTTCATTATCAACATGTACATGTTATCTTCTTCCATATTAAGTTGGCAATAGCAATACTCCGTGTGTAGTTAGAGGTTTAGACAATGGGGAACTGAGATCAGACAATATTGTTGGTAGAATCGCCAATAATTTCCAAGCTAATTCCTTACTGGGTACAACTTACTACTCCCTCCGTTCGGAAAAGGATGTCACAAAAATGGTCTATCTATAGTTCATTTTTATGACATCCTTTTGCGAACGGAGGGAGTAGTATTGACTTAAAGGTGGTCTCAACATTAATTTTTATGAATATACGTCTAGCCATCTTATGCTAAGCCTACTATACAGGCTCTGAATTTTGATCAAATCTCAGATGCAATGTGAACTGTTTATGAACACAAACCTACAGCCATGAGCCCATGATCCAACTTATCTGCACCTAACTATTTTTAAAATACCATATATCGTGGCACAAATATGTATTGTTAGTGATCTTCCTAGTGCTACATGACGAGCGAAATAGCATAAACGATTTTGGTAGCTACTAGATGATGAATGGCTCTACTCGGTAGGAGAGGGCACGGCAGAAGAAATTGGGCATCCTTTTCTTTCGGATTGCCAGCTGCCCAGCTCCTTCCCCGCTGAAGTTCGAAGAATCTAGCCCATCGTAAAGAATGACTTCACGTGGCACGAGAGGTCAAATTATTCGGGTTTATGCGACGAAGAGTTGCTCATGATTACACGTGCTTCTTGTCTACTTCTGGATAGTGCGCACTAAAGCGGGAATTGTCAAGTTGGGACTGTTTCTACTTGGACACCTCTGAACATTTGGGGTGCAGGCAGAAAATTCCGACTGTGTTCCTGAAACTAGGACACTCAGGTGCATGCGAATATGTCATCAGGGTGCGTGATCCAGGTCCTGACATCTCGACCGCGACTGGACTCAACTGGAAGTTGGACTTATGTGCTTCACGTGAGCAAACACCCAAGGATGACCGGCAGTCAGCTTCATTTGAAGCCGGATCGATGAAGCACATTCATGGGTTGCGGAGAACTGCACGCCGCTGCTCTGATGTCTGTAGCGCAAACATGGCTGCATCTGCATGCACTCCAATTCGATCGAATGCGGCATGCGCCATCTTTGCGACTGATTTACTGATTATTCAGGTTGCATACAGATTGAGGGGAACTTGGGATTCAATTGTTGGTCACCACGCGGTAAAAGCGAAGATCTGATGGAGGCATATCCACCATGGATGGAGACATCAGACATGTCACAGTCGTGGCGTTGGCTGTGTGTTGCACTGCACAGGCTACGCCTGCCTCTGTAAACGACTTCCCCAGAAGCGGGCGCCGAGCTCGCGCGGGATATGCATGGACGACGCATATGGTGGCCGGTGGTGCCGACGTGCCGTGCATATGGTGGTGGTGGTGGTGGCCGTGGTGGGGCTGTGCTGGGACGCTGGGTAATCTGAATCCAACACGGCCACCTTTACCGGTTTACTCCTTGATGAAAAAGGGACGAGGAGTTCTACTGTTAGACGCCGGGTTCATGGAAACTAGCTTTGGGAATTTTTAGGATGTATACTTCCTACTTACGTGTGTACTTAAATGGGAGTTCAAGACGGAGTTTTGCTGGTAATTTGGTGGTGCAACTTTGAAAGGCACATTTCGTCTTAGCTCGAAACGATAGATTGAAAGGCACCTCCTGCTACGGAGCTAACACATGTCCGCGCTCTGGAATGAAAGGCACCTTTCATAGCATACCGGAATGCAGAGTTCTTCCTTTCCTGGAATCTAAGAGTTGGAATTGTGTCGGGATCAGATAACTAATACTGTCGTTGTCGAACAATTGAACTGTCATTTTTGTTTGGTTGTTGTCTTTTTTCCTTTTTGAAACAAGGCAAAAGATTTGCCATTTTCATTAATAAAGAAGGAGACTTTAGAGGTTCAACAGACGTGACTAGGACACATCCTAGGACTTTAAAACACTGGGGAATTAATCTCCCGAATTACATTGTCCAAATACGAATTGCCGGTCAAAGCCCACAACTTGGGCTCCTCCTTAATCTTAGAAATGACAACCGCAAAAGGGGAGGCGTTGAGGTTGAAAAATTGGTGGATATGGTTGCTGTTGAGGTTGTGGATGTCGAAGTTTTCCACCTAAAAGTTATTGTCAATGGCCCGTGCAATCGTGCAATTCTTTTTTTTTGGCAATGTCGAGGAGCATTGGCGCAATGTCCATGGGTCATGGCCATGCACCCAAGATGATTTCCAAAACGAGGCTTTTTCTCCATCTCCCAGCGTGACCACCATGGCCACTGTGAAAAGGTTCCCATCTTACTCATTACAAGGGTTCCCAAGTCCGATCCACTCCTTAGTGTTTTCCACCCAATGAAGCCAAAGCCATCGGAGCCTTAGGGCGGAAACAAATTTCTCAAGATGAAGGATACCAAGGACCCCCGAGTTTGGTAGGGCAGCAAACGGTTTCCCAATTGACTTTGCACTTTCCACCGGAGACCTTCTCACAACCGGCCCAAAGATAGGCACGTTGATAGGTGTTGATCCAATTAATAACCTCTTTAGGAGGTCAATGGAGGTGATATGACAGATATCTTGCTAGGTGAGGACTGCCTAGACGAGGACATGACAGCCGGTCATGGTAACATTTTTCCAATTTCCGTAAGCCAACTTTCCGGCAATCTTATCCTCCAACCGCATGACGGAGGCGGGTAATGACGAGGGGGAGTCCCAAATATCGCATCGAAAAGTCGTCCTTGTTATCGGGAAGGACTCGAGGATGTCATCAACGTCAAGTTTCTCACATCCGATGGGAGCAACAAGCCTTTTGTGGCAGTTTACGGTCAAACCGGTCACATCTCCGAATGTGGTGAGGGTATAGACAAAAAATTGGATGTACACTTGTTGATAGGTGCGACCAAGACTGCGGCATCATCGGCATAGAGGGAGGTTCTAGTCACCGGGCTTCTACCCCGAAGGGCATGAAGGTGGCCATCCCGCGTTACCTTGATAGGTGGGTCGTGGATGTCATCAAGGTCAAAGTTCTCGCATCGGATGGCCGCATGAAAGATGGCCGTTTCCAACCAGTCAAGGAGAAACTAAAGAAGAAGTACTCTGACTATGCGGAAAAATATTCTTCTAGTGGGGCAAAAGATGTTATAATCAAAGCTGTTGGTCAGTCAATTACCACTTTCCCGATGAGCATCTTCAAGTTTTCTGAAGGACTGTGCAATGAACTCATGAAGTTAACTAGAGACTTCTGGTGGGGTGATGAAAATGAGAGAAGGAAGATCCACTGGTTGAGCTGGGAAAAGCTTACCAATAGTAAAGGGCAGGGAGGCATGGGGTTTAGAGATTTACATCTCTTTAACCAAGCACTCCTTGCTAAACAAGCCTGGCGATTGATTATCTTTCCGGATAGCTTGTGTGCGAGGGTCCTTAAAGCAAAGTACTACCCTTCTGGTGACTTAACTGATACAGCATTTATCCAAAACCCCTCCCCGGGCTGGCAGGGGATCATGCATGGTCTTGATCTACTGAAAAAAAGGCATGATTTGGAAAATCGGCAATGGAAAGAACGTACGAATTTGGAGAGACAACTGGGTCCCAAGAGGAGACATGAAAATCAAAGCAAATCTCAAGAACTCAAGATTAAGGAGAGTAGAACAACTAATCAAGCCGGAAGACCATACTTGGAATGAACAGCTTATCTGAAACTTATTCATCTTGCCAGATGCTGAGGAAATTCTAAAAATTCGCCTCCCCCAACATGAAGGCGATGACTTTGTCTCTTGGAGCCAAGAAAAAAATGGGATGTTCTCGGTCCGCAGTGCTTACAGGTTAGCAATGGACATCAAAAAGTCAGAGAGTCCAAACACAAGTACTAGCACTAATGGAGATAGGGGTCTTTGGAAGACAATCTGGAACACAAACGTACCCCCAAAGGTTAAAATCTTTACCTGGAAGCTAGCAACGAACAGCCTTGCTGTCCAGGTTAATAGAAGCCGAAGAATACCAAAAGTTCTACCAACTTGCTCAATCTGTGGCAGAGAGAATGAAACTGGGTTTCATGCTACTATGAGCTGCACAAAGGCTGTGGCTCTAAGACAGGGCCTGAAAAAGATCTGGAACTTACCTCCGGATGAAAAGTTGAGATACACTGGACCTGACTGGGTTCTTGTCCTCCTGGATAGCTTGAATCAAACAATGAGGAGCAAAATGATGTTCCTTTGGTGGAGGGCTTGGCACCATCGGAATAATATGATTTTTGATAAAGGTGATGCGTCTATTGTTAACTCGATTAATTTCTTACAGAATTACCTAGCTACCATGTAGGGGATCAAGCTGGGCAAAGATCTAACGGATAGAAAAGGCAAGAGCCCAGCAGTTGAAGAACTCGCTATAAAGAAGGTGGGCACAAATGATGAGACTCCATCCGGAGAACAATGGAAAAAGCCGGATGTGGGTTGGGTGAAGTGCAATGTGGATGCAAGTTTTATTTCTGAAAACAGAGTAGGATCTTGGGGCGCGGTGCTTCGTGATCATGAAGGCAAAATTCTTGCCTCAGCCTGGGACATCATTCCCCACTGTAACTCAGCTGATATGGGGGAGGCTATTGCCTGCTTGCATGGCCTGGAACTGGCAAGGAACAATTCGGGTAGCGGAAACATCATCATTGAAACTGACTGCTCCTCAATTGTAAATCCGTTAAATGAGGTCACCCCTGATAGATCGGTTGTGGGGATGATTGCAAGAGATTTCAAACGCAAGAAGCCCCCTGACAAAGAGGTCATTGTCCTGAAGGTGAACAGAAGTTGCAATGGCGTGGCTCATGACTTATGTCAGAAGAGCCGTAGAGAGTCGAGTGGTGGTGTTTTACTGAGCTCGATCCCGGCCTGCGCGTCGAGATCGGCTTGGACTGATTGTAATCAAACTCTATGTTTTAAGTAATGCAAAAACCGAAAATTAAAAAAAAAAGTTCTCGCACCGGATGGGAGCAACAAGGCTTTTGTGGCAATTTGTAGTCAAGAACCTGTCACATCTCCAAATGAGGTGAGAGGTAAGGAATTGGATGTCCTCCTTGATTGGTGCGATGAAGACCACACATCATCGGCATAGAGGGAGGTTCTAGTCACCGTCTAGTTGTTGTCATGCTACGAGTTCCCGGTATGGGTATTCACTTACCGATGCATTTTGTTACAGGAAAAAAATGTCAATTTGCAAAGCATCGAAATGTTATGACAACATTTCAGTTCAGAGTTTGAACCATGTGCAATAGCTAGCTGTTTGGTTGTTGTCATGCTACGAGTTCCCAGTATGGGTTCTCACCTACCGATGTGTTTTGTTACGGGTGGAAAAGAAGATGCCAATTTGCAAAGCATCAAATGTAATGACAACATTTCAGTTCAAAGTTTGAACCATGTGTCATAACTATCAGTTTGTGCACATTGTGAAAAATGAAGATTTTGTCAAAAATTTCGGCAATAAAGGACACCTTTTTCTTTTCAAGATCTGACCCTTTTTCTCGATGTTCTTCATGGCAATGTTGAGATTGCACTTAAACGATGTAGAGAGTAAAATCAAACACAAGGGACACGAGATTTAACGTGGAAAACCCTCTAAGGAGAAGGAAAAACACGGCGCCAGCCTACAAAACTTCACTATTTCAGAAGAGGTTACAAACGCCGGGGATTTACTTCTTGCAACCTATCCTAACCGGTGTCTTACAAGAGGTCTATATAACAGACGTAATCTAGCTCGATACTAATCCATATACCAAGCCTCCGACGACAGCCCAAGCCCCGACAACGGGCCTTTGTTTCGCTCTGACAGAAGTTAGCCTTTTATCTGCATAGTCCTCATATGAATTTGGATCACAATAAATCGACACCATCAACGTTGAGGTGTCGAGTCAAGATGGTGCCCGTGGTCGCTACCGCGACGCAGATAATTCCACGTCGTGGTCAACTCAATGCCATGACGTGACGCGGGTAAAATCAAGCGGGGCTCCTCGTAGGCTCCCATCCTCCTACTCATGTGCCCTTCATCGTCTTCTTCGTCCTTACCCCAACCCCCTCCTCCCTAAACCCTCATCTCCCCCTACTTAATCTCTTTTTGTTAAAGTTATATTATCGTCAATGTATAGTCTGTATATTTTCCCGAGGGGCTTCACGGCTTATGCATATTTACCACATGTAAGTGTATATATAGTGGCATTTGGCTCTAGAGAATAAATTTTGTTGTTGTTATCCTAACATGATATAAGAGACTTTATTTTGCTCTCGCCGTTGTTTTTTGGCAGCAGCTGCTCCTCCGTTGTTCGAGATCGATTCTTGATCATGGTATATCTGAAGGCCAGGGAATCTTCCGGATCGGCTCAAATCCTCTAGATCAGCCGCCTCCATATCAAAACTCTTTTTGATGTCATTTATAAATTGGTCTGCCGACAGAATCGATACCACCTCCAGGGTCAGCGCTAAAATGGGCCGCTGCTAACTCCTCAAGACACCACCCTCCTGCCCACCAGCTTCCATCTCCTACCAGGGTCATTGCTGGCCCATCGTTAGGTGTCCCCGTGATACGTCCAAAACGTATCTATAATTTTTGATTGTTTCATGCTACTTTTATATCATTGTTACATACTTCTATCATGATTTAATATCATTTTGTGGCATTTTATTGGACTAACCTATTGACAAGATGCCAAGTGCCACTTTCTGTTTCATGTTGTTTTTTCTTTCAGAAAAAACCTAGTAAGAAAATATTCTCGGAAGTAGACGAAAATTTATAGAGATTTTTTATCGGACAAAAGACGACCGAAACCAAAGGGGCCAAACGAGGTGAGAAACGAGGGAGCCACGCATGTGGTGGCCGCTGCCCATGGGGCACGCATGGGCCCCACCTTCGTGGGCACCTCGTGCGCCGCCTCTCGACCCCCTTTGCCTATCAAAATCCGTCTCGACCTAAAAACGACAGCCCCCAGAGGATTTTTCCAGAAACGAAGCAGAGCACCGTCGCCATCCGAAACTCTATGTCGGGGTTTTCAGGGTCCTGTGTTGGCACCCTGCCGGGACGGGATCCACCTGCGGAGCCATCTTCATCCACATTGCTGCTCCTAATGATGACACAGGAGTAGTCCCACTTCGGGGCTGAGAGCTTATACTAGTAGCTATGTAGTTATCTCTCTCTCCCATGGTGTGATCTTGATTGTGATCATGAGATTTGTTAATATGGTTAAATCATATGATGTTCCCCCCTCTCTCCCATGCTGCAATTTTTATTACAGATCATAAAAACCTTATTTTACAATCCATATTACCCGTATTTGATCATCTCTTCGCTGAACTAGTGCACCTATACAACTACCAAGTGTATTGGGTTTGTTGGGAACACAAGAATTCTTGTATCTTATTGCAGGTTTGCTCGAGACGGATACATTCAACCTACACCTCGCGTGGTTCGATAAACCTTGGGTCATTTACTTAAGTGAAATTTGCTCCTGTCCTACAAACCTCTGGCTTGGAGACCCAACATAGTCTACAAGAATAGAAGCGTGTAGTTGACATCAAGCTCTTTTCTGACGCCATTGCCGGGGATGTGAGGTGAACGACGCTAATATCCTCCGGCAACTAAGCTCTTTTCTGGCGCCGTTGCTGGGGAGGTTAGCGCTTGAAGGTATCTTTCAGATCTTGCAATTGTATCTTTTTGTTTCTTTTTTTATTTCAATGGTTTGGCTTATATGGAAAAAAGAGAGTGCGCTTTATGATCTTTATGAAGTTTATCTTGAACTAGGACATGAAGTGTTTGAAGAAAAAGCTAAAAAGCCTATGGAACTTTATTATTTGCATGCTAATCATGACATAGGCAATGTTATTTCTATACATTCTTTGAATACCGTTATTTCTAATGATATGGGAAATTTTAAGCTTGGGGAAGATGGTTTTGATGAATATGACATTTTTGGTTCCCCACTTTGGAGGAGAAAATTTATTATGATAATAATATGTCTCCAATATATGACGATTACAATGATGAATGCGATATTTTCAGTCCACCTACTATTGAGGAGAAAATTAATTATAATTATAATATGCCTCCTATTTATGATGATTACAATGATAGCTATGATAGTTTTACTTACACTATTACTAATGAGAATGACTATACTCGTGTGGAGAGTAATAATATTTTTATGCATGAGGATGATCATGAGAAGAATGCTTTATGTGATAGCTATGTTATTAAATTTGCTTATGATGCTAGTGAAAATTATTATGAGAGAGGGAGACATGGTTATAAATATCACAACGATATTAAGTTTCCTCTCTTTATGTTGAAATTTTTAAAGTAGCACTTGTTTTGCCTTCCTATGCTAATTGTTTTGTGTTTCAATGATTTATTTATTTACAAGATCCCTATGCATAGGAAGTGGGTTAGACTTGAATGTGTTTTATATATGCTTCTTGGTGCTCTCTTATTGTGCTTCAATTATTATCTTTGCGTGAGCATCACTAAAATTCTTATGCCTAGCTAAAAGGCATTTTAAAAAGCGCTTATGGGAGGCAACCGATTATCTTTTTTTGCTTTCAGTTTGTTTTTGCTTTTGTGGAGTCTTGAAGTTATTACCTCTGTAGCAACTTCATTTGTATCCTTTTTTTTTCTTTCGTTTTGTGCCAAGAAGAGCCCGTAGTGTTTGAAAGTAACTTCTTTGCTTACTGTCCAAAAATAAAAACTTTGACCTGGACTAAAAAAAATCGCAGTTTATTCTCAGAAAATCAAAATGAGTCAAATCTTTTTTGTGGTGAAAGCTCTCTGTTTGTTATCTTTCATTTTCTATATCAAACTCTTTGTTTGGAGTTACGGAAGTATTCATTTAAATTTTATCTTTACAAATTGTCCACTTTTAGCAGATTGCAGTTTTCATTTGTGTTTGTGCTTTGTGATCTCTTTTTGGTCGGAAGTGTCACAAGTAGTTAGTACACAGTAGCTAATTTTATATATATCATATTTGCAACTTGCTCCTGCTGTACCAAAGTGGATTGGATTTAAAGAATACTAACCCATCTAATAAAGTTTTTGTGTGAAGAAAGTTGTCTAGTTTCGCGAGAGAGATTGATCGGAGAAGATCAAGAAGAGACAAAAGCTCAAGCTTAGGGATGTCCAAGGTACGCCAAGTAAATATTCAATGAGTCTCAAGCGTCTTGGGGATGCCTTGGGCATTCCCTTCTTCATCAACAATTATCAGATCGTCTTCCCTAAAACTATATTTTTATTGCTTACATATTATGCGATGTTTTTTTATTGTCTTTGTGTTTTGTTTTCCTTTTTTTGCTTGTTGGTCATGTTGTGACACACTTGTCTGGGAGAGAGACACGCTCCGTTTATTTATAGAATGCCCTTTATACTTTACTTATATCTTTTGAGTAATTGCTCTATATGTTATTTCTCTTTTGTGCTTCACTTATATCTTGTTGAGAGCTTTGCTTTGCATCTTTTTAAGAATGGATTAGAAATCTCTTACTTCATTTATATCCTTTTGGAGAGTTGAATAGAAGTTCAATTGGTTGCTTTGTTAATTATGTTGGAACTTAAAAATGCTATGCGTGGTAATGGTATGAAAAACTTTGCATGGTTTTGTAAATCATTGAGCATCCATAACTTGACACCTTGCAATTGTTTTGAGTCATTAACTGAACTAATAATTTAAACATGTTGGTTAACTTTGTTAGAACTAATTAGTGAAGAAATGTTATTAAGGCTTGGAACCTACTCTGTCTCATTAAAAACACCTAAGTTAAAAATGCTAAGGGAATTATGAAGTTTGCGAAGTGGAGAGCGGTTGTAAGTGAAAAAAGTGTTTGTGAAGGTCGGGGAAGCCAACTTTATGTTGCCGCCACGGTTCCTCTTTGGGGTGTTTCGAATCATGCTTGAACTAAATAAACTGCTATATGTGAGATAATCCTCAGAAAGTAGTAGTAAAACCGTCATGCATCACAGCATTAGGCTCCGTGCACAAATAAACAACGCTCCCTGTTCGTCTAATCCATTGGGGTGACTCGGAACGCGGCGAATCCATCGTTGGTTGGTGCTATGAGATTCGTGCACCATTCGTCACCAGACCCAGCACCGTCTATATAACCGCCATGCGTAAGGAGTAACTGACACGCTGCACGAGGGCGCGCGCTCACACAAACTCAAACACATCCTTCGCATAGCCACCCCTGCACAGTGCACACTCCGTCTTCATCTTGGTCTCTGCTTGCCCCGCCGCTAAACACAACCCATAATTAGGCGTGAGAAAGATCAGCCACACACCAAGCAGAAGCACTTCCGACGCTCGATCTCACTACTGGTGTCCATTCCTCCCCATTGGCAACTGCCGTCCAGATCGACCAAATGGGGACGGCGTCCGGCGACGACGACTGCCGCCACATGACGACGCGCCACGGCGGGGCCGAACGGGTGAACCTCACGGCGCGGCGGCCCTTCGTGGAGGCGCTGCGGTCGGGCCTCGCCGAGACCTTCTTCCCCGACGACCCCTTCCGCGGCTTCGGCGCGCTCCCGCCCAAGGCCCGGGCCTGGGGCGTGCTCAAGTACTTCGTGCCGGCGCTCGAGTGGGTGCCGCGCTACGGCCTCGACAAGTTCAAGTACGACCTCCTCGCCGGCGTCACCATCGCCAGCCTCGCCATCCCGCAGGGCATCAGCTACGCGCGCCTCGCCAACCTCCCGCCCATCATCGGACTCTGTACGTCCTTCTTGCTCGTCGTCTCTTGCACCTGACGCACGGAGACGGTTGAGATTTGGAGGTACGCGCGCGGTTGCGTTGCATGCATGCGCACAACTGAATCGATGTGTTTCTTCCAGATTCGAGTTTCGTGCCGCCGCTGCTGTACGCGGTGTTCGGGAGCTCCAACAACCTGGCGGTGGGCACGGTGGCGGCGGCGTCGCTCATGCTCGCGTCCATCATCGAGGACGAGGTGCTGCCGGAGGACAACCCGGAGCGCTACTTGCAGCTCTTCTACACCTCCGCCTTCTTCACCGGCGTCTTCCAGACCGCCTTAGGCGTCTTCAGGTATGTACCTAAATCAATCTCCCCACCTGATTATTCATTCATTGATTTTTTTTAATTAAACCTCTTGTATATAGTAGTATTAAAGCCGCATGCAAAGCTTTTTAACTCTCGACTTTGGTTGGTGAAGATTAGGGCTGATAGTGGATTTCCTGTCGCGGTCCACCATCACCGGCTTCATGGGCGGCACGGCCATGATCATCATAATGCAGCAGCTCAAGGGGCTCCTGGGGATGAAGCATTTCACCCCCAAGACCGATCTCATATCCGTCGTCGGCTCTGTCTTCCATTACAGACACGAGGTGAGCGAGCTTGCGCTTTCCCCGTCATCCATCTTACGTCGTACGCAAGTTTCTGTTCTGCCGGCCGGCACTGGAGAAGGAGGACTCCTTCTTTGCTTCTCCCCGTTTTTTCTGGCCGTTCAAGCTAGAGTTTTTGTTCGATTTTAATTATTGTTCCAGTTTCTTGATACACAATGGATCGATGTGATAACTGCCACAAGTAGCACGCAGCCGCACGCTAGGAACTAGAAAGGCGTGACTACTGCCAGTAGAAAGGGATTGCTCTAACCGCTCCTGCATGCGACTTCTCCGAGGAATAACCGTGTAGGAGGAAGAAAAAACCTCCACGGATTTTTTTCATTTCGAATAACCATGTACTCTTAAGAATTTCTCCGAGGAATAACCGTGTAGGAAGAGAAAAAAAGGTAAGCCATATATATTTCCTCCCAACAACCAGGAATTCCTCGAATTAAAATGCTAGTTGGATCATCTGAGGGTCAACCTAATGGAACAAAACAAGAGTGCATCAATGATGTACAAACATACAAACAACATTAGTAGGGAGTATTTTTTCTGTCACAGGAACTTGTCGGAATAAGAAAAGACTCAACAGCCAGTTGGTTCTACGTACATAATATAAGTTTGCCTACGCCTAGGAAATGACGTGCTCGTTTTGGACTGACCCGTGGCGCGCTGTTTTCATGGTCGTCACTCATAGTGTGAGCCATGCCCATGAGAAGTCGACTTTGGTAGTACTACGTTCTTGCTTTTGAAAGGAACGATTTCTGATGGTAACTGCAGCTATGAGATTCTGAACTGAACTATCTGTCTCCTCTTTGTTTTTTGGTAGTGGAAATGGCAGAGTGCAGTTCTGGGCATATGCTTCATCTTGTTCTTGCTCTCGAGTAAGCATCTGGTAAGTGGGGATTTAATTACACGACGGAATCTAGTCAAAAGTAAACCACTCCTCTTATTCATTTTATTTACGGTTGCTGATTTGCGAAAATTCCAGAGAAACAAAATGCCCATTTGTTCTGGGTGTCGGCAATTGCTCCTTTCATGCTTGTCGTCGTCGGAGGCGTCTTTGCTTTCCTTGTCAAGGGAGAGGAGCATGGCATCCCAATTGTAAGTGCTCCTCCATTTACTTTTGTGCTCTTCAGACTTCAGAGCCACGTTTTGTTTTAGTGCCTGCCTGCCTACCTGACTACACGACGATGTCATTCTTCCCTGCATGAAAACAGGTTGGTGACCTGAAGAAAGGGATTAATCCTATCTCCATTTCACAGTTAGCGTTCGATACAAAGGACCTAGAGATTGCTATGAAAGCAGGTCTCTTGTCTGGGATCCTAGCACTCGCGGTACGACGGATTTTTTACTCTCGCTCGTTAGTAAACATTAAACCCACCGCGGAAATCGTTTCTCATCCACGTATATATATGCGTTGACTGTTTCTCAGGAAGGAATAGCCGTGGGACGAAGCTTGGCCATGATCAAGGACGAACAGATCGACGGCAACAAGGAGATGATCGCGTTCGGCATGATGAACATCGTGGGTTCTTTCACGTCCTGTTACCTCACGACAGGTATACCATTGGCCGCCTCTGCAGATTTTGTCCCTTTTTTTGTCTGAATCTTTGATTGCTGAACGTGTTACGTTGCAGGGCCGTTCTCGAAGTCGGCCGTGAACTTCGACGCCGGGTGCAAGACGCCCATGTCGAACGTGGTGATGTCGGTGTGCATACTGATGGTGCTGCTGTTCCTGGCTCCTCTGTTCAAGTACACCCCACTGGTGGCGCTCTCTTCCATCATCGTCGTCGCCATGATCGGGCTGATCAAGGTCAAGGAGTTCGTCCACCTCTACAAGATCGACAAGTTCGACTTCTGCATCTGCATGGTGGCCTTCGTGGGCGTCGTCTTCTTCACCATGGTCATAGGCCTTAGCGCATCAGTAAGAGTCGCCTCATGCTACTCGCTCTCTACTTAGCTACTGACCATCTAAGCTATGACTCTTTGCACAATGGTGACGTGCTACGATATGCATTTGCAGGTAGGCTTGTCAGTACTCAGGGCCCTGTTGTACGTCGCTAGGCCTGCAACTTGCAAGCTCGGAAGCATAGCCGGGACCGAAATCTTCCGCGACGTAAAGCAATATCCGCATGCCAAGAGCGTCCCCAACATCCTCATCTTGGAGCTGGGTTCTCCTATATATTTCGTCAACGCGGGATACTTGCGAGAAAGGTGAAGGCACCAGCGTGATACCACAGACTATGTTACAGTTCGGGTTTTGGATCTTATCATGTCTTGAGATGTTAATTACAACCGTGCCTTCTCTTGTAGGATTTTGAGATGGGTGGAAGACGAGGAGAACGTCTGTAAGGGGCACGGGCAAGATTTGCAATACCTGATTCTTGATCTTGGTGGTACTATCAAATTAATATTTAACCCTCCCATTTCAGATTCAGTCTCATTACTAATCCTACGGAGCTCAGTTCACCAAGTTTTAACTTGACATACATGAACCATGCAGGTGTGACTTCTATCGACAACACGGGATAGGGATGCTTGGAGAAGTTCAAACGAGCCTGGACCGGAAAGGGATCAGGGTAAGCCAAACCATCAATTTTACAAATTACAGAGTGTCTGTCTATTACTGAATTTGACCCCCATGTTCTTTGATCATTGCAGATAGCCCTGACAAATCCGAGGCTACAGGTGACGGAGAAGCTGGTGCTCTCTGGGTACATCAAGGACCACTTAGGTGAGGAGAGCGTGTTCCTGAGCGTCAAGGACGCCATCACGTCGTGCCGCTACGAGCTGCAGAGGTCCACGAGCAAGGAAGGAGGAAGCGAAGTATAGTGATTTAGGAGGTGTAGCAGCTGTAGATATTGTGGTGTGTGGAAGGCAGGCAGGAAGAAGATGCATGCGCGTCCACTTGGCAAGCAGGTAGGATGAAGAATGAGTATAGAAGATTCAGGGCTGCTAACTGTTTACGAAACAATTCGGCCGCATGGATTGGGTGCCTGGATGGTCTCTGCAAGTGCTGAAAGCTGTATCGGGACTTCAGGATTCAGGGTAGGTTCAGGGTAGCCAAAAGTGAGGCGGGCGGAAGAAGTATCTCGTGTGTATAGACCAATTTAGAATTTTCTGAGGTCACAGCGAACCTCGCAGATTTGCTTGTATCTTTTTTTTTAACTAGGCAAAAATTTGTCAGGTTGACGTTGCAGGATGCGTAAGAAAGAACTTTTAAATTGCTAGAAGAATAAAACATATTATTCCTCTGAACGAGTCGGAAGCCATGTAGATGCAAATATGTATAGCTTTTTTTACTGCATTAGCGTCCTTACGAACAACATTGACATGAGAACTGGTCCAAGAGAAAAGAAGATGTACGTATGAGACAGAAATGTCTCTTCAATTGAGCTTTCTCTGTTTTTTTAAAGATTAACAGTGAGTGCGATGGTGTGCGTATGTTATTTTTACTAGTTTTTTTTTCTTTTCGAGAACACCTCGGAAGGGCAAGCAGGATATTCCTGCATTTTGCTAGGAATACGGAGGAGTCCGAAAACTCAAACCTTGAGATGGAGGCATGGGCTGAAGATTATATCTTTGAAATATCAAGGATTGGGGAACATGGCGACAGTTCGAAGTCTTCTAGAGTTCCACAAGAGGAGGATCCGATATTCTCCTTTTATCCGAAAAACTGAACTGGATGAGAGGAGGCTGGAAAGTTTAGGTATTTGTTTGGTATGCCAAACATGATAATTAAGGATTGTGAAGGGAGGAGTGTTGGTTTGGCCCTACCCTACAAAAGGGATGTGGGTGTGTTTCTAAGGTGGAAGGGATGGTTGCACATTGATGTCATGGTTTAAAGTGGTCGAAGCAGAGGAAGAATACATGACCCTTCTTCACACCCTTCACCTTTAAGTGGAACTTCCGTGGATGTGTGTAGGCGATTGAGATACTCTATAACCATGAGAAGCAGGGGGGCAAGGTAGACGTCAATGTTGAATGGATGCATTATGTGATGTTTTAAACTTTTATAACCTTGATGACCTGAGATTTGAGGGTGACATTTTCACATGGAAAATTAATAAATATCTTAAGGAAGGGTATATCCGTGTGTCTTTCTTGTGAAGTGCTAACCGCTCTTGGCGGGATAGGTTCCCGGGCTACAAGGTAATCAGAGGTGACCCATGCCATTCATATCACAAACCGGTGTGGTGCACGTCTAGGTGAAAGGTGGCCTACGACGTTCCCATCAGCACACGTAAAAGAAACGATTTGAGGCTAGATGGCTTCTAGAAGATAACGGTGGTACATAACACATGGAACCTAGCCCAGCTGTGCTGGGGACTGTAATTTCTGATCTGGTCAGTCGATCTCTGGTGATCTGTGTACGTGGAATAAGGTCGTTACATGTGACCTCCAAAAACGCGTCAAAAAGCTAAAAGAAGAGTTGGAGGATTTTAAAAGTGGTGTGTCACAACAATCTGTCAACCGAGAACAAGTGTTGCGGTTTAAACTTGATAGGCTAGAGGAGCAAAATGACATTTCTTGAAAGCAGCGCTCTGATTACTCCCAAGTACAGATGATAATTCTAAGTTTTAACACTTTTCACAGTGAAAGTATGGGGTATCGAACCGCAGAGCAATAAGATAAAGCTATTTATTATTTCAAACTACAACGTCACAATTATAATTATTTATGCACTAATTTTTTTAAAAGCAATGGAGATTGATTTGATACTTGAAAGTAAAATGCAATAAACATTAAATGTAGCCGAAATGCAAATCTACATGTGCGGTACATGAGCTATCCTGCCCACTCAATGTGTGCATGTATACAGTTGACTCTCTAAATGTAAGGCAGTTTTTTTCAAAGATGGCCCAATCCTCTGAGATGCAAGAGAACAAGCCGAAAGTTTACTCTTATGCCGAAAAGTTAACATGGTCCCTCTCCAATAATAATGGTGACACTGTTACGAGAAATGAATCATACACAAGTGTCATGACAAACATTCATATGTGCAACATGCATGTTCTAAAACATGAGGTTGAGAAAGCAATTAAGTACTTGTTCTCAAGGACACTTTCCTGCACAATAAAGAAATTTATTAAGGAAAACTTGTGAGTATTCACAAGATATGTGTTTAGAAACAGTAGATTTTTCAGAACCAAATTCCAAATATACATAGAGAAACAAAAATATATATTGCTATGTGAATAGTGCCATTTGTGTTTATATCTTTTTGTGACAATATTCATGTTGGATTTGTCTTTTTTGTTTTATGTGTGTATTTCAAATTTGGTATTTCGAATTTGGTTCTGAAAATTCTAAGAATTGTAAACACACATCTTGTGAACACTCACAATTTATATTTCGTAATCTTAAAACTTTTAAATTTGAATTTTGGGGAGTAGTTATGTTCTCTGTTCGGTTTAACTAGCAACTGAGCAAATTAATGTAACACGCATACCGAGCTGTAGTATGGATGACATGTGGAGACCGCCACCCACTTGTCAGTTTCGATATCTGTGGGTTTGAACAGCTCAGTGGTGGTTTTGCAGTGGGTTAACTGATGACCTTCTCTTTCCCCACACAAAAGAAGCTGATCGATCAGAAAAAGGTGATCAAGCCAGTCCAGGAAAGCAGAGCGGCACGGGAGGCCGAGAAGCCTCTCGAACCTTCCAGATTCCCTCAAACCCTAGCTTGAACCCTAGCATTCTCGCCCAATTAGCGCTGCACCCGTCCCGGAGGCCCCTCGACCGATCCCACCCATGGCTGAAAAGGAGAAGGCGGCGGCGGCGGCGGAGGAGGAGGAGGAGTACGTGAGCGACGTCGACGACTCGCCCCTCCCGCCGTTGAGGCGGCGCGCGGAGGCGAGCGACGACGACGACGAGGACGGCGGCGTCGACGACTCGCTCCTCCCGGCGTTGAGGCGTCGCGCGGAGGCGAGCGACGACGACGAGGACGGCGGCGGCGGAAGGGGTTCGCCGCCGCCGTCGACGGTGGTCGGCTCCGATTCCGGCTCCGACGGGCAGGGCGCGGCCGAGGTGTACGGCGAAGATGAGGGTTCTGAGAAATGCGAGGGGGTGCAGGAGGATTTCGGCGCAGGACGTGGTGGTGGTGAGAGGCCAAGGAAGTGGCGGGTGAGGGGAATTATGAGGAGGAGGAGGAGGCCCTGCCAAAGGGGGGAGCCGCAGTGGAAGGAGATGACAAGGAGAAGAAGAGGGTCGAGCCCAACGCCGTGCCGAGGATTGGTGCCTTCTTCATGCACGATGACCGATTCCATAACAAGGAAAATGGCAGCCGCGGGCGCCAGAGGTTCGACTCTTTCATCTTTCACTGGTTGCTTCCTCTTCCGTTATTCATCCGAGTTACAGTACAGCTAGTTGGAAAGCATGTGCCTTAGACTTCGCATTTAGTTTCAGCCAGGATTTTCGATCAAATTGACCCTCTTGCTTGAAAAAATTTGTGAAGCATCCTAATGGAAGCACCTGCATATTTAGAGTGAGTGAATTGCTTCATGGCAAAAAGGGGAAAATTATGTAATACTTTTCTGGAACATGTATGCCGCAGTGTGCTGCTTGCTGTAGGAGTTTGAACATACTCCCTGTCATTGACTGCTTGGCATACATGTTTCTCTTGAAAAATTAGTACAAGCTTGTAGCTAATTGCATCTGTTACTCATTGTCATCGGCTGCTTGGCACAGGTTCCTGGGCATTGGGTAGTCTGAATTTGGCTCCCTTCTCTAAAACATTATCTCCATCTACACTCACTACGAAATTTGGCACATAGTCTCTGCCTAATATATCCATGTTATTAATTCAGGAGTTTTCCCGTGGCGAAAAGTTACGGCATCCTAAAGACGACAGTGTATGGGTGCATGATCGGTTTGATGAGATGAATAACCTTGATGTTCAGCATGACAATGTGTGTATATCCCCCCCCCCCCCCCCCCCCCTATCAATCTATTGTATAGTATTCTTACTGACTGTTGCTTTGGTTTGTACTGATGTTGTACTTTTAGACAAGAAGGCCAACAATTCCTTTTAGAGCATGGACTGGTGGTAGAAGTCATGGTGTTAACCATGGTCATCTTGAAGGAACCAAATCCCCATCATACTACCATGTTAATATAGCAGACTACAAGTATATCCCAAAGAACTCTCTTACTCACTATGAAAGCAGCAACAACTATAACAGATTTCCAAATGAAGCTCACGCTTCCTATGACAATTCCAAGAACTACAGAAGTTCTCCAAGAAAATTCCACTCTTACTATGACGACAAGAACTTTGGTAATGCCCGAAGAGAACCCCATTTCTTTCATGTGAATGCTAAAGGTTACAGCGATGCACCAAATGGTTACAGAGGGAAACCACCTAGGCCCTACCAACCTCACTGGAAGAATAGTTATGGAATCTCTTCGGTGCAAAGCAATAGGTAAGTGGAAATTCATTTTCTCCTTTTGTTGACATTTACTCGCAGATCTTAGAACTAATGATATTGTTGCCTATGCTTCATAGGACATATTCCAGATCACAGAATGAAGAGGTTTGTTCAGGTTCAGGCGAGGGAAAGCGCTCCTATCGGACTTCAAATTTGCAGAATGAACAAGATATTCCTTTGAAGCAAGAACCCCCCCTAATTCAAAGAAGAAAGGCGCGGCCTGCAATTTTTAGTAAACTCTTCGCAACCTCCGTTCATATGGCACATAGTTCTCTGAAAACACAGTCTCGTCCTGTTTTGGGGGTGAAGGCTTTTGTTCCATCTGGTGGGCATGGAAATGCTGTTGATTCTCTTAGTATGGTTTCCATAAAAGGCATGCCCAGCCTGGGTTCTCATTCATCTGTATCAACATCAAACAACTACATCCAATATTCAAAATCCAGGGACCAACGAAGTGGTTTGAACAATGGTGAGCCTGCCAAGAACAAAGTTTCTTCAAATAGTCAAGCAACTAGATCTTATACTGAATTCAGTGATGCAGTCTATCAGCAAAGGTCAGCTCAACAACTCCAACTGAGACAAAGGGCATCTACTCAGATATTTCATCAAAACATTGCCAGCACAAACAACATTCAGTCTAATCCACAAGCTACATCGAAAAGTTCAACTGAAGATGCAGAGACCAGTCCGCCTCCTGGATCAAAGAATTCTGAAGTGCCGTCTGTGGTAATAGGGGAAAATGATAAAGAGGAATCAGTGAGCGCCTCTTTTCCCCATGATGGTGGTCATTCTCTTGGTGTTACAGGAGCAAGGGGCCTTACTCTTGGTGACCAAGGGTTCCCTGGCACTCTAGCAGTATTGCCAGGTGGGTATTGTTAAAATATATGAATTTAATCCTAAAGACAAACCAATGGAGCAATCAAACCATTTGAAGTTTGTTCTTACTTGGTATGGCAATTGGAATAGTTTAGTTTTGTGGATGGAGAAACTAGTTTTAGACATTCTAGAGTGAATTTGATAGCTGAAATGTTTACTTCTTTAAGATTTGGAGCTCCAGAAGTGGATTAGTCCAAAATTTCAACCCTAACCTAGCTGCTAGATAACTTTAGGGGATATATTGGTTGGTCATTCCAGAATACGCATTAGGTCTAGGTGTCATGATACTTGCAGAGTTGCAGCCTTGTAGTTTCATACAAAGTCTTGGTTGGTGTCATGCTATTTTTTTTGGTGAGTAGCATGCTATTGTTACCTATGTGTTATGTTCTCATTGTCTGCACTGTTATATGATATATATATAACGAAGTACTCTTTTACTTGTCTTCTTTCTTCTGAAGTTCTCAAGTTTTTATTTGAAGCTGTGGACTTGCACATTCTCTGTTACCCTAACTTTTCATTGCATTCCCTCTGTAGCTATGCAGTTCAGCGCCCAGCATCCTAGCGGACCTGATATCCCTTCCATTGGTATGTCTTTGCCAGGACTTTTGTCTCGCCAACTTGGTGGCAATTCTGAGAAGAATCAAATGACTTGGTGCGTGGGTTTAAATTTTCCATGCACGAAGCTGTCAGAAGAACTATTGCTTCACTTTTCTGATTTATATCTTTAAATTGAAGCTGAAGTCCCTTTCGAAATTCTGTTCATAACTACTTAAAGGTTATTGGCTAATTTCTTCACGAGGACAACAAATAATTGTTGTTGGTATGGTGTGCTGGTGCACACAGATGGGTTTAAAAACTCGTTGTCTCGTTAGTACTGTTATTTGGGCCAAACTATGTCTCCACCATGTCCATGCCATGCCATAAATGGATTTTTCGTTCCCGGCACAACACATAGTCAATACTTATCCGTGGAGTGTTGAGGGCTTGTCTGTGTTAGTTATAGTATCCGACTGGCCAATGTGCTTCCCTGTCATGTCCTTCACATAGCAGCTGAATATGATAAAGCCAGGGATCTCCAGGAAGAAAATCAGCTTGGCCAGTGTTGGCACCTGTTCTGTTCTTTCGTCTGCACTTGGCCTCAGTCCAGGATAAATTTGTGCCACGAAATTTATATTTTAGGCACTCCCCGTCCATTCTGGCCAAGATGCGGTTAAATCTTGGGATACTGAAATTGAGGACCTTCATATTTTGACGCACCACATTACTGGTTTGTGTATCAACAGGGTCACCTGTGTGCATGCACATGGTGGCGTGAGTGGTTGGTGTGGTTGTATGCATCCACCTTGTATTCCCTAAAAATTATAGAATATGCCTGAGTTTTTAATCAATAGGTAGAAATTTGGTTAAATATGGCATCCATTTAACCACGGTTGCATTGCACTATCTTATTCTTTATATTGGACCTAAACCCACATTTGATCTCTTTTTGATTTATTTTAATGAAATTAGGCTGCCAACATTGTCTGGTGCTACTGGGGCTTTTGGCGAAACGTATCATCCTTGTTATTTTGGCAGTTATTATCCTCAACCTTCTGAACTTCCATCTTCATCACTATCCTCGAGGTAAAATTCTAGCTTCTTTGTCCTTTTAATATAGGGTTTCAGATTTCATGTTCTCACCTGTGTAGGTGTATCATCTGCGACAAAGCTAGATGGTGTTTTCCTAACCGCAGTTGTAGTTGCATCCGTTGGGTCAGAGTTTAACATCTGAAGTGTGAAAAATAATACCAAGGATAATGGTTTCTGATCATATTGATGCTAAAGAATATGGTGTTTTGAGAGAATCCCAATAAAAACATGCAGATTATTGATACCCCTTAATCTCAGAGCTAATTTTTGCTATATCATCTTGAGCTATTTTAAGATGCTACAACTTACCTTCTGGGAGGTAAGAGGTGTTTTTAATCTTGACTGTTCATCCATGAAGGGTAAATTTGGCCATCGAATTTTTCCGTTTATGGCAAGGTTTGACCTACTTTGTTCAAACTGAAAAGTTTCTAATACATATAATTGCTCCTTCGTAGCCAATATATTAAAGTTTCTAATACATATAATTGCTCCTTCGTAGCCAATATATTAAGGTAGGTCACTCACACGTATAGCGATTATACTTTTTTGTGTGTACTTTGGTCAAGGCTGAACGATGCAAGGGAACAGTATATATGCATGGTATATGTATTACTACTTTGTATCCATAGCTATATAGGTAAGAGTTCTTTTGATTCATTTTGTTTTCTGTCAGGAAGGAACGAATATAACATTCATGATTATGAGGTAGTTGACTGGGGCATTCGTATTTGAGTATCATATCTGAACTATATTGAATGCTGCAAGATTAGTAAAATTTAGGTTCACAAACTCATGCCTTTTACTGTGTACATTTATTTCAAATAAAATTATATGGTGATTTACTAAACATAGAAAGTACGATTGCTGTGGTCACTGTCTTGATCAGAATGTACTGTGGCATCGGCTGCTTCCTTATTTTACCACGAGTAATTGACCTTTGTAGCCCTTGAATGTTCGTAGAAAAACTTCGCCTCCTATGAGGTAGGATGGATATGAACTCTTGGATTGTACCAAATGTACGGTTGACCTGTCCGAGACATTTTACAATTTATCTGTACTTTAGTGTTCCCTGTGCAAGTTGTACTTGTGCCTGCGTTGGAACTCCAGTATAACAGCCATACAACAGTTAAATGGGAAGTCAATACATGATTTCCTGTATATTGGAAAATGGAAACGGGAGGTGGAAGGTTGTAGGCACCAACAGCCATATAACAGTCATACAACAGTTAATTGTATCATGCACAGGAAGTCAATATATTACTAGTATGTTCCATATTCGAGGTTCCCTATCCATGTAGTGTCTGGCAACGTTCTGACTATTTCGATTCAGATTCCATGACGTGTTGATTACTTTTGAACTTGCATGTACTTACTCTTTTCTTGATAAATAATAACTAAGTGGAGTAGAAGAAGGATGAGTATCCAACTATCCATTGCCTGATCTGGGTTCTTCTTTTCCGTGCAGAAACCATACTGTGACTGATCTTCCTGTTTCAGTGAACTCCCATGAAATAGCAGGTGAAATCACTCAAGCTCCTTTTATGTTATGTTTATTCTCTTAGTCTTGACTGGTGTTTAAATTGTAATTATTATCCTGCCCTTATTGTCAAAATACATGAGTTTATGATTTATTTTCTACCTTTTTGGCAGAGGTTGTAGATCAAGAACTTCGCCAACGCAAGAACAAACCTCGCAGGTAAGTTAAGATCATGGGAATTTGTTAGGTCTATGCTTCATGTGTTAATACCAAGTATATGTGTTGACATCACTTACATTTGTCAGATACTCTGAGATGAGCATAATGAGTTTGGTGACAACCAAAGTGAATTCACAGAACCAGCTTTCAGTTGTGTAGAACTAACACAGTACTTAGTCAAGTAAAAGTCCTGAGCCCCTTGTTTTCTTCTCTGAAGGACTTCGTTTTGCTCATTGTAACAACATACACCAGGTATGCACGTTTCTATCTTTTGTAGCTATCGAGTAGTTGTGATCTTGGAATCCTAAGGTGGAGCCTTCTCCATTATTTACTGCACTTACCTAGTTACCTTGACTGCGTTGACCTGTCAATCTGTATGGTTTTGTTATAGTAACACCTAGGCTTTAGATGATGTGATTACTGTTTAGGCAGTTGGTACTATGACTGCCAAGGGAAGAAAGTTCTCCCTTTTCCTGTTTTGTACTGTTGCATGTTCATATTCCATTTTGCTTTTATTAGAACCATCTGTGACAACCCCAGCGAGTTAAACCCAAGTGTAGCCCATTAGTGGGTGCATGCACATGTGGGAGAATAGTCTCACGTTGCTTAGGGAGATAGATCACCACCTCCAAGGGTTTCAAAGCAACTAATCATAGGTTAACCATTTTGCACGAGTTGGGAAAAATGCAAATGATTAGTTGCATGATAGTGTGTGGACAACCAAGACGGGATTAGGTCTAAGCCTGTTTGGAACCCAGGCTGTCACACCATCAACCTATTTCGTGTTGTATTCTGCCATTATTTGTCCAGCATATCATCCTTCTTTTTTGAGACCATAACATCTCATTCTTCTTGAACTGACATCGGTTCATCAGTCACTAGGAAAGCAAAATCTGTATTCTGAAGCATATGTATTGTGATTTTGTGATTTTGCATTGTTTGCTCAGTCATGTACTCCCATATTAGGCCATGATGCGGAATGTAGAAGCTCAGATTAGGGGATATGTCCACGACTGAAAATGTGTAATATCGCTGCCCGCTGCATCCTTGGTCAGGTTTGATTGGTTAACTTAGCAAGCCCTTGTGCGCGGGCCTGCCCTTTGTGCGTGTTTCTGGTACTCCATTGTTAGATAAGATCTCTGTGGTATACAATGAGCTATAATTCTCTTCTGTTCTTTCTCATGGGCATGCTATGGCCTTGGCAGGTCTCGCGCCATGAAGATCCCAAGGTTGGCAGTTACTATTCGTGAACTCTTGGTCACGGCCAAGAGCAGTAGCTTTGCTTCTGCTCTGCTTTTGTGTACCGCAGTAATTTTCAGGTGATTTGCTCGTTTTGTTAGCGTGACCTTCGTTTGAAATTTCTTACATCAACTTAGAGGCAGCACAAACTACATCTTTTACTGATGTTGTTATTAGCATATTGAGCCCAAGTTAGCGGTACATGACATGTATTCCTGGACGGGACGCATTTGCCGACTTGTTTGTATGCTGCTTATGGTCCTCTGTTCAATGGGCTGCTGGGACATATACTTGCTGCAATTTGCTCAACTATATATTCGAATCCGGTGAACATATGGTCGAACTACAAAAGACTTCCCAGAACTGCACAAAACGGGTAAGGGAGGAGGATCCTGCTGCGGCAATGCCATGTCCTCTTGATCCTACATCACTCCAAACAACGAACACATCGTCGTCTGGCTTAGGACATGGCAAAGGGTACCTGGCTTGTGGGCTCGTCAGAAGCAGCATCCTATCTGTCTATCTCTGCTGCGAGTGGTGTTTACATGCTGGCAGGGAACTTAGACACCATGAACCTCATTTTTAGTTGCCCACCTGAATGCTTGAAGAGACGGAACAGTGGCAATTCCCATGCGACTGATGATGGACACTCCACAGAAAGAGTGCCAACTATAGTGTTCCTATACTTTTTGCGCGGTCTCGTCTCCTCTATTAAGTTTTGGTACACGTGGTATGTGTCTTAGCCGTTCGCGAGATGCATATCACGCTCACACTATTGCATCGTTTCGGTGAAATAAAGCACAAAGTACACACCGTACTTCTGGTGAAACGTCTGTGCCATTTCATTTCGCAGGATAGGCGTGAGTGGCAGAAGATGGTACTGAAAACTTGTCATAGATCGTGTTGGCTTCATAATTCAGGGATCGATCGATCCACAACGAGGCAATGCAAATGGTACACCCAGTCCCTCTCGGGCAAGCGTACGGCCTCACCTGCGCCCCACGGTGAGCCAATAATTTCGTGCCGGGCGGCCCCGCCGGCCATGCATGTCTCTAGCTAGGACCAATGGCCACCCACCAATGAAACTTTCAGATAGAGTGATAGATGCGCGCCAAACGGTTAAATCACGGAGGCCCCACCACCATAGATTCCCAGCCACGCCACCGTCGATCAAAGCTGGAAGCGATTATGATGTTGCGAATAGCTACAAACATGAATGAAAGATTAATAATCAATCAATTGATGTTCCTAGCCGGATGGAGCCCAATCCTGATCTTGTCAAACCTAGTCGATGCGCATTACGCTAGCTTTCGGCAAGTAGAAAGGTGACAACACAATATATACAAACCCATGATGGTAGCAAAGCAGATTCTTTTCTATTGAGTTCGTTCGTGTACTAGCCTTAAGCTGCCAATGAACGATGTGCAACTGAATAATGTCTACTTTCCATGAAGACTTGCAAGAGCCGTGTATCCCTGCGGTCAACCATTAACTAGCAATTAGCCTGCATTGAAAAAGCCGTCAATCTACGCGAGCATATCGACCGCCATAGAATTTGTCAAGTTTACATAGATATAGTGGCAATTTGCAAGGCTAAAAGGTCGTCGCTTGCAAAGTCGTGGCCTACAAGGACGAGACGCGCTGTGGCATGCGTCAATGAAGCTGATCGGAGGGCGTTTTATATTCCCTGGCACCCTTGTTTAAACTTCGGTGTCCTCTCGTCGGCGCAAGGGCAAGTCGGACATGGTTTTATATGGTAATGGTCGCCATCTTGCTTCTACATATATTGCCTCCTTTCGCTGTGCTTACGTTGCCACATACATATTCCCCACCGAGCGGAATGGAACAAATATATATACTGGTCACCGATGTGCACAAGTGAAAGACACGTATGTGGCAATTAATCCCGTGATTTTTTACGTGTCTAACCTAGCTGCAACTTTTCCATGTGATGTGTTGTGTTGCTTGTATATGATTAAAGGCCAGCATTTCATTGGCACGCATGATTGGGTTCTATGCTATGGTTATGCTTTCAGCTCAATGTGTATGTAGCATGGGCATTGCGATTGATGTTCCTGTGTTTCTCAAATAGAACAGAGCTCCATGAGTGCTAGTGCCAATAAGCAAGCACATTGTCACATGGAGGGCTTACCGGCTTGTGTGTCCCCTTGTCAAACCGGTGCATGACTCTGTCTTGCACCAAAACAAAAGCTATCTCTGTATTGTATTCATCGGGAGTTCCTTCAGACTTTTGAGCAATAGCCCACTTTAATACCACCGCCGCTGAGAGTCATGCACCAAAACAAAAGCTATCTCTGTATTGTATTCATCGGGAGTTGCTTCAGACTTTTGAGCAATAGCCCACTTTAATACCACCGCCGCTGATATATATATTCTCATCCCTTGCCTCATTCCAAGTGCTTTGGTAGGTCTATTAGAGCATCTCCAACATCGGCTGCAAAAACGCCGCGCGCGCGCGATATACCGATCGTTTGCCGTGCGCGGGGCCGTTTTGCGTGCTCCAGCGGACGCGCGATAAAATCGCCGCGCGGGATATTCGTCCAGCGCGCTGGAGGAAGCGGTACCTTCTGCGCCAAACCTCCAGCGTGCCGTCCAGCGCGCGGGGAAAAGCTGGCAGCGCGCGAATCTCTCCAACCGCCGGATCTGAAAGCTCCCGCCGCTCGCGCCGCCGCCCGCACCTCTTCCCCCCATTTTTCTCCGGCGACCCAGCACTACCGCCGGCGCTCCCGCCGCTTCTATGGACGCGCGGACTTCGCCGTGGCGTTGATTTGGGCGCCGCCGTCACCGACGCCGCCGAGGCTTCCGCCGTCCCTCGGCAGCGCGTCTTCGCCGCCTCGCCGTCACCCCTCCGCCGCCAACTCGCCGCCACCCCTTCGTCGACCGAGCGCGCAGAAGCTCCACCGAACAGCGCATGGCGGCCGGCTGCACCTCCGCGCTCGCAAGGTGTTTGAGAAAACACTTGCAAGGTATGAATTCGGTGTAAATTTGCTAAACGAATTTTGTGCATTGCTAGTTTGTAGTTTTATAGTAGATTGAATTAAATTTTGTAGATGAGTAAATCATACGATTCTTCCGACGAAGAATTCGATGAGGAGGACATTGCAATGCTCCTAGCTATCCATGCTAACAAAGTGGCAAACATTTGTCAAGCCGGTTAAGAATCCGAAAGGTAGAAAAGAGCTTGATTTCCACAATGCTCAAGCGGCGGCTAGGAAAGATGTGGAGAGAGCATTTGGGATTTTGCAAGCCCAATTTGCTATTGTCAGAGGGCCGACTAGATTTTGGGATCAAGACATGCTTTGGTACATCATGACCGCTTGTGTGATCATGCATAACATGATCATCGAGAATGAGCGGGGGCAAGATTTAGACTACACCCACTATGAGTTGATGGGTCATCCCGTGCGAGTGCGGAGGAGGGCGGAGAGGGTGGCCTGGTTTGTTGCATCTTATCATGCCATTCGACGCAATGAAACACATAATGAACTTCAAAAAGATCTAATCGAGGAGTGGTGGGCATAGAATGAGCAACAATGAGTTGGTGAACTATGCATTCTATTGTTGTATGAACTATTTATTGTTGTATGAACTATTTATTGTGTGATGAACTATTTATTTGTGTTGTAATAATTAAACTATTTATTGTTGATTTATTGTGCGTATGTTTGATCTTCTTGGTTGTATGTTGAAGTACAAATCTTGTTTGTGCTTGCCGCGCGCGTTGCGGTTTTTGGGCGTCTGCTGGAGCGCTGCGTTTCGGCGCGCTAAACTATAGCGCTGCTGGAAAAGCAAAACCGACGCCCCGCGCACAAAAACGGCTTTTTGGCGCTGCAAAGAAAATATAGCGCGCCGCGCCGAAGCGCGTCTGTTGGATATGCTCTTAGCTCAGCGCCCGTACTTGTCTCTTCCCAAGCAAAGCTGCGCCCTTTTGCATATGCCCTTCTTCTTGGAAGGGTCTCTGCACTTGTGTGGCTTTAACTTCGCCCATATTTTCTTCAGAGTTCAGAGTCCAGGGTGAGTTCAGAGAGAGAGAGAGAGATGGGGAGGAAGCTAGGCCTGGATAAGGTCCTGGATTGCTTCTCACTCTCCCTGTGCGCGAACACCTGCGTCTGCATACATTCTGTAGAAGATGAGGATGAAGAGAACGAGGGGATGGCCTTGGTGAGTGCTCAGCTGGATGAGCTGGTGAAGCTCAAGGATTTCGGTGGTGGGGCTCAGACTCTTGCTTTCCATCTCGAGCCAAAGGTAAAGGATTTAAACTTAACACCCCCTCCCTCTTCTTGTAAAAAAAAAAAAAAAAAAAAAAAAAAAAAAAAAAAAAAAACCCCTCCCTCTTGTAGTATCTCTGAGGTGCCTCTGCAAAGCATGTGGACTCTGGTAATATTCACTTGGATAATAGTATGTCTTTGTCGTTGCATTGATGATGCAGACAGTGGAGCTCAGGGTGTCCATGCACTGCTATGGATGCGCGAAGAAAGTTCAGAAGCACATCTCTAAGATGGAAGGTACTTTAAATCTTTTTTCGGGGCAGTGTTCAGATTCTTGTCATAGGGCCTATTGCTAAAGGTATACAATCATGCTTTTCATCACAAAGGTCCTATCCTTTTACTCCAAACAATGAAATTGAAGATTTATACAAATGATCAAACCGTAAACTTCGCTGGTTCTTCTCTGAGGGACAAGTTGACCACTTGTTCTTTCTGTGATTATCTCGCTGCAATTGCTTGTGAACAGACACAACATAGAGCAGCACTTCTACTCTTTACGCTGATTTTCTCTATGCCTTCTTAAGCTGCTTGGAAACTGTTAATAACTAACTCTGAAAACTATAGTAGTTACTAATGTGTGACACCAAACGACGAGATCATACTGACAGGAAATGCTGCTCCATTCTTCCCTTCAACATCTCCTCATGCATGTTCGTGCTTGGCACATACTATCCAAGCTTGCGTTTCTTATTAGTATTAGTTGTAGAGAAAGGGGGTGCATTTTGTATTACAGTGGTATATCTAGGATCTCGTTCAACGACTGTATGACACGAATCTGAAAACCGGATAACATTTCAACGTATACCACATGATCGTCTCCTCGGGATGCGAGCAGAAAAAGCCAGAAAGTTCAGAAGCATTTGGAGCAGAGATAATACGCTCTCTGTCAGAAGCATGAAGAAAAATGCGCGGGGGCAGGCAGCAGGTTTGACCTCTGCGCGCTTCCAATCATTTCAAAATTTCGATATACTAGTACAACTGGCGAAAATAAAACCCCAACAAGAGATCTACCCTGCTCGGCTGCCCCTCGCGGCCTCGCTGCTGGGCAGGTGGCCAACTGTGGACGCGGCCTCACACACAGCGATGTGCTGCTTCAGAAAGTTTTTAGGTAGTATTGTGTATCTTTTGTCCTAGATGGTACTTAAGCAAACTTTCAGCCACTAATGGTTTCTCAAAAAACTTTCAATCAGATTTGACATCTCTCCAAATACGTCACACTAAAGTCGTTCTAAAAATTTCTCGGAGAATCTCATAAAACACCATTTACTAATGGTTACTGTGAAATGCAGAAACGGTTAAGTCATTTGAAATAATCCATTTGATATGACGTTTTGTAATCTCAGAGCCTGTTTTGCAGAAACGCCAACTTGAATGGCGTATTCTGAAATTTTATAGGATGTGGAGAAATTTCAGAGGTTCTGAGATTGCAAAAACGCCATATCAAATTGCTTATTTAAAATAACTTAGACGCTTTTGCATATCAAGTGGATGGCGCTCGTCTGAGAGTTTCAGAGCCCCTAACATTTTTAGAGTGCCAACGCAAATCGCATTTTTTTTGAGTGACTATTAGTGTCTGAAAGTTTGCTTAAGACCCATTTTGGACAAAAGATACGAGCACTGTTGAGGCATGTTTAGGGTACAGATCATGGCAGCAGCAGCCAGTTGGCTGTGGTGTCGTTTTGGTCGCGCAGGTAGGCGACCACGGGCCGATGCATGGATCGCATTGGCGTTGTGCATATGCATGTTTCGGCACATCTACACATGTTCGTACTGTGCACATGTGCAGGGCTGCCTGCCTTTTCTGGAAAAACTTTAGGGGGCAGTCGGTGGCGGCCAAGATTTGGTAGCACGGTGATATATAATTGAGTTGGCCATTGTGGTATGCCACCACCTTCATCGTACGGCTCACTGTCGGAGGAGCAAGAGTAGGAGAAGAAAAAGGCTTGCTCTATCACTATTCGGTAGCTTAAAGAACATAGCTGTAAACCCGCAATTTTGTTCAGTGAAGATCTGTTAATCTGCGACTCGAGTTGTGCTATCATCTTTAATATTTTTCTCCTTGTCTTTCCCGTGTGTGTGTCCAGGTGTATCATCGTTTGAGGTGGATTTGGAGAACAAGAAGGTGGTTGTGACGGGGGACATCACGCCCTACGAGGTGCTGGTGAGCGTCTCCAAGGTGATGAAGTTTGCAGAGCTGTTGGTGGCACCCAACTCCCCAACTCCAAGTAGATAGACGATCGATACTAGCTGCCTGATAGGTGGGTGTGACATCTGATTGATCAAATTAAGATGTATATTGCCCCGGTTTACTATCGATGTCGCGTAACACACACGCCGAGTGGCACACACGACAAGAACAGCCGGGAAGAAACTGTGGTAAATTGTGTAACTAGAAAACGAAGGAAGGCGGACTGGTTCAGTCATTGGCTGGTCATTCTAACTTGTGTGCTGTTGGTACAATTGATCAAGTATTGGGCTCTGACGCTTGTACACAAATTAGTAGTACTCCAACAAACATGTTGCCTTGGATTATTTATGCAAGGGCATGTTGAAAGAAAATGTACGCGTCCCTTACCGGAACACGCACGCTGGATCGAGACGAGAACAGAGAGTAAACAGTACGGGAAAATGCTCAGTATCGCCCGCTCGGTCTGATGGGCCGATTGGGCCTTAAAAAATTCAGTGGGTGCTACTCTTGACGAAATAGGCCGTAGCCCTGCTATATTAATATAGCAAACACCCGATACAACCAACAAATTTGCAATGCTGGGGCGGCAGCAAACATACACCCGAACAAAAGAAGAAGAAAAATGGAGACATAGGCGGATCGACTAAACGATGGTGACTCGCAACCGCTGCGCCCTCTCCGACTAAAAAATTCAGTGGGGTGCTACTCTCGCTGTATCACAATTCACAAACGAGATTCCTCCTATGTGTGCATGGCTTCGTTCTAGTGTTTTGTTTTGTTCGTCTTTTTTTTTCTCTGCGCGAAAGTTTTCCTTCGCCTGTTAGCTAAACGACCACTATTCTTTTCTGACCATATGTTTCTCTTAGTCTAAATTTTTCTTTCATTTAGACCAACTTTTTTCCCCTCTCGTAGTGGTGTTCTAAGGTGTGGTAAAAAATTGTTCATTTGATCCTCAACTTTTTGTTTTTTAATTAGTACTCGGCTAATTTTTGTTTCGTTTTGTTTAAAAATGTGTCATGCTTATATTCATATTTGTTCCACGGTCAAAAAAGTTTCACTTGATCCAAATTTGGTTTCGCTTGCAGTTGTGATTTGTTCCAAAAAATATTAAACAATGTTTGGCCCGAGGCAGGGGGAACAGTGTCAGCCATATTCATTTGTTTGGCTATTTTTACATGAATATGTTCATATTTCTATCTAACAACATACTAAATTTTAATACATAAATTATCTCAAAATAATTAAACATATAAGTAATACAATTAATATAATAATTGAAATTGAAGTTTAAATTCAGCAAATTTTACTCATTCAACATGACACTCGAACCATTTGTTTCATTTGCGCGATAACAAGTGCTCAAGTAAACAATATTGCAATAGCCGATGAATAGTTCGTCATGAATTTTCTGATGAAAAATTGAGCAAACTCGGCCAATACATCCTGATATGGCCCGGCAAGAGGGCACTGGTAGTCCCAGTGCTAATCAAACACTAGACCAACATCACGATCACTCTTCACGATCATGTTGTTCACGATAACACAAATATTTATGACCTCTCGCATCAGTGACCATGTTTGAGCAAGGTACCAGACAATAGCAAAACGAGATTGGAGCATACCAAATGTCCGCCCCACATCATTCGTACACCTCTCTTGTTCTCCCTTCTTACTTGCAAGGTTGGAGATTGTATTCACAAATGTTGATAAAAAAGATAGATGTCATCAGCTAGATAGTACCCCTTGATATATTGGTGGCCATAATCTCATAGTTGCATTCTGGAGTCTAGACTTTAGTAAGTAGGTTCCGCCATGCCGAATAATGATTGTCAAACCCACATATCATAATTTATCACAACTTTAATATGACACAACGTACTCTAACATGAACTTTATACAACCCTTGCCAAGCGAATGGACCATTCTTCTATTCCCAATACGTGTAATCGATGCTTTTAAACATTTTAGAAAATCCTCTCGCTACACCTTATGCTATGAACCGAGTTGTGTCTGGTGCATTTGGTGCTATCAAATAGGCCGGTCCCAACACTTTCACCATCGCTCCACAAAACTTGTACATGGTTTCTATGATGCGGGCTTAACCATACGAAGGTTGTCGTCTTGTGTATCTGCGATAGCTCCATATGCAAGACACTGCATAGTAACAGTGCATTTTTGAATATATGAGAACACAGTCAATCTGGTGCAATCTTTCTTCAGTTGCAAATAGTCACCATAGTCCCTCACACCATACACAAGACACGTGTACACATCCTTGTTCATCCTAATGCGCTGCCACAATTAAATCAGATCATATGTTGGGTCATCAAAAAAGATGAATAGCAACAAGTGACTAATAACCCTTTGATGATTCTTGTTTGCTTGCCGCACAACTTTCGATCCTCCAGGTTAGGAAGGGGCAAATCCCATGATCATGGTACCTAGGGTTTTCACATGAGGGGGATAAGTATGGCGCTGGTGATTCCGTCGGCTGACAAGAGGAGAGTTTACCCAGGTTCAGACCCCCAGAGGGTAATACCCTACTTCCTGGTTGTCTGGTATTGATGGTGAAGTCATGAGGTGTTACAATGGCGATCCCGGCGAGATGCGATCTCGCTAGGGTTTTGATGTATGAGGTAAAGTGTACCCTAGGTCGGCGGCCCTCCTAGCCTTTATATATGAGGCTGTCTCGGGAGTTCGCAACCGACTGGGTTTACAAAGAAAGAAACCTAAACCGCACCACGCTTCCTTGGGATGTACTCCATACGATGGGCCTCCATGTTGGGTTGTTCTTGCGGGCTTCATTCGGGCCATCCGGCGCACTGCAGGATGGATTGCACCAGGTATACCCACGGTGGGGTATCGATGGGTAGGCCCACTGAAAGAGCATTGTTGCTCTTAATCATGTTTTGGTGATTGATAACAATGCAATAATAGCTTTTAACTTGTTGTCTAAGTTTACACAGGTTCTATAAACGATTCTATGTCGCTCACACTTTAAAGAGAAGAAAAAGGAGTATAAATCTGCCAGGGGCGGTAGTACCGCCGTGCAAGCGGCGGTAGAACTGCTGGCTTCTATTGCTTCCGGTACAGCGGCAGTACCGCTCGCACTTCCGCTTAAATGGCATTCGGGCGCGCATAGCGGAAGTACCGCCAGGGAGCGGCAGTACCGCTTGTGCGGAGAAGACGAGCGGAAGTACCGCCAGTACTACCGCTTAAAAACGCGTTCGGTGTCGCCAGCGGAAGTACCGCCGGGGAGCGGCAGTGCCGCTTGTGCGGATTCTGAAGACGGGCGGTAGTGCCGCCAGCACTACCGCTTAAAGCGAGTTCGGTGCCGCTCAGCGGAAGTACCGCCAGGGAGCGGCAGTACCGCTTGTGCGGGATCTGAAGGTCGAAGACCAGGGCGTTGACTGCCCAAATGAAGGCTCCCGCACCACCGGTACTACCGCCCATTCATCAGCGGTAGTACCGCCAGTGTGGGAAAGGTGCCCCCAACAGACAGAATTGAAGGGAGGGTATTTATTGCCCTTCACCTACCTTGGGGCATTTGTGCTTCACGAAAATATCTTGCCACCATTGTTGAGAGCTTCATTTAAGAGATCTCCCACTCCCACCAACCAATCGCCTTGATACTTTGAGGAGTGAAGGAGGAGGTCCCGATCTACATCTCCACCGAAGGAATTTCAAATCCATCATCCCCTTTGTGATTCGTGTTCCTCCTTGAGTTGCTTGTAACCCTAGGAGGCCTTTGTGAGTTCCGGATACCTCAACTTGTTTGCGAGGTGCTCCGGGATATTGTTGGGAGGCTCCAACTCATTGTGGAGTTCCCCGACCTTTGTGCACGGCTTGGTCAACGCCTCGAAGGTGACCTCATAGTGGAAGAGCTACGCCCTCACCGGCAAAGCTCACGGAGAATAGAGTGAGCACATCCGTGCTATTGGAGTGCCTAGGTGGCTCCACACTCCTCCAACGTAGACGTACTTCCCTTGGGAAGGAACTACGGGAATCATCTCTGTGTCTCTACTTTGCGGTTACTTCTATCCTTTACTTGTTGCTTCCGCTACGCTTTATATCTTGCTTGGATCACATAGGTTGTATTCATCTAGTGCACATCTAGTCAACCTTTGTTATACTTGCTCTAGCCCTAATTAAAAAGGAAAAAGGTTAAAATTTGGTAGTCGCCTAATCACCCCCCTCTAGTCGACCTTTCAATTGGTATCAGAGCCTGGGCTCTTATCTAAGGCTTCACCGCCTAAGAGAAAAATGGTCGATGAGAAGGATCCCGAGGCTCCCGTTTCCAACGCTCATCTTGATGACATTGTTAGTGGCCTTGAGACCAAGATCGAAAATCTTGATGCCAAGATCACCACCAACGTCATTAATGAGATGCGGAAGATGTTTGTGCAAATTACGGGAAAGCCCCCTCGTGTGGATGATGCTCCATCCTCTCTAGACTCTCCAAACAAAGACGGTGACGTCTTGATTTTGGAAGACGGTCCCGAGAAAGCAAAGGCGCAAGCCAATGCCGACTCGGGAAAAGGAGAGAATGGTACATCATCCACCTCGAAGGCTATTCTGGGGGTGTATTCACAAGTTCCCCGGAACAAGTGTATAACCAAATCCACCGACAAGTTGACAAGCCACACATCGCCAATATGGGCGCACCTCCTAAGCTTGACACAAAAGACTTTCCTAATTGGCAATTTTGCATGAAGTCACATATGTCTAGTTCTTGTGTTGATTTGCTTGACATTATAGAGCGCGGCTTCTCTCCAAGGGATTCCGCCAATTTGACTCCAAGTGAGAAGGCCGATCATCAACTCAACGCCACCGCCATGCACATGATCCAAACCGCCACCGGTCCAACATATCTTACTCACCTCCGAAGATGCACCACGGCGAAGGAATCATGGGCCGTCCTCCATACCTTGTTCTTGGGCAATGAGAGCATTCAACGCTCCAAGTATGAAGCGGTCCAAGACGAGGCCGATGAGTTTGTGATGAAGGATGATGAGACTCCCAAAGAGCTTTATAGAAGACTCACCGCTCTTGCCGTCACTTTGGGCGACTTTGGCTATGAGAAGATCGGTGATGATTGGATCAAGCGCAAGTTTCTCAAGGCAATCACTCCGTCCAACCAAGGATTGGCTCAAACCATTCGATCAAGGCCAGACATTGCTACTCTTAGCTCCAACACGGTGGTCAATGAGTTTGTATCTATTGGAATGGTGGTCAAGAGCTCCATCAATGCTCTTGCTCGCTAAAGAGGACTTGCGGGTCAATCACCAAATGTTGCTTTGAAATCCAAGGCTATTGCACGTGAGGAAGTGGTTGAGCATGAAGACGAAGAAGATGATCTGAAAGAGACCAAGCAAGCCTATAGTGAACACATGGCTCTAGCCGCAAAGGCTTTTTGGGGCAACCGCTCTAAAGGTGCAAGATCTTTCGCAAGAGCCAACAAGTCAAGAGTTGAACGTCCAAGGACGTGCTACAATTGTAGCAACCAAGACCACTACATTGCCGATTGCCCGTACAAGAATAGAGAAGACACCAACGACAAGCTCATGAGAAAAGACAAGAGTATCAAGACCATCGGCAACAAGAACTTCGTGAAGAGGAAGGTTACAAATGCCTTATGTGTCCAAGATAAGAAAGTGCTTGAAGAGTACATGTCCGATGATGAGGATGATGATGTTGAAGGTATGGCGCATGTGGCCATTGCTACTACTTCCACTACACCGGCATCCCTCTTCGAATCCCCAATGAGAATGATGCCATTCCCTACACATGTCTTATGGCAAAAGCCGGCTCGGTAACCCCTTCTCCTAAACCCGTTGTTTCTACACCTCCTTCTTTGTTGGATTGTGTAGAAAATGTTGTGAAGGAGGCCCAAGGTCCAAATGTGGTTGACTTATGGCTAGCTAAGCTCAAGGGGGAGAATAAGGTTCATGTGAATGCTCTTATTGAGCAACTTGATGAGACTAACCTTCTTGTAGATGAAAAGGAGGAGAAACTCTTGACCATGGAGGCTAATGAGTGTGAGTACGCTAATGAAATAGCGGAGCTATCCAATGCTCTTGAGAAAGAGCAAACTCGTAGGAGTGCTCTTGAAGAGACCCTCTCTAACCAAGAGGAATCATATGCTATTGATATGTCTAGATTAAAAAAGGATCATGAACATGCTCTTGCTATTTCCAAAGTTCGTAAGAATGAAAAGAATGAGCTAGGTATTGGCCGTGCTAGACTTGAAAAGGAAAATAAGAGACTTGATGAGGAACTCAAAGCCCTCAAAAAGTCTTTTGATGAACTCCAAAAGTCTCATGATCAATACCTAGGTCAACAAGTGAAACAAAGTCTTGCTTCTTCCTCTAGTAGTAATGTTGCTAGCTCTAACTCTTGTTGTGAGCATGCTAACTTTGTTGAGGAGAATGCTAGGTTGAAGGCCCAACTTGAGAAGGGCCTTGCTTCATGCATTCAAGGTGAGAAGAATCTCAATGATCTTTTGAGCAATCAAAAGGATCAAGTTGGGAAAGAAGGACTTGGGTTCCCTACCAAGTCAAAGAAGAAGAACAAGAAGAAAAAGAAGCCAACTCCTCCTTCCAAGAATATTGTTTTTATTAAGGATGGGGAGATGGCTAAGGAGAAGGAACCCAACACCATTGTGGGTGGTGAGGCCACAAGGGGCAACGCCATTCACAATGACTTTGTCGGGAAATATAACCCATCTTATGTTCTTTTGAAATCTAGAGATGAACATGTTTATGCTAAATATGTTGGCACTTCTTATGGTGATGATTATCATTTGGGCTTGGAGCAAGGATCTTCCCATGGCGGGTCTCTCGAATCCCAACTCTTGGATCACTCACAAGCCCAAGCAGCTTCGCATCAAAGATCACAGTTATGAGACTGCTCAAGCTAGGAAGAAAGCCAAGAACAAAGCCACTGCTGAGGCTGCTGCTGGGGGTGTTGGCCCCTCTCTTGCGCCCAAGAAGGAAGATCCAATGACTTGGATGGGTCGTCAAGTCAAGAAACTTTTCTGCAT
The DNA here is from genome assembly GCA_947311845.1 of Poa pratensis. NCBI lineage: Eukaryota > Viridiplantae > Streptophyta > Magnoliopsida > Poales > Poaceae > Poa > Poa pratensis. The sequence goes on along the minus strand of CAMZMU010000027.1, from coordinate 45,265,714 downwards.
GACCAAGGCTCTTGAGACAAGGGAATATCATCACCATGTGGCCCATAAGGAATATCATCAACAAGAGATTTTGGATCGCCGTGCTCGTGGTGAAATTGTGAAGTCCGGATCAGAGAAGGAGATCACCTTGTCCGGTGAGTGGCGAGCCAAGGATTCCCAAGGCAAGGTTTGCGTGTGGTCTGATTATGAAGAAGAAGAAGTGTCATCTCGTCGTCGTCCCCGTCCCTCTAGCAACGAGAACCTCTCCGATTGACCTTTGGGACGCTAGCATCGATTTCTTCTCTTTTTGGTGTCTTGATGCCAAAGGGGGAGAAATATCTATTAGGTTTCCGAGGATTTGCAAGGGATAGTCACAAGATCTCGTTGTTTTAGCTATTTGTGTCTTATGAGCTTGTGAACTTGTTTATTTTGCGTTTGTGAACCTTGTGGCATGGTGTAAGACATGTTAAAACTCGTTATCTATGTTTCCATGCTTATTTGCTTATTGCTTTGATTATATCTTGCACGGTTTGGAAAACATGGGGGGAGTGTTGATCCTATTTGATGTGCATTTGAGCATTCAAAAACTACTCTTGAATAATGCATACATCTAGGGGAGCTCCGTCCATATTTTCAAAAACCGTTTTGTGGCAAATTGTTGTATTGTCATCAACCACCAAAAAGGGGGAGACTGAAAGAGCATTGTTGCTCTTAATCGTGTTTTGGTGATTGATAACAATGCAATAACAGCTTTTAACTTGTTGTCTAAGTTTACACAGGTTCTATAAACGATTCTATGTCGCTCACACTTTAAAGAGAAGAAAAAGGAGTATAAATCTGCCAGGGGCTGTAGTACCGCTGGCTTCTATTGCTTCCGGTACAGCGGCAGTACCGCTCGCACTTCCGCTTAAATGGCATTCGGGCGCGCATAGCGGAAGTACCACCAGGGAGCGGCAGTACCGCTTGTGCGGAGAAGACGAGCGGAAGTACCGCCAGTACTACCGCTTAAAAATGCGTTCGATGTCGCTCAGCGAAAGTACCGCCGGGGAGCGGCAGTGCCGCTTGTGCGGATTCTGAAGATGGGCGGTAGTGCCGGCAGCACTACCGCTTAAAGCGAGTTCGGTGCAGCTCAGCGGAAGTACCGCCAGGGAGCGGCAGTACCGCTTGTGCGGGATCTGAAGGTCGAAGACCAGGGCGTTGACCACCCAAATGAAGGCTCCCGCACCACCGGTACTACCGCCCATTCATCAGCGGTAGTACCGCCAGTGCGGGAAAGATGCCCCCAACGGACAGAATTGAAGGGAGGGTATTTATTGCCCTTCACCTACCTTGGGGCATTTGTGCTTCACGAAAATATCTTGCCACCATTGTTGAGAGCTTCATTTAAGAGATCTCCCACTCCCACCAACCAATCGCCTTGATACTTTGAGGAGTGAAGGAGGAGGTCCCGATCTACATCTCCACCGAAGGAATTTCAAATCCATCATCCCCTTTGTGATTCGTGTTCCTCCTTGAGTTGCTTGTAACCCTAGGAGGCCTTTGTGAGTTCCGGATGCCTCAACTTGTTTGTGAGGTGCTCCGGGATATTGTTGGGAGGCTCCAACTCATTGTGGAGTTCCCCGACCTTTGTGCACGGCTTGGTCAACGCCTCGAAGGTGACCTCATAGTGGAAGAGCTACGCCCTCACCGGTAAAGTTCACGGAGAATAGAGTGAGCACATCCGTGCTATTGGAGTGCCTAGGTGGCTCCACACTCCTCCAACATAGACGTACTTTCCTTGGGAAGGAACTACGGGAATCAACTCCGTGTCTCTACTTTGCGGTTACTTCTATCCTTTACTTGTTGCTACCGCTACGCTTTATATCTTGCTTGGATCACATAGGTTGTATTCATCTAGTGCACATCTAGTCAACCTTTGTTATACTTGCTCTAGCCCTAATTAAAAAGGAAAAAAGGTTAAAATTTGGTAGTCGCCTAATCACCCCCCCCTCTAGTCGACCTTTCACCCACGTCAATTTGGAAAGCTATAAAACAAGCAAGTATCCTCTGGTGCTCATCATTAGATGCGGCACTGGCCTTCTCTTACATTATTTGGTGGAATATGAACTCAACGCCGCCATGAATAGTTTATGAATTAAGCAATGCCGCAATCAAAATATGAAACATTCTGTCAAATTTATCTAGGAAAAAAATATTAGAGGAAAATTAGCTATTCGGGCAAATGGCCGAACAGTTTGTATGTGGGCGGGAGCAAAGTAGGCGAGAGCAGGAAAATGCCAAACGGCGCTACAAACGACGACGGGAGAAGCGGTGGGTCGACATGTGTGATCGCTGAGACCCTCGGCGGATGGGTGACGGCAAAATTGGGCGGCGGCGGCGCAATACGGGGACGGGGGCAAATGGCCAGGTCAATGAGGGTTTTTTTTCGTGTTCGGACCCGTTTAGACCTATGGAAAAGGCTATGGAGGCGCGGGTGAAGATGTTCTAAGCTAGGGATGAAAACGGAATAGTATATTTCTGACTTTTCCGCAGAAAAAGGGACATGGAACAAAAATACGGAAACCGAATTTTGCGGAACGGAAACGGAAACTTTTATGCGGAAACAGACAGCATATTCCGACGGAACGACCATGTAAACAGAAATTCCATTTCCGATAATAGGGAACTTTCCATTTTTGCTATGTGGTGCTTTCTAAATCCAGCAGGACCAGTAATTATAGTGGAAATATTTAGGCACAATCCAAGATATGAATACCAAAAAAAAAAAGATTTGAAGTGACCATGTTTAGGCGACATGTAGTCGCATATCATCTCCCTCTTGAGTCGCTCCCAGTTCGACATTTCAGTGTTGCGCTAGCGTTAGCTACGATAATATGTATTTTAAATGTTGCCAAAGTTGATAACTTATGGACACTATATTATATAATCATGATATCTCGTTATATTTTGTTTCATCATAGAATTTTAAGAGTTTGTTGGTTTGAATAAGTTTTCTACAGTATTAAAGGGGTCTCTTGGTTCCGGCAAACATCCGCTTTCGGTTCCTTGTCCGCACTATTTCCGACAATATTTATTTCCATATTTGTTTCTAAGATTTCTCTATTTGTATCCGCTTCTACAAAAAAAAATGAAAAAAAGGTGGCACCACTCATTTCCGTCCGTCTCGACTCCGTTTTCATCCCTACTCTCTAAGAAGGGCGAATGGCTCCTATGCGACGTTTTTTCACGGCAATCGATGGGCAGCGATGTCGTTCGTTGTAATAGCTATGCTACGACATCTCTCTGAGCAAAAATAACCCAGGCACAACAAGGCCCTTAAGCGCAACCACCGTCAGGATTAGGGGTGGGACCCACGCGGATTAGTGGAGCCTGGTGGGACCCACTTCAGCGTGGGGCCCAGACAGCAGCGACGACGGTTAAACCGTTTTCCCTTTCGCGCGCATCCTTCCTCTTCTTCTCCAGCGACGAAGCACGCAACGCCGGCGAGCTCCGATTCAGACAATAACTCAAATTAACCCGAACCAATACACATTGAACCGAACTCTAATTAACAAACAGACAAGCAAACATAGTAGATAATTACATTACTATTACAAACGGAGTAGTTTTAACGGCGGCTCGTCGGAGCAAAAGCCGCACGGGCAAGCAAACATAGTAGTTCTTAGCTATTACAAATGAGGACGGACATCAACCGCAGCTCCAACCCCCATCGATCCATCCAAAATTGGGCTCACCTGAGCCCCAGGGGTGTTGCGGCGACGAGGCGGCGGCGCCGCTCAGCCGGAGTCAGAGTCGGAGTCGGAGGCGCCCCATCCCATGTCGGCCTTGGATTCCTCGATGGCTTGGCGGTAGCGGTACTCGTTGAGCTCCCTTTTCATCTCCCGGTCGGCCTCGAGCTGCTGCTGCTCGTCCTTGGTGCGCTCCATCAGCTCGGCGGTGACCCAGTCGAGGTCGCCGTCGTCGACGAAGTCTCCCGGCAGAAGCCCGCGCCCGGCGCGCGGTGCCGCGCCCTGCAGCTCCTCCTCCTCCCTCTTCGGCGGCGGCAGCGGTGCTCGTGCGATGGCGGAGGTCCCCGCGCCAGAGGAGCTCCCCGTGCCTCTCGCCGCCGCCGCCATCGCGTGGTCGTACTCCTCCACTTCGCGCCGGGCGTACGCAGGCGGCACCGCCAGCCCCATATTCGTCCACGCGCGAGCGCCGCGCTTCCGAGCGCCGTCGGAAGCAACCAGCTTAGCCCGTACGGGGTCAGCGGGCGCGGCCGCTTCTGCCTTCTCCGCTCCTCGTCGGAGCCGTTACCGCGGCCGGAATGGCCGCCGCGCGAGCAGGAACCTACAGGCCTCATCCTCGTCGCACGTCGGGGCTTGATCTGTGGCGGAGGGGCTGGATTGCGTGGCCGGCGGCGAGAGTGGCGGCGAGAGTGGAGTGGAGGGATAATAGCTAGGGTACGATACAGTGGATATATAGGGAGGGGAACGGGAGGCGGTCGGCTGGGCCTGAGAAAGGGCTGGGCTGGGCCCAAAGTTGAACGGCGCACCGTGAATTTAATCAAGGAAAAAACATTAGCGGGCCAAATCCTGCTGCTGGGCCCAAATTTAGTTTTTTTTCTAGGAATGGCGCGGAACTGGGAGTGGCCAATCAGAGCGCAGAACTGGGAGTGGCGCGGATCGGGGGTTTCCTTCTGATCCAACCGTTCACTAACCAGCGATCAACGGCTCTGAAGCAGGGGGGTTTCGGACGGGGTTTAGGGTTTCCGGGGTTTAGGGTTTCAGTGAGCTAGGGTTGAGCATAAATAATTTAGAAAAAATCAAATAAATATGAAACTTTCGCTCACTGTTTACTTATGCAACTACGTTGCTAAAAAAAATTAAAACTTGTTATATCCATAGTTAAATGAAAAACATTCACACAATTCAAGCTATCGATGGAATGAGCTAGGGTTGAGCACAACTAATTCAACAAAAATCAAAACAACATAAAACCAGCGCACATGGTCTACTTATGCAACTAAGTTGCTAAAAAAATATAAAACTTGTTATATCCACATTTCAATTCCAACATTCACACGTTCACGATATCAATGGAATGAGCTAGGGTTGAGCATAAGTAATTCAAAAAAAATCAAATAAATATAAAACCAGCGCACATGGTCTACTTACATGACATAGTTATCAAAAAAAATATAAACTTTGATTTTGAGTCGGTCAACGGTTTTGTGCAAAGTTTGACCAAACATTCAAATGAGCACAAATAATTCAAAAAAAATCAAAATAACATAAAACCAGCGCACATGGTCTACTTACATGACATAGTTATGAAAAAAATATAAACCTTGTATATGAGTATTTTCATGAGAAATCCTTCACACAAATGACTTACCACGAACGAAGTTGCAGGAGTTCAAGGAAGTGAGAGAGGGTTTGATGTTTTGAAAATTTAAAAAAATTGAAAAAATCACCAAAGCTTCATTTTGGTGTGACTAAGAATGAACCAGGCTTAGTTTTTCATTTTGGTATTTAAAACTTGTTTAAATGTTGGTTAAACTTGGGTTTGACCGAATTTGAAATATTCATGAAATATTCAAAAAACATCAAAAAAATGCAAATCCAGTGCACATGGTCTTATTTTGTCATGTACTAACATCTCCAACTGATAAACAAGGTCTAGACACATATTAAACAAGAAATGCTTCAATATGGTGTGAAATCACACATCTCAAACTATGAACTCTATAGTTTGAGTTGTAAGATTTCATACCATACTGAAGCATTTCTTGTTTAATATGTATGTAGACCTTGTTTATCAGTTGGAGCTGTTAGTACATGATAAACTAAGACCATGTGCACTGGATTTGCATTTTTTTGATGTTTTTTGAATATTTTTTGAATATTTCAAAAATTGGTCAACTAAAATCAAACCAACTTTTAAACAAGTTTTGAGTTAAAAATTGTTCTAGGACACTATATTAGTGCAATATATGTTAACCCTAGAGTTTGAGATCATTTGGAGAAGGTCGAAAAAATGACAGGATTAGAAATGGTGCTGTTTGGGCTACCTTTGGGGCTCATTTGTAGCTCATTTTGGAGAACCGATGTGAAAAATGACAGGATTAGAAATGGGGATGACCAAGTTAGATCAACCTACTACATAATAACATGTACAAATAACATGTACATCAAAGTTGAATTCAAATATTCAAAGTTGAATCAAAATATAAAAAATATTCAAAAATTCAAAAGAATTTGTCCAAGTGCAATATTTTAATGGATGGGACAACTCACTATTATAGAAATTCTATAATAGTGAGATGCCCGACCCACAAAGCTACTGGACTAGGACATATAATGTGCAACACCTAAATTGCGAGCAAGGGGACTCGAACTTAGGTGGGCAAAGGGAGCATCAACCCTTTGCCACTAGGCTATGCCTCTGTTTGCGAAAAATCTACCACCATTTGGAGGTAATAGTTACAAATGTTTACATTTTGGTAACACTAGCAACACTAGCAATATTTAAATTTTGGAAACCCCTAAGCATTCTACACTAAAAGGCAAAAGTGGCTCAAATAAAAAAATAAAAAAAGCAAAAGTGGCTGAAATGGCTCCTACACTTACTGGGCCTAATTGGATGGAGTTGGCCCATTCATCTAGCCCACAGTGAAACTTTTTCATTTTTCTCGAAAAAAAAAGATCTGCGCACGGCTGCGTCCTCTACAGCAATATTCCGAAGAAGTAAATCATTCTGGTAAGTCTAAATAAAGAAGTAAGACATTGTTTCTACAGATGACACGATAATTTACATTTTTTACAAGGTTTAACCCAACGGAACGTGCGAATGACAACATCGGGATGTCCAGAGCACGCCCCCAGGGTGTTCGACAGAACGCAGTCGACATGCCCAGTTCACAAAATTACTCCCCCACACGCTCCCCTACCAAAATTCACTACACTTTCTATCTACATAATGCAGCTCAAGCTTCCAGCTCCATCTAGCAGCTCTGTAGCTGATTCTTCATCTCGCATAGGATCAAAGCTACTTCGATGTCCAGGCTCGATGAACTAGCTGAACTCCTGCTCGATGTGGTACCCCTGCTCGATGAACTCCTGCTCGATGTGGTACCCCTGCTCGATGAGCTCTGGTCGCCCGCATCAAGTTTTCGCATCGATGCATACCTCTGTCTCGTCATCGGCGGCGATTGACCGCCGAGCGAAAAACCCTTACCGTCGATGCCGTAGCGCTTCCACGCCCGCTTCAAGACCTGATTCACCGAAATCCGGTAGGGCCGCCGGTCGCCTCCGCTGCACGAGTCCCTCGCCGTGCACGAGTCACAAATAGGGCCGCCGGTCGCCTCCGCGACCGGCGACCCGCACCACCCCAACCTCCATCCACCCTCGACGCCCTTACCTTGCATTGCGACCGCAAGCCCTGCGTCGCCGCCCGCCGCTTCTTTTCTTGCGCCGCCGCTCGAATCGATTGCCGCTTCTCTTCTCGCGCCACCGCTCGAATCGGCCGCTCCATCTAGCCCGGAGAAGCCGAGACGGCAGGACAGGAGTGAGCTCAGAGGGACGCCGGCGCGTGGCAGAGTTTTTCCCCCCATGATGAACAGATGCAGCTGTCGCATCGGAGCTATTATCACCGGTTCAGAGCATGCACGCGTGAGGTCCCACTTGTCATAAACTTATCCATTGAACGGTCAAACGGGGTTTACCGCGTGGGATAATAAATTAACGGCCATATCCTGTGTGAGCTATTCCCACGCAAACAAACGTCGCACCAGGGCTATTTCAGCCAACATCGTCGCATGCTGGACAATTGCCCTCAACGACGTCGCACAGGAGTTATTCGCCCCTCTAAGAAACCATGAAGGCCCCACACGTCGGTTGTAGTGTTACTGCCTGTGTAGCACGCTCTTCCTGTTCCTGCTAATCCTTAAGCCAGGAGGCAAACCAAATCCACACAACCAGCGGCCCAAAAACGGCCACTCACTTTTCCCTCTCCGCCCTCATCATCCCCTTCACACTCCCCGCCGAGCGTTAGCGCCGGCGGAGATGGTGGGAATGCGGATCATCCATGCCGCGGCCGCCTCCTTCATGGTGCCCCCGGCTCCCCATATCGTCTCCTCGACTCTAATCCCAAGAGGTGAGGTCACCCTCGTTCCCCGTGGATGGATGGATGCTGTCTCGGTTCTCACGAAACGTACACGCAGGTGCTCTGCCAGCGAAAGCTCCTCCTGCCGCGGCGGCGACTATCCAGTCTCATGCCCGGTTCCCCTTGCCACTGCGCATGGACCGGCGCCGGCGGTGCTCAAGAGCCGCGTCATCTAGCGGTAACTTCAACTCCTCCCGCGCTCGCATGTTTGGCAGTAGCAGGGGCCGAATTCCAGAAGATTAATCCGCTTTAATCTACCAGAAGATTAATATGCGTGTTTCTGCTTTGGTGTCTGTTTAATTTCGGCAGCTGATGCTACGGTGGCATCAGTGGAGGATGCCAAGAGGGATGTGCTCATAGCGCTCTCTCAGATTATCGATCCTGATTTCGGCACAGACATCGTCTCGTGCGGGTTTATCAAGGATTTGGAGATCAGCGAGGCCTTAGAGGAGGTAAAAAGGACACTTCCTTTCTGGTCGAATGAGATGTGATCCATATTAACTGTCAATGCCTGGGTTACCTATTAGTTGGACTGTGCTTCAGGTCTCATTCCGTGTGGAGCTGACGACCCCTGCGTGCCCAGTCAAGGACATGGTGAGTGCACTTCTTGTCTTCAGTTATCTCTCCAGAATTACTCTCCGGATCATTTGATGATACCGTTACTTATGAACAGTTATATCAGCCATGTTTCAGTTGTGATGTATGGGTTGACATTGATTTGAAAAGTATATCTTTGATATAAAAGTGTGATTGTATTTGTGACAACATTGCAATCTCATTATCTGGTCTTTTTTTTTTGCCAAACAATAATGAATTGCGGTGTACAGTTTGAAGAAAAAGCAAATGAGGTTGTTGTAGCACTTCCATGGGTCAAGAAGGTCAATGTTACAATGTCCGCACAACCCGCGCAACCGGTATATGCAGGGCAACTGCCGGAAGGACTACAAAAAATTTCAAACATCATAGCAGTTTCAAGCTGCAAGGCAATACCTGATACTCCTATACATACAGAGGATAGCGTAAAATTCTCTTAGTAACTATTTTCACTTTTCCAGGGGGGAGTTGGAAAGTCTACAGTCGCTGTAAATCTCGCTTATACCTTGGCTGGTATGGGAGCCAGAGTTGGAATTTTTGATGCTGATGTCTTTGGTCCAAGCTTGCCAACTATGGTTTCTCCCGACAACCGGCTGCTAGTGGTGGTAAGCCTGATGGTTCAATCTTTATGCTAACATGGAATTTAGTATGTGCACACTAATAATGGTAAGCAGACTTAACTTTAGAACCCAGAAAGCAAAAGTATTCTTCCGACTGAATATTTGGGCGTCAAATTGGTGTCTTTTGGCTTTGCTGGACAAGGAAGAGCGATCATGCGAGGTCCAATGGTTTCAGGAGTCATTAATCAGTTGCTGACCACGACTGACTGGTATGCAAAGCCAATAGCTGATACCTTTCTAAACTCATCAGATGCACATAATAAGATAGAACATAACTTACCAGCCATTACTTCCAGATATAATTCATATTATCTGGTAATAGAAGAACTTACAGTTGTTTATTGCATAAAGGGGTGAACTTGACTACCTTGTCATCGACATGCCTCCTGGAACAGGGGATATACACTTAACACTGTGTCAGGTGGTTCTCTAGCATCTTTTCTGTGCAAAACATGTATCCAAGAAAAGTGAATCATACGTGAAAGCATCTCCAAGTCTAACATGTCTGAAACACCAGGTAGCTCCGTTGACTGCAGCTGTGATCGTTACCACCCCTCAGAAACTGGCTTTCATTGATGTTGCAAAGGGTGTTAGGATGTTTTCTAAGCTGAAGGTGTGTCGTCTTCCACAAGACTACAACTCGATAAATGAATTATCTACTCTGACACGTCTTTCTGTATTGACTTGTTTCTGTATCCTCTTCTGTTCCCAAGGTTCCATGTGTTGCAGTTGTCGAGAACATGTGCTACTTTGATGCTGACGAGAAGCGCTACTATCCATTTGGGCAAGGTTCTGGTGCTCAGGCAAGACACATACCTATCGACTCTTTTCTTAGCACGCTTCTCTTGAGTAGCTATTGAGTTCTTCGAGGCCGCCTCTATTCTTTCAGGTTGTGCAGCAATTTGGAATACCTAACCTCTTTGAGTTGCCAATAAGGCCAGCTGTAAGTCCAAAAAAACATCCTATCTGTTCACACATGGGTAACGAATGAATGAAAATTATAGTTTGGTAATTTCACAGCTTTCAGCTTCTGGAGATAGTGGAATACCTGAAGTAGTGGCTGATCCCCAAGGGGATGTTGCCAAGACATTTCAGAATCTTGGAGTATGTGTTGTTCAACAATGTGCAAAAATTAGACAGCAAGGTAAGTTAACAGCTCTCAAATTATAATCTAAAAGATGAAAAAGTAGGATAATATAATATATTTGCACGAATTTAGCCTGAAAAAAAAGCTTACAAAATTGTTAGCAACCTTCTTCTGCATATGTGTTGCAGCAAAACATGCTTCTCCTTTAATATCATGTTAAAATTGTTGTTTTCCTTTTTCAGTTTCAACAGCAGTGTCCTATGATAGATCAGTTAGAGCAATCAGAGTGAAAGTACCAGATTCGGATGAGGAGTTCTTGTTGCACCCTGCAACAGTCAGGCGGAACGACCGATCTGCTCAAAGTGTGGTGTGTATGCCCTTTCACTATGGAATACATTGGATATATAAGTTTAACGTCACGTCTTAATTATCTCTATTAAATTTTCTATGTATTCACAATATCAATAGCATCTAGCTGTAACTGTAAGTTTGACCATAGTTCATCATGTCTGGAGCCCAAAAGCTTAATACAGTTCAGAAAACTAAGCCATGGACGTTGTTTTATTTTTATTCAGAAACCTATTTGATGAATTATTAGTTTACATACTAAGTAGTTCTTGTCTGCAGGATGAATGGACTGGAGAGCAGAAAGTGCAGTATGGTGATATACCTGAAGACATTGAACCTGAAGAGATACGGCCGATGGGCAACTATGCAGTTTCAATAACTTGGCCTGATGGATTTAGTCAGGTATTATGACACACAAATATAGATGCATTACATCTTAATGCTTCTGATATTTCGAGTAGGCAAAGCTATGGGATTCGTCTAGATGGCACTAATATATATCTGATTTGTTTTTGGAATACATCCAGGATCTAATATATGTGTTGATGCTTTGCAGATAGCACCCTATGATCAGTTGGATATGCTTGAGCGGTTAGTGGATGTTCCTCGTCCAGCAACACCTGCAGTGGTCTCTTAATGATACAGTAGCGATAATGTTCAGACAAGAAAGAACAACAAACAAGAAGTTCTGATACAATAGGCTCCAGAGTTCCTAGGCCTACAGCGAATTTTGTGTGATTATTTGTGATAATGTAGAAGAGAAATTCAAATAAGACAATCTTGTTCGTACTTTCGAAACCACCTGTGCTGTCTGAAACGATGGTTCCAGCCTTCCAGGGCAGCCAATTTTCAGCTATGGTCATCCGTAGTGTGCTTCATGGACAGTACTTTTTAGAATGAGTACGCAATAATTTGACACATTGGCCACTCTCCCAGTTCTCACTGCAGAACTACTAACAAAATCATGCGTCTCTCTGAAAAAAATTAGCAGATCATTATGTGGCCAGCACCTTTGAAGGAATTGTGAGGTTAAGAGTTCCCAAGTCCTAACACATCCCATGTGAATCTTAAAGCACTCAAAGCTATAAATCTTCATGAGTCATGACTATATACTAATAAAAAGGAAGTAATGTGTAATGATGTACTAGATGACAAGCATGAAAGGGGAAAAGGACAACCAAGACGTATTTTCCACCACCCACAAGGTCACAACCTGCACATTGCATAAGCCTAAAACACGTGCAAGAGACTGCAAAATGAGTGGCCGATGAACTTTCATCTGCAAAAAGAGACTGCAACCACATTTAGATTATTCAAGGCAAAATAAGAATCTCGAAGTTCCATAACTCACAGAAGCTATGGAAATCTTTATATTCTCCAGCAAAGTGTTGCCTTTCTGAAGTTTGCAGGTAGCTATCGTTCAGTGTATGCAAATCATGTGTGTGTGTGTGTGAAATGTTTGTTGTTATCTACGCCACTTGGGGGCGTTTGGTAGCCAGCATGGCATTTTGGCTCTGTGGGACTACGCTGAGCAGGGCTGAATTCAGCCTCTGGGCCATGTTGTCCATGTCATTTGGTAGCTCATAGGTCAATTTCTTGCATGAGGAGAAAAACGAGAACCACATGTTTGATTGCCTGCCATCTTAATTTCCGGGTAAGGATGATGCAAATGTTGGGTGTTTGGTTGCCTGCAACAGTTCTGATGTGGTAACCTCTTACCAAGAGTGGTGAGTTTACCCAGCACATACTCATAATAGCATATACACATTCTGAAATAGCACAGCAGCAATTCATAATAGGATCATAGCATAGCAGTTCTAGCTCATCAGGATCATCACATAGAATCGGTATTGAGAGCACCACAAGTTAACCAGCAATGGCTCGTGATGCATCTCAAGTTCATCAGTGGAGGGGTTAATATATACCACCTCCCAAAATATTACAAACCAGTCATCAAACCTAATCAAGTTTTACAAGGGGGGGGGGGGGGGGGGGGGGGGGGGGTAGTGCTCTTGCAAATAGGCCCGCGGCGAGGACCTTCTCTTCGTCTCTGTCATCAACATACATGCTATGCTCAGTTTCGTGATCCACAAGGAAGTTTATATCCTGTATCAGCAAGACTGGAGTGTAGAGATTAGGGGCAGGAACATTCCTATATACTTAGACCGTCTTCATCTGAGCATAGTTGATGGTGGGTTTTGTTCAGTAACTCCTCGTCCTTGGGGTAAACCTAAGATTGACAAGGCAGATTGTTAGTTGTGCTTCATGATGAACAAGCAAAAGAAAACAGATTGTTAGTTGTCGTATCTAACCATGATGTGTGCAATCAACTTCTTATTGCTAAAAAAAAAACTAGTCTTCATCCATCTTGATGGTCGTGCTCTGATCACACCAAATTACTCCTTCAATTTCCTTCTGACAGGAGAGCCTAATCCACCTCTGTGACCACTTTCTCGGATGGTTATAAATCTGCGTAGTGCTCACGGTAATCCCAGTGAAGTCAAGAACATCATTGCTAACCTTGTTAATGTAATGTTCCTTTAACCCTCTATCAAAGAGGATCCCCTTTGTATGATCTCACGAACCCTATTCAAGACGAACAAGGACATAGGAGCTGACACCAGTGCATTTGAGGCCTTGGAGCAAAACAAAGAGGGACTACACTATCATACGAGTCAGGCATTGAATTCTCAACCTCCATGGGCGGCAGGTCGTTCATGTCAGACAGTGGATTCTCAGGGTGTAATGAAGGAGAAGACAGATTGGGAGAGCTATGCGCAACGAAGTCCTACAATAAGTTGACACCATAACCATGAACAACAATGATCTAGGCGATGAACACACACTAACCATGAGAAGAGCACAAATCTAGGAGATGCTCACACACAGAGTAATCATGAATCTAGCATAGATCTACGAGATGAACACAGACTAATCATGAATCTAGCACCGATGTTGTAGATGTTCACACACAAGATCTAAGAGATGAACAAAGACTAAGCTCATAAGAATACGGGTTAGAGGTTCTTACAGTAATCGGATGCATGACATAGTTGGGGATTGAGCTAGGAGTAGATGTGCTGCCGACGAGCTCCACCGCCGCAGTGCTCGTCTGGAGACGGAGAAAAACGTCCCGCCATCACCATGGAGCTCGAAAGGGGGAAATGGTGGTTTGGACGGTGAGCGCGGTGGCTCTAAATAGAGGGGCGAATTAGGCAGGCGGTGACCGAATTTCTCCCGCCACAATTTTCGTGCTCATGTCATCTCTGGTGCCTGCTACAGATTGCACGCGGCGTTTCTCGAGGTCGTGCGCCGGAAGCCTGACTCCACGGGACTGGCTGAGCTATGCTTTGATGTGCGCGCTGGCCTAGCCCGTGAGCTCTCACATACATCCAGACTCCAGGCTTTTGCAGCTGGCACGCTGGTCTGGGGGCATGCGAGCTACCAAACGCCCCCTTGTACTACGGCCAACTGTACAAGAGCGAAGACTTGGTGCTACACAAAGTCTTCTCCTCTTTGATCTTTTCACCCCTTCATGTGGCATTTGTTAACTTCTCCAGCCTGAGTCAGCTCCCACGAAAATATTGTTCAAAATCTTGCAACCACAACGACCATCGGTTAGATTCTCTTGTTTATTGCCGAGACAACCTTCTAAATTAGTTTAAAAACTTATTATTCCATTGACTTCAAATTTGGCTAACGGCATTACATCAGAGACCAGATCTATTTCAGAGTCCAAAGTGCAATGGGGAAGATCAAAGAGGATGCTCCAAGGCAGGATATGGTGTTGAAGAAGAAAGTTTTCTGGTAATCTTCTTTTTTCCTCGAACACGGATCTAAAATGCGTTTTGTTTCGTATCAGAAGAAGCGTCGAGATGACGCATTTCTGGTAATCTTCTAGCTCGGTTCATCATGATACTGGTTTGTCCCCCATCGATTCCGATGGAATGTGTTTGATGTATCATCGATCTATGAATCACATTCTCAAATCCCTGATTCAGTTCAGTGTTGATCATGATTTGTTGAGGACATCCAGTGAGAAATACTCTTGGCGTGCATCAGTTGACCCCATTTTGGTGGTCTGACATAGATCTGATAATGTTCATTGGAGACTTTGCATGTACTTTCCTCTGAACTTCTCCATAGTCATAGATTCCAAGAGCACATCTTGGTCTTCATAATCCTAAAATATTACTGTTGGAAACATGAACTGTCGTTGACCAAATGATCGATTCCTCCTCTTGTAAGTAGCGGTTATATCTTTGTATAATTGTTGTTCTCTCAGAACTTACTTGCACATATCTATAATTTGTTGCGCAGATCAACCTTCTGGCAGATTGATTGAGGGACAGGGATAGTAGGAGGTTGGCAAAATGCCGTCACAGAATGATCTCTTTGAGGTTGCAGGGCCTACCTATTTGACATATGTGAACTGGTAAGTTATCGGCTCATCTTTCTAGCTGATTCAATCTAGAATGGCCTGTGGCACAGGCCATTCTAGATTCGTGATTTTGCTATGGTTTATGCATTGGCAACCACTGATCACCTTTGCAATTTGATGCTTTGCTCCGGCCAGGAACTGCCCGCACCACCGGCGATCGGTGATGGCGAGCCTCGTCCAAGGCGTGTACGTGCTGGAGCGCAACCGGCAGTGGAACCGGCAGGGCCTCGAGGCCCGCGCGCCGGCATGGTGGAAGTTCTTCCACTTCGAGCTGCAGCAGGCGCTCGTCGACGCCGCTGACTGCTCCATCTTCGGCGCGGTCTACGCGTTCCAGCCGCCGTGCCACCTTCTGGACCCCGCGGCGGCCGCCAGCGCGCCACAGTACGTCGTCGCCTTCCGAGGGACCATCACCAAGAAGGCTTCGAGGTCCAGGGACCTCGCGCTGAACGTCATGCTCGCCCGGATCGGCGGCCTCGAGAGCACCTCCCGCTTCAACATCGCGATGCAAACCATCCGCGACGTCGTGGCGGCCGCGGGGCACGGCCGCGTCTGGTTGGGCGGCCACTCGCTGGGGTCCGCCATCTCAATCCTCGGCGGCAAGGCCATGGCCAGAGCGGGCGTCGTCCTCCCCACGTTCCTCTTCAACGCGCCGTTCCTGTCGGCACCGGTGGAGAGGATCCCGCACAAGAAGGTGAAGCAGGGCATCCGCATCGCCAAGAGCTTCGTCACGGCCGGGGTGGCGACCGTGCTACAGAAGGGCGGCGGCGGCGAGGACGAAGCCTTCGCGGCGTTGGCGCGGTGGGTGCCGGACGTGCTCGTGAACCCGGCAGACCCCGTCAGCGCGGAGTACGTGGGCTACTTTGAGCACCGCAAGAAGATGGAGGACATCGGCGCGGGCGCCGTCGGGAGGCTGGCCACGAGGCACTCGGTCAAGGACCTGCTGCTGGGCATCGGCAAGCCGGGCGGCTGCGAGCCGCTTCACCTGTTTCCTTCAGCCGTCCTGACGGTGAACCGCGGCCCGTCGCCGGACTTCAAGACCGCGCACGGGATCCACCAGTGGTGGAAGCCGGACTTGACCCTGCAGTGCAACGCCTATTCGTACTTGGCCTAGGTTGATGATGCATTATTTGGAGGCTTCGCCGCAAGGGAACATGATTCTCCAACTCTAGAGTATAGTTTCTTACAATTCGAAATTAACTTAGTTGCTGCCGTTGGTCCAAAAGATTGAAACTTTCTGTAATTAGTGCTGAAGGTATTGAACATGCCAAAGCTGATGCATCAAAGTCAAATCAGCCCTGATTGCCACCACCTTTTGCCTGGCATCACCATAGATTTGCACTAATCTTGAAACGAACTGGATAAAACAAACAGGTTCAAAACAACAAAAATTTGCAAACATCTGTATGGCACAATCAATAAACAACAGATTTTACAGATCGAAAGAATCGATATCGGTACATCATGACAGACAGTTGAGGACATAGATCCAAAATCTACATACAAGCAACCGTATCTCATCAAATGAAGGTCGCGACTGCATGTAAGATGACAATCTAAGAGACGAGCTAGCCCGTGAGCATAGATCCAGCGAGGTACGGAATTGTGTGCACCGAGTATACATGTATCTCAAGTTCTCAACTCGATTTCAGCTGACGAAGAAGTACCAGCTTCACCACATCTTTTATATTTTTGAGCTGGATCTCAACTCATCTTTTATTTTTTTTAGCTGGATCTCGACTCATCTTGTACCAATGGGGCACAGACCTGGATCAGATGTCTCCTAGCTTAATTCTCGATGCATCCCATGCCAGTTTTTTTTTCTTGGCTAAAGCAGCAGAAAAATGTCCTGCTGCATATTTTCATTATACGGAAATCTCAAGATTTCCGATCTGCGTGACCAAAGGAGCCGGAACCCGAGAAAACGTGTCCGTCCTCCCCTCCTCCTCTACAGTAGATCGAGGCGAAAGAGGGCGAGGCGTCGGAGATCCCCTTCTTCCGCCGGCGTGGGCGTGGATCATGCCCTCCTCTCGTCGCTCCGGCGGCGGGTGAAGGGTGGGATCCCGTTCCCCCATGCCCGGCTTGTAGATAGGGTTGTAGTTCCTGCGGGCGTCGGTTTGAGGAAGGATTCGTCGCCGTCGAGGAATAAATCCGTCGCCCTTCTTCCTCCTCCTCAGCGTTGCTCTTGGCGGCGTTGGGATGTGGGCGGCGTCGGTGTGCTGCCTGAGCTCCAGCGTCTTCCTGCGGAGGGGAAGGCGTGGTGCGGCCTTTCTATCTCTCCGCTCCTCCTCCGTCCGTTGAAGATTGGCCAGGGAGTTCTTCTTCGGGGAGCTAGTGAGGTACATGTCCTCCTCCTCCGTCTGGCCAGGGGTGGAGTTTTTGGTTCGTGCGGTTTTCGGCTCCTGTGCGGTGGCGGCGTGGCGGAGAGGTCGTCGCCGTTGTGGATTGTGTGCCTCGGGCTTGTTCTCCGTCGGGGTGGCGCTGGTTTCGTCGCCTTCGTCAAGCTTCGAGTTGTTCGTCCGGTGCGCTCTCCTCTCCCTGTTTCTCTGGCCGGCCGTGGCGGCGAGGGGAGAAGGAGGTGGAGGTGGGCGCTCTGTTTTGCTGGTGGTGCTGCAGGTGGTTTACTCCGTTGGCTCTGCTCGGCCGGCCGTGGCGGCGAGGAGAGCAGCGTCTGCTGGCGGAGGGGTGCTGTTGGTGGTGGACCTGGCCGGTGTTGCGTCGGCGGGAAGGTGTGGTGGTGCTCGGGAGCTGCTGCTGTGGCTGTGCTCGTTCAGCGAGTCTAGGTTCCGGCGCGTGGCGGCGGACGACTCTTGCAGCCGTCTACAACATGTGGTGGTGGCCTCTCCCCGGCGGATCGTGGTACGGCGACGGCAGCGTCGGCTAGGTGCTCGGGAGCGTGGTGGTGGATCCGATCGTGTTTCTTTCAGGGCTCTCAGGGGCTCTGTGCATTTTGCAGGGGTCTATTTGTAATTTCTTTTCTTTGTTGGACCTGTTTGTAAGGTGCTCTGAGTTTCCTGAATATAAGAGTCGGATCCTTTCCTCAAAAAAAAAAAAAAAAAAGGAGCCGGAACCCTTGGTTTCTTGTCTCCAAAATGCATCCTGAGTTTATATAACCTAAAGGTTCCTGGAAGTTCATGCACGCAAAATGCTAGCATTTAACGAACCCTTCCGGATTGTAAAGTTTGGAGTTAAAACAAAACCGAAGTAACTGTTTTTTTTGTGTGAGATGGAACCACCCGATTCCATTAATTCATAGGCTCGACGGAATCGCCAGCCACCAGCACCGATACAGAGTCAGGTACAACATCCAGCCATAGGTTTCTGGACTCGCACTGGCTCGCACTAACATCCAACCACAAGTAACTGTTAACTTGCTAGTAATAAACAAGATCTTCCCTGGAATAAGATCAGAAAACATTCAAATAAACCCATTAGACGTTCAATACTTGTTCTATTTTACATCATCATACAACTGATGCTACCTAATAAATTACTGGCGATGGGGAAACAGCATCTGAACCAAGCAAAAAACACCACTCTTGAATTGGAACCATCGTCACCTCTTTAATGAGTATGAGCAGGAGCAAGATCATGTTTCCAGAAACAAGTTGGTGAACGTCATTGCTCCTATAACTGAACAAACCACATCTTAAGCCTTTAAATGGCATCTTCACTCCTCTTCCTGGACTTGTGTGGCCGTTCAGAATTTATCACAGTATCTTCATTGTTCACAATTGTGTGATTTTGTACGTTCTGCTCGATTTTAATGTTGACATCCCTTGATTTCCTTTTGCCACTGGAAATTTTGAGCAGCATACATTTTATCACACAAGCTTCAAAAATATTGTACAGATTTAACATGTCAGTTTAAATAGCATGGAAGCATGTGTATCCAGACCTGTTAATTTCTGATGCGTATTCAGCATCATGTACTGATAGCCAAAGCATGGATCCTGTGTGGGGTGGCACTAAAGATCCAGTTATGTGACAATTCATTTCTGTGTCCACCCTATAAATGAATGTCAAGCAAAGGCACACAATCAGTTTATTTTAATCAAAATACAGATCGTCACATGACCAATTATCTGACTAAGAGTACAGAGTAACATATTATGAACTACTTCCAATCACTTGAGGAATTCTCGTATAGTTCTCAACTACAGCTCAGTGTATTGTGGTGATGGCAGTTCATTTCCAGTACATGATTAGGCTCTGTATATATATCTCTAGTCAGTATTACATGCTGGTACGTAGTTTCATGCGCATCATCAAAATCTACCTGGTATGTTACTGTTGTGTGTTATGTTGTAAGTTTAAAGTATGGCTGGTTTAAGGGTACCCCCTCATCAGCACAGCAGGGGAGATACTCCCTCCGCTCCAATGATTAGAGCGTACATTTATTCGCAAATATCACCACAAAATAAGGCGCAGATACCATTTTATCGCTAATATACCGATTGTGCCCCTCCCTCCCATTTCCCTTGTCCTCTATTTACGCGAGATGCTAAACCTAAGGCCGCGGTTTCCTTCCTCTTCCACTCGTAGCATTAACACCCTCCGCATGTATCGTGCAAACCTAAAAACAGATTCCTAAAAAATGGTGCCTGATTGGTGTGCATGAATCGTGCATGGCTCCAGTGCAGGAAAAGAGGAGTTATGTCTCAGGCGCGCGTGGCTGGTAGCGAGATACGAGGAGTCCAGGCACAACAAACAAGAAAGAAAATTAAGGGGAATGAGAGATTATTCAGGGGCATGATGGGAAAGTATTTTTGTTGCCTCCCTCTCCTTAATCGGCGCGCCAAAAAATATACACCCTTCTTATCGGAAGGGAGGGAGTATGCTATAGCGGTGCACAGGTACATGAGCAACATGCAGCCAGTATAAGTAAGACATGCAAACTAATAAAAATACACTATCTCAAATGTGTAAAACTGTTGTCCAAATTGGAAAATAGAACAGTGAAGTTCAACCTGACCAAGGGGATTGGATGAGCCTATACCTTTTGACAGAAAAGCGTATCATGCTTCCCTTTTTAATCTCATGCCCCTTGTCCGTCTTGCTTATAAATTTTCCTCCATCTCTTTTCTGTGAAAACAATATAAATCTCATCAAGCGGAAACAAATGAGACCTAACTTATTAAAGAGACTGTTAGGATTTGTTGAAACTACTAGATACATATACATAATTCTCAAGATGGAGAAGTTTGTTCATCACATGCTGTGCTCACCTACCCACTCAAGTTGGAGGTATCAGCAAATTTTCTCTACGGTACAATCATTCAAGGCATGTTCACAACTTTTGGTGTTTAGTTTCTTAGAGTCCTGGTAGTGAATTAGAAGTTTGCTACAGAACTGAAGTAAAAAACAATTCCGAAGGATTTGGTGGTGCACATAAAAATGTAGGAAAGCTAAGTAAATGGCTAGCTGGGGTTGCACAGAACAAAGGCCTTTTGACAACACAATCACAAACCATCAGCTAGCTTCTCATTCTTGCAACAGATGGCAAAAAATGAGAGCAATGGTCATAATGTTTGTCAATAACGTTGAGACTTGCAAGTTCCAACTATTAAAGATCAACATGAAAAGAGGAATAACTTCAAGCCCTATAATTTTATGCATACAGTAACATAGGTTTCGATGAAAGCATTCAAACAAATGCTCATTTAGAAAAGAACAATTTCTCCGGGGTTCAGTTCCACTTCCATGGGTGCTGAGTACAATTTATTAAGCATCCAAACAATACTAGAATACAATTGATAATCAATTACTGAAACTAGAAAAGAGAAGGATCAATTTCAAAAGTTACATGAAACAGAGCAAATATCAGATTGAACACATTATATAAGCATCAGAATGGCTATTTCCTTAAATAGCCATAGAAAAATTGATCTCACCCTTTTGAATTTGAATTTCTCAGTAATATCATCTGACATAATCGCTACTGAGAAAACTCCCAACACAATGGCATGAATGGATTCCTTGCCAAGCATTTCAACCTTCCCTTCTGAAGTAAAAAAAAACATCACACATACATATTAATACTTCGGCCACAATATTTCTCAATGAAAATTTATAACAATGACAATAGTCTCAGCTCAAACTTTGATCACACTGGATTCAGTGCTATTTATGAAAATGGCACTAGTATATTTTTGCCATGTACGGCCTTTACTGTCAAGTCAGAGCACTTTGATTGAGCTTGGCTGACCTAGGGAAGAGATGAAAGGTCTGAAAAAACCTTGATGACCACGGAATTTTTGAAAACTCCAACGCAACAAAGTACGACAAAGCTGAAAATAAAGGCACCTCTATGATTATTTGAAGGAACTGACTTTTGTCATTTTTTTTTTCCTAGCTTACGTGCTATTCTTTTCAGAGAAAATATCTATTCCATTGCTGCAGTTTGTCGACGGGGCTCTGTATGCCACTACGGTGCGGAAGCTTCAGGTGTTCACTTGAATTCCATCAAACGCGAAAAATGGGCAAGCAGACAACTCAAGGAACATGATTTTGTACCGTGCATCTCCAAACATGATTTTGTACTGCCATAAGGTGCAAAGGCAACCAATTTGCACCAAAGTAAGGATAAGTAGACAGCTCACACAACGAATTTTTGACAAGCAACATCAATACGCCATCTGGATTTGAGAAGCACAAGTGCTAACACTATCCATCAGATTATGCAAAATACAATCCATCCATTACAGTAACAGCTGTGAATGAGGGTATATTTAAAAAAAATATTGCCAGCTCATTCAAAATAGTTTGACTTGACAGTTGACAGTAACTGCTGTGCATGGCGAAGATGCAAGAAAACTCAACAGATGGCATTTTCATAAACAGCGCTAAAATAATGGCATGGCCACAATTCGATCTGAAACAAGTGGCATTGCTATACAATTTCCCAGTAAAAATTCAATTGCACAAGATATGAAAAAAAGAGCACCCATTGTAAAATGAACTGACACTCTAATATGCACACGATGTAGGATACTAAAGGTTCCATGATTTCATATAGTTCATGTATTCATAACATGCAAATATGAGGTCGTAGGAGTAGTGTCATTTTTTCAGAGTTATGTGCACCTACCAAGGATCATGCCTTTCTGGGGAGAAAACAGCAGCATGTGTGCATGCACTGGCACGCCGAAATAGGGCACCAAACAATCCATGATTTTGGCTTTATGACCCTTGACTTTAAATTCATGAGCTAGCAACACGCCATCAAACCGATCTTCATACCTGTACAATTAATGTCCATCATCTCAACTGACCACACAGCGGACATTACAAAGCATAAACACGAAATTTTAGAGAGCTTGGGAGCACAAGAAGCGTAATAGTAAGAATGTAAAAAAATCGTTTGATTTCCCCCTCCTAAACTGAAGCTGCAAGAACCAAAAGCCACCACAATCCGTTCCCCCACAAATTTAACCTATCCGCTCAAACCAGCATCCAAAGACGCAGTGTTGCAACGCTACGCTGAGGCACGCACGGGATGTTGCGTTAACGAGAGCAAGGTAGGAGGGAGGGGGACGTACGTGAAGAGGAGGGTGCTGAGCTGGCGGGCGACGGCGCTGCGCACGTCGGCGGCGTTGGAGGGGTGCACGTACACCGTGAGCTTGCCCTCCGCCTCCCGGAGCGCCTCCATCGCGGCGGCGGCGTGATAAACCTAAACCTTAGGCGACGAGGAGGGTGGAAGCGGCGGCGGAGGATGAGAAGGAGAGGAGGGCGGCGGCTTGACGGTTCGTTACCGGGAGGCGACCATTCGACGCGTCGTCGCCCTAAGGGAGTAGTTATTGGGCCGGCCCAATTTCGCGCGCGTGGCGTTTTGTTCGTTTATATTTCTTGTACTGTTTCCTCTCGCGCGTTTCTTTAGCGTCGCAAGTTCGATCCCTGTTCTCGCGCGTGGTGTGGAACCATAGAACAATAGAGAGCAGAATTAGATCGCGACGATTCTCTTTCTCGCATAATTAAGAACTGGAAGAATCATCAATTCGTGTTTAACTAGTGATTTAGCTACCGGAAAAAATTATGTACAAAAGACTAGAAGAAAAATAGCTTTGATCTTCGAATCAGGAACTGAACTAGGGGATGTGGGCTTGATATGAGATGCATAGATTAAGAAGAGCGGTATTAGAATTAGGTTTACCTCATGGAAGGATCGATGGTCGCCAGAGATTCGGTACTGGAGGCGGGCGTTCGACGCTAATTTTTTTTAAATAATACACGAAAATTATTTAATTTCGGAAATAATACGTGTTTTTATTTTTTTTCAAAAATATTACCCAATCGGTCGCGTCGAAACCGATAGGACCTAATCGGTCGCGTCGAAACCGATAGGCCCCACTCGTCCACGCGGAAGACGATAAGTGGATGGACCACGTCGCCACGCCTCCACTCGTCCTGGGCGGGCAGTCGTCTTCGTCGACGCCGACAGGCGGGCCCAGTCGGTCGCGCCGAAACCGACAGGACCCTGGAAGGCATCGACCGCCCGGGCGCCCTTCTCTTCTCTTTCCTTCTTTCTTCTTCCTTGCCCTGCTTGTTCTTCCTTTCCTCTCTCCACTCTCCACACGAACTGAATTAAACCGCGATTTAGACCAGTAATCTTCACGTTTACCACCATTAATCGATGCTAGAAGGTTGAGGGAGGCTAGGGGAACTCCGATCTCCTGATGGGATAGCTCGTGGTGGTGGTGGTGGTGGTGATGGTTGGCGGGTGGTGGTGGTGGTGATGGTTGGCGGGTGGTGGTGGTGGTGATGGTGATGGTGGTGGTGGTGCTGGAAGGCTGCATGGTGGTGGTGGAGCTGGAGGGCTGCATTGTGGTGGTGCTGCTCGTGTTGGTGCGCCGTTGATTCGAGACCGCCGGACGCCGTCGCCTCTCACGCTTCTAGGGTATGATTCGATTTATCAAAATTGTAGTGATATATTTGTTACATGTATGAACATGTATTGTTAAAAAATAGTTTGTGACGGTAGTAAATATTGTAGCTATATTTGTAGGTTAATTCGAAAAAATGTAGCTATATTTTTTAGGAATTTAGACGTATATGTTGCTAAATTGGTTGTGGCGGTAGTGTCGTGGGTTTGTCACGTCAGGTGTCATAGATGACTTCGTATGTGTGGGATTACGCGAGTCAAGCATCTCCGAGCTTGGGATCGCAGGAACAAAGATCAACACAGATTTACCCAGGTTCGGCCCCCTCAATGTGAGGTAAAAGACCTACTTCCTGCCTACCCTAGATTGGTATTGATATGATAATCGAGGTGTTACAATGGAGGCGATCCGATCTGGTACTCGCCGTATGATCTAGGGTTTAGGGCTTGTCCTCCTCTAAGTCCTGCGAGTCCTCTTTATATACACAGAGGCTCGTCAGGTTACAAGAGTTCTACACGAAGCCTGATTATCTTTCTTGTCTTCCAAGGCAAGTTTGCACCGACCTTCTGGAGCTTTCCTTTATCGAGTCGCGATGCGAGATTGGCCCATCTTTCACGTGGCCCAACAATGATAGCGCAGCCTTAAGCCGCTGTTTGTTAAATTCGAATAAGTCGCAGGTTAATCATTCCCCCGACATTAGCCCCCAAGCGTGGCCTGAACTTCATATGATTTCTTGACCTTGAATGCTTAGGCCGCGTTTTTACTTATTTCGTGACTTATCGATCCATCTTCAAATTTTTGATGATAATATGATGTAGCCCCCAAGGATTGAGAGGATGTAACGTGACAATTGTCTCAATTCTTCTCAGAGAGTTTTGAAGGTCGTCACCTGTAACTTGGTATCATGAATAAAACAATTGTTAAGATACAAGTAATTGTAATGGGTGTTGCCATACTATAAGCAGTACATCGACCTCTCGTTAGGCCATCTGAATCCTTAAGTGGGCACTCGCGTGACTCAGTATTTCCTAGGAACATGTGTGTTCAGGGTCGAGAGCGGCCATGATAGGCAATCAAGCTCGATTGACGCCACACCCCAGTACTTTGGCCACATAATGCGAGTAGCAGTCCAACTTTAAGGTAAATTTGACAATTGCCAATAAGTTGGCTATTTCAGGGTAATAAAGACCCCAAGAAACATAATGATATGGCCATGATAGGCTAAGCTATGATAAGCTTTGATTATGATGACACATAGGTCGCGCCTTGGTGGCAACCGAGTGTTATACATAGGGTTGGATCGCGCGTAGGTGGCGATCCATGGTGATACATGGGGTCAGTCGCGCCTAGGTGGCGACCAGAAATGATACAATGTTTACGGCCGCGCCTAGGTGGCAGCCGGTTTCTGATACAAGGGTCGATCGTGCCTGGGTGGCGATCAGATGTTGCATAGGTCGCGCCTAGGTAGCGACCAAAGTTGAAGTTCTAGTCCTGAGTGGCTGTGATGATACTCAGCTATAAAGCTGGAAAGGATGATGCTTGGCTCTAATTAGCCTTTTCTTATGTATAGTACGGTCGCAGATGTGCGACGTTCCAAGGGCGAGGTGCCTCGAGACGATCCTCGAAATCATGGCGTTCGCTGCTTTCTTCCCTTACATCCAGCAGATAATACAACCCATTGTTTAGCTTCTTGCTGATGATGTAGGGTCCTTCCCATGGAGAGGACAGCTTATGCATTCCCTTGTGATCTTGTTTAAGTCGCAGTACTAGGTCGCCTTCTTGAAAGGTGCGGGTTTTGATGCGTATGGCATGATAGCGTCGCAAGTCTTGTTGATATACTGCTGACCTTGATGCTGCCAAGTCTCTAACCTCGTCTAATGTGTCCACCGAGTCTTGCCGAGCTATTTCATTATCTGTCTCGATGTAAGCCGCAACTCTTGGTGAATCGTGTATGATGTCGCTGGGCATGACTGCTTCTGCTCCATAGACCATGAAATATGGTGTAAACCCCGTGGATCTGTTAGGGGTTGTTCTTAACCTCCACAGTACTGCTGGCAATTCCTCCACCCAACATCCTGGAGATGCTTCGACCTTTTCAATAAGGCGCGGCTTAATTCCATGGAGAATTTCCTGGTTAGCTCGCTCAGCTTGCCCATTGCTCTGCGGGTGTGCTACTGACGTGAGGTCCAATCTTATCCCATTGTCTACGCAAAATAACCGTGTAGCTCCTTCAGAGGTGTTGTTCCCGTTGTCTGTAATGATACTATGGGGGTACCCAAAGCGGAATATGACCTTCTTCAAGAACTTGACTGATGTTTCAGCCTCGCAATCTCCCATAGGTTCTGCTTCTATCCACTTTGTGAACTTGTCTACCATGACCAGGAGATGAGTTTTTCCATTTGAAGACCGCCTGAAGGGCCCTACCATGTCAAAACCCCATACGGCAAAAGGCCATGTGATGGGTATTGTGCGAAGTGCTTGAGCTGGCATATGATCTTACCTAGCGTATCTTTGACATCCATCGCATACTCTGACAATTTGCTCTGCATCTGCCAATGTTGTTAACCAGAAGAATCCATGTCGGAACGCCTTTGCCACCAAAGATCTTGACGAAGCATGATGGCCACAATCGACTGAATGAATTTCGTGCAAGATTTTTCGTCCCTCTTCTGGTGAGACACATCTTTGGAATGCTCCTGACACACTGCGCTTGTATAATTCGTTGTTGATGATTGTATAGGCCTTTGAGCGCCGTATGATTTTGCGCGCCTCAATCTCATCGTCTGGCAGCACTCCGCGACTTAAATACGCCATGTATGGCTCTGTCCATCCTGGCTGTTCATGCAGGGCTGCGACTAAGGTTGAATCGTCCTCTGGTTCTGCAATGTCAATCTCTGCTGGAGGTTTGACTGATGGATTGTGCAGTTCATCCAAGAAAACATTGGGTGGGACTAACTGTCTATTGGATCCCAGTGGAGACAGGGCATCTGCAGCTTCGTTTTGTCTCCGATCAATGTGTTCAACTTGGTATCCAGTGAAATGTCCAGCAATTCTGTCCACCTCTCTTCTGTAGGCAGCCATATTCGCATCCTTGCTATCCCACGTTCCAGAGACCTGCTGTGCCACCAAGTCTGAATCGCCAAAACAGCGTATGCGACTGATGTTCATCTCTTTTGCTATACGTAGACCATGAAGCAGTGCCTCATACTCTGCCACGTTATTCGTGCAGTTGAAGTGTATCTGTAGCACGTACCACAGCTTGTCTCCCTTGGGGGATGTTAGAACAACTCCAGCCCCCGAGCCTTGCAACTGTCTTGACCCGTCAAAATGCATGGTCCAGTATTTGGTTTCTGCCATGCTAGGAGCGACCTGGATTTCTGTCCAATCGTTGATAAAATCTGCGAGGGCTTGCGACTTAATTGATGTGCGCGGCTCGTAGCTGATGTGATGTGGTCCCAACTCGATCGCCCACTTAGCGACTCTTCCAGTAGCTTCTCGGTTACGGATGATATCTGCCAATGGTGCTGAACTAACCACAGTTATTGGATGTTCTTGGAAGTAGTGCTTCAGCTTGCGACTCGCCATGAACACTCCGAACACCAACTTCTGCCACTGTGGGTAATGCTGTTTGGAAGCTGTGAGGACTTCACTCACGTAATATACTGATCTCTGGACAGGGTATTGATACGTCCAAAACGTATCTACTTTTCCGAACACTTTTGCTATTGTTTTCCTCTAATTTGTGTGATTTGAATGCAACTAACACGGACTAACGCTGTTTTCAGCAGAATTGCCTTGGTGTCTCGTTTTTGTGCAGAAAGTCAAAGTTTTAGGAAAATTCCAGAAAAATTCCAGAAATTCTATTTTTCCAGAAGACCCACGGAGCCAGAAGACGAAGCGAGGAGGGTGCACAGGGGCACCACACGCACCCAGGGCGCGGGTGGGCCCTTGCCGCGCCCAGGGGTGGTGTGGCCCCCTGTGTGGCCCCCAGCGCTCCCCTTCGGACTACTTAAAGCCTCTGACCTAAAAACTTCGGGGGAATCGACGCTTTTTCCAGAAACCTTCCAGAGCTCCGCCGCCATCGAAAACCCTATTTCGGGGATCAGAAACTCCGTTCTGGCACCCTGCCGGGACGGGGAATTGGAGGAGATCATCGCCATCATCATCACCGCCACCTCTCCATCGACCATCCATGACTCCCCCATCCATGTGTGAGTAATTCCCCGCTGTAGGCTGAGGGGATGGTAGGGATTGGATGAGATCATTCATGTAATAGTTGTGAGATTTGTTAGGGCTTGGTGCCTAGTATCCATCGGTAGTACTTTATGTCATTGTTGCAACTTATTATGCTTAATGCTTGTCACTTAGGGCCCGAGTGCCATGATCTCAGATCTGAACATGTTATTGAATCATGAGAATAATTATTGTTTTGGATCATATCTATAAGTTGTATACACACGTCACTGTCCGGAACCCGAGGCCCCAAAGTGACAGAAATTGGGATAACCGGAGGGGATGGTTGCGACGTGAGGATCACATGTGTTCACGGAGTGTTAATGCTTTGCTCCGGTGCTTTATTAAAAGGAGCACCTTAATTACCAGTAGTTTCCCTTGAGGCCCCGCTGCAAACGGGCTGGTAGGACAAAAGATGTTGTGCAAGTTTCTCATTGCGAGCACGTACGACTAAATACGGAACACATGCTTATGATTGATTATTACTTGGATACCTTATTATTATTTATCTGCAATTGCCCTATGTATGACTATTTCATGAATTATCTCATCCATGCAGCGCCCGTTCATCCATCCCTATGCCTACAGTATTTTAATCCTGCTGTCTACTGCAATTATTACTGCTCTTTATTTTACTGCTGCTATTATTTCACTACTGCTACTGTCATAAAACTGTTGCTACTGATAAACTGTGTCGAGCAAGTCTACTTCCAGGTGCAGCTGAACTGACAAATCATCTGTCAAGGCTTATAAATATTCTTTGGCTCCCCTTGTGTCGAATCAATAAATTTGGGTTTTACTTCCCTCGAAGACTGTTGCGATCCCCTATACTTGTGGGTCATCAAGACTATTTTCTGGCGCCGTTGCCGGGGAGCATAGCTCTATTTATAAGCTCACCAGGGAGTCATACTGCTCGCTGCAATTCATTCATCATGGGTAAACCTCGTGATGATAAGGTTCGTATATTGCCATCCACTACAAGGAGAGGTACAACTCTGAACACTTCTGCTGCTCTTGATTCACCGTCTGTTATAAGTCAACTTGTCACACCACCACATGCACATGCTTCACGTGCTGCTACTTCTGCTGAATCTGAGAATGTTTCTGATGAATTTGATGATGCTTCTACTGTGCTTGATGAAAGAGGTTCACTAGGTCCTTTTCTAGATGCTACAATTGCTAAATCTAAACAACTTGAAAATACTGAAACACCTAATGAAACTCCTGTTACACCTGCTTATTCACCTGAAACAAGAGAAACTACTAGTGATGATCTTGAGGAAACTTATGTTGAACTTGATGATGACTTTATTGATGAATGCATGAATTGTGATACCTCTAAAGATGTTAATGCTATTAAAAATCTTCTT
This sequence comes from Poa pratensis, assembly GCA_947311845.1. Lineage (NCBI taxonomy): Eukaryota > Viridiplantae > Streptophyta > Magnoliopsida > Poales > Poaceae > Poa > Poa pratensis. The sequence continues at coordinate 45,236,024 of CAMZMU010000027.1, read as the reverse complement.
CAAAGACGTGCTGTCAACTATAAACTTTCTCCTGATGCTAAATTTGCTACATCTCCCATAAATATAAAAGATAAAGATTATGATTTCTCTGTGGACTTGTCTTTTATAACTATTGCTGAGAAAGAACCTTTTCGAGGAACTGAAAATGAAAGTGCTGTAGAACATATGAACACTCTCTCTACTCTGAGTAGTTTGTTTTCTGATGATATTAAGAAACGCAGTTACTTTGTTACTAAAATTTTCCCTTTCTCATTGAAAGATGAAGCTAAACTTGGTTTAATGATTTATCTCCTGGATCTATTGAGAGCCCGATGGGTTTAGTCAATGCTTTCTTTCAGAAATATTTTCCTGCTAGTGCTCAACATGTTGCTTTACAGAAAATCTTTAACTTTAAGCAAAATGAGGGAGAGAAAATGCCTGAATCTTGGGCAAGGTTTTGTTCTTTACTTAGAGCTCGGCCTGGACATCAAATAGCTAAAAATGAACTTCTTGATATATTTTATAATGGACTAACTGTTGAATCTAGGACATACCTGGATAGTTGTGCTGGTTGTGTTTTCAGGAAAAGAACTCCAGATGAAGCCGAGGAATTATTGGCTAAGATAAGCCAAAATCATGATGATTGGACCCTGCCTGAACCAACTCCGGTACCTACGCCGAGGAAAAGAGGAGTGATTGAATTGAATGATGAAGAAATGAGAGAAGCCAAGAAATCTCTTAAGGAGAAAGGTATTAAATCTGAGGATGTGAAAAATCTTCCACCTATAGAAGAATTGTGTAAGCCAATTCCTCACTCATCTACAGTTGAGGTACACTCTCTCCAACGCTTTGATGATAGAGATATCCCTTATTCTAAACCTCCTGATCAATGCTTAGATGAGTTTGATAATTTCATTGTTAAGCAAAACAATTTCAATTGGAGAATAGAAAATAGCTTCATAAAGAATTCTCATGTCATTAATCATTTGCATGATGTTTTGGAAAGAACTTCTAATGATGTTAAAATACTCATTAAACATTTTCATATGGTTCAAACTCAAATTGAGCAATTGACTAAAGTGCAAAAAGATTTGTTAGGTAATGCTTCTAGAGAAAATGATAAACATGCTTTTGGTATAGCAACTAGAGGTGGTGCTTCCACTCAGGATCCTTTATATCCTGAGGGACATCCTAAAAGAATTGAGCAAGATTCTCAACTAGTTAATGAAACTACTACCCCTTCTAAGAAAAAGAAGAAGAAGAAACATAAACATGTTGAGGAATCTCCTGAACCTATTAAAGACAATGAGCATGTTAATAATCCAAATAGTATATCTATCTCTGATGCTGAAACTGAGAGTGGTAATGAACATGCTAATGATAAAGATAAGAATGATGCTTCTGATAAAGAGGAAAGTGAAGAGGAACCTGAAAAGCATTCTAAAAACAAAAAGTACACTAAAGAAGATTTTCTTGCTAAGAAACATGGTAATGAAAGAGAACCTTGGGTGCAAAAACAAATGCCTTTTCCTACTAAGAAACTTAAATCTAAGGAAGAAGAACATTATAACAAATTTTGTGAATGGATGAAACCTTTGTTTTTGCAAATTCCTTTGACTGATGCTATTAAGTTACCTCCCTATTCAAAGTATATGAAAGATATTGTCTCTAACAAGAGAAAGATTCCTAATGAAGAGATTTCTACCATGCTTGCTAATTATTCTTTCAATGGTAAGGTTCCAAAGAAGCTTGGAGATCCAGGTATACCAACTATTCCTTGCTCAATCAAAAATAACTATGTTAGAACTGCCTTATGTGATTTAGGTGCAGGGGTGAGTGTTATGCCTTTTTCTCTTTACAAGAGACTTTACTTGGAAAAATTGATACCAACTGATATATCTTTGCAAATGGCTGATAAATCTACTGCTGTTCCTGTTGGTATATGTGAAGATGTTCCTGTTCAAGTAACTAATAATTGCTTGATATTAACTGATTTTGTTGTGCTTGAAATGCCTGAAGATGATAATATGTCTATTATTCTTGGAAGACCTTTTCTTAATACTGCAGGGGCTGTTATTGATTGCAACAAAGGGAAAGTGACTTTCCATGTTAATGACAAAGAGCATACTGTTTATTTTCCCAAGAAGCTGGACAAAATATTTGGAGTTAATACAATTACCAATATTAAAAGTATCAAAGTGGGAAGTATTGATTGCCCTATATATGAATCTCATGAAGAACTTCGATATATTATGATTGGATCTATAGCTATACCATTTAAGGTAACATGATTGTTCAATGTGGTTTAATTCTTTTATGTCATATAAAATGTATTTGGTGGCAAGACTTGATCAACCTTGTTAACAAATATGTTTTACATGCATAAAATTGCTAAACAACATATTTTTCTTTCTCACTTTTGTTTTACCTACTGTTTTGCTACTGTAATTTGCAAAGTTAAGTAATGCTTGGTCTTTATGTAAATTCATTTTGTCTAGTTTTCATTGTTTAAAGTACCCAGAAAATGTCAGAAATAAAAGTTTTCAAAAAAATTATGAAAAATATTCTGTAAGTCCTAGTTTTTAAAGAGGAACGTGGGAGTACCAGAGGATGACCAGGGGGACCCACCAGGCCACCACACGCCCCCACGGCGCGGTGGAGGGCAGGCCGCGCCCTGCCCTGGTGTGGGGTCCACCTGGCCCTCCTCTCACTCATCTCTCTCCCACTCCTTTCTCTCTCCCGACCATACACACCACCATTGCTCAAACTCGTGTTCTTGCTGCTCTTGCTCGAAATTTTTCGATCTACTTGCTCAGCCCATCTTTGCTGCTGAAATTTGGATCAATTGCTCTCCGGTATGTGACTCCTCCGATTATCCAAATAGAATTTTGTTTAGTTGCTTATATCTTTAGCATTTTGGTACTGTAGGTGACATGTTATTAGAGCTTGCATGCTTGTTCTTGTTTAGATTAACTAGTTTTGATGCATGTTTAGTCCCCTAGTAAGTCTCCCTAGTGTTTCCTTTGATTTAACCACTCCAAAATTATTTTTTATGAGGTTTGTTTAAAATTTCAGAAAAGGAAGATGGATGGAAACCAACTTAACTATGAAGAATTGGAAGTATCAGAGGTCATGGGAGTCAACCGTGAAGACTCTGTGTTTCCCTCTATTTATCCATGCCATGAGTTTATGAATGCTGCAGGAATCTTGCAAGATTTCAACACTCTAATCTCTAATGCAGGGTTGGAATACTTTGTTGCAGATGAACCACATCAATATGTAAAGCTGACTATGTCAGTGGTTCAAAGTTTTAGATTTAGTTGGAATTTGCCTACTCCCATGGTTCATTATAATATCTACAATAAAGCTGTAGATTTGTCTCTTCATGATTTTTGTGCAGCTATTAAGGTACCACACTGGGGATCTCATGGGAGGATTCGAGGTCAACCAAAGCATTTGCAAGACCTTTACTCAGAGATTTGCCAAGGGAAAGATTTTACAACCGAGGATGGTAAAATTCGAAACATCCAACTCCCATCTATTCGATATTTTGCCCACTACCTTGGCAAATGTGTTTTAGCTAGGAAGAATGCAAGTAAATTATCTGTTTATGACTTGGCATTTCTTTCTGCTGCCTTAAAACGTGATAGAACTTATAACTTGGGAGCTATGATTGCATTTCGTCTCTCCACTAACCGTGAAAAAGGAGGGGTTTGTGGAGGTCTCATTGCTTCTCGATTATTAGCCATGCATGGTTTAGGACCACATCACTTTGATATTCAGCTCCCATTGAAAGACTTGATCTTAACTCTATGATTAGCCACCAATTTATTTCCCGCTGGTCCACCATTGATAATCTATCTTATGAATTAGTTTTTGTTAAGAAGACCAGGTGGAGAACTAAAACCTATGAACGCATAGTCTGTTTGCCTGCGCCTCTTTTGTTTAACCTTGATGTCAGGCAAGGATGGTCATTCTCGGAGGGAGACCTGGATGCATATATGGAGGAGCATGGCCTTCATGCGGATAGTGAGGGAGGAGGTCCTGAGGAGGACTTCATTCAGCCCTTTGACACGACGAGCTCCTCATACCAGGATCCTGATTATGATCACGCTAGGTATGATCCACCTGGATGGAGTTCTGGGCCATGTGGATGATTAGTCTCCCACTTAGGCCAAAAGCCTAAGCTTGGGGGGAGGTATGCCGACAAGTTCACTCATTTTATCATATTCATATCATGTCGGTACTTTGTATATCCATGTTTTAGTTTGTTTCTTTTCTTTTGTTTCTTGTGTCCATTTCATTTTCGCAAAACACCAAAAGACCAAAAATATTTCCTTTATTTCTCTTGCTTTTGAATTTGTAGTGCTAGTTTACTTTATTTTTCGTTTTGGCTTGTTATTCAAAAATCCAAAAAGATTTTGCTTTGTTTGCTTGTTTCTTTCTATGCTTGCTTTAATTCGAAAACCCAAAAATATTTGTTGTTCTTCTGCCGTTTTGTATAGTTGTTTCAGGAGTTCGAAAAATTTCCGTGGTTCCACTTGGACTTGGTTATCATTTCACATCATTCAAGCCACACAAGTGAAAAGCAATAATGACGACTTACGACAATTCGGATGTGGTAAAAGGCTGGTATGAACTCTATTTGTTTTTCATTTTTGTAAATATGCCTACTCATGTGAACATGCTTAGCTATCATGGTAGTGGTTATGTTATTTAATGATTACTTAGTAGTTCATGTCTTCTTATGACCAGTACCAAATTGCTAATAGCGAATAACATGTCATATAGATATTTACATGCATTGTTCTATTCGTAAAACGGTATGGCAGGCTGGTATCCTCCTCTGAATAATTCACTTGATTCGACTTGGCACATGCTCACACATGTTATGACTGAAAAATAAAGTCAATTAAGCCTTGATGATCTATTTTGCCTCAGAGTTTTAGTATCATTTTATGCCTCCGTTAATTTTATTTTGTCGCAAGCATGATTATGACCGTTATCGCTCTCGTGGTTGTCGCTTCCCAGTCTATTGCTAGCCTTCACTTGTACTGAGCGGGAATGCTGCTCGTGCATCCAAATCCTTTAAACCAAGTTATCCCAAAGAGTCCACCAAAAACTCCTATGCATGGTATTTCAAGCCATTCCAAGTAAATTTGCATGTGCTACCTTTAAAACTTTCAAAATATTTCCCTTTTTGTGTCAATGTTTACTAGCTCATGAGGAATTAGTGTGGTTATTCTTTATTCTATTTGTCAAATGGACTTTTACACCTGGACTAGTGGCATATACATCCGCTTATCCAATAACTTGCAAAAAGAGCTGGCAACGGGGTGCCCAGTCCCAATTAATTACAACTTTAACCAATTAATTCTCTTCACACTTTTGCCCTGATTCATCAGTAAGCAATGACAAACAGTGAAATACCTGAATGTGTGTAAACCAAAGAGAAAGAGGGATGATCTGCCTTGCTGGTAGAAATAACGTCCTTCATGGGAGCCGCTCTTAAAAGTCCGTTTGACAGGTAGAATACTGTTCTCACCCGCTACCATTCGTTGACAATTAACAAACACCTCTCAAAACATTTTTACCTCTGTTTTTAAAATAAAAAGCTCTAGCACGTGTTAATCCCTGCTTCCCTCTGCGAAGGGCCAATCTTTTATTTTTATGTTGAGTCACCATCCTTTCTTTGAGCACCTCTTCGAGAGCATAACTGTCGTTCTTAGTGTAATGTGCTTGTCCCAGGATACGATTAATTGAGGTATAACTATGATACTCTTATCTTTGATATTTTTATATCTAGTCTTCACTTGAACTTCAGAGGTGCCTTGGCATTTATGTTTTGCCCTTCAAACAAAGGCAAGCGAGATACCACTTTGTCATATCTTTTTACGAACATTGCAATTCTTGTGGATAGATATATGCTATGTTATTCATTCTTAGTACTTTGGTATCTTTTCATGATTTGCATAACTACTAGGTGTCATTATTTGCATGGTTCCTATTATGAATTGTCTAAGTAATTGATCATATAGTAGGCATGTATACATCATATGAAGCAAATGTGTTCGTAAAAGTTTCTTTTATCGCACTCAGTTGTTAACTGAATTGCTTGAGGACAAGCAATAAGCTAAGCTTGGGGGGAGTTGATACGTCCAAAACGTATCTACTTTTCCGAACACTTTTGCTATTGTTTTTCCTCTAATTTGTGTGATTTGAATGCAACTAACACGGACTAACGCTGTTTTCAGCAGAATTGCCTTGGTGTCTCGTTTTTGTGCAGAAAGTCAAAGTTTTAGGAAAATTCCAGAAAAATTCCAGAAATTCTATTTTTCCAGAAGACCCACGGAGCCAGAAGACGAAGCGAGGAGGGTGCACAGGGGCACCACACGCACCCAGGGCGCGGGTGGGCCCTTGCCGCGCCCAGGGGTGGTGTGGCCCCCCTGTGTGGCCCCCAGCGCTCCCCTTCGGACTACTTAAAGCCTCTGACCTAAAAACTTCGGGGGAATCGACGCTTTTTCCAGAAACCTTCCAGAGCTCCGCCGCCATCGAAAACCCTATTTCGGGGATCAGAAACTCCGTTCTGGCACCCTGCCGGGACGGGGAATTGGAGGAGATCATCGCCATCATCATCACCGCCACCTCTCCATCGACCATCCATGACTCCCCCATCCATGTGTGAGTAATTCCCCGCTGTAGGCTGAGGGGATGGTAGGGATTGGATGAGATCATTCATGTAATAGTTGTGAGATTTGTTAGGGCTTGGTGCCTAGTATCCATCGGTAGTACTTTATGTCATTGTTGCAACTTATTATGCTTAATGCTTGTCACTTAGGGCCCGAGTGCCATGATCTCAGATCTGAACATGTTATTGAATCATGAGAATAATTATTGTTTTGGATCATATCTATAAGTTGTATACACACGTCACTGTCCGGAACCCGAGGCCCCAAAGTGACAGAAATTGGGATAACCGGAGGGGATGGTTGCGACGTGAGGATCACATGTGTTCACGGAGTGTTAATGCTTTGCTCCGGTGCTTTATTAAAAGGAGCACCTTAATTACCAGTAGTTTCCCTTGAGGCCCCGCTGCAAACGGGCTGGTAGGACAAAAGATGTTGTGCAAGTTTCTCATTGCGAGCACGTACGACTAAATACGGAACACATGCTTATGATTGATTATTACTTGGATACCTTATTATTATTTATCTGCAATTGCCCTATGTATGACTATTTCATGAATTATCTCATCCATGCAGCGCCCGTTCATCCATCCCTATGCCTACAGTATTTTAATCCTGCTGTCTACTGCAATTATTACTGCTGTCTTTATTTTACTGCTGCTTTATTTCACTACTGCTACTGTCATAAAACTGTTGCTACTGATAAACTGTGTCGAGCAAGTCTACTTCCAGGTGCAGCTGAACTGACAAATCATCTGTCAAGGCTTATAAATATTCTTTGGCTCCCCTTGTGTCGAATCAATAAATTTGGGTTTTACTTCCCTCGAAGACTGTTGCGATCCCCTATACTTGTGGGTCATCAGGTATTCCTTTCCGTGTTCTTGTCTCTCCACAACCATGACAGCGCTCACAGCACGGGAATTCGCCGCTATGTATAGTAGCATGGGCTCTTTATCCTTTGGAGCCGCCAGAACTGGAGCATTCGTCAATTGATGTTTCAAGGCTGTCAGAGCTTCGTCAGCCTCTGCATCCCAAATGAAGGTGTCTGATTTTTTCAACAGTCTGTACAAAGGTTGTGCTTTCTCTCCCAATCTTGATATAAAGCGACTCAAAGCTGCTACGCAACCGGTAAGTCGTTGCACATCTTTTATCTTTTCTAGTTTTTGGAGATCCATCACAGCCTTTATCTTGTCAGGGTTGGCCTCAATGCCTCTTTCTGATACTATGAATCCCAATAGCTTTCCTGTTAGTACTCCGAAGACGCACTTTGTGGGATTGAGCTTCATGTTGTATTTTCTGAGATTTGTGAATGTCTCTGCCAGGTCACTAATAAGGTCCTGGCCAACTTGCGACTTAACCACAATATCATCCACGTAGGCGTGAACGTTGCGACCTATTTGCTCATGTAGACAATTCTGAATGCATCTTTGGTAAGTCGCACCTACATTCTTCAACACAAAGGGCATGCTGACATAACAAAAAGCTCCAAAGGGTGTGATGAAGGACGTCTTTTCTTGGTCCTCCCTCTTCATCTTGATTTGATGGTAGCCTGAATAGGCATCCAAGAAGCATAACAGCTCACACCCAGCAGTTGAATCAATCACTTGGTCGATTCGCGGCAAAGCAAATGGATCCTTTGGGCAGGCTTTGTTAAGACTGGTGTAATCAACGCACATTCGCACGTACCATTCTTTTTCATAACCAAGACTGGGTTTGCTACCCACTCTGGATGGTATACCTCTGTGATGAATCCTGCAGCCAGTAGGCGAGCTATTTCCTCCCCTATTGCCTTTCTTCTATCATCATGGAAACGCCGTAGTGGCTGCTTCACTGGTTTAGCCACAAGGTTCACTTTGAGGCTATGTTCTGCTAATTCTCTTGGTACTCCTGGCATATCTGACGGTTTCCATGCGAAGATATCCTTGTTTTCCTGAAGGAAAGCGTCGAGAGCCTTCTCCTGCTCTTCTTCCATGTGTGCTCCAATGCTGGTTTGGTTGGATGAGTCGCCAGGAACAAGATTTATCTGCTTGGTGTCCTGGGCCGCTTTGAATTTCATTGGCGGCTCGGCAGATGGCGTGGTAACTACGCTCATGTCATTTGTGTCCACCTGCAACTTATAACCTTTTAGCTCTTCCGCGGCACAAGCAGATTCTGCGAAGGCCGCATCTCCTTTTTCACATTCTATTGCTTTGTCTCTATCTCCGTACACTGTGATGACCCCTTTTGGTCCTGGTATCTTCAACTATAGGTAAACGTAGCATGGCCTGGCCATAAACTTAGCAAAAGTTGTTCTTCCAAACAAGGCGTCGTATGGGCTTTGAAATTTTACCACTTCAAACATAGGAACTCGCTTCTGAAGTTCTCTTCTGTCCCAAAAGTTACCCCTAGGGTTATTTTCCCCGCTGGCCGTGCGGACCTTCCTGGGACAATGCCGTGAAACACGGTTGATGTGGGCTGCAGGCTGGAATCCTTGAGTCCTATACGCTGGAACGTATCGTAGTACAAGATATTAATGCTGCTTCCTCCATCCATAAGCACTTTGGTCAGCTTGTATCCTGCTACGTACGGTGCCACAACTAGTGCCAACTTGCCAGGTTCCCGTACTTGCGGCGGGTGATCGTCACGACTCCAAGTGATGTGGCACGCCATATATTTGATGTTGTTGGATCGCCTGTCAAGTTAAATGCCACATATGCAAATAAACTGCGTGCCAATGAGTATGAGAAGATCACAACAAAATCAGATTTTCTGTTTTTATTTGAGCCGGTCAAAGAGAAATACAAGGAAAGAAATAATTCGACCGGAGATGAAATTGCCTGCTATTTCTTTGAACCGCCACGTCCGCCGGAGAAAGTCGAGCTGCTGCACAGGAGGTTCTTGCTGATGGAGTATTTGTCCATGCATGCATGTGGCTGGGGTCCACCTACCTACACGTCAAGGAGATGCACCAATCAAGAGGCCTAGTGCACACGTTAATTAAAGGAGTCCTAGTCATTTTGCTTAGATTAATATAAGTCAGTTGTTTATTTCCTTTGAGAATGATACGTACAGGTGCGGCCAGCTTGTTGGTCAAGCCAAGTTAGTACGAGTCGGCTATATATAAAGCCACTAAGCGTCATGTAAAATTAGGTTATGTTTTGAGATTAAAGATATGTCGTGAGGTTCACCAGGATGGGTCGCCGAGATCGAGTTATTGTCGGTTTTGATTGCTGATTCTTTTGAGTCTGTTTTGCGTGTCGTGGAGTAGATCAATCTGCTCAACGATCGAAGTTATCTTTTGTTATTTCTTGGTTCGCCGTGAAAGATCGGGCCTAAAAACCCTTTGGATCACGTTGATCCTTATCATCTTGGTATCAGATTCGTCGGGTTTCTCACGGCGATTTTGTTCTAAGATTTATCCGCTGAAAGTTTGCTGCCGGAGGCGATCTGCCAACACACCGGTTTTCCATCTGCTGAAGAGGTTGCTGCCGGAGGCGTCTGCGAACACACCGGTGTTGATCTTGGATTGGAGGCGTCGGAGTTTTAGTACATGAAGCTCTATCGCCGTGCTAATCTGCTGGAGTTTTTCTGTCTGCTAAAATTCTTTGGATCAGATATTATTGTATACGTCAAGATCGATGCTGCTGGGAATAAGAAACCCTGAAGGAATTTTCTATTCCGCTCGGTGACCAGATCGAGGCAGCTTGCTTTGCTTGGTAAGTGGAGATACGTTCCGATTTCATGGCTATTTATCTACTGCTTGCTGTGTCTTCCATCGAGAAGGACTACGATCGATCTACAAGTTCTACTCTCTAGCTACTGTCTGCTGCCGGTTACTGCTGTCTGCCGTTGAGTCTGTACCGCGACACTGCCTTGGGAAGCAATTATGATATGTTTATCTGCTGGATCATGGTTAGAAGAGAAAGGACAACACAATAACCTGTTTCACACTAAGTGAAGGTACAAGACAGATCATGTGCATTGACAATCGATCATTTGAGTACTGTCAATAGACAGATCATGTGCATTGACAATCGATCATTTGAGTACTGTCAATATTGTTAGTCTTGAGATAGTGGAGAAGCTGGACTTGCCGAGGACACTGCATCCACAACCCTACCAGTTATGTTGGGGTCCAGACAGATTCACTATCACGTACCAAACACAAGTGCAATGTATGCTAGGACCATTATCTTTTGTGTTCTGTGCGACGTACTTCCAGAGTATTTGGTTTCGTGTCATGTTTTGTTAGACAGCCATGGTGCAATCAGCAAGGTGCAGTCTACTCCTTGAACTATGACACGTAACGTACTACCAATATACTGTGATTCGTGGTAAGACAGAGTATGCACTGAAATCTATGGATCCCATAATCTACAAGGCTTGGAAAGATGAGCTGATTGCAGAAGAAGAAGGAGGCCAAATTGAAGCTTAAAGAGTTTGAAGAGGCAAAGAAGACAGAGTCGAAGCTGTTGCAATTTCTGTAGTGGCCGACACTGCTGCACTTGTTCTTACACCATTCAGCCTATAGATGTGGCCGTTACTGCTGCGGTTGATGTTCATGTGGTTGACGTTCAGCTTGTTCATTAAGATGTTGCTGCAGAGATGACTTGAAACCGAGGACGGTTTCGCCTGAAGGGGAGGAGGATGATGTGGCACGCCATATTTGATGTTGTTGGATCGCCTGTCAAGTTAAATGCCACATATGCAAATAAACTGCGTGCCAATGAGTATGAGAAGATCACAACAAAATCAGATTTTCTGTTTTTATTTGCGCCGGTCAAAGAGAAATACAAGGAAAGAAATAATTCGACCGGAGATGAAATTGCCTGCTATTTCTTTGAACTGCCACGTCCGCGGAGAAAGTCGAGCTGCTGCACAGGAGGTTCTAGCTGATGGAGTATTTGTCCATGCATGCATGTGGCTGGGGTCCACCTACCATACACGTCAAGGAGATGCACCAATCAAGAGGCCTAGTGCACACGTTAATTAAAGGAGTCCTAGTCATATTTGCTTAGATTAATATAAGTCAGTTGTTTATTTCCTTTTGAGAATGATACGTACAGGTGCGGCCAGCTTGTTGGTCAAGCCAAGTTAGTACGAGTCGGCTATATATAAAGGCACCAAGCGTCATGTAAAATTAGGTTATGTTTTGAGATTAAAGATATGTCGTGAGGTTCACCCAGGATGGGTCGCCGAGATCGAGTTATTGTCGGTTTGATTGCCGATTCTTTGAGTCTGTTTTGCGTGTCGTGGAATAGATCCAATCTGCTCAACGATCGAAGTTATCTTTTGTTATTTCTTGGTTCGCCGTGAAAGATCGGGTCTAAAAACCCTTTGGATCACGTTGATCCTTATCACCAAGTTACTGTGTGCTCGGACCACCTCAGCCAATTGGGCGTTGCCGGTATCACGGCGTTCACCTGTTGACTCCTGCGACTGAATTTCTCTTCCCTTTTGGAGGTGTCGATGACTATTGTGTGATACTGCCCCGTTTGCCTGGGTGGTGATATGTCTCAACGTATCTATAATTTTTGATGTTCCATGCTTGTTTTATACCAATTGCTACATGTTTTGCATCTACTTTATATCACTTTTATACATTTTTTGGGACTAACCTATTAACAAGATGCCGAAGTGCCAGTTCCTGTTTTCTGCTGTTTTTGTATTCCAGAAAAGCTAGTCTGGAAATATTCTCGGAATTGGACGAAACTACACGGGGGTGCCTATTTTTCCAGAACACGCCTGACGGAGCGAAGGAGCAGCAGAGGAGGGCCACCAGGAGGCCACACGCACCTAGGGCCGGGCCCCCCTCTGCCGCGCCCTAGGGTGGTGTGGGCCCCTCGGGGGTCCGCAGCCGCCGCCCTTTCGCCTACTTATTCCCCCCGACGCGAAAACCCTAAGTACCTGAGCAAATATCCACGAAAAGTTCCAGAGACGCCGCCGTCGTCAACCCTAGCTCGGGAGGGTTCAGAACCTCTTCCCGGCACCCTGCCGGAGAGGGGAATCGTCACCGGAGGCTTCTACATCGCCATGCCTGCCTCCGGAGTGATGCGTGAGTAGTTCATCCTTGGACTACGGGTCCATAGCAGTAGCTAGATGGTTGTCTCTCCACTTTGTGCCATCATGTTTAGATCTTGTGAGCTGCCCTACATGATCAAGATCATATTATTGTAATGCTACATGTTGTGTTTGCTGGGATCCGATGAATATTGAATATTATGTCAAGTTGATTATCAATCTATCTTATATGTTATTTAAGATCTTGCATGCTTTCCGTTACTCGTAGATGCTTTGGCCAAGTAGATGCTTGTAACTCCAAGAGAGAGTATTTATGCTAGATAGTGGGTTCATGTCTCCGTTTAACCTGGGACAGTGACAGAAAGTTCTAAGGTTGTGGATGTGCTGTTGCCACTAGGGATAACCTAACGATGCTATGTCCACGGCATATGTGTTTGTTTACATTACGCACTTTACTTAATGCAATTATCCGTTGCTTGCAACTTAATACCAACGGGGGACTCGGATGACAACCCGGCGGTGGATTATTAGTCATAGATGCTGTTGGATAACGTCTATGTATTATGTCGTAATGCCCAATTAAATATCATAGTAGTCAACATGTCATGTATATGCATTGTCATGCGCTCACTATTCGTCAATTGCCCAGCTGTAATTTGTTCACCCAACATGTTAGTTATCTTTTATGGAGAGACACCACTAGTGAACTGTGGACCCCGGTCCATTCTTTTACACTGATTAAACAACCACAAACTGCAAACTGTTCCTTTTTCATTCTCTGCAATTTAATACTCATTTTCCACACCATACGTTTAATCCTTTGTTTTCAGCAAGCCAGTGAGATTGACAACCTCACTGTTTCGTTGGGGCAAAGTAGTTTGATTGTGTTGTGTGCAGATTCCACGTCAACAGTCCAGACTCCCTGCGACAGCTATTTTTCTGGCGCCGTTGACAACCTTCTGAAGAGTTGCTGCTCCTACTGGTTCGATAACCTTGGTTTCTTTCTGAGGGAAAACTTGCTGCTGACTACATCATACCTTCCTCTTGGGGTCTCCCAACGAACGTGTGTTTCACGTCATCAAGCTATTTTTCTGGCGCCGTTGCCGGGGAGACAGCAGTCTTCTGCAAGGGGAGTTTCACGCTTCCAATCTCTTTACTTTGTTTTTGTCTTGCTTAGTTTATTTTATTTTATCTTGTTTGCTTTCAATTATCAAAAACACAAAAAAATTAGTTACTTGCATCTAGTTTACTTTCAAGTTATTTTCTGTACTGTTTTTATTTCTGCTAAAATGAGTACTCCTGAGAACACTAAGTTGTGTGATTTCACTAGCACGAACAACAATGATTTCATATGCACACCTATTGCTCCACCTGCTGCTTCAGCAGAATTTTATGAAATTAAACCTGCACTTTTAAATCTTGTTATGAAAGAGCAATTTTCTGGTGTTAGTACTGATGATGCTGCTGTTCACCTTAATAACTTTGTTGAACTTTGTGAAATGCAAAAGCTCAAGGAAGTAGATGGTGATATTATTAAACTGAAACTTTTTCCTTTCTCCTTGAGAGGACGTGCTAAAGAATGGTTGCTATCTTTGCCTAGAAATAGTATTGATTCATGGACTAAATGCAAAGATGCTTTTATTGGAAAATATTATCCTCCTGCTAAGATTATTTCTTTGAGAAGTAGCATAATGAATTTTAAGCAATTTGATAATGAACATGTTGCTCAAGCATGGGAGAGAATGAAATCATTGGTTAAAAATTGTCCCACTCATGGACTGACTACTTGGATGATCATCCAAACCTTCTATGCAGGATTAAATTTTTCTTCGAGGAATTTATTGGATTCGGCCGCTGGAGGTACCTTTATGTCCATCACTTTGGGTGCTGCAACAAAGCTTCTTGATGATATGATGATTAATTATTCTGAGTGGCACACCGAGAGAGCTCCAACAGGTAAGAAGGTAAATTCTGTTGAGGAAACCTCCTCCTTGAGTGCCAAAATTGATACTATTATGTCTATGCTTGCAAATGGTCAAACACATGTTGATCCAAATAATGTTCCTTTAGCTTCTTTGGTTGCTCAAGAAGAGCATGTTGATGTGAACTTCATTAAAAATAATAATTTCAACAACAATGCTTATAGGAATAATTTTGGTAATAGCAATTATAGGCCCTATCCTTCTAATAGTGGCAATGGTTATGGAAATTCCTATAGTAACTCCTACAATAATAATAAGAGTGTACCCTCTGATCTTGAAGTTATGCTTAAGGATTTTATTAGTACACAAACTGCTTTCAATAAAACTGTTGAGGAGAAATTTGGGAAAATTGATGTGCTTTCCTCTAAAGTTGATAGTCTTGCTCTTGATGTTGACTTATTGAAACTAAAGAACATGCCTCATGATGTTAAAGAGAGCAAAACTCTCAATGCTATACAAGTTAAAATTGATAACAATGTGAGGATGTTAGCTGAATTGCATGCTAGATGGGAAAGAGAGGATGAAATTGCTAGAAAGAATAATATTGCTAGAGTTTATACTATTACTACTTCTGAAAATGCTTCAAACTCAAGTGTTAACAAACCTCCTACCATTAATGGCAAGATAGTTGGTGTTGGTAATGTTTCCACTTCTATTGCAAAATGTCCTAAATTGCCTGATAACTCTGAAACTGTCCTTGATAAAGATGCTGAAATTTCTAGCAATAAGGAAGAGAATAATTCCATTACTTTTGATGATAATGACTTTGATTTTGATGGTTGCAATATTTCTGAAGTAATTAAGTTCTTGCAAAAGCTAGCTAGAAGTCCTAATGCTAGTGCTATAAACATGGCTTTTACTAAACATATTACTAATGCTCTCATCAAGTTAGGGAAGAGAAATTAAACATGAAGCTTCTATCCCTAGGAAGTTAGAAGATGGTTGGGAGCCCATCATTAAATTGAAATTGAATGACTTTGATTGCAATGCTTTGTGTGACCTTGGTGCTAGTATTTCTGTTATGCCTAAAAGATTATATGATATGCTTGATTTAGCACCTTTGGAAAATTGTTACTTGGATGTTCACCTTGTTGATTCTACTATTAAAAAACCTTTGGGAAGAATTGATGATGTTCTTATCATGGTTAACAACAATTATGTCCCCGTTGATTTTATTGTCTTGGATATTGAGTGCAATCCATCATGCCCTATTGTGCTGGGAAGACCTTTTCTTAGGACTGTAGGTGCTATTATTGATATGAAAGAAGGGAATATAAAATATCAATTTCCTCTCAAGAAAGGTATGGAACACTTTCCTAGGAAGAAGATTAAGCCACCTTATGATTCTATTGTTCGAACAAATTACAATGTTGATGCTTCTTCACTTGGTAATACTTGATGCATGCTTTGTGCCTAGCTAAAAGGCGTTAAAGAAAAGCGCTTATGGGAGGCAACCCATTTTATTTTTCTGCAATTTTTCTTTTATTGAGTCAAGGAGTTTGTTTACTTCTGTAGCAACTCCTTTGTATCTTTATTTTCTCGCATTGTTGTGCCAAGAGTAGCCTCTAATGATAAGATGATGCTTAATTTTGATTGCTGCGCAGAAACAGATTTTTGCTGTTCACTGTACGAAATTCCTAAAATCACCAGATTGTTAATTAAATCTGAAATTTTTGTGCGTAATCTTTATGAATGTCTGAAACTTTCATTAGTTCAGAGTTTCTCGATCTGAGCGTCGTAAGTGCCTCGAAAAAATTCGTCTTTGCGGACTGTTCTGTTTTAGACAGATTATGCCTTTTTATTTTTGCATTCTCTCTTTTACTAGTGTTGAGTGAAATTCTTTTTTGGGTGGAAGAGCTTCACATAACATCAGTGGCTGTAGCTAATGTTTAAAGTAACAAATCATATTGCGTCTTTATAGAACATGTGAATTTTTGATTATGCACTAACCCTCTAATGAGATCTACTTTGAGTTTGGTGTGACGGAAGTTTTCAAGGGTCAAGAGAGAAGGATGATATAATAGGATCAAGAAGAGTGAAGAGCTTAAGCTTGGGGAGGCTCCCATGGATCTCCCCAGCATATTTCAAGAAGACTCAAGCGTCTAAGCTTGGGGATGCCCAAGGCATCCCCTTCTTCATCGTCAAAATTATCAGGTCATCTCTAGTGAAACTATATTTTAATTCTTTCACATCATATGTGCTTTTCTTGGAGCGTCTGTGTGCTTTTATTTTCAGTATTGCACTTTTATTTTCAATAAAGCTTGACTGGACCCTAGCATTCTTGATTGGGAGAGAGACACGCTCCGCTTTTTCATGAGAATACTCCTATTCTTCACTTATATTTGTTGAGTATTCATATCTAGCGCTGTTCAGCTTTTAGCTCTTGTTTTCATGTATCTCTTGTCAGAGCTATTAGCTTTCTTTTGTAGAAAGTACTCTCTTGCTTCACTTATATTTGTTTGGAGAGTTGATGAAATAAATTGATTGGTGTTTGGTTGGTTCAGAAAATGTTGCATGTGGTAATTGGTATAAGGAAAAACTTGCTTAATCTTGTAGATCACTAAAATGGATAACTTGATGCTTGTCAATTGTTTTGAGTTAACAAGTAGATCATGATTAAATTGTGCATCACATGAGTTAAGCCTATTAGTGAAGAACTACCGTAAAGCTTGTTGAAAATTTGGTTTGCATCGGTGGTACCTCTAAGGTCTAGATATTTTCTAATAACAGGGTTTGGTTAACAAGGAAGACGGTATGAAGTCTTATAACGTTTGCAATATGTTTGTCATATAAAACTTGGTGTACGGGTTGATATTCTTGTTTGCTTACATAACCTTGCTAGCCTAAACTCTGTACTGAGAGGGAATGCTTCTCGTGCATCCAAATCCTTGAGCCAAAATCCATGCCATTTGTGTCCACCATAACTACCTATATGTGGTATTTCCTTGCCACTCCAAGTAAATTTTTCATGTGCTACCTTTAAATTATTCAAAATGTTATTATTCCCTTTTTGTGTCAATGTTTACTAGCTCATGAGGAATTAGTGTGGTTATTCTTTATTCTATTTGTCGAGTGGACTTTTACACCTGGACTAGTGGCATATACATCCGCTTATCCAATAACTTGCAAAAAGAGCTGGCAACGGGGTGCCCAGTCCCAATTAATTACAACTTTAACCAATTAATTCTCTTCACACTTTTGCCCTGATTCATCAGTAAGCAATGACAAACAGTGAAATACCTGAATGTGTGTAAACCAAAGAGAAAGAGGGATGATCTGCCTTGCTGGTAGAAATAACGTCCTTCATGGGAGCCGCTCTTAAAAGTCCGTTCGACAGGTAGAATACTGTTCTCACCCGCTACCATTCGTTGACAATTAACAAACACCTCTCAAAAATAGATACTCCTCCATGGTATGTGATTGATGGAAGGCACCCGAGGATTCGGTTAGCCATGGCTTGTGTTAGCAAGGTTGGGAGGAGTATCAAATATTTTATGCAATCTCTATATGCTTTCAAAAACCTAAAAGCTCTAGCACATGATTTAATCCCTGCTTCCCTCTGCGAAGGGCCTTTCTTTTACTTTTATGTTGAGTCAGTTTTCCTATTCTTTCTGTCTTCCACAAGCAAACACTAGTGTCAACTTTGTTACAACATGCGTTATATGCAATGTATTGGACTTGTTATACTACTTTGTGTTGACAATATCCATGAGATAAATATGTTGAAAGTTGAAGCAAATGCTGAAACTAAATTCTTCCTTTGTGTTGATTAAATACCTTTTATTAGAAACTATTGCTTTATGAGTTAACACTTATGCAAAACTGTTTGATGCTTGTCTCGAAAGTACTATTCATGAAAACGTTTAGCTTGTGTGATTCATTGTTTACTCATTATCTATTTGTAGCAAATTATAGACCATTGACTTGGATCACTTCATTCATTTACATGTGCCTTGCAATATTATATGATCAAGATTATGATAGTAGCATGTCACCTCAAAAATTATTTTGTTTTTATCGTTTACCTACTCGAGGACGAGTAGGAACTAAGCTTGGGGATGCTGATACGTCTCAAACGTATCTATAATTTTTGATGTTCCATGCTTGTTTTATACCAATTGCTACATGTTTTGCATCTACTTTATATCACTTTTATACATTTTTTGGGACTAACCTATTAACAAGATGCCGAAGTGCCAGTTCCTGTTTTCTGCTGTTTTTGTATTCCAGAAAAGCTAGTCTGGAAATATTCTCGGAATTGGACGAAACTACACGGGGGTCCCTATTTTTCCAGAACACCTGACGGAGCGAAGGAGCAGCAGAGGAGGGCCACCAGGAGGCCACACGCACCTAGGGCGCGGGCCCCCCTCTGCCGCGCCCTAGGGTGGTGTGGGCCCCTCGGGGGTCCGCAGCCGCCGCCCTTTCGCCTACTTATTCCCCCCGACGCGAAAACCCTAAGTACCTGAGCAAATATCCACGAAAAGTTCCAGAGACGCCGCCGTCGTCAACCCTAGCTCGGGAGGGTTCAGAACCTCTTCCCGGCACCCTGCCGGAGAGGGGAATCGTCACCGGAGGCTTCTACATCGCCATGCCTGCCTCCGGAGTGATGCGTGAGTAGTTCATCCTTGGACTACGGGTCCATAGCAGTAGCTAGATGGTTGTCTCTCCACTTTGTGCCATCATGTTTAGATCTTGTGAGCTGCCCTACATGATCAAGATCATATTATTGTAATGCTACATGTTGTGTTTGCTGGGATCCGATGAATATTGAATATTATGTCAAGTTGATTATCAATCTATCTTATATGTTATTTAAGATCTTGCATGCTTTCCGTTACTCGTAGATGCTTTGGCCAAGTAGATGCTTGTAACTCCAAGAGAGAGTATTTATGCTAGATAGTGGGTTCATGTCTCCGTTTAACCTGGGACAGTGACAGAAAGTTCTAAGGTTGTGGATGTGCTGTTGCCACTAGGGATAACCTAACGATGCTATGTCCACGGCATATGTGTTTGTTTACATTACGCACTTTACTTAATGCAATTATCCGTTGCTTGCAACTTAATACCAACGGGGGACTCGGATGACAACCCGGCGGTGGATTATTAGTCATAGATGCTGTTGGATAACGGTCTATGTATTATGTCGTAATGCCCAATTAAATATCATAGTAGTCAACATGTCATGTATATGCATTGTCATGCGCTCACTATTCGTCAATTGCCCAGCTGTAATTTGTTCACCCAACATGTTAGTTATCTTTTATGGAGAGACACCACTAGTGAACTGTGGACCCCGGTCCATTCTTTTACACTGATTAAACAACCACAAACTGCAAACTGTTCCTTTTTCATTCTCTGCAATTTAATACTCATTTTCCACACCATACGTTTAATCCTTTGTTTTCAGCAAGCCAGTGAGATTGACAACCTCACTGTTTCGTTGGGGCAAAGTAGTTTGATTGTGTTGTGTGCAGATTCCACGTCAACAGTCCAGACTCCCTGCGACAGCTATTTTTCTGGCGCCGTTGACAACCTTCTGAAGAGTTGCTGCTCCTACTGGTTCGATAACCTTGGTTTCTTTCTGAGGGAAAACTTGCTGCTGACTACATCATACCTTCCTCTTGGGGTCTCCCAACGAACGTGTGTTTCACGTCATCAGGTGGTTTCGTGCTGTGCTGCCCAACATTTGCGTCATGAGCCGTAGCAGGGTTTCCTTCGTGGGAATTTCCCCTGTTATGCTGGCTTTCTCTTTCCACTTCTTGTAGTAGTTGCATTGTGCCTTGGTATGGTCCGCTGGTCGTCCATCACCTGTTGCATGAAGGTCGCACGGCCGATTAAAAACTTCTTGCATATTGATTGGACGGGAGCCGTATCCTCGACCCCTTCCTCGCTGGCCTCTGAATCCTCCACGCGTATTGGCGACGAGCCCTGAGTGACCATCTTCGTTTTGCGTTTGTTTGATTCGCGTTGTTGTGACTTGTTTGCTGCTGCTGGGGCTTGTTGGAGTTTTTCTTTCCTTTGGCAGCAACCTCCTTTTCCTCTCTGTCTGACGCGTCTCTGGTTTTATCCGAACCGGCATATTTGTTAGCCGCAGCCATTACCTCGCTGAGGCTCTTGACTTTATCTTTCATGCGACCCAGCTTATGAATCAGCGGCTCAAACTTGCAGTTTTTCTCAATTACCAGGACGGCTGAGCTTGGTGGTATATATCTGAGGAGTGTATTATCTCTGCCACCCTTTTCATCCAATGGCGACTTGACTCGCCTTCCTTCTGGACGCAACGCTCGAGGTCTTCTATATTGCAGAGTCGTTTGCAAGTTCCTTGGAAGTTTTTAACGAAGGCATCCTTCAGTTCCTCCCAAGTATTTATGGAGTTGGGAGGCAAATTTTGCAGCCATATGTGCGCTGCACCTTCTAGCATCATGTTGAGGTACCTTGCACATATTTCCTCTGAGGCGTTCAAAATGCTCATCCATCTCGTAATTGTTCAGCCAGGTGGTTGGATCCATGATGGCGTTGTAGTTGCCACCTTGCGTGGCTGTGGCGCCCCGACCTGACTGCTATACAGTGATGCTGAGTGTCACCGGTTAAGCGATACAACCGGAGGTTACGGGTTTACCAATCCCCGGCCAAAACCTTTGGCAGGCGTTGCTCGAATTGATCACCGGCAACACAACACCCCAATTGATGCCTTAACACAGGCTCAACTATCAAAGCATAATAGAGAGATCAAGACTTGTGGAACAACTGGCACATCACAGACTCTACGACACAAATCATTATAGTTCAACTCTTATAATAGAGAAAGATAGCAAATGACAACCAGAGGTCACAGACCCAACATTACATCAAGCGGAAGCAATTAGGTTGTTCTAAATAAAAAGAACCAAATTATGGCCTAAGAGGCCTACACATAAACATCCAAGCTCCAGCTGTTCCGGGATGTCCCAAACTGCCACCTGGGAACCCCAGACTACTCGTCGACGTCCACAAAGAACCCACCATTGTGGTCGGTGAAGTCCTCCTCTGAAACAAACAAACGACGTTGAGTTCGACGAACTCGCAAGATTATATATAGAGCTTTAGCTCGATGAGGCTTTCAAAGTTTTATGGCTGTTTTGCATAAGCTGATTTATTTATGAAAACATAACTCAATGGCATCGACTAATCAGAGTATTTTAAAAAGGGGGGGTAAGAAGTGACTCTTTTCTTTCATTCACATTTCTCATCACCAACCATCAACCACAGTACCTGTTTCACCAAGGCACCTCCCCGAATCACCCTCGAGGAAGTCAACCTTGCAATCTTGAGTGGTACCTCTAGTACCCAGTTTTTAATCATTCCGTTCAAGTTATTCTATGATCTTACCTTCACTTCCCAAGTTCGTCCATAACCGCGGACATGGCTTTTCGAAAATATTTACCCTGCAGGGGTGTACAATGTTTGCCACGCGTACCGTCCATCCCATTGCCTGTACAATTAGCTCTCTTCCATGGAAAGCCGGCTGGTGTGGGAGCGGTGTCGACTTCTCCCTCGTTAAGGACTTTCTAGGACCATCATTCTCATCTCATCACTGTTTCCAACATGAACCATCCATCGTTATAGCTATGCAATTAACTAAGCATGGCTAAGCATCAACATAGCATAGTAAGTATCTCGGCCAACAATACAATCCTATGGATAATAGAGGGAAACAGGTATTGGCATCAGAATCTTAATGCAACTATAGGATACTCTAATCCAAGAAAATTGACATTTAGAACCGCATGCAATATTATAGTGGAGAAAATATTTGCGGAAACATAGGATCAGATATGCTCAGAGGGGGGAATACGCTTGCCTCGTTGAGCGGAGTAGTCAAACTGCTCGTCGGAGTAATGATGCTCACCTCCGAACTCGTGATCTACCGGAGAGCAAACACACCGGAAAGCAAAAACAACAATCAAACATGGCAATTGTGCAATGCATACAAAATTATGATATGGCATTTTAAATGCACCCTAGAAGCTTTGAACATGATCAACAAGTTAAATGGGGTCCCCATTATATTATTTGCATTATTTGGAATAACCCCATATTAAAACTTAATGATTCTAGTGCTACTAAAGGTACATTATTGCAGTGGTGATCAATTATGCATGATGGTGATGATTCTGAGTGATTCATATTTTCTGAACATTTTGGTATAAGAAACACAATTTTCTGAGGTCCCGATAAGAAGTTCTCACTTTTATTAATTTCCTCTTTTAAATTTAATATTTAATGAAGTTATTCTTAACAGCAACAAAACTTAATTACTCGAGGTCGAGAGAAGAAGGAACTAGTGGAATCGTCGGAGTTCGATAACCTAGCATCGCGAGAGAGTAGCGGGGAGCATGCGCTATCGAGGGAAAAAGAAAAAGAAAAGCAGCAGGAAAAATCTGCTCAGCGGTTTCCAGCCCGGCTGGGCCGGCTAGCAGGCCGGGCAGGCGGCAGAGAGCTCCGGCTCGTGGCCCGGTTAGGGCCGGCCCAAGGCCGGTTAACGGCCCGAGACGATCGGCCTCGAGGCCGGTTCGACCGGCTCTGCGACCGGTCGCGCGTGAACGGCGACGAACCACGGCGACGGCGTGGACCAGAGCGAGGAAGCAGCGCGGGAGGGGAGAAGAGAGAGGGGCTAGGGGGCGGCAGCTCACCACGAATGCGTTGGTGCAGACGGTGAGGTAGGGGAGGGCTCGACGGCGACGAGAACGGGCGGCGGAGCCGCGGACGGCCGTGTGGGGGAACGGAGACGGCGAGGTCGATTCGGCGTGGCTCGGCGCGATTCCTCAGACGCGGTAGTAGAGGACGGCGCGGCGGACCTGCGGGTGGCCGGCGATTCGCGCGGGGAGGCCCCAATCAACGGCGACCGGCGGCAGCCATGGTGGCTAGGTCACGGCTCGGGAGGAGCAAGGGGAGAGGAGAAAACGGGGAAGAAACAACTCGGGGATGGGGTGAGTAGGGCAGGTGGAGCTCGCGTGCGTGCTCTTCTTCTCCTCCTTGCAGGCAGAGGAGAGCCGGGGACCCGGGCGCGCGCACGGCGGTGCGGCGCGACCATGGCGCCAGCGCGGGCGTGCTTGCCTCGGTCGCTACAGGGAAGAGATGCAGAAATTACACATAGCCCCCTGGAACTTTTAAGTTCATCACGGATTGGTCCCTGTGCTGTTCCTTTTTAAATCCAGTGGCTTTTCAGGAATTTTAGTAGGGCACCAAAACATTTTATTAAATTCTGAGAAAAATCCAGTAGCCTCCCACTAACAAGTAGAAGCACCACAAAATTGGCAATTCAAAATAAATTAGTTTGGACCACTTTTGTTCATAGAGGTTTAAAGTAGAGCATTTTGCAAAAAATCAAAATGTTACTACTTTAGGATTTTTAAGCAAGTGAAAAATATTAATTTTGATCTCTTGAAACTCCCTTGACAAATATAAGATGCCAAGATAACTTTGTTTTGCAAGTTTGAACACTTCCATTGATTTGGATTTGTAATTGAAACAGTTTGGCATTTGTTTTCAAATGGTGCCAAAACCATTTGTGTGTTGTTTAGCAAGTTGAATTTGGATGCCATGATGCAATGCAACACAAAAGCGAAAATTTTATTCGGGTTTTTAGGTTCTCAAACTTTGGGCTGTTACAACTCTACCCTCCTTACAGGAATCTCGTCCCGAGATTCTTATAGTAGGAAAGAGGGAAAAGGGTTACAACGGTACTACACGATCTTCTCGCTTCAGGTGGCTCCTTTCTCGAGAGGTTGATCGAGGGCATCCTGAAGATCTTCATCGGCTACACTCGAGGTCACTATCAACGTACACCATAGGAAAAGAAGGGAACCTCACTGGAAGGATGGATCTTGGGGAAGATACAACGACCGAGTACCTCCTAGTATAATCTTAGGATGGAACTTCAAGCATCCCTTGAATTGACAGTTAGGAGACACAAGCGGGTGAAGGGAGATTGATAGGAGTTTCCAGTTGGTAGACCATTGTTTCTCAAAGATTCAGAATATGAACTTTGCATAAGGCCTTAAATCTCTGAGGGAGAGTGTTGAAATACGATTCCAACAGATGAAGAGGCAAATTTCTACCAAACAGCTTGAGTAGAACTTTCCTCACGGAGGAGCATTTCGGATCACAGAAGAAGGGTCGGGAAGATCGACCGCGAGAACTTTAGAAACTCCGCAAACGGTAGTATCGGAAGAACTTCTTGAATTTCTAGACATCGGGAACAAGCTTCTTGAGGATCACCAACTATCGCTTCTGATTGAGGTTAAGATCTGGTCAGGTGTGTAGATAGTTCAGACTCCAATGGTACGAATGGGGAATCTTTGCAAATCATACAACGGCTTACAATTGCTAGGACCCCAAGAGTGGGACTACAAGGTCAAACTCCAAAGGAGGAACGAGATTGCGAAACTCAAGGATTAGCAACTTGTCAGAAGACAGCTGCCCTACTTGATTTACTTGCAACGAGACACGATTGAGTTCTTGTGGGGAAACACCAAAGAAGACGAAGAAGTTCTCAGACTTCCTCCCTTTCTGGAACAATTCAACTAGTGGCTTGGATGCATAGACTAGATTCTGAAGGAATGGAGGTAACAACATACCATTCCGAGAATATTCTACACATGCTTGATCGAGTTGAAATGATTCCGAGGAAACCAGACAATTCACTCAGATCCACGGCGACATCTTTCAGCAATTGCACGTGAACCAGAAAAGCCACTTCTAACTCCAGAACACATACCTTGTGAAGACACAAAGTTAGTTCCAACAAGTTTCCAATGCTGACGCCCAATATCCGATATGAATCTCCTCAAACATGGAGAAGATAAGAAGGTAGTTGATGGGCTCAACCACAAACTTATCCAGATACTCCAAGACGGTAGACTCATATTTCAACAGAACGAGGCATAAGTATTGGTCAGACTAACACATTCAGGTAGGTAGGTTGAGTTTGATTTGACGATAGCCCAACTCAAATCAGAGATTTGTAGGATAGCGTATCCACAAAGGAGATACCACCTAGCTTCAACACTGACAGACTAGACATCCCTTTGAAAAGGAACTATGTCGGGATAGAGCTCTTGTCTTTCAACTCTCCAAGTTGTTTAAGCTCGACCGAATAATTCTGGACATCCAGCACAATTTTCTTGGAGAAAGGAGTTGTTCCGAGAACCAGCTTACTCATAAGCTCAACATCACGGTCAGGTGACAACCTGGCGATACTTCTGGAAAGACCTCCAAAATATCACGATCCACATATAGGATATCACGACATACCGGTGGATCTTGAGTTCAAGAGAGGATCATGCCTTTCAAGGCACACGAAGTGGTCTTGGGAGCTTCGGCACAAACCTAGCTCTTTGACCGAAAGTGCACCGAAGAAAACGGACTTGGTAGCACTGTCAAACTCAGCTTATTGATTGGCTAACCAATCATGCTAAGGAGGGCAATGGATATCCCTGGATTTCCGCACATTAAGAACTGCTAAGAATATTCGATAGCTACATTACTACTCACGTCTCATCATTCTGGAGTAACAAGTCACTCGGAGAACATAGAGTAACAAAGTATAAGAGCATCACTTCATCGAGATGATCATGATACTCAGCACGACCCCTCGATATAAAGAGTGTGACACTCTAAGATGGAGCAGAACAAAAGCTAAACGAGGCCCTCATTCCGAAGATTACAATTCTTTGACCAGGTCCGGGAAGTGGACAAGGTACTAGAGTTATTTCTCCAAACAAGACGAAGGGGAAAATCTTGACGGACCACAAGAGTAACTTGCATCGGAACATACCAACGCACGATAAAACTTTACTGCCAACTGACAGACAAGGGTCGGAAAGCAGATCAGAGTAAGAAACTTGCTCAGGAGAATCCCAAGATGTTGCAGATGCACTGGTTATTACTCAGTTGTGATAACCATGCCCCAAAAGGGAGAGATGCAGCAGAGTCAAACAAAACTGTAGCAAGATTATTGTTGATTAGTAGCTCACCCATAAGGACACCGGAATCTTCTTCAGCTTCTTCAGCAGAGACGTGGTTCAGGCCACGACGCACAATAGGTCCAGCCTTGCCAGCTGGCGGGGCGGGGGCGCGTGCAGGAGTTCCCGTGGGAGGTGCCTTCTGAGGGCAATCCCTGAAGTAGTGGCCAGCCTGACCACAGGTGTAGCAGATAAGTCCAGGTGGAGCTGGTAGCGGAGGACGATACCCACTTCCGCTCAACCCAAAGGTTGAAGTAGTGGGGCGCGTGGTGGCATGCTGAGCAATCTTCTCTTGGGCATCCTTTACTGCGTCTACTATGAACTCCATAGAACAATTAGCCGGAAAATGATCAATTCCTTCGCATAGGTAGCAAGTGGCGCTAGCGGTTGGGCACTTGCCGAGTGGATGCTTGTTGAAACAATGGAGGCAACTGCCGGGGCATTGACTCGCCTGATGTCCACCCCTTCCGCACTGACTACATGCCTTTCCTTGTGGTAGTCCCCACTTGCTGGGGTACTTAAGGGGCACTTCCATGACGGATGTCCACGCTCCTTACAAGTGTAACACCTGTGTTTGTCTATAGCTTTCTTGGGTAAAACTTTAGATGTATGGGATTTCTCCCGATCAGAGGTTGTCGAGTGGGTCCCTGGGGTGGCTTCGATTTGAGGGAGCGGAGGACGTTGTGCCATTCTGTAGATTTGACAAGGACGCAGTTAGTATCCACCTCGGTATGGTTGAGACATTAGCATTAGCGTACACAAGTACTCAGACTAGGGATGATACTGCTTTGCGTAACAACTAGCAAGGGACCAACAAGATGGAACTTGGGTCAAAGATCAGCATCATGTGCTACTAGCGTGAGATGCACATGGTTAAGGAACCACGATTTAACACACTCTAGTTGGCACAATCCGGGACCTTATGTTCAAGTCCGTGGGTTAAAACCCGACAAAATTGAGGCTAATCACTTATTCCTTCGTTGGGTAATAGGGTTCAAACACCTGAGTTGATTTGGGATTGTAACGCAGCGGGAGCAACCAGACACATAACACTAGAGGTCGAACCCAACCCCGTTTCTAATTATTTTGAAGTAACAGATGAGAAGTAAAACCTTTAACTCAAATCGAGGTAAGATTGCTCCGAGATTAGAGGGTAACCAGGTAAGGAGTAAAAAGAATCCTAAGATGGTTTTCACAACTCATTTTTTAGGTTAAAATATTTTCACAAACACTAGACTCAACGTCGACCAGTAGAAGGGTTTCCTACAGGCAGTACTACTCTGATACCAACTTGTGGCGCCCCGACCTGACTGTTATACAGTGATGCTGAGTGTCACCGGTTAAGCGATACAACCGGAGGTTACGGGTTTACCAATCCCCGGCCAAAACCTTTGGCAGGCGTTGCTCGGAATTGATCACCGGCAACGCAACACCCCGATTGATGCCTTAACACAGGCTCAACTATCAAAGCATAATAGAGAGATCAAGACTTGTGGAACAACTGGCACATCACAGACTCTACGACACAAATCATTATAGTTCAACTCTTATAATAGAGAAAGATAACAAATGACAACCAGAGGTCACAGACCCAACATTACATCAAGCGGAAGCAATTAGGTTGTTCTAAACAACAAGAACCAAATTATGGCCTAAGAGGCCTACACATAAACATCCAAGCGCCAGCTGTTCTGGGATGTCCCAAGCTGCCACCTGGGAACCCCAGACTACTCGTCGACGTCCACAAAGAACCCACCATCGTGGTCGGTGAAGTCCTCCTCTGAAACAAAACAAACGACGTTGAGTTCGACGAACTCGCAAGATTATATATAGAGCTTTAGCTCGATGAGGCTTTCAAGGTTTTATGGCTGTTTTGCATAAAGCTGATTTTATTTATGAAAAACATAACTCAATGGCATCGACTAATCAGAGTATTTTAAAAAGGGGGGTAAGAAGTGACTCTTTCTTTCATTCACATTTCTCATCACCAACCATCAACCACAGTACCTGTTTCACCAAGGCACCTCCCCGAATCACCCTCGAGGAAGTCAACCTTGCAATCTTGAGTGGTACCTCTAGTACCCAGTTTTTAATCATTCCGTTCAAGTTATTCTATGATCTTACCTTCACTTCCCAAGTTCGTCCATAACCGCGGACACGGCTTTTTGAAAAGATTTACCCTGCAGGGGTGTACAATGTTTGCCACGCGTACCGTCCATCCCATTGTCTGTACAATTAGCTCTCTTCCATGGAAAGCCGGCTGGGTGGGAGCGGTGTTGACTTCTCCCTCGTTAAGGACTTTCCAGGATCATCAGTGGCGGTAGGACAAGAGGTACCTCCAGCACCCTGTCCCGCGGCCACTTATTTTCCTGACACCACCATCCTCATCTCAGTTCATACCACCATCATCACGCACGCGCAAATGGAAGCCCGAACTAGAGGACCCTGGCTAGCCCCGCTCGAGTTATTTAGTCTATGAGGGTTCCTGCAATTGCATAGGCCTCACGCATGGTTGCACGCTCAGTCTTGGTTCAAGAGGTATAGAACTCGCACCTAGGCGACGGGAACGAGACAAAGCACCACAACCACAGTGACCTCTCATCCCCACCTTTAAGCATTTTATTATTCGTCACCACAATTTCTCCACCATCATTCTCATCTCATCACCTGTTTCCAACATGAACCATCCATTGTATAGCTATGCAATTAACTAAGCATGGCTAAGCATCAACATAGCATAGTAAGTATCTCGGCCAACAATACAATCCTATGGATAATAGGAGGGAAACAGGTATTGGCATCAGAATCTTAATGCAACTATAGGATACTCTAATCCAGGAAAATTGATATTTAGAACCGCATGCAATATTATAGTGGAGAAAATATTTACGGAAACATAGGATCAGATATGCTCAGAGGGGGGATTACGCTTGCCTTGTTGAGCGGAGGAGTCAAACTGCTCGTCGGAGTAATGATGCTCACCTCCGAACTCGTGATCTACCGGAGAGCAAACACACCGGAAAGCAAAAACAACAATCAACACATGGCAATTGTGCAATGCATACAAAATGATGATATTACACTTTAAATGCACCCTAGAAGCTTTGAACATGATCAACAAGTTAAATGGGTCCCCATTATATTATTTGCATTATTTGAAATAACCCCATATTAAAACTTAATGATTCTAGTGCTACTAAAGGTACATTATTGCAGTGGTGATCAATTATGCATGATGGTGATGATTCTGAGTGATTCATATTTTTCTGAACATTTTGGGTATAAGAAACACAATTTTCTGAGGTCCCGATAAGAAGTTCTCACTTTTATTAATTTCCTCTTTTAAATTTAATATTTAATGAAGTTATTCTTAACAGCAACAAAACTTAATTACTCGAGGTCGAGAGAAGAAGGAACTAGTGGAATCGTCGGAGTTCGATAACCCTAGCATCGCGAGAGAGTAGCGGGGAGCATGCGCTATCGAGGGAAAAAGAAAAAGAAAAGCAGCAGGAAAAATCTGCTCAGCCGGTTTCCAGCCCGGCTGGGCCGGCTAGCAGGCCGGGCAGGCGGCAGAGAGCTCCGACTCGTGGCCCGGTTAGGGCTGGGCCCAAGGCCGGTTAACGGCCCGAGACGATCGGCCTCGAGGCCGGTTCGACCGGCTCTGCGACCGGTCGCGCGGTGAACGGCGATGAACCACGGCGACGGCGTGGACCAGAGCGAGGAAGCAGCGCGGGAGGGGAGAAGAGAGAGGGGCCAGCAGGGGCGGCGGCTCACCACGAATGCGTTGGTGCAGACGGCGAGGTAGGGGAGGGCTCGACGGCGACGAGAACGGGCGGCGGAGCCGCGGACGGCCGCGTGGGGGAACGGAGACGGCGAGGTCGATTCGGCGTGGCTCAGCGCGATTCCTCAGACGCGGTAGTAGAGGACGGCGCGGCGGACCTGCGGGTGGCCGGCGATTCGCGCGGGGAGGCCCCAATCAACGGCGACCGGCGGCAGACATGGTGGCTAGGTCGCGGCTCGGGAGGAGCAAGGGGAGAGGAGAAAACGGGGAAGAAACAACTCGGGGATGGGGTGAGTAGGGCAGGTGGAGCTCGCGTGCGTGCTCTTCTTCTCCTCCTTGCAGGCAGAGGAGAGCCGGGGACCCGGGCGCGCGCACGGCGGTGCGGCGCGACCATGGCGCCAGCGCGGGCGTGCTTGCCTCGGTCGCTACAGGGAAGAGATGCAGAAATTACACATAGCCCCTGGAACTTTTAAGTTCATCACGGATTGGTCCCTGTGCTGTTCCTTTTTAAATCCAGTGGCTTTTCAGGAATTTTATTAGGGCACCAAAACATTTTATTAAATTCTGAGAAAAATCCAGTAGCCTCCCACTAACAAGTAGAAGCACCACAAAAATTGGCAATTCAAAATAAATTAGTTTGGACCACTTTTGTTCATAGAGGTTTAAAGTAGAGCATTTTGCAAAAAATCAAAATGTTACTACTTCAGGATTTTTAAGCAAGTGAAAAATATTAATTTTGATCTCTTGAAACTCCCTTGACAAATATAAGATGCCAAGATAACTTTGTTTTGCAAGTTTGAACACTTCCATTGATTTGGATTTGTAATTGAAACAGTTTGGCATTTGTTTTTAAATGGTGCCAAAACCATTTGTGTGTTGTTTAGCAAGTTGAATTTGGATGCCATGATGCAATGCAACACAAAAGCGAAAATTTTATTCGGGTTTTTAGGTTCTCAAACTTTGGGCTGTTACAACTCTACCCTCCTTACAGGAATCTCGTCCCGAGATTCTTATAGTACGAAAGAGGGAAAAGGGTTACAACGGTACTACACGATCTTCTCGCTTCAGGTGGCTCCTTTCTCGAGAGGTTGATCGAGGGCATCCTGAAGATCTTCATCGGCTACACTCGAGGTCACTATCAACGTACACCATAGGAAAAGAAGGGAACCTCACCGGAAGGATGGATCTTGGGGAAGATACAACGACCGAGTACCTCCTAGTATAATCTTAGGATGGAACTTCAAGCATCCTTTGAATTGACAGTTAGGAGACACAAGCGGGTGAAGGGAGATTGATAGGAGTTTCCAGTTGGTAGACCACTGTTTCTCAAAGATTCAGAATATGAACTTTGCACAAGGCCTTAAATCTCTGAGGGAGAGTGTTGAAATACGATTCCAACAGATGAAGAGGCAAATTTCTACCAAACAGCTTGAGTAGAACTTTCCTCACGGAGGAGCATTTCGGATCACAGAAGAAGGGTCGGGAAGATCGACCGCGAGAACTTTAGAAACTCCGCAAACGGTAGTATCGGAAGAACTTCTTGAATTTTCAGACATCGGGAACAAGCTTCTTGAGGATCACCAACTATCGCTTCTGATTGAGGTTAAGATCTGGTCAGGTGTGTAGATAGTTCAGACTCCAACGGTACGAATGGGGAATCTTTGCAAATCATACAACGGCTTACAATTGCTAGGACCCCAAGAGTGGGACTACAAGGTAAAACTCCAAAGGAGGAACGAGATTGCGAAACTCAAGGATTAGCAACTTGTCAGAAGACAGCTGCCCTACTTGATTTACTTGCAACGAGACACGATTGAGTTTTTGTGGGGAAACACCAAAGAAGACGAAGAAGTTTTCAGACTTCCTCCCTTTCTGGAACAATTCAACCAGTGGCTTGGATGCATAGACTAGATTCTGAAGGAATGGATGTAACAACATACCATTCCGAGAATATTCTACACATGCTTGATCGAGTTGAAATGATTCCGAGGAAACCAGACAATTCACTCAGATCCACGGTGACATCTTTCAGCAATTGCACGTGAACCAGAAAAAGTCACTTCTAACTCCAGAACACATACCTTGTGAAGACACAAAGTTAGTTCCAACAAGTTTCCAATGCTGACGCCCAATATCCGATATGAATCTCCTCAAACATGGAGAAGATAAGAAGGTAGTTGATGGGCTCAACCACAAACTTATCCAGTGTAACATCCTGAAATTTGGCCCTTTGAAAAAAATCTTTCCTAGAAAATCATTTATTGGAATTTGGGATTTAAATTCCTTTGATTTGATCTGCTCCTTTTAAATTCTCAAGCAACTTCAAAACCTTGTCCAAGGTTGGGATCTTATGTTTTGGTTTCTCTCCCACTTGGTAAACTTGTTGCTGGCTCATTTCACCCAAAAACATTATTTAATTATTTTCCTTTCTTTGCATTTCCAAAATCCTATTATTTTGGCTTTACAAAGGAAGTACCTTAAAAATCTTTACAAAAATTCTGCAAAAATTAGGGAGTGATCCCTAGGCAATATATAGCCCAAATGTGCAACAACATTTGATACCTTGTTTGCAAAATTTTGGAGTAACTCTCCACTTAAGTTTCTGCCCATTTTCTTCTTATTTTCAAAGTGCAAAGGGAACTTTTGTTTTCTTGTGAGCCAAGGCCCTAGGCACAACCACAATGGACACACACACCTCAGGGAATTTTGTGAACCCTTTTAAATTTCATTTGCTTCACCAAAACCATTTGTCCCCTTTTGGGCAGTACTGTTTTTTCAAAAATCTCTATAGACCAACTTTCGTTTTGGACCAAACACTAGTTGGGAAAGTTGTAGATAATCTCATTTGGCGCACGAGGATCAAAACCCCACTCGATTTGGATCACGGGTTCGCGAGTTATGGCTCGATGCCGCTGTCGGCACGCCCCTGGCAGCGCTCATCGCCGGCATCGACGCGTCCAGTGGCGCGCCAGGTGTCGCCGGTGACGCCACGGCCACCCCCAGCCACACCCCAGCCAGCTCCACCTCCCCTGAGCTCAATTACTTCCTCCCCGACGCCGGCAACCCTCCCGTGGCTAGCCTCCACGCGCACGGCGATGCGCCGCGCGCACTGTCGCTGCCAGATGTCGACGCCGCCGTGCCGTCCCCCCCTCCCGAGCCATTCCCTGCTTCCCCGTGCCTGCGCCGTCCTCCTGGCGTGCGTTAAGGCGCAAGGACACCAGCAACGCCGCCATCCGCTAGCCTCGCCGCGGCTAGGCGACGCGCCGCGCAGCACAGTGGCCGTCGCGGCCGCGTGTCGGCTGCTCCCGCCGCGCCCAAGCCGTCCACCCCCTCCTGGCCTCCCCTCTCCCCTGCAAGCTCGTCAATGCCGCAGGAAACGCGAAGCAGCCACCCACGCCACGACGCACCGCCCAGAACAGCGACGGCGAGCAGTGCCGTCCACCACCGCGCCCCATTAATGGCGGACGCTCACGAAACGCTATAAAAGGACCACCCCGGAGCACCCAGACCACCACACCACCCTCCCCTGCCCCTCAGCTTCCTTCTCCCCTAGCCGTAGCTCCTGGGAAGCTTCCCATTGCCGGAATCCGCCCCACCTCCGCCGCACGGCCTCCACACGATTCCCCCACCGTAGAAGCTCCCCTGCTCGATTCCCTCCACCCACAGCCTCTCTGGAGCATGGCGGACCCGTAGCTTTCCTCGCCGTGGCAAGCCGTGGCCGGAATCGACGGGTTCGTCGTCGACACACCACCACCGCCGCGGTCCGTGACGCTCCGCTCGAGCCCGGCCTCTCCAGCACCCACCAGTACGCCGTCGAGCTCCGCCAAGCCACCCCGAGCCGCCCAGCACCCTCTCCCTCGCCTCCCCTACCCCCTAGCCGCCGGAAAACGCCGCCGGAGTGCTCGCCGGAGTCGCACAGTGCCGCGTCCAAACTCGCACGTAATAACGGTTTAAAACCGTGTCACTGACGGGTGGGTCCCACTGTCAGATTTTTATTCTTTTTCCTGAACCGTTTTTCTGGTTTATTTTCTAATTGGAAAAGGGCAGAAAATGAGTCAAAATTCAAAATGCAATATCTTTTTGAAAAATAGTCAGAAAAATATGAAACCAATTTTGTTGGCTTAGTTTGATTTTTCTCTTTCCAATGGGACCAGAAACAATTTATTTGGAATTAATTGATTTTGCATTTATTTGAAATCATTTAGGAGTTGTTTTGATGCATTTTTGTCCTGTGCTTTTAGATCCAAACCCCTCCGACGGAGTAGAAGTTATTCCCGAACCCGAAGGCAAGCCACCAACCCAACTTCAAACTTGGTCGACTTAGAAAATATTTTGTCTGTTGAATTAATGTCTGCTGCACCTCGCATGTCATATTGCATGTTAAATTACTGCACTCTATTACATCGTTTACCTATGCAACACTCACACTTCCGGGGCAATGGCAGGGCCTCCCGCCTCAGCCGAGGAAGTGGGGGAAATTATTACAACTGTGCGTCTCGCTTTGCGGGGCTTTGTTTGGTTTTTCTCCTTCTTCATCGCCGAGGTGAGGAGCGGACGAATGTCGTCTTATGATCCTCGGGGATGGGGGCATTCGTGTTAGTTGCCTCTTGTCCCACCGTCAAATATGGCTGGCTTAGGCCATCCGGACTGCGATGCTGGGAGCTGACTTTTCCGCGGTTCTTTTGCCGAGATTGCTGACACCACGTCAAAGTAACCTTCGAGTGGAATGGATGCTCTCTCATTTTCTTGAGTGCTTTTCGGTTATTCTTTTACGGTGACACTCACACTTCCGGGGCAATGGCAGGGTCTCCCGCCTCAGCCGAGGAAGTGGGGGAATTATATGCTATCATTGTTATTGTTTTATCACTAACCCCCGAGTAACACCGGCCGGGTTGCCCGCCACCGTCACCCGGGTATTATTGTTATGTTGTTGTTTATTCATGCAAGTATTATGTTGTTATTGTTATATGCTTTGCTTGTGTTGCTTGTTGTTGGTTGGAAACTGGATATAAAATTTGACTAAGAAGATAATCACCTCCCTCGACTAGATTGAGTCACTTAGTGCCACTCACCAAACACCTCGCACAACCATGCGTCGTCCGTGTGGGCGGACCATGGCCGGGTATTTTATCAGCCTCCTTTGATGCCACCCCTTTGGCAAGTCTAGTCGGTTACCATAGTTGGTCGGGGCTAGGCTTGCGAAGGTTCCGGAGCTAGGCGTCGCTCATGGGTTGGGGACGTGCCGGATTCACTTCTGCATAAGGCATAGAGTTATGTCGGTGGCTATACAGGGAGTGTCTTGGTGGAGTAAACGACTGTGGAAGTACAGGTTTGTGCTGCCGCCATGGTTGGTTCTAGTACTTCGGTACCGGCGGTACAAGCCTAGACTTCAGCGTGTGGACAAAAGTTGCAACCTCTCGAGAGTGTAATCTAGATTCTAGCCCTGTCCCCGGGTTATGGGACTTGTTTGGGTCAAGTCACACTAGGGGTCAGTCCAGTCGAACTTGGAGAAATAATTAATCTGAGACCCAGTGATTACGGGAATTGTTGTGAGTCTAAGCCAAAGTTGGCTAAGGACTTGGAAAGTTGTGATCTAAGCCGGAATTGGCTAGAGGCTTGGTAGCCTTGTTGCTTTGCGAGTTATCGAGTGAGAAACGTGATCTCACTCGATGACATGAAACACCCCTACAAAGGTAAGTAGGTAAGTTATGTCCAACCGTTAAGCTTGGACTCATCCTCGCACCCGAACTCCTGCCATGTTACTTTCTGAACCATGCCATGCCATATAGGTAGACCTTGCTTGTTTTTGGGCTGTTGTCTTGCGAGTACTTCAAGTACTTACCTGGCTTTTCATGTGGCCAGACCCTGCTGAACCAGTCGCCGAGTACCCGCTCTACGAGAACTAGGAACCCGTATTCCAGGCAGAACCCTGTGGAGTAATGCCCGCTGTCGCCACGCTACCGTCTATGCTTCCGTTACGACTTCCGCTAGAGGCCGATGTTAGAAAAATAATGTACATACTGTTGTGTGCGCCGTTGCGCCAAAGCTGGGGCCTCACCCCGTGTTGTAATATGTTGTATCTGTCCGAACTCGAAGCCTTTGAATAAATTTGGTTATGCTTTTGTATCAAGCTGTCATATATCCAGTGTTTCTGGGACTGGTATATGGGGTAACTCGATCATCTGGATCGGGGTGCCACAGAGCTTGGTATCAGAGCCACTGCCTGTAGGATACCCTAGTTCTTGGACGACGTAAATAGAACTCGTTGAGTTGCCAACTTTTTCCTGTTTCTCTGTCTGTTGTGCTTTGGAACTTAACGCTCACTTGTTTGATTTTTTGTCTCTGTCACAGATGGCAGAGTTGCTCGCTGAGACTACCGCCGTGCACGTTCCCGGTTTTCCGCAGTTTCTTCGGGAAATCTGGGACCACCTCTACCCCGGCTCACCTCCCCCGACTTACCACGTGTACCACAACCGTCTCGACAGGGCACCTCGGAGTTCACCGCCACCGTCCGCCTTCGTCCGCAGCCCTTGTCCGCTGGGGTCAGCACGGACTCACTTCCGGTGTCTGTACACAGGCGTCTCGCGCCATCCAGGAGGCTGCAGGAGATGCCATCCTGTTCCTCCGCACCGTCGACCCCGTGATGAGGCAGTGCACCGTTACATCTACTTTCCGAGGTTGGCTGTAGACAGCGGGGACACCCTTTTCCCCAACCCAGGTGACCCTAGCTCACCCCTCTCGCCCTTATTCAGTACACCACTTACCTCCACCAGTACCTCCACACCACTCTCCTCCAGTTGCCTCACTTCGCGCCAACGTGGCCTTGGCCGAGATTACGCGAGCTTCTGGGCCCGGCACTCCTAGTCGCCCACCTCGTCTCCCCACCTTTAGGCTCAGTTCCCTCGAGCAGATTAGGAGGGGGCTTGCCCGCCACTCCTCGCCCGCTGCTCCGACGCCACCTTCCCGCACTCGTAGCAGCGCCACTTACTACTACTCGCACACCTCCCCCGTTCGGTCTCAGCGTCGTCGCGTCCAGGCAGCCGAGCCACAGAGTTACTCCGGAGACTCCCGTGACGACCGCGCTTCACCCGACTACAGTCCCGCAGAGGAGCCTCTCGACACCACCACGCCAGCGACACCCCTCGAGATGGAGTTCTAGACGCTCGGAGACGACATCGCTTAGTGTACTATACCTTCCGGTGTATCGCGTGCTTGAATAATGTAGTGGTAGGGTTGTATCCTGCATCTTGTACCAGTGCTTTGTATCTCGCATCTTGTATCATGTATCCTGTACGGGTAGCTTGTACCTTTACTTTGCATCTTTTGTAAAATAGCGAGTGCTTGCATCTTGTATCTCCACCATCCATTGTATAACATCATCCTTGTGTTTCGTTTGCAAACTGTGCTTCCCATTTGGTTTTACCTTGGATGTTACCCCTTCCCCATATGGATGCTCATGATACGCGCCGTTACATCAACAGTTCAGGATGAGGCCCAATACTGGTGCAAGTGGCAGCCAAGGAACCCCGGTTCGTCGTTCCGCGCGACAAGCTGGCGAGGATCCCGAGCCGCCGCAACCACCTCCTCCTCCTCCAACTCAGGAACCAAGCCCAAGTCAGTTTATGATGATGATGGATGAACGCCACAACCAGCATCTGACACAGATCATGAGGGAGTTTGGCACGTACATGCAAGCCCGTAATGCTCCACTCCCGGGCCGCTCAAAGCTGCAAGACTTTCAGCGCACGCAACCACCCAAGTTCTCATATGCCGATGACCCACTTGAGTCTGATGATTGGCTCCGTGCCATGGGAAAGAAGCTAGAGCTCGCTCGCGTGGACGAGCAAGACAGGTGCCCTTCGCCACTCACTACCTTGAGGGCCCTGCCAACGTTTGGTGGGACAACCAAAAGGATGCCAGAGGCGATGCACCACCTATCACTTGGGCAGAATTTCAGGAAGCATTTCGCAGAGCCTACATTCCTTCTAGCATCATAAAAATGAAACAGCAGGAATTTCTGGCACTTACTCAGGGCAGCAAATCCATCAGTGAGTATCTGACTAAGTTCAACAACCTTGCTCGCTATGCACCTGATGACATCAGCACAGAGGAGAAAAAGAAAGACAGGTTTCTTCATGGGATGCACCAGACCATCAAGACTCAGCTCAGTGTTCTGCAGTTTCCAGACTTCCAGTCCATGATCAACACGGCACTGATTTCAGAAAGGAGCACCGCACAATCTATGACTCCCACAAACGAAAGTTTGAACCCCGTAAGGGCCACCATGAAGGAGGTCTTCAAAGCCACGCTCATGGCAGCCCAACAACCCTACCTCAACACATCCGAACACTTGGAACCAACCCAAGAAGGAGGGATACCCACGCGAAGGATTCTACCACAAGCGCCCGCTAGTGGATGATTGCAAGAGGGAGAACTCCTGCTTCAAGTGTGGCAAGACAGGACACTACATCAAGGATTGCCCCTCCACAATGGCAGCGGCAACAACTCCAGCAACAACCACCCTGCCGGGGCAACCAAGCCACCTCAAGTTGCCCGTGTCCACCACATGTCGGCAGAGGAAGCATTTGAGGCTTCGGATGTAGTGCTCGGTACGTGTACTATCAACACTAAACCCGCACTGATTTTATTCGATTCCGGAGCTTCCCATTCTTTCATCTCGAAAGATTTTGTTGCCAAACACCGTTTTCCCGTTTCTCCTTTGGGCCATCTTTTGGTGATACAAACCCCCGCCTCGGAGATGAAAACAAACACCATGTGTCAAGATTGACAATCAGCATCAACAAGTGAAGTTCCCAGCTCAACTCAGCACTCTCAACGTACCCGGCCTCGACGCTATCTGGGTATGGATTGGTTAGTTCAGCATGCGCTCAGATCGACTGTGCAACCAGAGCAGTTACTCTCACCAACCCAGAAGGCATCCGTACCACTTATGTGCCAAATAAACCTCACCAGATAAATGCAAGATGTTTCTTGCTCAAGCCCCGGAAATAGGGGAAGTGTATGTGGTCAGTGAATACCCAGATGTTTTTCCAGATGAGTTACCCGGAATACCCCCTGACCGTGATATTGAATTTGCTATTGAAGTCGTACCAGGAACAAACCCAATATTCAAAAAGCATTACCGTATGACAAGTCCCGAGCTAGTGGAACTGAAGAAGCAGCTTGACGAACTGATTCAGAAGAAATTCATTCGCCCGAGCATTTCACCTTGGGGATCACCGGTTTTGTTTGCTAAGAAGAGCGATGGCACTCTCCGCTTATGCATTGACTACGTGCTCTCAATGATGTTACCATCAAGAACAAGTACCCACTCCCAAGGATCAATGACTTATTCGACCAACTCCGTGGTGCCCGGGTATTCTCAAAATTGATCTTCGCACGGGATACTATCAGCTGAAGATTCGCGAGAGCGATATTCCCAAGACTGCTTTTACCACCAGATATGGACTATATGAGTGCACAGTTATGTCCTTCGGCCTAACCAAT
Source organism: Poa pratensis (assembly GCA_947311845.1). Lineage (NCBI taxonomy): Eukaryota > Viridiplantae > Streptophyta > Magnoliopsida > Poales > Poaceae > Poa > Poa pratensis. The sequence goes on along the minus strand of CAMZMU010000027.1, from coordinate 45,196,084 downwards.
GCCCCAGCCTACTTCATGGGCATGATGAACAAGGTATTCATGGAGTATCTCGACAAGTTTGTTGTAGTGTTTATCGACGACATCCTCATTTACTCCAAAAATGAGGAGGAGCACGCCGAACACCTCAGAATGGTTCTTGGAAGAATGCGTGAGCAACAACTTTATGCCAAGTACAGCAAATGCCAGTTCTGGTTAAAGGAAGTGGAATTCCTAGGACATGTATTATCTGGAGCCGGTGTGGCTGTAAACCCCAACAAGATCTCCGATGTGTTAAACTGGAAGACTCCCACCAATGTGTCAGAAATCAGGAGCTTCCTAGGATTGGCTGGTTACTACCGCAGATTCATTGAGAACTTTTCCAAGATAGCCAAGCCCATGACGGAGTTATTAAAGAAGAATCGCAAGTATGCCTGGACAGACGAGTGTGAGGAAAGCTTCAACGAGTTGAAGACTCGGTTAACCACCGCACCAATTCTGGTATTGCCGATGATGCCAAGGATTTTACCGTATACTGTGATGCCTGCCGAAATGGGCTAGGGGCCGTACTCATGCAAGAAGGAAAGGTCATCGCATATGTGTCAGGCAACTCAAGACCCACGAGCTCAACTATCCCACCCACGACTTGGAGTTAGCTGCCGTCATTCTCGCCCTAAAGACTTGGCGACATCACCTTATTGGTCGGAGATGCGAGATCTACACTGATCACAAAAGCTTGAAGTACATCTTCACCCAGCCTGATCTCAACCTAAGGCAAAGGAGATGGCTAGAGGTGATCAAGGACTACGACCTCGGAATTCATTACCATCCAGGGAAGGCCAACGTGGTAGCAGATGCCCTGAGCAGGAAGCCCCCTAAAATCCGGCCAAGTCTGGAGAAGGAATTCGCGAAGCTAAACTTGTGCGTAGGAAACAAGGCCTATTTAAGCACCTTAGAGGTAAAGCCAGACCTTGAGGACGAGATAAAAACCGAGCAGGCCAACGACCCCAGCTTAGACAAGATCAAGGCCAAGATACCACTGGGCCAGGCTAAGGACTTTTCATTGGATAGCCAAGGAGTACTCCGCTTCGGTACCCGCCTTTGTGTACCCTACAAGACCCCGCTGATACAACAGATCCTCAGAGAAGCCCATGAGTCCGCCTACTCCATTCATCCAGGAAGCACCAAGATGTACCAAGATTTGAAACAAACATTCTGGTGGTCTGGTATGAAGAAGGATATCGCCTACTACGTCGCAAGCTGCAATGTATGCAACCTAGTAAAAGCCGAGCATCAGAAACCCGCCGGATTTCTCCAACCCCTAAAGGTACCCGAGTGGAAGTGGGACAACATAAGTATGGATTTCATTGTCGGACTTCCCAAGTCCAGCCGTGGAAATGATTCTATATGGGTTATTGTCGACCGTTTGACGAAAGTATCCCACTTTATCCCCGTCAAGACTACATACCGCTCGGACCAACTAGCACAACTCTATGTGAACAAGATTGTCAAGCTCCACGGAGTCCCGAAGACCATTGTGTCGGATAGAGGTACACAATTTACCTCAAAATTCTGGACGAGTCTACATCATGCCATGGGAACAAAACTATCCTTCAGCACCCTATCACCCTCAGACAGACGGCCAGACCGAGCGAGTCAACCAAATATTAGAAGACATGCTCCGCTCGTGTGTGCTCGCCTATGGAGCAGGATGGGAGGATAGTTTACCCTACGCGGAGTTTTCTTACAACAACAGCTACCAAGGCAGCCTGAAAATGTCTCCCTTCGAGGCCCTGTATGGAAGGAAGTGCCGAACCCCGCTCAACTGGTCTGAAGTTGGGGATCGCAAGCTCTTTAAGCCCGATGATTTGATGGAGGCCGAAAGGCAAGTACGTCTGATTCGAAACCGGCTCAAGGCAGCGCAGTCCCGCCAGAAAAGTTACTACGACCGGCGACACCGTCAGATTCAGTTCGAGGAAAACGACTATGTCTATCTTCGGGTAACACCCCTCAAAGGCCTGAAAAGATTCCACATGAAAGGAAAGCTGGCCCCAAGATTCATTGGACCCTTCAAGATTTTGGCGAAGAAGGGATCAGTAGCTTACCGGCTGGAACTCCCCGAGGAATTAGCTGGAGTACACGACGTCTTCCACGTATCCCAGCTAAGAAAGTGCATCTCACCTCCAACCAAGCAGGCTGACTTTAAGGAACTGGAGTTGAGCAGCGAACTGACTTACGAGGAACACCCCGTCAGAATCCTGGATGAGTCAGAACGCCGCACTCGCAGCAAGGTCACCAAGTTCTACAAAGTTCAGTGGGACAAGCACACCGAGAAAGAGGCAACCTGGGAACGCGAAGATTTGCTGAGAGCAGAATATCCGTATCTTTTCAACGAGCAACAAGAATCTCGAGGACGAGATTCATCTTAAGGGGGGAAGGTCTGTAACATCCTGAAATTTGGCCCTTTGAAAAAAATCTTTCCTGGAAAATCATTTATTGGAATTTGGGATTTAAATTCCTTTGATTTGATCTGCTCCTTTTAAATTCTCAAGCAACTTCAAAACCTTGTCCAAGGTTGGGATCTTATGTTTTGGTTTCTCTCCCACTTGGTAAACTTGTTGCTGGCTCATTTCACCCAAAAACATTATTTAATTATTTTCCTTTCTTTGCATTTCCAAAATCCTATTATTTTGGCTTTACAAAGGAAGTACCTTAAAAATCTTTCCAAAAATTCTGCAAAAATTAGGGAGTGATCCCTAGGCAATATATAGCCCAAATGTGCAAAAACATTTGATACCTTGTTTGCAAAATTTTGGAGTAACTCTCCACTTAAGTTTCTGCCCATTTTCTTCTTATTTTCAAAGTGCAAAGGGAACTTTTGTTTTCTTGTGAGCCAAGGCCCTAGGCACAACCACAATGGACACACACACCTCAGGGAATTTTGTGAACCCTTTTAAATTTCATTTGCTTCACCAAAACCATTTGTCCCCTTTTGGGCAGTACTGTTTTTTCAAAAATCTCTATAGACCAACTTTCGTTTTGGACCAAACACTAGTTGGGAAAGTTGTAGATAATCTCATTTGGCGCACGAGGATCAAAACCCCACTCGATTTGGATCACGGGTTCGCGAGTTATGGCTCGATGCCGCTGTCGGCACGCCCCTGGCAGCGCTCACCGCCGGCATCGACGCGTCCAGTGGCGCGCCAGGTGTCGCCGGCGACGCCACGGCCACCCCCAGCCACACCCCAGCCAGCTCCACCTCCCCTGAGCTCAATTACTTCCTCCCCGACGCCGGCAACCCTCCCGTGGCTAGCCTCCACGCGCACGGCGACGCGCCGCGCGCACTGTCGCCGCCAGATGTCGACGCCGCCGTGCCGTCCCCCCCCCCTCCCGAGCCATTCCCTGCTTCCCCGTGCCTGCGCCGTCCTCCTGGCGTGCGTTAAGGCGCAAGGACACCAGCAACGCCGCCATCCGCTAGCCTCGCCGCGGCTAGGCGACGCGCCGCGCAGCACAGTGGCCGTCGCGGCCGCGTGTCGGCAGCTCCCGCCGCGCCCAAGCCGTCCACCCCCTCCTGGCCTCCCCTCTCCCCTGCAAGCTCGTCAATGCCGCAGGACACGCGAAGCAGCCACCCACGCCGCGACGCACCGCCCAGAACAGCGACGGCGAGCAGTGCCGTCCACCACCGCGCCCCATTAATGGCGGACGCTCGCGAAACGCTATAAAAGGACCACCCCGGAGCACCCAGACCACCACACCACCCTCCCCTGCCCCTCAGCTTCCTTCTCCCCTAGCCGTAGCTCCTGGGAAGCTTCCCATCGCCGGAATCCGCCCCACCTCCGCCGCACGGCCTCCACACGATTCCCCCACCGTAGAAGCTCCCCTGCTCGATTCCCTCCACCCACAGCCTCTCTGGAGCATGGCGGACCCGTAGCTGTCCTCGCCGTGGCAAGCCGTGGCCGGAATCGACGGGTTCGTCGTCGACACACCACCACCGCCGCGGTCCGTGACGCTCCGCTCGAGCCCGGCCTCTCCAGCACCCACCAGTACGCCGTCGAGCTCCGCCAAGCCACCCCGAGCCGCCCAGCACCCTCTCCCTCGCCTCCCCTACCCCCTAGCCGCCGGAAAACGCCGCCGGAGTGCTCGCCGGAGTCGCACAGTGCCGCGTCCAAACTCGCACGTAATAACGGTTTAAAACCGTGTCACTGACGGGTGGGTCCCACTGTCAGATTTTTATTCTTTTTCCTGAACCGTTTTTCTGGTTTATTTTCTAATTGGAAAAGGGCAGAAAATGAGTCAAAATTCAAAATGCAATATCTTTTTGAAAAATAGTCAGAAAAATATGAAACCAATTTTGTTGGCTTAGTTTGATTTTTCTCTTTCCAATGGGACCAGAAACAATTTATTTGGAATTAATTGATTTTGCATTTATTTGAAATCATTTAGGAGTTGTTTTGATGCATTTTTGTCCTGTGCTTTTAGATCCAAACCCCTCCGACGGAGTAGAAGTTATTCCCGAACCCGAAGGCAAGCCACCAACCCAACTTCAAACTTGGTCGACTTAGAAAATATTTTGTCTGTTGAATTAATGTCTGCTGCACCTCGCATGTCATATTGCATGTTAAATTACTGCACTCTATTACATCGTTTACCTATGCAACACTCACACTTCCGGGGCAATGGCAGGGCCTCCCGCCTCAGCCGAGGAAGTGGGGGAAATTATTACAACTGTGCGTCTCGCTTTGCGGGGCTTTGTTTGGTTTTTCTCCTTCTTCATCGCCGAGGTGAGGAGCGGACGAATGTCGTCTTATGATCCTCGGGGATGGGGGCATTCGTGTTAGTTGCCTCTTGTCCCACCGTCAAATATGGCTGGCTTAGGCCATCCGGACTGCGATGCTGGGAGCTGACTTTTCCGCGGTTCTTTTGCCGAGATTGCTGACACCACGTCAAAGTAACCTTCGAGTGGAATGGATGCTCTCTCATTTTCTTGAGTGCTTTTCGGTTATTCTTTTACGGTGACACTCACACTTCCGGGGCAATGGCAGGGTCTCCCGCCTCAGCCGAGGAAGTGGGGGAATTATATGCTATCATTGTTATTGTTTTATCACTAACCCCCGAGTAACACCGGCCGGGTTGCCCGCCACCGTCACCCGGGTATTATTGTTATTATTGTTATGTTGTTGTTTATTCATGCAAGTATTATGTTGTTATTGTTATATGCTTTGCTTGTGTTGCTTGTTGTTGGTTGGAAACTGGATATAAAATTTGACTAAGAAGATAATCACCTCCCTCGACTAGATTGAGTCACTTAGTGCCACTCACCAAACACCTCGCACAACCATGCGTCGTCCGTGTGGGCGGACCATGGCCGGGTATTTTATCAGCCTCCTTTGATGCCACCCCTTTGGCAAGTCTAGTCGGTTACCATAGTTGGTCGGGGCTAGGCTTGCGAAGGTTCCGGAGCTAGGCGTCGCTCATGGGTTGGGGACGTGCCGGATTCACTTCTGCATAAGGCATAGAGTTATGTCGGTGGCTATACAGGGAGTGTCTTGGTGGAGTAAACGACTGTGGAAGTACAGGTTTGTGCTGCCGCCATGGTTGGTTCTAGTACTTCGGTACCGGCGGTACAAGCCTAGACTTCAGCGTGTGGACAAAAGTTGCAACCTCTCGAGAGTGTAATCTAGATTCTAGCCCTGTCCCCGGGTTATGGGACTTGTTTGGGTCAAGTCACACTAGGGGTCAGTCCAGTCGAACTTGGAGAAATAATTAATCTGAGACCCAGTGATTACGGGAATTGTTGTGAGTCTAAGCCAAAGTTGGCTAAGGACTTGGAAAGTTGTGATCTAAGCCGGAATTGGCTAGAGGCTTGGTAGCCTTGTTGCTTTGCGAGTTATCGAGTGAGAAACGTGATCTCACTCGATGACATGAAACACCCCTACAAAGGTAAGTAGGTAAGTTATGTCCAACCGTTAAGCTTGGACTCATCCTCGCACCCGAACTCCTGCCATGTTACTTTCTGAACCATGCCATGCCATATAGGTAGACCTTGCTTGTTTTTGGGCTGTTGTCTTGCGAGTACTTCAAGTACTTACCTGGCTTTTCATGTGGCCAGACCCTGCTGAACCAGTCGCCGAGTACCCGCTCTACGAGAACTAGGAACCCGTATTCCAGGCAGAACCCTGTGGAGTAATGCCCGCTGTCGCCACGCTACCGTCTATGCTTCCGTTACGACTTCCGCTAGAGGCCGATGTTAGAAAAATAATGTACATACTGTTGTGTGCGCCGTTGCGCCAAAGCTGGGGCCTCACCCCGTGTTGTAATATGTTGTATCTGTCCGAACTCGAAGCCTTTGAATAAATTTGGTTATGCTTTTGTATCAAGCTGTCATATATCCAGTGTTTCTGGGACTGGTATATGGGGTAACTCGATCATCTGGATCGGGGTGCCACATCCAGATACTCCAAGACGGTAGACTCATATTTCAACAGAACGAGGTATAAGTATTGGTCAGACTAACACATTCAGGTAGGTAGGTCTGAGTTTGATTTGACGATAGCCCAACTCAAATCAGAGATTTGTAGGATAGCGTATCCACAAAGGAGATACCACCTAGCTTCAACACTGACAGACTAGACATCCCTTTGAAAAGGAACTATGTCGGGATAGAGCTCTTGTCTTTCAACTCTCCAAGTTATTTAAGCTCGACCGAATAATTCTGGACATCCAACACAATTTTCTTGGAGAAAGGAGTTGTTCCGAGAACCAGCTTACTCATAAGCTCAACATCACGGTCAGGTGACAACCTGGCGATACTTCTGGAAAGACCTCCAAAATATCACGATCCACATATAGGATATCACGACATACCGGTGCATCTTGAGTTCAAGAGAGGATCATGCCTTTCAAGGCACACGAAGTGGTCTTGGGAGCTTCGGCACAAACCTAGCTCTTTGACCGAGGAAGGGCACCGGAGAAAACGGACTTGGTAGCACTGTCAAACTCAGCTTATTGATTGGCTAACCAATCATGCTAAGGAGGGTAATGGATATCCCTGGATTTCCGCACAGTAAGAACTGCTAAGAATATTCGATAGCTACATTACTACTCACGTCTCATCATTCTGGAGTAACAAGTCACTCGGAGAACGTAGAGTAACAAAGTGTAAGAGCATCACTTCATCGAGATGATCATGATACTCAGCACGACCCCTCGATATAAAAGAGTGTGACACTCTAAGGTGGAGCAGAACAAAAGCTAAACGAGGCCCTCATTCTGAAGATTACAATTCTTTGACCAGGTCCGGGAAGTGGACAAGGTACTAGAGTTATTTCTTCAAACAAGACGAAGGGGAAAATCTTGACGGACCACAAGAGTAACTTGCATCGGAACATACCAACGCACGATAAAACTTTACTGCCAACTGACAGACAAGGGTCGGAAAGCAGATCAGAGTAAGAAACTTGCTCAGGAGAATCCCAAGATGTTGCAGATGCACTGGTTATTACTCAGTTGTGATAACCATGCCCCAAAAGGGAGAGATGCAGCAGAGTCAAACAAAACTGTAGCAAGATTATTGTTGATTAGTAGCTCACCCATAAGGACACCGGAATCTTCTTCAGCTTCTTCAGCAGGGACGTGGTTCAGGCCATGACGCACAATAGGTCCAGCCTTGCCAGCTGGCGGGGCGGGGCGCGTGCAGGAGTTCCCGTGGGAGGTGCCTTCTGAGGGCAATCCCTGAAGTAGTGGCCAGCCTGACCACAGGTGTAGTAGATAAGTCCAGGTGGAGCAGGTAGCGGAGGATGATACCCACTTCCGCTCGACCCAAAGGTTGAAGTATTGGGGCGCGTGGTGGCGTGCTGAGCAATCTTCTCTTGGGCATCCTTTACTGCGTCTACTATGAACTCCATAGAACAATTAGCCGGAAAATGATCAATTCCTTCGCATAGGTAGCAAGTGGCGCTAGCGGTTGGGCACTTGCCGAGTGGATGCTTGTTGAAACAATGCGGGCAACTGCCGGGGCATTGACTCGCCTGATGTCCACCCCTTCCGCACTGACTACATGCCTTTCCTTGTGGTAGTCCCCACTTGCTGGGGTACTTAAGGGGGCACTTCCAGGACGGATGTCCACGCTCCTTACAAGTGTAACACCTGCGTTTGTCTATAGCTTTCTTGGGTAAAACTTTAGATGTATGGGATTTCTCGTGATCAGAAGTTGTCGAGTGGGTCCCTGGGGTGGCTTCAATTTGAGGGAGCGGAGGACGTTGTGCCATTCTGTAGATTTGACAAGGACGCAGTTAGTATCCACCTCGGTATGGTTGAGACATTAGCATTAGCGTACACAAGTACTCAGACTAGGGACGATACTGCTTTGCGTAACAACTAGCAAGGGATCAACAAGATGGAACTTGGGTCAAAGATCAGCATCATGTGCTACTAGCGTGAGATGCACATGGTTAAGGAACCACGATTTAACACACTCTAGTTGGCACAATCCGGGACCTTATGTTCAAGTCCGTGGGTTAAAACCTGACAAAATTGAGGCTAATCACTTGTTCCTTCATTGGGTAACAGGGTTCAAACACCTGAGTTGATTTGGGATTGTAACGCAGCGGGAGCAACCGGACACATAACACTAGAGGTCAAACCCAACCCCGTTTCTAATCATTTTGAAGTAACAGATGAGAAGTAAAACCTTTAACTCAAATCGAGGTAAGATTGCTCCGAGATTAGAGGGTAACCAGGTAAGGAGTAAAAAGAATCCTAAGATGGTTTTCACAACTCATTTTTTAGGTTAAAATATTTTCACAAACACTAGACTCAACGTCGACCAGTAGAAGGGTTTCTTACAGGCAGTACTGCTCTGATACCAACTTGTGGCGCCCCGACCTGACTGCTATATAGTGATGCTGAGTGTCACCGGTTAAGCGATACAACCGGAGGTTACGGGTTTACCAATCCCCGGCCAAAACCTTTGGCAGGCGTTGCTCGGAATTGATCACCGGCAACGCAACACCCCGATTGATGCCTTAACACAGGCTCAACTATCAAAGCATAATAGAGAGATCAAGACTTGTGGAACAACTGGCACATCGCAGACTCTACGACACAAATCATTATAGTTCAACTCTTATAATAGAGAAAGATAGCAAATGACAACCAGAGGTCACACACCCAACATTACATCAAGCGGAAGCAATTTAGGTTGTTCTAAACAACAAGAACCAAATTATGGCCTAAGAGGCCTACACATAAACATCCAAGCACCAGCTGTTCCGGGATGTCCCAAGCTGCCACCTGGGAACCCCAGACTACTCGTCGACGTCCACAAAGAACCCACCATTGTGGTCAGCGAAGTCCTCCTCTGAAACAAAACAAACAACGTTGAGTTCGACGAACTCGCAAGATTATATATAGAGCTTTAGCTCGATGAGGCTTTCAAGGTTTTATGGCTGTTTTGCATAAAGCTGATTTTATTTATGAAAAACATAACTCAATGGCATCGACTAATCAGAGTATTTTAAAAAGGGGGGTAAGAAGTGACTCTTTTCTTTCATTCACATTTCTCATCACCAACCATCAACCACAGTACCTGTTTCACCAAGGCACCTCCCCGAATCACCCTCGAGGAAGTCAACCTTGCAATCTTGAGTGGTACCTCTAGTACCCAGTTTTTAATCATTCCGTTCAAGTTATTCTATGATCTTACCTTCACTTCCCAAGTTCGTCCATAACCGCGGACACGGCTTTTTGAAAAGATTTACCCTGCAGGGGTGTACAATGTTTGCCACGCGTACCGTCCATCCCATTGTCTGTACAATTAGCTCTCTTCCATGGAAAGCCGGCTGGGTGGGAGCGGTGTTGACTTCTCCCTCGTTAAGGACTTTCCAGGATCATCAGTGGCGGTAGGACAAGAGGTACCTCCAGCACCCTGTCCCGCGGCCACTTATTTTCTTGACACCACCATCCTGATCTCAGTTCATACCACCATCATCACGCACGCGCAAATGGAAGCCCAAACTAGAGGACCCTGGCTAGCCCCGCTCGAGTTATTTAGTCTATGAGGGTTCCTGCAATTGCATAGGCCTCACGCATGGTTGCACACTCAGTCTTGGTTCAAGAGGTATAGAACTCGCACCTAGGCGACGGGAACGAGACAAAGCACCACAACCACAGTGACCTCTCATCCCCACCTTTAAGCATTTTATTATTCGTCACCACAATTTCTCCACCATCATTCTCATCTCATCACCTGTTTCCAACATGAACCATCCATCGTATAGCTATGCAATTAACTAAGCATGGCTAAGCATCAACATAGCATAGTAAGTATCTCGGCCAACAATACAATCCTATGGATAATAGGAGGGAAACAGGTATTGGCATCGGAATCTTAATGCAACTATAGGATACTCTAATCCAAGAAAATTGATATTTAGAACCGCATGCAATATTATAGTGGAGAAAATATTTGCGGAAACATAGGATCAGATATGCTCAGAGGGGGGATTACGCTTGCCTTGTTAAGCGGAGGAGTCAAACTGCTCGTCGGAGTAATGATGCTCACCTCCGAACTTGTGATCTACCGGAGAGCAAACACACCGGAAAGCAAAAACAACAATCAACACATGGCAATTGTGCAATGCATACAAAATGATGATATGACATTTTAAATGCACCCTAGAAGCTTTGAACATGATCAACAAGTTAAATGGGTCCCCATTATATTATTTGCATTATTTGGAATAACCCCATATTAAAACTTAATGATTCTAGTGCTACTAAAGGTACATTATTGCAGTGGTGATCAATTATGCATGATGGTGATGATTCTAAGTGATTCATATTTTTCTGAACATTTTGGTATAAGAAACACAATTTTCTGAGGTCCTGATAAGAAGTTCTCACTTTTATTAATTTCCTCTTTTAAATTTAATATTTAATGAAGTTATTCTTAACAGCAACAAAACTAAATTACTCGAGGTCGAGAGAAGAAGGAACTAATGGAATCGTCGGAGTTCGATAACCCTAGCATCGCGAGAGAGTAGCGGGGAGCATGCACTATCGAGGGAAAAAGAAAAAGAAAAGCAGCAGGAAAAATCTGCTCAGCCGGTTTCCAGCCCGGCTGGGCCGGCTAGCAGGCCGGGCAGGCGGCAGAGAGCTCCGGCTCGTGGCCCGGTTAGGGCCGGGCCCAAGGCCGGTTAACGGCCCGAGAAGATCGGCCTCGAGGCCGGTTCGACCGGCTCTGCGACCGGTCGCGCGGTGAACGGCGACGAACCACGGCGACGGCGTGGACCAGAGCGAGGAAGCAGCGCGGGAGGGGAGAAGAGAGAGGGGCCAGCAGGGGCGGAAGCTCACCACGAATGCGTTGGTGCAGACGGCGAGGTAGGGGAGGGCTCGACGGCGACGAGAACGGGCGGCGGAGCCGCGGACGGCCGCGTGGGGGAACGGAGACGGCGAGGTCGATTCGGCGTGGCTCGGCGCGATTCCTCAGACGCGGTAGTAGAGGACGGCGCGGCGGACCTGCGGGTGGCCGGCGATTCGCGCGGGGAGGCCCCAATCAACGGCGACCGGCGGCAGCCATGGTGGCTAGGTCACGGCTCGGGAGGAGCAAGGGGAGAGGAGAAAACGGGGAAGAAACAACTCGGGGATGGGGTGAGTAGGGAAGGTGGAGCTCGCGTGCGTGCTCTTCTTCTCCTCCTTGCAGGCAGAGGAGAGCCGGGGACCCGGGCGCGCGTACGGCGGTGCGGCGCGACCATGGCGCCAGCGCGGGCGTGCTTGCCTCGGTCGCTACAGGGAAGAGACGCTAAAATTACACATAGCCCCCTGGAACTTTTAAGTTCATCACGGATTGGTCCCTGTGCTGTTCCTTTTTAAATCCAGTGGCTTTTCAGGAATTTTATTAGGGCACCAAAACATTTTATTAAATTCTGAGAAAAATCCAGTAGCCTCCCACTAACAAGTAGAAGCACCACAAAAATTGGCAATTCAAAATAAATTAGTTTGGACCACTTTTGTTCATAGAGGTTTAAAGTAGAGCATTTTGCAAAAATTCAAAATGTTACTACTTTAGGATTTTTAAGCAAGTGAAAAATATTAATTTTGATCTCTTGAAACACCCTAGACAAATATAAGATGCCAAGATAACTTTGTTTTGCAAGTTTGAACACTTCCATTGATTTGGATTTGTAATTGAAACAGTTTGGCATTTGTTTTTAAATGGTGCCAAAACCATTTGTGTGTTGTTTAGCAAGTTGAATTTGGATGCCATGATGCAATGCAACACAAAAGCGAAAATTTTATTCGGGTTTTTAGGTTCTCAAACTTTGGGATGTTACAGTGGCCCTTTGAAATCTTCGGGAAAAGGCTCCGATCCGATTCTTTCAGTGAAACACGCTGGGCCCTTGAGCCGCGAGGACAGGGTTGTGGATGTGCCCGTTGGATTGTTGACTTCTGCGGGCCGCGTTTGCATCACTGGCATATTCGCCTGTGCTTCTGCGACTTGCTCCTGCTGCTTCTGTGCGACTCCTGAAATGTTCTCTGGTGGCCTGCTTCGGACGCTTCTTTCTGCTGCAATCCTGTGATTGGTCGGTACGAGGGGCAGTTGTGCTTCGGCTTTTGCCCTGTTGGCTTGTTGCAGGACTGCTGTACTTAGCATCTGAATCGCGCGCCGCGCCTCAGCATTGACCGGGTCATCGCCTGTTGGTACCATCTGAGTCAAGATATTAGCCGCAGCATACATATTATCGACAGGGCTTTGGTAATGGCCCTGCGGGGTGTGAAACCTCCTTGGTTGTCACTGGGCCTCTTGATTTGTTGGTCCCCAACCTTCCGCGACTGTCTGGATCCCTGCTCCCGTGACTGGAGTAAGCGGAATTTCCACTGTTGGTTGAGTCGCGCGCAGTTGTGTTTGCTAGTCAACCTGTCGTTGAGTCGCAGCCAGCGCGGCTACTCTTTGCCGCTCCTGTTGGATTCCTTGGTTTATCTGATCGAGCCGGCGGCGCTCTTCTTCCATCCTTCGAACCTCATACAGGAGCTCGGCCCTAGCGGCCTCAATTTCTGTTGCACGGATGTGGGACCCCGGACTAGCTGTCCGAAATACCCAATTATGCTTAACACAACGATCCCGTGATCAGTCTGTCGTTGCACATAATCCGAATTGGATACCAAAGTTTACATCCATTACAATACCGGATTACAGTCTTACATAAATGGTCACACAGACCAAGTCTTACATAGGTGCCTTCATGGGCCAAACCAAAATAATCAGCGGAAGCTAAGGCGTAGTAGACCACAACTTCTAACAACGACCCGACAGGCAGCTGACTGATGGAGATCCTTAGTTTGCGTAGAAGTCGCCATACTCCTCCTCGGCATAGTGCTCCTCCTCATAGCCTGGCTAAGACAATAGCCAGGGACGAAACCAATATGAGTACATTTGATTGTACTCGCAAACTACCCCAACATGAGTATGCACTAGTTTAATTTTAATTGCAAACTTTTATTTATTTAAAACATCTCTATATCTTTATTGAAAAAGGTAAGAAGAGTTTTATAACTATCTTTTTAAGGAAATCACCATTTTATTTGTTTTCTCCAAAATTCCTCCTTTTTCTGACCATAGCTCACCATGGTCCATTCATTTCACCAACTCATACCACTCCATTTGGTATAGCTGTGTAACACCATCTCCATTTCAGTTTCTTTTAAACTTAAAGCTTTTCCAAAAACTTGCACATGGTCAGAGGACAGCCTCCCAACCGTCCATGACCGAGGACTCGGCTATTCGAATAGTTTTACACTCTGCAGAGGTGGTGCACTTTCACCACACCAAACAGTCATTCCGCCGTGATCAGCCACGGTCCGCCATACGACAGTATGCGGGGGTTCGGATAACAAGATCAAAGCTTTTCACTATGTCGACCCTAGTACAGAGCCTCCTCTTCAGTGGGACTTAAACTGGATCCCGCATTTAGGTAACTTGGTTCAGAGAACCTTGTTCTCCTAAGCATTTTGAGGCGCTCCATACTAAAATAAACAAGTTTCCGGCTAAGCCCTACCCATCTCAGGTAGTGTGGTTGCACGGGTTAATTGGTCGTCATAGTACAAAGACGTCATGTGCATTTTTCATAAACATCTCCATTCTCCATTTCTCCACTTCAACACCGACATCTCGGCATTTCATAACCACACAAGTATTTTAAAGGAGTTTTGAATAATACCAAGTTTATTTTTCCCATCCTATAATTTTGTATAACTATCTCATATTTCTACAAAGGGTGGCAAAATAGTTTCCATATACTTTTGGGAAAAAGGTTTTATAAATCTTTGCTTTAAAAGTAAAACATGTTATCAAAGTAGATGCATATATTTGGGGTGCAAGCTCAGAGAGTAGCTTGCCGTGCTCGGCAAAGTGACCTTGGTCTTGATCTTCAGGTTCAACAAACTCTCCTTCCTCGATAAAACCGACAGCGTTCTCGTCTAATTAATAAACAAACAAATACAAACAATCACTAAACTACCCAAGCAACAACACAACATTACAATCCTAAATGCTCTAAATAGTCACTGCATACATCAAACATACAATTTGGTTTTAAATTAATTGAATTAAACATTATTTATTTATGTCTAAAATTATGGCAGAAACTTGTTGAACATGTTTAGTTCCATAACTTGGGTTCTGTTGGTCACAAAAATACAAACTAAATTTCTACAGATAGCTACTGATGTGTAGAAGACAACACAATTGGATTTGTTTCATTTGGATTTACCAATTTTCCTACACATTTGTTTTATTACAGAAACTTATTAATCAAGTTTTAGTTACCACTTAAGTTGTGTTGATCCAAAAATTAAATCCGTTTAAGGGTGACTAAACATGACTAAATGTGATCCAACAAAATTGGTCCTAAATCCTTTGGGTTAACCAATAAGCATCTATAATTGTTTTAGTCCAGAGAGGCTTGGAAATTTTTAATCTAATACCAATTAATTAATAAAGCTTAATTAAATTTACCAAAATTAGGGGAGCTAAGTGATCATATTGTTAAGCTAACAAAATTGGATTGGCATCATTTGGATTAATAGATTTCCAGAAACAATTAAGTTTAGGTTTTAAACCTTCTGTGGTATTTTAAATACCACATTTTTAATATTAATCTAAATGAGATGAAACTGGTTTGGTTGCACAGAGAATTTCATAAGCTTTCTATAGCATTTTCATTTGATTTATTTGGACTCATATTCCCCGAGTTATTGAATTTAAAAGGGAGGTCCAGTACTGTTTTTTTTTCAGGGTTTTTAGATTTAAATAGAAAAAGATGAATCGGTACGTGGCCGTTGGATCGAAATCCAACGGTCCACGACGCATCCATCAGCGACGACCAACAACGGTGACACCGCCGTGGCCGGCGACGGCGCATGGGCTCACCTAGGGGTCCTGGGGACGCAGTGGACGGCGGAGGAGAGTGTGGAGGTCACGGGAGAGAGGTTGGCGGTGGCGGCACGGCTTGGGGAAGTCCAGAACTGCGTCGGCGAACTCGGCTGCTCCCTTGGGCACGATCCTCCGCCGGCGAGCTCCTGGGGCGTCCCTGTGCACGCAAAGAGAGGGGGAGAGAGCGTGAGCGCTCGGTGGCGACAGAGAGCGAGCAGGACAGGGAGAGGAAGGAGAGAAAGAGAGGGAGAGCAGCACGGCCACGTCGTCTTCAACCTCGAGACGGCGGGGCTCGGTTCTGCGGCAGGGGCACGGCGGCAGCAATCCCGCCCTCCTGGTGGTGCAGAGAGGTGAGAGGAGTGAGGGAGAGGGCCACGGAGCGAGCGGAGAGGAGTGCAGCGAGGAGAGCAGCTCGGGCGCGGTTGGGGATTAAATAGCCGAAGCTCGGCTCACCGTGGTCGGGGTGCAGGAGAGGGCTAGGGCTCGAATTGGTGCGGCTGCGGGGTCCGGGCGAGGTCTAGGAGGGCTGGGTAGAGTGGTGCGTGTCGGGGAGCAGAGGGGGTGCGAATTTGGGCTGGCATCGCCGAGCTCGGCCACGGCGGAGCAGGGCTAGCATAGGGGAGAGGGAAGCACTCGATGCTTCTCCTCTGCGGGCAGCGGCTGCAGGGGGGGCGGTGTCGAGGGCAGACGCGTCCTGGGGGGGGGCCTGGGCACGGCGCAAGCTGCGCGGCGGCCACGGCAGCGACGCCGCGTGCGCTACAGTGAGCTAGAGGTAGGAGACGACGGCGGTTTTGCAAAAACCCCCTTGTCTCCTATTTTTCTGCTTTTCTTTTATTTCCTTTTTCAAACCAGTAGCATTTCAGGAATTTATTTAGGGCACTTAATCTATTTAGAAAAATTTGACGAAATTCGTGTAGCCTCCCATATACATGTAGAAGCTCCACAAAAATTGGTGTTTGAAAATAAAATGTTTTGACCCATATTTGTTCATAGGGTTTTAAGTATGTTATTTTTGGTATCTTTATTAAATAGTATTTGATACTCCTTCAATATCTTTAAATCAAGTGAAAGATATTGTTTTGAGCTTTTGGAATTTTCTTGACAAATATTGTAACTTCAATTAGTTTATCTTTTCATAGAGAAAATATTTGCTTGGAGGAAAAGAGAAGTAGGGAGGAAAGCAACTTATTAAGATCATTTTTAACTCATGACCTTAATTTTCCTTTTTGTTGAATGATTTGAGGGGTTTGTTTTTACTTAAGTCACTCTCCACAGTTGTTGTCAAGTGTGTGTTATTTAAGTATTAAGCACAACTGAGGAATTATCCTCACAAACAACAAACACACAAGATCAACATCACAACAATATCAACAGCACAACAATATCAACAACACAATCCAGACCACACAATTCCAACCACAAGAATAAATCATACTACCATTTCCATAATTAACAATACTATCTTGTAGAAATGATCACACTCAATTATGACAATATGATGTTTTAAAGAATATCTCAACTCATAACTTAATAGTTTTCAAAAGGTTTGATAAAGAGAATATGTGGGGTAATATATTTCCCACTGGTGTTATTTTCAAATGGAGTGGAAATCAGAGTTTATAACATGGGAGTTGCATACACATGCAAAATATCCAGGTTGAAAAATAGATAGGAGGTATCATATAGATCTCCATATTTGTGGGAACACATAATTTTGGAAATACTTTTGCTTTCTCAAACCATGGGTATTTGGTTGTTGCGAAACCAAGCATCATTGAAATGGACTTTGGCCAAAATAAGAATGGAAAAGATATATGGAATATCTTCTTGTCATAACATGATCACCAAGGTTTAATATGTTCTTACTTAGGTTGGGTTCTTGGGTTGATATTTACTAGTCAATCAACATAAACATTCAAGTCACACAAGGTCAAACATACCAATGGGAAGAAATCCACAACCATTAGTGAAAACATTTCAAAAAGTTTTTGTTGGTTCTGAATTTTGGGTCTGGTAAAACTAAGTTTTTCTTAGTTCCAAAATTTGGGATGTTACAGCTCTTCCCCCCTTAAAAATAAATCTCATCCTCGAGATTTGCCCGGTGGTAACAGGGGAGTACGAGGGCACAGGTTTTGGGCTGGCTATACTTCTGAGGTTGATGCTTCTTCAATGATTTCGCCTTGTGAGATCTTGACAAAATGATGTTGCGAGGCTTTCTTTGTCGATAAACTTATGTGTTGAGTTCAGATCCTTAACGATGGGGTTGACCGGACGATCGAGACTGATGGATAGTCGTGGTTGACCGTTTCCAGATACTAAAAGGCTAAGGCGCAAGGAACTAATTATTACCACTTTCTGGTATACCTATTGCAGGTCTTCCCCCCTTAAGAGGGGTTTTTAATCGGTATTGTTGAAGTTTGCCGCGGGAGTTGACTTGGAGGCATTGTTCTTCTGGGTAGCTTGACGATCTTCGTCTTGGGTGTCAATCCTTGGTGCTTGGGGTCGGTGCAGATATCACTTCCTGATATTGTCTCCTTGCGAGGGTTGCCGATGGGGACGCGTTGTTCTCGGAATGCGTTGAGTTGGTGCACTTGATTCTCTCCAGGTTCTAGTTAGTAGAGGGATGTTATAATCTTCTAAGTGCGTCTGAACTTGCTTGGTGGTTGATGTTGTCACAGCAGGTGCTTCCGTCGTTTGATTCTTCTGGGTATTCCATGGTGATTGGTCTTCATTCCTTGTCCTTCTTTAGCTGAGTAAGGGAGGGACTTCATTGTTGACTTCTTTGGTTCTTGATCTTCGCGAGGCTTTGGTAAGAATTTCAAGAGGTACAGTCTAGGGTATCGAGCTTCCAGAGGAGTCTAAAAGTTAGTTCAAGTGTCCGGAGGTAGGTGGTTTGGGGTGTGGATCGATGATCGTTTAAAAAGTCATGACTTAAGGGACTTTTAGAAAAAGTTAGTGGAGAACCTTCACACCAGTTGTTTTCCAAACGGTTAACTTTTTCTTTTCTTGTTTCAGAAATTATCTCCTTGGAGAAACACTATAAATCTCGATGTGACTTTCTTATTTAGGACTTGTATATTTCCTAAGTTATACCCTTGATTTAAGAAAATTATTATTGTCCTTTATTTGAGTTCTAACATTATTTGTCTCCTCTATGTGGTGAAGATATCCACTTAGTCCTAGCAAAGTTTTCCATTAGTTAGTTGTATAAGAATGTGGGTGTCCTTTATGACATCGAATTGCCTTAGTCATACAAGAAGAATTTGTTAACAAGGTAGCTAGTCTTGTCATCAAATCACTTTTCATATTCCAGGGGCTGAGAGGTACTGGATTATCTGACGTTCCATTTATTTGTATATGACACTCAATTGTTAGAGCATACAAAAGTGATTTTTAACAAGTTCATGAGGCTTGTTACCAAAGTACTTCTATACAACACGAACATTGGAATATCACATTATTTTTAGACAGATTAGTAACAATAGATTCTGATATAAGAGTTTCCAATTATTCCAAGATGGTCTGGTATATTACTTCTTTGCCAACCTAAGAAATTTCTCTTCAATGTCTTCTTGTCGTAGTTCCTCCTTCTTGTGGTCTCTGAGCTTGAATCTTCGTAGAAACTCTTATGCACTCCTTGAGTTCCTCTAGTTACAAATCTGAGATGAGTTGCCTTATGTCTCCGTTTCTTGTCAAGGCAGGCAGCCCTGAGTTATAAGTTAGTACTATCATGGTTACTTAGATCAGGTGTCATTCTTGAGTTAGATACGATCCGTTGGTGTAGTATTCCTTCACATATTAATTTCACGATGTGAAGCTCGTGTTAGACATGGTAAAATCTCTCGTCTTTAAGAGTCTAAAAAGGATTTCATTAAAAGTGACGGATCTTACATTGAACCCAAATACTGCTCGCTAAATAGGACCCATACTTCTTCTTGACGGCTAATGATCTTGAAAGGCCCACTATTCCTTGGCGCTAACTTTCCTTTGACATGGAAATGCTGCATTTCTTTAAAGGGTGCTGAACAGTCTCCTTGGGATTGGGGCATTCTCTGGCGTAGTGACCCTTGTTGCCGCATTCAAAGCAGACAACATTGACACGGTTGGAGTTGTTTGGGCGTTTAGGAAAGGTGGGGCACGGGACTCGCGGGGGTTGATAGGCAGGCTTGGGGGCTTGCTGGATAATACAGGGCTTCTTCCTGCGAAGGGTTCTTCCAGAGCGTAGGCACAACTGATGATATGTTTCTAAGGGTGGTGTTGGTTCCTTGGGGTGGCTATCCTTCTGGCGCTTCGGATTCCGATAGGGGCTAGATGCTCTGGTGGGCGTCTTTCTTGGATCGTGGATGGCGTCTTGAGCAATCTTCTCATGAGCCTTGTTTACTGCATCTACTAGGAACTCCAGAGGACACTTAGCCGGAACATGATCATTCCCTTCACATAGGTAGCACGTGACGCTAGCGGTTGGGCACTTGCCAGGTGGATGGAAATGAAAACAGTTAGGGCAGCTGCCGGGGCATTGACTCGCCTGATGTCCACCCCTTCCGCACTGACTACAAGCCTTTCCTTGGGGTGGTTTCTTCTTAATGATGTACCTAAGGGGGCACTTTCTGGTCATATGTCCGCGTTCGTCGCAGGTGTAACACCAACGTTGTTCTCTGATGGCGTCCTCCCTAATTTTCTTGGGCAGATCTTTAGACGTATGGGACTCTTCTCTTTCAAAGGGTGTCGAGTGGGTCCCTGGGGCGGCTTCGATTTGATGGAGCGGAGGACTTTGGGTTGCTTCAAAACCGGAACCGATGTAGGTGTGCTCCCGCGACATTTCCGTCTGGGGAATTATGATTGCCGGAATTGAGTTAAACAAATTTTTGTAGAGGTAGTCAAAACAAAATTCTAAAAGCGCAACAAGACTACCGTGATCAGGATACCGGATTACTTTTACTAAGTAAGTATTAGGGGTTTATTAACTAGACGAGATTTGCGAAACACACAGGAGAAACAACACACAAGCAGAGAACTCACAAACAAACAACACACAAGGTACACTTAGTACCAATGGACGCCTAATACTCGTGATAATCGGGTAGTACAACCAAAGTTCCTATCCTATGTTGTTCCTATGGTCCTTGGTTAAACATGGTTGGCGAAATCTTTGTTTTGTCGCCTCAGTCTTCTGCTGGAGAAATTGAGATGGTCGAAGTTGCCTCTTGAGTAGAGTTGTTAATGTTGAGCTGAGGTCTTCGGAGGTCTCTTGCTTTGTTGACCTGGACAATCTTGGTATTTGCAGATCAATCACCTTGATGTTGATTGTTGAATATTCGAGATGGAAGCTTCTTCTTGTAGGTGCTAGCTAATTAGGTCTCACTTGGGTTCATCGTCAAGTATTTTGAACGGGTAAGAGGGAGTAGAGAAATTCTTGAAAATCTTAAATAGAGGGATAAGTCTCAGAAATATTTGAGAAGATGAGAAGAGTGGAAGCTATATTTGGACTTCCCTGGATAAAAATATATTTTGGTTGTAATATATTTTTAACAAAATATTTCTTTCCTAACTAACGTCCATGCTAACTAAGGTCTCCTATAGTCAGGATGGCTCTGATACCAAGTCTGTGGGGACCCCGGACTAGCTGTCCGAAATGCCCGATTATGCTTAACACAACGATCCCGTGATCAGTCTGTCGTTGCACATAATCCGAATTGGATACCAAAGTTTACATCCATTACAATACCGGATTACAGTCTTACATAAATGGTCACACAGACCAAGTCTTACATAGGTGCCTTCATGGGCCAAACCAAAATAATCAGCGGAAGCTAAGTCGTAGTAGACCACAACTTCTAACAACGACCCGACAGGCAGCTGACTGATGGAGATCCTTAGTTTGCGTAGAAGTCGCCATACTCCTCCTCGGCATAGTGCTCCTCCTCATAGCTGGCTAAGACAATAGCCAGGGACGAAACCAATATGAGTACATTTGATTGTACTCGCAAACTACCCCAACATGAGTATCCACTAGTTTAATTTTAATTGCAAACTTTTATTTATTTAAAACATCTCTATATCTTTATTGAAAAAGGTAAGAAGTGTTTTATAACTATCTTTTTAAGGAAATCACCATTTTATTTGTTTTCTCCAAAATTCCTCCTTTTTCTGACCATAGCTCACCATGGTCCATTCATTTCACCAACTCATACCACTCCATTTGGTATAGCTGTGTAACACCATCTCCATTTCAGTTTCTTTTAAACTTAAAGCTTTTCCAAAAACTTGCACATGGTCAGAGGACAGCCTCCCAACCGTCCATGACCGAGGACTCGGCTATTCGAATAGTTTTACACTCTGCAGAGGTGGTGCACTTTCACCACACCAAACAGTCATTCCGCCGTGATCAGCCACGGTCCTCATACGACAGTATGCGGGGGTTCGGATAACAAGATCAAAGCTTTTCACTATGTCGACCCTAGTACAGAGCCTCCTCTTCAGTGGGACTGGATCTCCCCGGCACCCAGTGGAGATGGCCATCGTATCGATCCGGTCTCTCCAAGCAACACTGCGCCAAGCCAGGAGGCCCACTGTTTGCAACCAGCAGCGAACCAGACTTAAACTGGATCCCGCATTTAGATAACTTGGTTCAGAGAACCTCGTTCTCCTAAGCATTTTGAGGCGCTCCATACTAAAATAAACAAGTTTCCGGCTAAGCCCTACCCATCTCAGGTAGTGTGGTTGCACGGGTTAATTGGTCGTCATAGTACAAAGACGTCATGTGCATTTTTCATAAACATCTCCATTCTCCATTTCTCCACTTCAACACCGACATCTCGGCATTTCATAACCACACAAGTATTTTCAAAGGAGTTTTGAATAATACCAAGTTTATTTTTCCCATCCTATAATTTTGTATAACTATCTCATATTTCTACAAACGGTGGCAAAATAGTTTCCATATACTTTTGGGAAAAAGGTTTTATAAATCTTTGCTTTAAAAGTAAAACATGTTATCAAAGTAGATGCATATATTTGGGGTGCAAGCTCAGAGAGTAGCTTGCCTTGCTCGGCAAAGTGACCTTGGTCTTGATCTTCAGGTTCAACAAACTCTCCTTCCTCGATAAAACCGACAGCGTTCTCGTCTAATTAATAAACAAACAAATACAAACAATCACTAAACTACCCAAGCAACAACACAACATTACAATCCTAAATGCTCTAAATAGTCACTGCATACATCAAACAATACAATTTGGTTTTAAATTAATTGAATTAAACATTATTTAATTATGTCTAAAATTATGGCAGAAACTTGTTGAACATGTTTAATTCCATAACTTGGGTTCTGTTGGTCACAAAAATACAAACTAAATTTCTACAGATAGCTACTGATGTGTAGAAGACAACACAATTGGATTTGTTTCATTTGGATTTACCAATTTTCCTACACATTTGTTTTATTACAGAAACTTATTAATCAAGTTTTAGTTACCACTTAAGTTGTGTTGATCGAAAAATTAAATCCTTTTAAGGGTGACTAAACATGACTAAATGTGATCCAACAAAATTGGTCCTAAATCCTTTGGGTTAACCAATAAGCATCTATAATTGTTTTAGTCCAGAGAGGCATGGAAATTTTTAATCTAATACCAATTAATTAATAAAGCTTAATTAAATTTACCAAAATTAGGGGAGCTAAGTGATCATATTGTTAAGCTAACAAAATTGGATTGGCATCATTTGGATTAATAGATTTCCAGAAACAATTAAGTTTAGGTTTTAAACCTTCTGTGGTATTTTAAATACCACATTTTTAATATTAATCTAAATGAGATGAAACTGGTTTGGTTGCACAAAGAATTTCATAAGCTTTCTATAGCATTTTCATTTGATTTATTTGGACTCATATTCCCCGAGTTATTGAATTTAAAAGGGAGGTCCAGTACTGTTTTTTTTCAGGGTTTTTAGATTTAAATAGAAAAAGATGAATCGGTACGTGGCCGTTGGATCGAAATCCAACGGTCAACGACGCATCCATCAGCGACGACCAACAACGGCGACACCGCCGTGGCCAGCGACGGCGCAGGGGCTCACCTAGGGGTCCTGGGGACGCAGTGGACGGCGGAGGAGAGTGTGGAGGTCACGGGAGAGAGGTTGGCGGTGGCGGCACGGCTTGGGGAAGTCCAGAACTGCGTCGGCGAACTCGGCTGCTCCCTTGGGCACGATCCTTCGCCGGCGAGCTCCTGGGGTGTCCCTGTGCACACAAAGAGAGGGGGAGAGAGCGTGAGCGCTCGGTGGCGACAGAGAGCGAGCAGGACAGGGAGAGGAAGGAGAGAAAGAGAGGGAGAGCAGCACGGCCACGTCGTCTTCAACCTCGAGACGGCGGGGCTCGGTTCTGCGGCAGGGGCACGGCGGCAGCAATCCCGCCCTCCTGGTGGTTCAGAGAGGTGAGAGGAGTGAGGGAGAGGGCCAGGGAGCGAGCGGAGAGGAGTGCAGCGAGGAGAGCAGCTCGGGCGCGGTTAGGGATTAAATAGCCGAAGCTCGGCTCACCGTGGTCGGGGTGCAGGAGAGGGCTAGGGCTCGAATTGGTGCGGCTGCGGGGTCCGGGCGAGGTCTAGGAGGGCTGGGTAGAGTGGTGCATGTCGGGGAGCAGAGGGGGTGTGAATTTGGGCCGGCATCGCCGAGCTCTTCCACAGCGGAGCAGGGCTAGCATAGGGGAGAGGGAAGCACTCGATGCTTCTCCTCTGCGGGAAGCGGCTGCAGGGGGGCGGTGTCGAGGGCAGACGCGTCCTGGGGGGGGGGGGCCTGGGCACGGCGCAAGCTGCGCGGCAGCCACGGCAGCGACGCCGCGTGCGCTACAGTGAGCTAGAGGTAGGAGACGACGGCGGTTTTGCAAAAACCCCCTTGTCTCCTATTTTCTGCTTTTCTTTTATTTCCTTTTTCAAACCAGTAGCATTTCAGGAATTTATTTAGGGCACTTAATCTATTTAGAAAAATTTGACGAAATTCGTGTAGCCTCCCATATACATGTAGAAGCTCCACAAAAATTGGTGTTTGAAAATAAAATGTTTTGACCCATATTTGTTCATAGGGTTTTAAGTATGTTATTTTTGGTATCTTTATTAAATAGTATTTGATACTCCTTCAATATCTTTAAATCAAGTGAAAGATATTGTTTTGAGCTTTTGGAACTTTCTTGACAAATATGGTAACTTCAATTAATTTATCTTTTCATAGAGAAAATATTTGCTTGGAGGAAAAGAGAAGTAGGGAGGGAAAGCAACTTATTAAGATCATTTTTAACTCATGACCTTAATTTTCCTTTTTGTTGAATGATTTGAGGGGTTTGTTTTTACTTAAGTCACTCTCCACAGTTGTTGTCAAGTGTGTGTTATTTAAGTATTAAGCACAACTAAGGAATTATCCTCACAAACAACAAACACACAAGATCAACATCACAACAATATCAACAACACGACAATATCAACAACACAATCCAGACCACACAATTCCAACCACAAGAATAAATCATACTACCATTTCCATAATTAACAATACTATCTTGTAGAAATGATCACACTCAATTATGACAATATGATGTTTTAAAGAATATCTCAACTCATAACTTAATAGTTTTCAAAAGGTTTGATAAAGAGAATATGTGGGGTAATATATTTCCCACTGGTGTTATTTTCAAATGGAGTGGAAATCAGAGTTTATAACATGGGAGTTGCATACACATGCAAAATATCCAGGTTGAAAAATAGATAGGAGGTATCATATAGATCTCCATATTTGTGGGAACACATAATTTTGGAAATACTTTTGCTTTCTCAAAACATGGGTATTTGGTTATTGCGAAACCAAGCATCATTGAAATGGACTTTGGCCAAAATAAGAATGGAAAAGATATATGGAATATCTTCTTTTCATAACATGATCACCAAGGTTTAATATGTTTTTACTTAGGTTGGGTTCTTGGGTTGATATTTACTAGTCAATCAACATAAACATTCAAGTCACACAAGGTCAAACATACCAATGGGAAGGAATCCACAACCATTAGTGAAAACATTTCAAAAAGTTTTTGTTGGTTCTGAATTTTGGGTCTGGTAAAACTAAGTTTTTCTTAGTTCCAAAATTTGGGATGTTACAACGGAGGGTGGCGTTTGTGGCTGACACAGGGACAAGAAGTGGGTTGCTTGGGGGCGCCGATGCCTCGGCTTCTCCAGCAGTTCCTGATGCACCAGCTCCTCCGGTCGTGTAAACCGCGACTTGCGCCGTCTCTCGATCTGGTGATAATGCGATTTCTGGTGGGCAACCCCAGCAACTTTCTTCAAAGGCAGGTACAATGGACCCAAACTCTTGCGAGTCCATGCTTTCCATGGATTCTTCCCCATCGTCGGCGGCTTCTTCTTCCGAATCGTCTCCTTGGACCGAGCTAATGGACCTGCCACCGATGAAGCCGACGAAGACGTTGATGGATCCAAACGGGATGACGTGGCCGGTCTCTAAGTAATCTGCTTCCGGCCCCCAGCTTGAATCGTCAATGAGAGGTGTGCCATCAACCGTAATGATACGGCCAATGGCGAGATCTTCAGCTCCTTTCATGGATCCTGCGCGGAACGTGACGCTCTTGATCGCAGGCCCCACGGCGGGCGCCAACTGTTGTGGGTTTGTCACGTCAGGTGTCATAGATGACTTCGTAGGTGTGGGATTACGCGAGTCAAGCATCTCCGAGCTTGGGATCGCAGGAACAAAGATCAGCACAGATTTACCCAGGTTCGGCCCCCTCAATGTGAGGTAAAAGACCTACTTCCTGCCTATCCTAGATTGGTATTGATATGATAATCGAGGTGTTACAATGGAGGCGATCCGATCTGGTACTCGCCGTATGATCTAGGGTTTTAGGGCTTATCCTCCTCTAAGTCCTGCGAGTCCTCTTTATATACACAGAGGCTCGTCAGGTTACAAGAGTTCTACACGAAGCCTGATTATCTTTCTTATCTTCCAAGGCAAGTTTGCACCGACCTTCTGGAGCTTTCCTTTATCGAGTCGCGATGCGAGATTGGCCCATCTTTCACGTGGCCCAACAATGATAGCGCAGCCTTAAGCCGCTGTTTGTTAAATTCGAATAAGTCGCGGGTTAATCATTCCCCCGACAGGTAGTAAATATTGCTTCTCGTCTATTTTATATTTACTAATTGGAGGCACCGTAAAAGCCTCCACGTTAATCCTAGAGATTAACAAATTTTGTCCGTATGATCCAAATGTAATATGTTTAAAGCCGTCGGATTAAAGATGGTGCCGAACGCAGGACCCTCTTGCTCGATCTGGAGGCCGTGAGTTCGAGTCCCGTATCCTCCATGTTAATTAATTAGCCTCTGATTAATTCTAGAGGTAAAAACACCGTAGGATTACGGAAGTCTGGACAAACGAGCAGCTTAGGGTTGTAGCGACAGAGCAGCCGGGGGTTGCGTCGACAGCAGTGACAGCAGGTTGCTGCACGGCACAGACGGCAGCGCCGCCCTCTACGTCTACAACAAGGTATGCAAGGTAAGCTACATGGTTGTCTGCACAGATATAAACTAGGCACAATTACCTGGAACTTTTGGCTGAACCATGCTGCTCCTATCGCCTAATCAAACCACACTTACGTCATCCCCAATTTTGCAGCAAGCTGCATGCCTCCGGGACGTCTTCGGCTATCGCCGAGCAGCTGAGCAACTCTCTTCCCTCTTTTCGATGAGGATGACGTGATCTAAACATAGAGGAAGGATTCTAAAGAGTATGGGGTCGTATGGTACTATGCCCTATAGATTCTGTCCGGGTCCACTGATTAACATATTGAGGGACGGTGTGCAACATTGATGGATTTAGAGAGTCGAGAAACCATGGAAGAATTGTAGGCGATGATGCAAAATCTCAATTCGTTAAGAGCATCGGTGTCGTTCCGTCGAGTGTGCTGCAGGCAGCCAAGAAGTTTTGGCGGACAATTGCGGAGAAGATTGATTAATTTTCCGGCCGTGTCGGTTGACTCCCGTCTTGATTCCTTGCTTTTCGATTCAAGCCAAGCGTGCATCATCAAGAGATTCAGCGTTACATGGTTGCCATCGCCGATCTGGCTGCACTTATTTTTGTTCTTATATCACATTTTCAAAGCGTGCATGTGTTTGCTGATTAGTGCACTTTCTAGGAGCCACGCTATATATAGCTCACTCAGTCCTCCGCTTTCAATCTACAGGAGCGGCACAAGGACTCAGTCGGGCGCCGGTGGCCAGCGATAGTTATTTAGTGCTAATGATTTCAGTACGATCCCAGCGACAATCGGGTTCACAAGGTTTGTAGCCTGCGTCCCAAACCTGAGGTGATAGACAAAACGGCATATAGGCATGAAGTTAATCCTATCCATACGTTCTATACAATTAACTGACAACTGAGATGGATCTTTCATCTGTTTTCTAGGATCACTGCAGGAGCTCGAAAGGAGAATACAACCATGAGTTCTATATAGTCTGAGTCCCTGATACAAATTTGAATCTTCCAAAGAGTATGGGGCATTGCAGCTTTGAATCTTCCGGTACAAATTTGAAGTCAATCCTAGATACCCACTGATTCAGTCTCTAAATAGTATGGGGCATTACTGTTTTCTACCTTTCAATAGCAGAAGAAATTCGTACTTTCAATAATTAATTGATGAAGGCTGTAAAACCTTATTCACTCTCTTAGTTTTTGCCTATTCGACTGGTAGCTCTGCATAGGTTCTGATGGTTAGAAAACAAAGGAAATGTAAGTTTTGTTTTATGAAATCTAACTGCTACTATAGGAAATTCGTGATAATAAGAATTTACAGAAATTGTATTTACTGATACACTTACTACTCTGTGCAATATTAGTTTTGTGTGATTGCATCCTCATCGAATTTCTGGCATGGGCATCTTCATTGTTTTCTGGACAGGTCGTGGAGGGACCAGGGATGCACCACGAAAGGAAAGAAAATTACGTGCCAATCTAAGTAAGGAAATGCAATTTTTAATATATTATCTGGTATGTACTTTTCTACATGTACCAAATGATGTACGCTTCCTACTACTCCTTCGTCTAAATTGTTTTGTCACACTGCCTGTTACACTTTCTATGCAGGTTTCAGGTACATCATTAAATCATTGCATGCAGTCAAATTTTAGACTCTCTTCGTATGTGCCTCTTGGATGAGAGGAATATGAAACATATAATTTGGTAGCTTCTTTCGTGACATGCTTTTGCAATTATATGGCCAGCTACGAATTCTTTCCTGACTTAGTGAATTGACAAAGAGGCGCGGTGACTAGGCGAATAAAGGAATGCTGGGATCGGTGTCGTCGGTGGAAGGAACATAAATCATATACTTAAGTGCTTCGTCAACATGTACTAATATTGAAAACTAAATAATGTTGCAGAATACCATGATGCATATACAGTGGGAAAGATAGATAGTTCTGAACCTGGATACAAATGTCTACATGCATGTGATAGTATTCCTTGCACATATCGAAGGTAACACAAATGTTTTCTCAAATGTTTCCATACACATTGGTAGTAAAAAAAAGTTGTGGTGTTTTATCTAATAAATAGTCAAGGCTTATTACCGATCTTTTGTACGCATCCCTCATGCAATTTTGTCCCAAGCTAATCCTTGGAAAATGGTTTAAGTAATGTGTTGCTCAAATGTTAATTTTGCAATTTATTTTTGTATGGACGATGATGCGAGACCATGTAGATTTTGGAACACTGATCTATGAGCCAATGTAGTTAAGAGCTCATTGGGTGGTTACAAAAATAATCATGTCCCTGTGAACTTACGCATACAGTTAAGATCTCATTGGGTGGTTACAAAAATAAAACCATACACATGTAGTTAAGAGCTCATTGGAGTAAGAAATTTCAGAAAGATAATCATTGTTTGACCGTTGAGTAGCCAGGTTACGCTATAAAAACAACAATTTGCATAATTCATGTTTCAAATTTCTAGCCCCGTGCAGACGCACAGTTTAAGAGCTCATTACCAGACCACAACTGTCCATGTATATGTAGAAACTATTCTCTATGGTCAGATAATTCAAATCCCTTAACTTGAGACTAGGTTTATATACATTCTAAGTTAGTTTCTGGATATAATACATTGGTACACAAATCCACAATCCAATTCCAAATTTGAATACTGCTACATATTATTCTTACAAATATGTAAGTTGTAACATAGTTCACAACCATGCTTACATGAAGCTTCGGTTTTGGAAATAATTAAAGGTACTTAATTTTTTGTCAGACAATAACCATGAAATGTAATTTACATGTTTTCAGTAATAAGTTCGAAATCATAGCTCCAAGTTACGGTATACTTCTAAAGTTTTAATATTTATATCTTACACCAAAATAAACTAGCCGTGCAGACGCACGGGTTGACGACTAGTGTAGATTAATTATAATAGATGTAGTAATAATTTTTAAAAACATGGTGTAGGTAGCTATATATTTGAAGTCGCTTCTAAGGTATATTTAGCTATATGTATAGATTAATTCTAATATATAGGTGGTGTTGTTGTATGCGGAATAATATTAACGATGGTCAATATTTTTTATGTCAACGGAGATGTCTGATGTAGTGAAGATCAGGTTTTTTATGGTCCTGGTAGAGTCCAAATGTGTGATACGGGAGCTGATCTGAGTGAGTTTGATTCTATAGATGTCGACATGCCAGCTCCTCAAACATGGTCCTTAAGTCAGGTTAAAGATTGGTTGACGGGAAGTTTAGGGTTTGATAGTCAGACACAGACCGTCAGTGTTCATGCTTGGTGGAGCCATTCAAGGACAAATATTTACTTCGTTCTGAGACCACTAGAGTGTGATTCTGATTGGGTGCGATGGTTAAAAGGCTGCGTAAAAAGGAATTGCTTCCTTGTGCCCTAGTTCTTCCCGCCTTGAACGAGGTCAGTGCCCTGAGTACGAGTTTAGTGCCCATGAAGGTGAGGGTGCTTATGATCCTGGCCAGGGAAGTGAAGAGATGAACATATCTATGTCAAATTATGGGTCTGATTTTGGTGGTGGTGGTTACGAGTCGGGGCAGAGCAGTCAAGTACAAGGAGGGGACACTGAGGTATATGATAGTGCGGAGGCGGATGGCGACGAGGTAGACGGGCACATGCAGAACGAGATGGAAGATGAAGATACAGATGGCTATAGTGCTCAAGGCGATGATTCCGATGAGTCAGACGGGGAAGAGAACGTAGATGAGGTACCTAATCCTGCAGCATGGAATCAGGACCACTCTTCGGCGATGATCATAAACGATGGTCATGATTCGGCATGGCAATATCATGAGAACAACATTGCGAAGGGTGCTTTGTATACTGACAAGCAAGCTTTGAGGGATGCAGTCATTAAATGGGCATTGTCCACCCACAGGGTTATGAAAACTGTGGTGTCAAGTCAAAATATTTGACAATGGAATGTGAGATATAAATTGTCCCGGCAGGGTGCATGGACATCTCCCAAAGAATGGCTATAGTTGGAGGATAAGTGACTTCGTCCCTCACTCATGTAAAATTGATATATCCCTGAAGATCATCGTAATCTTTCTTCCACGCTTATAGCTCGGTTGCTATACAGCGAGATAGTGTCCTGCGCAGCGATGGAAGTGAGTGCCATCAGACAAAAGTGGTTGTCAGCTTGAAGTACAAATATCTTATGGCAAGGCTTGGAGGGCTAAGCATACGGCGCTTGAGAACAGATTTGGTTCATATTTGGACGCATATGACTCTGTTATCCGGCTGCTGCACACTCTGCAGTACCGGAATCCAGGCACCTATATAGATATCCAAGATTTGTTCAGGCCAGAGTTCCCAACTGTGAGGGTGCTGCATCGAGTGTTTTTCTCATTCGCCGTATGCATCGAGGCTTTCAGACATTGTCGTCCGGTGATATGTGTAGATGGCACCTTTCTCACAGGCAAGTATAGGGGACAGATCCTGACCGCCATTGGTCAAGACGGTAACAATATGGTTGTGCCCCTCGCATTTGCTTTTGTGGAGAGCGAGAACATTGACAGTTGGACTTGGTTCTTCAGGCAACTGAAAATAGCAGTTGTGAAGGATAAGCCGAACGTGTGCATCCTTCATGACAGGCATGCAGGTATACTCACGCGATAAAGACACTCACCAATCCTGCGCCTGAGGAACAGACTCCATGGCAGGACATGCAGAGCCGTTGGTGCATGCGCCATCTAGGTGCCAACTTCTACTCGCAGTTTAGAAATAAGGACCTGATGAACCTATTCAAGAAACTCTGCAAGCAGAACCAAGAATGGAAGTACACGAAGATACGTGAAAGACTTGATTTGTGCACGCAGAGACATGTTCGGGACAGGAAGAGGGCACGAGCAGCAGCTGTTCTTGCACATGCAGAAGCTGTTGCTGCACAGTTAGCTACAGGACCACCTGTCGAGGAGGACGAGCCTGTTGGTCTTTGCGACCTACCCGGATTTGACCCGCCTGGAACTAGGAGAAGAGGTGGGAGGACAATTAAAACTTTTCAGCAGTGGATAGAGCATGAACCTTTGGAGAGGTGGTCTTTGTTGCACGACACACATGGAGCAAGATACGGTGTCATGACAACGAACCTGGCTGAAACATACAACTTTGTCCTCAGAGGAAACCGTGCGTTGCCACTAACAGCCATCGTGGAGGGTATTTTCTATGGCACAGTGAAATATTTCAGAGAAAGACGTGAAAGAGCTGAGAAGCATATGATGGACAACCCGACCTCGCCTTACTGTGAGAAGGTTACGAAGTACATGAATGAGAAGCTGGCAAAATGTTGCTCCCACACTGTAACTGCCATTGGGAATCAAGAAAGGAGGTTTGAGGTCCGGTTAGCCCACAACAAGTTCGGATGTGCAAACGAGGTGAGGACGCATGAGGTGAAGATTGGTAATGAGGTTTGGCCAACTTGCGAGTGCACCTGCAACAAACCAAAATTGCTTCACCTTCCTTGCTCCCATGTCCTCGCTGCCTGCAGGCAGTTACGGTTGAACGCAATCTCCTTCGTGTCTCCATATTATATGAAAGAGGCAGTTATCAATACTTGGACAGGTGAGATGATGGGATTTCGATCAATGGGTAACTTCAACACTGTACCCCCTGGTGAGAGGTAGTACATTCCAGCTCCTGAGCTATTGCGTACAGGCGTAGGCAGACGACAGTGTCGTCGCATCAGGAATGATATGGATGAATCCGAAGCCGGAGGCCCCACAATGCAATGCCTTCAATGCAACAGATTTGGCCATAGGGACCCTGATTGTCCCATTTTTCCTGGAGAGAGACCTCCCGTGCGTGGACGGGGTAACCGGCGTGGGCGAGGACGAAGAGCGAGAGGAAGAAACTAGGTGGCACTATGTTTAAATTTGTATTAAGTGTGGAACTATGTTTAAATTTGTATTAAGTGTGGCACTATGTTTAAATTTGTATTAAGTGTGGAACTATGTTTAAATTTGTATTAATTGTGGCACTATGTTGGAATCTGTATTAATATGGAACTATGTTTGTATTTCTACTAATTGAAATTCTGTATGCAACTATATTCTAATAAGTGCAGTGATGGAGGGAATGTGGTTGCTTGATGCTACAATTGATAGTGGGCACCGTGCTAAGGTATTAGAGGGGATCCAAAGAAACTGAAGCCCTAATCACTCGCACGCAAAGGAAAACTGGAGGATTCACCCTACGTGGGTACAGAGTATTGGTTCTATTTATTTTACAGACACATGTTTTATATTTATATTATTGTGCTAAACTAGATTGTTATGTTCTTTTGGATACGCAGGTTGAAATGGGTCGGGCTCTTACCTTTCGCGCGTCTAGTAGAGGCCACTGATACCTCTTCGCGTATGACGATCGACGGATCTTTACTGAGCTGCTTGGTGGACCGATGGAGGCCGGAGACCCACACGTTCCACTTTCGCTGGGGAGAGATGGCTCCTACTCTACAGGATGTCTCATTCTTGCTAGGTTTACCTTTGGCGGGTGAGGCTATTGGACCTTTGGAGGCACCGGATAATTGGAAGCAGGATTTGAGAAACCGTTTTGAGGGTATTTTCGACGGTGCTCCCACTTTACAGGCGGATTCTCACGGACCCAAGCTTGATTGGTTGCTTCGCTTTCAGGTTATATTTCTCATCTTCTCATTTATAGTTCACATGTCTCATAATCTGTTATTTCTCATTTTTCGTTATACTAATTATATTTTTTACCATGAATATAGGTCAACAAGTTTCCAGGTATCCAGATGAGTTGGTACCGATACAACTCAATCGCAGCTTGGAGGCATACATCATGTGGCTTCTTGGTAAGGTGATGTTCACCGAGAACCATGTCGACACTATTACCGCGCTACCTCCCTTTGGCACGGGAGATCGCTAATGCTACTGAGCCGGCGCACATCAGACAGAGGAGTTGGGGTTCCGCTGTCTTAGCGGCTATGTACCGAGCTATGTGCAATGCTTGCATGCTGCATTCAGCTAAGTCAGCCATTCTCGGATGCCCTCTTTTTCTGCAGCTCTGGTCGAGGGAGAGGTTCTCTATTGGACGGCCAGCCATATCTGACGACTCTTTCCCAGTGTATGAGATTGTTGACGGTGACAACATCGACAAGCTTACTTTTGCGACCGTCTATACACGCTACAAGGTACGTATCTTGTTAAAGTTTTGTGAATACATCCCGTGAACTGTGTATGGAACTAACTTGTGTTGTACGCAGAGACGACATGCTACTGAGCAGACGAAGCAGTGCTACATTGCTTTTAACGAGCAATTTGATATGTACACTTCGGTGATCTGGGAGCCGTACACGGAGGACCTCATTCACCGAAGATGCCCCGGAGGTATTTCTGATCTCTGCACACGTGACCGAGCGTATTGGATGACACAATCGAAGATCATCTTCGATGTCTTCGTGGAGCAGATGTCTCAACAGAGGGTTATGAGGCAATTTGGTCTTCGACAGTTGGTAGATCCTCCGCCAGTAGAGCATCCCATCCCAGATATGCACCACAGGTATGTCTAAAGTTGTTATTTTCCCTACTTTGTTCATACTAAATCATTTTGTACTGATAAAACACTCACCCACATTGCAGGACCACAAGGAAGGGGATTACTTGGAGCGCGACAGCGTGGCTGCGGAGGCTACAACCTTACGTTACAGACTGGGACACTGCGATGACACGGCTCTGGGTCGAGACTGTCGGGTTTGATATCAGTCTATACAATGCCTACTTGCAGAGGTACATGTCCAGAACACGGCTACTTATTGCTCAACACTCTCACCCGGAGGTTATACCTGCCCCTACTACGTGGGATACATACCTGATCTATGATACGTCTGCGTCCAGACAGTACGCGGTAATATTTTATTTCCATTCACTAATTCATCTAACTGGTACATGATTTGACATATATATTTAATATTTTATATTTCTATTGTCAGGATAATTTGACACACGAGCTTCAGGATGATGTCGCTGAGTATGGACGTTCTCTTTCCGCTGGCCCTCTTTTGGTACCACGGGAGCAGCCGATATCCTGGCTGAGGAGGTTCGAGGGGAAGCTACGGGACGTCTACGCGACACTCACGTGCACCCGCACAGAGGACGTTGTTCGCCACCCGGTGGGACAACGACCCCCGCGCCCCCCGACACGACGCCAGCAGCAGCGGCAGCAGCAGCAGATGCATTAGGAGCACGAGGAGGAGCAGCAGCACGACGACCAGCATCTCCTGCACCAGCAGCACGTGGAGCAGCTGCATCGCCGACATGAGCCGCGTCCACGTCTAGTACCTCAGCCGAGGCCACCTCCTCCTGACCAGACAGGAGGTTCGGCGTGGCAGGGTCCCACTTCCAGTTACGGGTATCGGCCACAGTCTCCTTCTCAGTACCGAGGTCCCGCCCCGGAATTCCCGGATTACGGTACGTATATTGTTTTCATATTTCAATTGGGACTGCGTATTTCTTATGCACTAATGATTCCATCTGTAGGAGCCTATGGCTATCACACGGCTACGTCCGGACACCAGGCGTCAGGATCTGGATCAGGGTGGGGGAGTGATCAGGAGGCTCGGGCCCACACGGAGGACGAAATGTCTAGCTGGTTGGGCATTTTCGACACTCTAGATTTCCCCACACAGCCGCGACAGGGTCCCATTCACCAGACTCCTCCACCATACCTCACACAGGATACACAGGATGACGTGGACTTGACAGTGCCTCGCCAAACCCGGGTACCTCACAGGTTCGACTGGACGACGCCCGTCCAGCCCCCTCCTCGTCAGGCTCGGCCACGCAGGGGTCAGTGATATCTTCGGGACATATTCGTACTTAGGTGTATGAGACATATCCGTATTTCTATTTCTATGTGAGACATATTCATATTTATGTTCGTATGTACGAGACATATTATTATCTATGTACGAAACATTCCACTGGTACAAATATTACAAATTAATTTAACATACAACACTACAGGTCCACGTTACAACTTCACTAGTTCTAAACACTGCATAGAACAACTACTGGTACAAATATTACATGGAACTCAACGATAACTAATTCGAATCAACGACTTCACTTCCCTCTGCCACGTGCTCGTGTTGGAGGCATGAAGTCGTCATCACTATTTTCATCGGCGATAGCCTTCGATGCACCAACACTCTTCAACTTGCGTCTGGAGTTGCCTCGTTTAGGAGGCATGAAATCATCATCACTATCATCTTGAACGGCTTTCTTGGATGATCCACCACTCTTCGCCTTCGATATAGCCCTCTTCACTGCATCAGCGTGAAGAGTATCCTGTGGACGCCCATCAGGACAAGCGCCAAAAAGCATTTCCATCCAGCCAAAATGAGGTATCTCTTTGTTCAGAAACTGTGCGTCGGCGGGCCAGTGTTGGAGATTAACAATATCAGACGAAAATAAATTAGTACGATAACACTAGATTCTAACGTAATATAACTTCCGTACTCAGTTACCTCCACGTGAAATGCATAGGCCTTCGGCGCAAAATGGATTATCTTTGACTTAGGTGTCATAGGCATGTTCCGAAGACCCGCCTCGATATATTTTAGCTCATTCACTCTCTGCCACTTCCACCGCCACCCATCAATTTCATCTGAAATTTCTTCAGGGGTCATCTGAATTTTGTTATTTTTGGCTATAATTCCTCCCAGCTCACGAATGTTGCCCCACTCACTAACTAGCTCCCTATAACAGCTCTTGGCCCTACCCTCCCTAATACTACCTTCAGTCCATATTGCGGCTTCATACAGAACACACCACGACCTATGCTCCAAACTAGGACCCGAACTACCAGACATCGTTCCTATGTGACTGAGGAAATAACCACGCACCACACCCCTCCTCCATCACAAAATATGCTGGGGTATATATAGGCTCACCCGGGAGAAAAAGAGCGGGAGAAAAATGGCGGGAGCAAAAGTGCGGGAGGAAAATGGAGCGCAAAATATGGCGGGAGAAGAAGGGCGGGAGAAGAAGGGCGGGAAAAAAAGGCGGGAGAAGAAGGGCGGGGATAAATGGTGGACGCAAGATCCATGCAGTACTCGGCTACCCCTAAGCCGATTAGGCGGCCTGTCGTCCTCGCCGAAACCGATTACGACATGCACTGGGGACGACAGGCTTCTCGTCTTCGACAAAGACGATTGGCTTCCAGTCGGTTTCGCCGCGACCGATTAGGTCCTGTCGGCTTCACCGCGACCGATTCGACAAAGATGATTGGCTTCCAGTCGGGTTCACCGCGACCGATTGGGTAATATTTTTGAAAAAAAATTTGCGTATTACTTCTGGAATTAAATAATTTTCGTGTATTATTTAAAAAAAATTAGCGGCGTTCGACCGTGCTTCTAGATGCGAACGAATGGGGAAAGTGAGGGTGAGGCTGTAGCCTGTAGAGAAGAGAAGGAGGCTAGCTAGCTCCGCCCTGCCCGAAAGTGCTCGAGCAGCGAGGGAAAAGGAGTCTCCTCCTCTAGTGGGGGCATATGCTGTGCACTAGGGGGTTGTGGTGTACTAGTGCACTAGGCAACATGGCCAAAAATTTCAAAAATTGAAAAATCATCAAAAAATTCCGAAAAAAATCATGCACATGCCTGACCATGGTACGCACCGCCGTGATTTTGTTCGCACCGAAATGTCACCGTATACGCCCTGGGGAAAAATGACAAATTTCTGACAGAAAATTCAAATTTTGGGATCTCAAATTTTGTCAGAAATTTGTCATTTTTTCCCAGGGCGCATACGGTGACATTTCGGTGCGAAAAAAATCACGACGGTGCGTACCATGGTCAGGTATGTGCATGATTTTTTTCGGATTTTTTTGATAAGTTTTCAAATTTCGAACTGTTTTTGAAATTCGATCCGGAGAGTCCGTTTTAGATCCGACGGCCCAGATTGCTTAGTGCACTAGTACACCCCAACCCCCTAGTGCACAGCATATGCCCCTCCTCTAGTCTAGTACTCCATACTAGCTAGGGCAATAAGAATTAATTAATGGATCCAGAGGACAGAAGGGCTGTACGTACAGTATAAAAAAGTGAGCCGGCCACGTATTTTTTACCTGTACGCTGGCACGTCATGAAAGGAACTACTCTAGTACTAGCGGCTTATATATGCGTGTGCCGCGGCATCTCCTGTGCGTTCACCGGCCCGCGCCATCATCTCCGTCGATCTTGCACGAGAAAACGAATCAAATTTGGTAGCTAGGGAACGATTTTTTTAAACAAAAATGTAGGTGGATGCAGAACAGAAACTAAAGATTTTGAAGGAATTTTAAAGACGGGGTACAAAATTAGTTTTGAACGGAACTATGTTTTAACGAATTCCAAAATGAACAAAAAAATATAAATAGTGCGAAAACGGAATAAAGATTTGAACGCTTTTTTTGTTCAACAAAAAATTATATGGGTAAGGCAGAACAACCTAAGATTTGAACGATTTTGAAATACGGGTACAGAATTATATTAGAACGGAAGTATGTTTGAACGAATTCCAAAATGAACAAAAAAAGAGTGTGAAACCGGAATAAAGATTTGAGCGAATTTTTAAAACAAAAAAATGTGTGTGTGTGTGGGGGGGGGGGGGGGGGGATGCAGAACAGAACCTGGGATTTTGAACAAATTTTAAAGACGAGGGTACAGAACGGAACTATGTTTGAACGAATTCCAAAATGAACAAAAAAAATATAAATAGTGCGAAAACAGAATAAAGATTTGAACGCTTTTTTAAAACAAACAGTTGAACGAATTAAAAAATGAACAAAAGTATATAAATAGTCCAAAAACGGAATAAAGATTTGAACGCTTTTATTTAAACAAAAATAATAATGGGGTGCAGAATAGATCTAAGATTTTGAACGAATTTTAAAGACGGGGGTACAGAATTAGTTTTGAACGAAATTATGTTTGAACGAATTCCAAAATGAACAAAAAAATATAAATAGTGCGAAAACGGAATAAATATTCGAACGCTTTTTTTGTTCAACAAAAAATTATATGGGTAATGCAGAACAACCTAAGATTTGATCGATTTTGAAATATGGGTAAAGAATTATATTAGAACGGAAGTATGTTTGAAAGAATTCCAAAATGAAGAAAAAAGAGTGTGAAACCGGAATAAAGATTTGAAAGATTTTTTAAAACAAAAATGTGGGGGGGAATGCAGAACAGAAACTGGGATTTGAACGAATTTTAAAGACGGGGGTACAGAATTAGATTAGAATGGAATTCTGTTTGAACGAATTTCGAAATGAACAAAAAATAAAAAGTGTGAAACGGAAAAAGATTTGAACGATTTTCTTGTTGAACAAAAAAATTATATGGGTAAGGCAGAACAAGCTAAGATTTGAGCGATTTTAAAATACGGGTACCGAATTATATTAGAATGGAAGTATGTTTGAACGAATTCCAAAATGAACAAAAAAAGAGTATGAAACCGGAATAAAGATTTGAACGATTTTTTAAAACAAAAAATGTGGTGTGGGGGGGGGGGGGGGTGGTGGGGATGTAGAACAGAAACTGGGATTTTGAACGAATTTTAAAGACGGG
This sequence comes from Poa pratensis, assembly GCA_947311845.1. NCBI lineage: Eukaryota > Viridiplantae > Streptophyta > Magnoliopsida > Poales > Poaceae > Poa > Poa pratensis. Next base: position 45,156,558 of record CAMZMU010000027.1, on the reverse strand, counting down.
GGTACAGAATTAGATTAGAACGGAACTATGTTTGAACGAATTCCAAAATGAACAAAAAAAATAGTGCGAAAACGGAATAAAGATTTGAACGATTTTTTCTAAACAAAAATGTAGGGTGGGTGCAGAACATAAACTAAATATTTTGAACGAATTTAAAAGACAGGGGTACACAATTAGATTTGAACGGAATTATGTTTGAACGAATTTCAAAATGAACAAAAAATAAAAAGTGTGAAACGGAAAAAGATTTGAACGCTTCTTTTGTTCAACAAAAAATTGTATGGGTAAGGCAGAACAACCTAACATTTAAACGATTTTGAAATACGGGTACAGAATTATATTAGAACGGAAGTATGTTTGAACGTATTCCAAAATGAACAAAAATATAAAGAGAGTGAAAACGGAATAAAGATTTGAACGATTTTTTTAAACAAAAATGTAGGGTGGATGCAGAAAAAAACTAAATATTTTGAAGGAATTTTAAAGACGGGGGTACATAATTAGTTTTGAACAGAAATATGTTTGAATGAATTCCAAAATGAACAACAAAAAAAATAGTGCAAAAACGGAATACAGATTTGAACGCTTCTTTTGTTCAACAAAAAATTATATGGGTAAGGCAGAACAACCTAAGATTTGAAAGATTTTGAAATACGGGTACAGAATTATATTAGAACGGAAGTATGTTTGAACGAATTCCAAAATGAACAAAAAACAAGTGTGAAACCAGAATAAAGATTTGAACGATTTTTAAAGATGGAGGTACAGAATTAGATTAGAACGGAATTCTGTTTGAACGAATTTCGAAATGAACAAAAAATAAAAAGAGTGAAACAGAAAAAGATTTGAACGCTTTTTTTGTTCAACAAAAAATTATATGGGTAAGGCAGAACAACCTAAGATTTGAACGATTTTGAAATACGGGTACAGAATTATATTAGAACGGAAGTATGTTTGAACGAATTCCAAATGAACACAAAAAAGAGAGTGTGAAACCGGAATAAAGATTTGAATGATTTTTTTAAACAAAAAATGTGTGGGGGGGGGGGGGGGGGGGGGGCGATGCAGAACAGAAACTAGGATTTTGAACGAATTTTAAAGACGGGGTACAGAATTAGATTAGAACGGAACTATGTTTGAACGAATTCTAAAATGATCAAAAAAAAATATAAATAGTGTGAAAACGGAATAAAGATTTGAACTTTTTTTTTAAACAAAAAGTTGAACGAATTCCAAAATGAACAAAAGTATATAAATAGTGCAAAAAAGGAATAAAGATTTGAACGCTTTTCTTTAAACAAAAATAATAGTGGGGGTGCAGAACAGATCTAAGATTTTGAATGAATTTTAAATACGGGGGGTACAGAATTAGTTTTGAACGGAACTATGTTTGAACGAATTCCAAAATGAACAAAAAAATATAAATAGTGTGAAAACGGAATAAAGATTTGAATGCTTTTTTTGTTCAACAAAAAATTATATGGGTAAGGCAGAACAATCTAAGATTTGAACGATTTTGAAATATAGGTACAGAATTATATTAGAACGGAAGTATGTTTGAACGAATTCCAAAATGAACAACAAAAAATATAGAGTGTGAAAAAGGAATAAAGATTGGAACGCTTTTTTTTAAAAAAATGTAGGGGTACGCATAGAACATATGCTAAAAGAAAGAATTGACCGATTATAACAAGAAGGGTGCATAAATTTTTTATTGAACAGGAACCATGTGAAAAAACCACCCTTTTTTCGGGCAGGTATCATATGTTCTCTATGGTAGTTAGAGCTCTAAATTTTAATTATTAAAATTCCTCAACTAATTATAACATGAAGGGTACATAATTATGTGTGTCGACTCCTTGGCGAAAATAAAATAAAAAGTAGATAAAACACAGGTTATAAAAACTCTGATATGTTGAGTCCTTGGCAAAACATAACATATCATCCGAGCAAGAGAAAAGTTCTTTGTGAATAAAGTTTATAGTTCACATCACTATTTCTCCTCTCTTGTTTCAATGCCAGCGCCGTGTTGCGCTGAACCTAGCGCTTCTTAATCCTCTCGAATGGCTCGACCTGGACTTCGTTCATGGTGGAGTAGAACGGGCGCTGAACCTAGCGCTTCTTAATCCTCTCGAATGGCTCGACCTGGACTTCGTTCATGTTGGAGTAGAACATTTCGTAAGCCTTGTTCATCCTGTATTTTGGGATGAAACTCTACATGAAACAAAAGAAAAAAGCAAATGAACCAAAATGTTAACTTCCAGAAACGCAAAGAAAAGAAAAAGATCAGTACGACTAAAAGGTTGAAACCTGGGAAAAAACTACTTTACCTGATTTTTTTTGAAGCTCGACTGTAGGGCAACCGCCCCACAGCATTTTCCATTTTCTCATCCAACCAAACCAAACTGTACAAATAAAAAGCAAAACATAAAGAAGGAAAAACTGGGAACTATTATGTACAAAAAACTAAGGTAGTCCGTCTAGCCATGCTTGAAAGCTCTGAACATGTTTCGCTTTCATACGATGTCTAAGCAAAGACATGTCATGAACAAAACCACTCTTCCATCTGCCAAACATAGGTCTTTCCTGCCTAAAAACTTTGCCATTTCTTTGTAGCCAAATATGCCTGCATGCCACTATGATCACCTCCATTGAGAATACATGGCCGAAGCTTCTTCTAGCACACGAAAGCACTGTCTGAATATTGTCACCAGCAGTCCACTGAATTTGCAAGTAATTCCACACACGTTGACTGAAGTTACATGTGAAAAACAGATGTTGTCTATCTTCATATGCTCTCAAAGGGCATAGCACACAGTGATCATTCTCTGCCACATTCCAATGCCTACGTTTCAACATATCCTTCGTATTTAGTCTATCTCGCAAGAGAAGCCAAGCAAGACCTTGTAGTTCATTGTGCATCTTGATTCCCAGATCCAAGTATAGGACATTGGAACTGCCAAGTGTTTAAACACTTGAATATAAAACTGGTTCGCTGTGTACTTATCACCCCAGCAAAACGACCACACATCTGATTCCTGGCTCAAAGGATGTTGTAACAGCAGATTTTTTAAATTGTCCAATTCAACGAAAGCTTGCTGAGACAAAGGCAGGTGGAACAGAGAGGGCAGGTCATCAACCGCAGCAAAAACAGTGGCTGCAGAAACGTCCTCATTGAGAGCATAAGAACACAATCTCGGAAATCTGGACTTCATGGTTGTAACTGGACCATCCAACTTCCAACTATCAGTCCAAAACAGGAAAGTATCACCAGTACCATGCCTTACAAAAGCGACACTTCTGAAATTGTCAACCAACTTCATGATATCCCTCCACCAATATGATCCTCTCAGATTATCAGCATGGGGGACCTTATCATTATAATAAGCCTTCCAAACCAGCTGCACCCATGGCGTATCCACTTTATTATAAAATTTATCCAGAAATTTGATTAGAAGAGCAGCATTCTTTTTCTGAAAATCAACGACCCCTAGGCCACCACTTTTTTTCGGCCTACATACAAGCTCCCATGCAGCCAGAGATTGCTTTGGTGTGTCGGGGTTATCTCTCCAAAGACATTGCCGTAAAATTCTGTCCAGCTGTTTAGTTAAGCCAGGGGGTAGATTCAGAGAACACAGAAAATGTAGTGGCATGGATGACAAAGCAGAGTTTATCAACTGAAGTCTGGATCCTTGATTCAAGAAACATGAGCTAGACGCCAACCTTCTTTCCAGGTTGCAGACTAAAGGCATCAAATCACTTATAGTAGGCCTAGTTGTTCCCAGTGGTAGACCTAAGTAAGTGAAAGGCAAACTTCCCACTTGGCAACCAAAATCAGCAGCTAATTGCGCTATCACATCAGAGCTTACATTTATAGGAATCATAGAAGATTTATTATAATTGATCCTTAGACCAGTTGAGACGGAGAAATTCTCCAATGCCACTTTAAGCCGTCCCAGTTATTCACCATCAGCGGGTAGAATTAAGAGTGTGTCATCAGCATATTGCAGAATTGGAAATCACTGTCATGAGTAACTATGGGCAAGCTGATGAGACCATGGCTGAGCAAGTCATTCACCACCACCTGTAAAAGCTCAGACCCTAAGACATAGAGTAAAGGCGACAAAGGATCACCCTGCCTCACCCCTCTCTTACAGAGAAACTGCTTTCCAGGTACGCCATTTAACAAAATTGCAGAGGAACCAGAAGACAACAAACTTCTAACCCAATCCAGCCATTTCTGATTAAAACCCATATGCATGAGCACTTGGATGATAGCATCATGCTCTATAGTGTCAAAAGCCTTAGCAAAGTCTAACTTAAGAATGATGATCGGCTTCTTGGAAGCATGACACTGATAAAGATATTCAAACGACCAAGCCACACAGTCTTGTATTGATCTTCCTCTGATAAACCCATACTGATTTTTATGCACACATTTCAGGATAACCTCCTGAAGTCTATTCGCGGCCAGCTTTGTCAAAAACTTTATGCAGACATTAGTGAGGGAGATTGGACGAAAATCATTTACCTCCACCGGCACAGGAATTTTAGGCACTAGGGTAATGAAAGATCCATTAATATTCTCCAACTGTAAAGTGCCAGCATGAAATTCCGCCGCTAAGCGGTAGAACTCATTTTGAATTATGGGCCAACATTTCTTCACAAAGAGTCCATTAAAACCGTCCGGCCCAGGGGCCCTGTCGGGTGGCATAGCCTCAACCACATCATCCATTTCTTTTTTAGTGAAAGGCACTGTTAATTTTTCTAACCCATCCACTCTAGTAATTAGTCTTGGCAAATCAAACTGCATTTGAATCCCCTGGGAGTTCCCCATTCTGTCCTTGTAGCAGGTCCAGAGCATAGCAGCCATTGCATCATGGTCAGTAATCTGCACACCATCACTATTTTTGAGCATTGAAATCGAGTTCCTACGAAACCTTTGGGTTGCCATGGCATGAAAGTATTTTGTGTTCTCTTCCCCCTGTTTAATCCAGCGAATGGTGCACCTCTTCTTCCAATAAGCACATTCAGCTGCTAACAAAGCATCCAGATGCAATTTAACCAACTTCCTAAAGTTAAACTCAGGCCTATACAAAGGTCTCTGTTCCTCCATGGTGTCAAACCAAAGGATGACACTATTGCACTGCTTTATTAGGAGCTTCAGTTTAGATAGACTTTTTTGCCACTTCTTCAGACTGAATCGTAAGCTCTTTAGCTTATCAACTACTTTACCTGATTGAAGTTTCCAATGACTTTAGATTGCTGTAGTGGAAAAGGGAAGAAAAATGGAAATTAGATTGCTGCGTTTATTTAAACTATGTCAACAAGATATGATAAAACAAAATGGTTTTTAGTCTGAACTAACAGCAATGCATGTGTAGGATAACTTAGAGTTCTGCATTTGTTGAACTTCTCAAAGTCCTTGCAGCGAAGTTTTCAACTCTTTGCAAACAGTTTTCAAGTTGCAAACCTGCCAAAAAAGAAAACGAACACCAAAAAATGGAACCCCAGGTTAGAGAGTTGCAAAAAAGAAACATGCACAGAGAATTGTATATCGTACCAAAAATAAAATATTTGACAAAAGATAAAATCCATACCAGGTTATGGAGCAGTACATCTTGCATTTTTTGAGAAATGAAGCCAGAAGGATCAAAGAAGTTGGTGGTACTGTATAGTGGATTCACAGATATTAGCGTCCACCGCTTCGAAACGACTGAATGGAAATGCATCTGAAGAACGATAAAAAAAGAACTAAGTATTTTCAGATGGAAATAAAAAAAGTTCTTATATGATTAGATAAGGACGATGTGAAACAGTACAAGATCAATCTTCCTAATGTCTACTCCTTGGCTGATCTTTCGAAACTCTGCCACAACAAAACACTTGTCGAACTCGCTTGGATCCATTGTTAGCTTTTCCTGATCATTTTGAATGCACAAAAAAAGGAGAATAAGCTAGCTAGGAAAAAAAGTGTGTTTATCCATAGAGATAAATATGAAATGTTTTGCACTGAGGAAGAAGCAGTTTAGGCTTACAGTTACATAAGGGCTGAACATATACTTCAGGACTTGTGGAATTGTTGCAGAAGTTTTTTTAGATTCATTGCTGCACAGCACCTATAATAGGATTGAACCATTGCTGCACAGCACCTATACCCCCCTAAGTTTACACCACTGAAAAAACAAAAATAAAAGACAAATTTTACTAACTCTGTGAAGAACAAGAAGTATCTCTTTGAAGGATATGCTACGTTAAGGTATAGCCTAAGAGAGGAAAACATGAGCGTTTGGTGCACAAAACACTCTAAAAAAAGTAGAACACTGAAATATTTGATGGTTAAGCACCTAGTATCGCACCATTCAGCACCCAACAAATCAATAAAAGAGCATAGCATCAGGCAACTAGTCCTCTGGTAAGAGACAATTCCTGATACCGAAGTGTCCAACAGCCACAACTGGCTACTACAAATTCATGAACTGATCGATGGTAAAATCACACGCAAAGCATCAACTAAATCTTACGGGCCGAAGGATTCGAGAAACATACCTTCCGCCGCCATGGAAGGCGACGAACCAGAAGAAGCAGATCTGATAGATCGGGAGGATAAAACCGTGGGAAATCAGTGGAGAAGAAGGATCCCTCTCTTCATGCTCGTTCCAGGGATCTAAGAGATCGGGATCAGTGGTGTCGTGGGTTTGTCATGTCAGATGTCATGGATGACTTCGTAGGTGTGGGATTTGCGCGAGTCAATCGTCTCCGAGCTTGGGATCGCAGGAACAAGGACGAACACAGATTTACCCAGGTTCGGCCCCTCAATGTGAGGTAAAGACCTACTTCCTGCCTACCCTAGATTGGTATTGATATGATATATGTGGTGTTACAATGGAGGCGATCCGATCTGGGAACTCGCCGTAAGAGCTAGGGTTCTAAGGCTTGATAGCTTGACCCTGTCTAAGTCCTGCGAGTCCTCTTTATATACCCAGAGGCTCGCTAGGTTACAAGAGTTCTACACGAAGCCGATTGCAAGCTTGTCATCCAAGGCAAGTTTTATCACCGACCTTCTGGAGCCTTCCTTTGGCAGGCCGCGATCCTTGATCGGCCCATCTTTTACGTGGCCCAATAATAGCGTGAACATGAAGTCGCTGTTTTGGCCTTGAATAAGTCGCGGGTTAACTATTCCCCCGACATTAGCCCCCAAGTGTAGCCTGAACTTCATGGAATATCTTGATATGTTTTTTTGACTTTGAAAGGTTCCTTGGACGTTTAGTCTGCACTTTTTTCTTTCTAGCTTGCACTTCCTTGCTCTGCGACTCATGATCACGTTGGACTGGTATTTACTCGCACTTTTGGGGCGGCCTTGAAAATGCATCTGACCTCGTGAGCTTCTTACTCTGTCAAGGTTTGCCTGATAGTTTCAACACTTGATGATGACCAATCTTCAAATTTTTGATAACAATATGCTGTAGCCCCCAAGGATTGAGCTGATGTGATTTGACAATCATCTCAATTCTTCTCAGGAGGTTTGGAAGATCGTCACCTGTAGCTTGATGTCATAGATAAGAAACAATTGTTAAGATATAAGCAATTGCAATTGGTGTTGCCGTACTATAAGCAGTACATTGACCTCTAGTTAGGCCTTTCTGAGTCCATTAAGTGGGCACTCGCGCGACTCAGTATTTCCTAGGAACATGTGTGTTCAGGGTCGAGAGCGGCCATGATAGGCAATCAAGCTCGATTGACGCCACACCCCAGTACTTTGGACGCATAATGCAAGTTGCAATCTGACTTAAGGTAAGTTTGATGGTTGCCAGTAGGTTGGCTGTTTCAGCGTACAAAGCCCCCAAGAAACAAATGATATATAGCTATAAACAGCTTTGTTTATGATGATACATAAGGTCGCGCCTTGGTGGCAACCGAGTGTTATACATAGGGTTGGGTCGCACGTAGGCGGCGATCCCAGTTTGAGACATACGGCCGCGCCTAGGTGGCGGCTGATTTCTGATACATAAGGTACGGCCGCGCCTAGGTGGCGGCTGATTTCTGATACAGGTGTTGCAGGTCGCGCCTAGGTGGCGACAAATTTGAAGCAAGAGCCCTTAGTGGCTAGGATGATACTCAGCTATAGGCAGCTGGAAAAGATGAAACTTAGCTCTGATTAGCTTTTTTATGTGTAGTAAGGTCGCAGTTGCGCGACGTTCCAAGGGCGAGGCGCTTCTAGACGATCCTCGAAATCATGGCGATCACTGCTTTCTTCTCTCACATCCAGCAGATAGTACGATCCATTGTTTAGTTTTTTGCTGATGATGTATGGTCCTTCCCATGGAGAAGATAGCTTGTGCATTCCCTTATGGTCTTGCTTGAGTCGCAGCACTAGGTCTCCTTCTTGAAAGGTGCGGGTTCTGATGCGTCTGGCATGATAGCGTCGCAAGCCTTGCTGGTACACCGCCGACCTTGATGCTGCTAAATCTCTGACCTCTTCTAATGTGTCCACAGAATCCTGCCGAGCTGCTTCATTATCTGCTTCGACATAGGCCGCAACTCCTGGTGAATCATGTATGATATCGCTGGGCATAACCGCTTCTGCTTCATAGACCATAAAATATGGTGTAAATCATGTGGATCTATTAGGGGTTGTTCTTAAACTCCATAGCACGGCTGGCAGTTCCTCCACCCAACATCTGGAGATGCTTCAACCTTTTCAATAAGGCGCGGCTGAATCCCATGGAGAATTTCCTGGTTAGCTCGCTCAGGTTGTCCATTGCTCTGCGGATGTGATACTGACGTGAGGTCCAGCCTTATCCCATTGTTCGCACAAAATATTTGTGTAGCTCCTTCAGAGGTGTTGCTTCCGTTGTCTGTAATAATACTATGGGGATATCCGAAATGGAATATGACTTTTTCAAGAACTTGACTGCTGTTTCAGCTTCACAATCTCCCACGGGTTCTGCTTCTATCCACTTTATGAATTTGTCTACCACGGCCAGGAGGTGAGTTTTTCCCGTTGAGGACCGTCTGAAGGGTCCTACCATGTCAAAACCCCATACGGCGAAAGGCCATGTGATGGGTATTGTACGAAGTGCTTAAGCTGGCATATGATCTTGCCTAGCGTATCTTTGACATCCATCACACACTCTGACAATCTGCTCAGCGTCTGCTAGCGCCGTTAACCAGAAGAAACCATGTCTAAACGCCTTTGCCACCAAAGATCTTGACGAAGCATGATGGCCACAATCGCCTGCGTGAATTTCGTGCAAGATTTTTCGTCCTTCTTCTGGTGATACGCATCTTTGGAATGTTCCCGCGACGCTGCGCTTATATAGCTCATTGTTTATTATTGTGTAGGCCCTGGATCGCCGTGTTATCTTGCGCGCCTCTACTTCATCCTCTGGTAGCACTCCGCGACTTAAATATGCCATGTATGGCTCTGTCCATGCCGGCTGTTCATGCAGGGCTGCGACTAAAGTTGAATCATCCTCTGGCTCTGCTATGTCAATCTCTGCTGGAGGCTTAACTGATGGGTTATGCAACTCATCCAAGAAAACATTGGGCGGGACTGATTGCCTATTGGATCCTAGCCGAGACAAGGCATCTGCTGCTTCATTTTGTCTTCGATCAACATGTTCAACTTGGAAGCCAGTGAAGTGTCCAGCAACTCTGTCCACCTCTCGTCTGTATGCAGCCATGTTTGCATCCTTACTGTCCCATGTTCCAGAAACTTGTTGAGCTACCAAATCTGAGTCTCCAAAGCAACGAATGCGACTGACATTCATATCCTTTGCTATGCAGAGTCCGTGAAGCAATGCCTCATATTCTGCTACATTGTTTGTGCAATTGAAGTGTATTTGGAGCACGTATCTGTAGCGGACCTGCACTTAAAAATTGGCAAGATCCCTGTGTATAGTGCAAACCCTGGATCGATTCATTTGCACACACAGTTTACGATGAATATCACAACAAAGTATCAATTATTACACGCGGATCCAGTACTTAGGAAAAATATTCATTACAACTTTGCATAGCACAAAGGCTAGCTTGAAAAAGTAAAGCAGCAGAAATTTATTCTTCATGGAGTCTCCATCATCTTCATGCGCCACAGGCGAACATGTTGGTTGTAGACTCAAAACCCTTAAACGAATTCTCACTCGTCGTCGGAACAATCTGCAACAGAAAAAATGTTGCAACAAGGTGGGTCAGAACCATATAAAAATGGAGCTGGCAAGTGACACTATGTGGACACTTAGTGGAATAACTCTAATAACCTATATGCATATTTGGCTGGTGGAGTTCAAAGGCTAAGCTGCAGAAAGCCAATTTTTCCTAACTCTTTTGAAAACACTTTTCTTCTAATTGAGACATCCATGGCATGAAAACCAATGTCTCATCTACCCTTGTTCACCCTTCAAATTTTACTTGAGAAGTTGGAATGTTGGGATCCTCCGTTGACGTCCTTGATCAGCTGCTCAGAAATGTCCGTAACCGGGGACACGGCTAAGTACTTAGTTTGACACTCTCGAGAGGTTGTGCACGTTCACCATTTGACTCAATCAGCCCAAACTACCCTCTACACTCCAGCAGTGATAAGGAAAAGGAGAAGATCGAGACGAGACTTTTCAGAAGTTGTGTCCCCATGATCATACCATGAGACCACCGCCCACCTATCAACCCTACATCTGTCGATCTCCTGACCCAGGTTCACACCAACTTACTCCGTCAAGACAGACCCATATGACAAATGGCTGCACTGGAAGAAATCTTCACTTGGAGTTCTTCAGCTCCCTTTGTTCCCTGGGTGGCAATCCACAAGTGCACATAGTCAGGTTCACACCATGAAAATGGGCCTGAGTAGCCACTCAACTTCGCATCCTCTATCAAACCAATCCACCCAGGAGTTTCTTTAACTTAGTAGAATTTAGCTTTTTATAAAATAACTATTGCATAGCATCAATATTTCTTCTAAGTTATTTTATAGGTACCTAGACACATAGGAATAGGGAAATTCTAAACAAGTCTTGCATAGCAATACTAATAACACCTACACATGCTTAAGGAAAATAAACTAAGTCACGCAGAGACAAAAATACTTAGGAAATTTATGAATGTGCCACTTGCCTTGGCAACAAGGAGAGCAGGAGTAGCAGTTGCAATAGTCTTCGTTTCCCTCCAAAAATTCTAACACATAGAAACACCACAAATAAACATACAAGCATTCCAAAATTTCAAAGGAAAATATGACATGCAAGATATGACAAAATTTTCTAAGGAACATATGACAAATATGAGATGCAAGAATTTTACTAAGTGTTTCTAAGTGCAACTCAACTCTTCTAAAAATACTAAGTCATGCATGTATGTGTGCAATGTAACCAAATTTTTATCTACTGTTTTATGTTATTTCTATATGCATGAAAAAGTGGCAAGGTTTTATTTAATTTTTAATAACCAAGTTAAACATTATTTGGGCAACAAAAAGGTTATTAACACAACTTAAAAGTATTCTGTAGTTAAACACATATTCAAAATTAGAAAATATACTACTGGACAGAGGGCATTTGAACAAATTTTCTGCAATTGGATTCACTCAAAAATAAATTTTATAATTAAAGTTATGTCAAAAATACTCAAACTCCTCAATTTGAAATTTGAATATTTTAAGTTTAACAAAACAGAAAAATAATATAGCAGAAAGTTTCTACTCGTTCTAAGGATTTCAAATATATAAAAATATTTGAATTTGGATAAACAGAGAAAAAGTAGTGATAAAACTAAGTTACAGGGGTTTTTTCTGCAAAAACTGCTAAAAGAAAATAAAACAGAAAATCTTCTCCACGCTGGCGCTGACGAGGCTTGACGTGGCGCTGACAAGGCTGCTGACGAGGCGTCGACGTGGCCGCTCCTGATTCGCCGGTACCGTTTCGCTTAACAGATCTAATCTAAGCCGTTCAAAATAGATCTGACGGCCCAGGTCCAGTTGACCAGAACCGATCGACGCGGCTCGCCGGAAAAGCTCCGATGACCTAAAACTACGGCGGCGCCATGGCCGGAGTTCATCAAATCGAAGATCTACGGCCTAAGGGGGCGAGTGAACCATACCACGACGAAGAGGAGATCGAGGCGAGGTTGGTGGCGCGGCAGAGATCTCCGGCGTGTCTTTCTCCTCCTCGAATCGTTCGCCGAAGTTGATGCGGGCGGCGGCTAGCTTCTGTCGATGAAGGATAGCTCGATCTGGGCATGAAAAAATATGGGACCTTGTCAGGATGAAGCGCAAGGGAGAAATAAGAAGAAAGGAGGGCAGGGGAGGCTTGGGGTTGCCGGAGTCGACCGGAGTTGAAGAAAAAGGACGGCGGCCGTGGCGGTGCTTCGTGGATGCGTACGAGTAGCCTGGTGGCTCTCGTTGTGTGGTTTCTGGGGTAAAATGAAGAGGAGGGGTGGAGGTTATGTAGGACGAGACGGAAGCAAGAATCATGGCCTTAAACGCACGGATTAATGGAGGATCGCCGGGATGTCTCCTGCCGTTTTGCGAGCGTGATTTGAGGACGAGGAAGAAGACGTTGACCTGGCTGCGCATGTCAGTGAGAGAGGAGAGAGAGATGGGCTACGGTTGCTGCTGGGCTGCTTGCTCGCGCGCGCAGAGGAAAGGTAGATGGGCTTGGCCCAGTTAGCTCGGCTAGTTCTTTTTTTTTTGTTCTTTTTCCTTTTTCTTTTTCTGAAAGCTTTTATAACTTTTAGAATATTCATCCAAATGGATTCAAACAACTTTGTAAAAATTTGTAAAACCAAACTTTACCAAACTAAACTATTTGGTAACACTTTTGAAATATTTGAACTACAAAAGTTTTTATTTCTTTGAAACTTTGAAAACAAGTGCAAATGCAAAATGCAAAGTGATGATGCATGCCATGTATGAATTTTTATTTTTTTGTGAATAATTGGGATGTTACAGTATCTTAGCTTGTCTCCTTTGGGGGAAGTAAGTACGACTCCAGCCCCCGAGCCTTGTAGCTGTCTTGACCCATCGAAGTGCATGGTCCAGTATTTTGTTTCTGCCATGGTGGGAGCGACTTGAATTTCTATCCAATCATTGATGAAATCTGCGAGAGCTTGCGACTTAATTGATGTGCGCGGCTTGTAGCTTATATGGTGTGGACCTAGCTCGATCGCCCACTTGGCTACTCTTCCTGTTGCTTCTCGGTTGCGGATGATGTCTGCTAGTGGTGCCGAGCTGACCATAGTTATTGGGTGTTCTTGGAAGTAGTGCTTCGGCTTGCGACTCACCATGAATACTCCAAACACTAGATTCTGCCACTGTGGGTAACGCTGCTTTGAAGCCGTGAGCACCTCGCTTACGTAGTATACTGGCCTTTGGACTGGGTACTCCTTGCCTGGCCCTTGTCTCTCTACAACCATCACGGCGCTTACGGCACGAGAGTTTGCAGCTATGTACAATAGCATGGGCTCCTTATCTTTTGGAGCTGCCAGAACTGGAGCATTTGTCAACTGAATTTTCAGGGCTGTTAAAGCTTCGTCGGCTTCTGAGTCCCAAACGAAGGTATCTGATTTTTTTAGTAGTCTGTATAAAGGCAGGGCTTTTTCTCCCAGTCTTGATATAAAGCAACTTAATGCCGCGACGCAACTGGTAAGTCGCTGTGCGTCCTTGATCTTTTCTGGTTTTTGGAGGTCCATTACAGTCTTTATCTTGTCAGGGTTGGCCTCAATGCCTCTTTCTGACACTATGAACCCCAATAGCTTCCCGCTGGTACTCCAAAGACGCACTTCGTCGGGTTGAGCTTCATGTTATATCTTCTGAGATTTGTGAAGGTTTATTCCAAGTCACTGATGAGATCCTGGCCTACTTGCGATTTAATGACGATATCGTCCACATAGGCGTGAACGTTGCGACCTATCTGCTTATGCAGGCAATTTTGAATGCACCTCTGGTAAGTCGCACCTGCGTTCTTCAATCCAAAGGGCATGCTTACATAGCAAAAGGCCCCAAAAAGTGTGATGAAGGATGTCTTTTCCTAGTCCTCCTTCTTCATCTTGATTTGATGGTAGCCTGAATAGGCGTTAAGAAAGCACAACAACTCGCATCTGGCTGTCGAATCAATCACTTGGTCAATCCTTGGCAAGGCAAATGGGTCCTTTGGACAGGCTTTGTTGAGACTGGTGTAGTCAATGCACATTCGCCATGTGCCGTTCTTTTTCATAACTAGGACTGGGTTTGCACCCACTCCGGTGATATACTTCTGTGATGAATCCTGCGGCCAATAGGCGAGCTATTTCTTCCCCTATCGCTTTTCTCCTGTCGTCGTGGAAACGCCGCAGCGGTTGCTTTACTGGCTTGGCCAGGGGGTTCACGTTAAGACTGTGTTCTGCCAATTCCTTGGCACCCTTGGCATATCTGATGGTTTCCATGCGAAGATGTCCTTGTTTTCCTGAAGGAAAGCGATGAGTGCCCGCTCCTGTTCTTTTTCCATGTGGGCTCCGATGCTCGCCTGCTTGGATGAGTCGCCAGGAACAAGATCTATCTGCTTGGTGTCTTGGGCCGCTTTGAATTTCATTGGTGGTTCGGCAGATGGCGTGGTAACTTTTTTGACAGAGATACCGTAGGAAAAACCCTACGGTGTAGATTTTAGATTAATAATGATAGAAAACCCAGAGGTTTTTCAGTCAAAGTTTCAGTACAGAACAGTACAGTACAATCTCTGCCAAAAAATTCAGGGAGGTTGAAAATCAAAAACAAAGGAGATAGCCATCTAAGTACAATTATTTAGCACCCAATCTAAAAGAGACTGAACAACGAGGCCTTCACTCGGTGCTGGTGCAGCAAGATATCAGCCTGAGCGAGCACCTTCCAACGTGTCAAGGATGGTGTGATGCTCTCGAAAATTAAGTCATTCCGGCACTTCCAAATATTCCACATTGCAGATACTGCAATTTCCATGAAGCATGGACCATTGAAGGAGGACTTGGCTGAAGAAATCGTCTGGAGATGGGCAGATTGCAGTCCCAAGAAATGCCAATAAAATCCCAACATGCTCTAGCAAACCCACATGAGAAAAACAAGTGATCTCTGTCTTCCGAGAGAGATGAATCACAAAGGACACACGCAGTCCACCTTCTATCTGCCAATGCTTCCTCATCATAAGATCCTTAGTGTTCAGGCGATCTTTTTGCAGTAGCCAAGCAAAGAACCTCAACTTGGGTAATAATTTTCCTGAAGGAAAGCGTAGTTACCATGCGAAGATGTCCTTGTTTTCCTGCAGATAGCGTGGTAACTACGCTCATATCATTGGGATCCACCTGCGACTTATAACTCTTTAGCTCTTCAGCGGCACAAGCTGATTCTGCGAAGGCTGCATCTCCCTCCTCGCACTCTATTGCTTTTTCTCTATCGCCGTGCACTGTGATGACCCCTCTTGGTCCTGGTATCTTCAGCTGTAGGTAAACGTAACATGGCCTGGCCATAAACTTGGCGAAGGCCGTTCGTCCGAACAGGGCGTGATATGGGCTCTGAAATTTTACCACTTCGAAGCATATGAACTCGCTTCTGAAGTTTTCTTCCGTCCCAAAGGTTACTCCCAGGGTTATCTTTCCCACTGGCTGTGCTGACTTTCCGGGACGATGCCGTGAAATACGGTCGTCGTGTGTTGCAGGCTGGAGTCCATGAGCCCCAAGCGCTTGAACGTATCGTAGTACATGATATTTATGCTGCTTCCCCCGTCCATAAGTACTTTGGTTAGCTTGTATCCTGCTACATAAGGTGCCACAACTAGCGCCAGTTTCCCTGGCTCTCGCACTTGTGGTGGATGATCGTCGCGACTCCAAGTGACTGCATGCTCTGACCATTTTAGCCAATTGGGGGTTGCTGGCATCACAGTATTTACCTGCTGGCTTCTGCGACTTAATTTCTCTTCCCTCTTGGAGGTGTTGATAACTATTGTATGGTACTGCCCCACCTGCCTGGGGTTACTCGCATTGTGCGGTCCGGCGCTGAACCATGAGTCGCACCAGGGCTTCCTTCATGGTGGTTTCCCCTATTGTGTTGGCTTTCTTCTTTCCACTTCTTGTAAAAATTACATTGCGCCTTGGTATGGTCTGCTGGCCGCCCGTCGCCTCCCGTGTGAAGATCACACGGCGATTAAAAACTTCTTCCATGTTAATTGGACGAGAGCCGATTCCTCGGCCTCTTCCTCGTTGGCCCCTGAAACCTCCACGTGTGTTGGCGACAAGCCCGAAGTTTCCTTCTTCGCTCTTGCGCTTGTTTTGATTCGCGTTGTTGTGGCTAGTTTGTTGCTGTTGAGGCTTGCTGGAATTTTTCTTTCCTTCAACATCGGCCTTCTCCTCTTCTCCATCTGACGCATCTCGGGTCTTGTCTGAACCAGCGTATTTGTTAGCCGCAGCCATTACCTCGCTGAGACTCTTGACTTTGCCCTTCATGCGACCTAACTTATGGATCAGTGGTTCGAACTTACAATTTTTCTCCATGACTAGGACAGCTGAGCTTGGAGGTATGTTGTCTGAGGAGTGTATAATTTCTGCCACCCTCCTCATCCAGTGGCGACTTGACTCGCCTTCCTTTTGAACGCAACACTCTAGATCTTCTATATTGCAGAGTCGCTTGCAGGTTCCTTGGAAGTTTTTGACAAAAGCGTCTTTCAACTCTTCCCAGGTATTTATGGAGTTGGGGGTAGATTTTGCAGCCATATGTGAGCTGCGCCCTCCAACATCATGTTGAGGTACCTTGCGCATATCTCTTCTGAAGCATTTAAAATACTCATCCCCATCTCGTAGTTGTTTAGCCAAGTGGTAGGGTCCATGCTGGCGTTATAGTTTGCCACCTTGCGTGGTCCTTTGAAATCTTCAGGGAAAGGTTCCGATCTGATCTTCTCCGTGAAGCATGCCGGACCTTTGAGTCGCGAGGACAAAGCTGTGGATGTGCCCGTAGGGTTGTTAACTTCCACGAGCCGCGTCTGCGTCGTTGGCATGATAGCCTGTGCTTCTGCGGCTTGTTCCTGCTGCCTCTGCGCGACCCTTGATACATCTTCCGGTGGCCGGCTTTGGACGCTTCTTTCTGCCGCGATCCCGCGGCCGGCTAGTACGGGGGCTGGTGCCCCTCGGATTCTGCCCTATTGGCTTGTTGTAGGACAGCAGTGCTCAACATCTGTATCGCACGCCGTGCTTCAGTGTTGATTGGGTCGTCGCCTGTTGGTACCATCTGTGTCAAGATATTCGCCGCTGCATACATGTTATCGACCGGGCTTTGGTAGTGGCCTTGTGGGGTATGAAACCTCCTTGGTTGTTGCGATGGTAGTTGCTGGGCTTCGTGGTCAATCGATGGTTCCAAAATCCTTGCGACTGGTTGGTCTCCAGCGGCTGGAGTGGGTGGAAGTTCTATTGTTGGTTGAGTCGCGCGCGCTTGCGCCTGCGAGTCAACTTGTCTTTGAGTCGCGGCTAGCGCGGCTATCCTTTGCCGTTCCTGTTGGATTCCTTGGTTCACCTGTTCGAGCCTGCAGCGCTCTGCTTCCATCCTCCGAACCTCGTACAGGAGCTCGGCCCTGGTGGCCTCAATTTCCGTTGCGCGGACAACGGCGTTTGCGGCTGACACCGGGATAAGTAGTGGGTTGCCGGGAGGTGTCGATCTTTCGGCTTCTCCCGCAGTTCCTGACGTACTTGCACCTCCGGCCATGTAGACTCCAACTGGTGCCGCCTCTTGTCCTACCACTGGTGCGTAATCCCAGTAACTGTCCTCAAGAGCTGGTATGATGGACCCAAATTCTTGCGAGTCCATGCTCTCCAGAGACTCTTCTCCGTCACTGGCGAATCCTTCTGCTGAGTCGCCTTCTTGGACTGAGCTAACAGATCCGCCGCCAATGAAACCGACGAAGACATGAATAGATCCAAACGGGATGACGCGACCTGTCTCCAGGTAATCAGCTTCTGGTCCCCAGCTTGAATCGTCAATGAGAGGCGTGCCATCGACCATGATGATGTGGCCAATGGCGAGATCTTCAGCTCCTTTCATCGATCCTGCGCGGAACGTGACGCTCTTGACCGCAGGCCCCACGGTGGGCGCCAACTGTCGTGGGTTTGTCACGTCAGATGTCATGGATGACTTCGTAGGTGTGGGATTTGCGCGAGTCAATCGTCTCCGAGCTTGGGATCGCAGGAACAAGGATGAACACAGATTTACCCAGGTTCGGCCCCTCAATGTGAGGTAAAGACCTACTTCCTGCCTACCCTAGATTGGTATTGATATGATATATGTGGTGTTACAATGGAGGCGATCCGATCTGGGAACTCGCCGTAAGAGCTAGGGTTTAAGGCTTGATAGCTTGACCCTGTCTAAGTCCTGCGAGTCCTCTTTATATACCCAGAGGCTCACTAGGTTACAAGAGTTCTACACGAAGCCGATTGCAAGCTTGTCATCCAAGGCAAGTTTTACCACCGACCTTCTGGAGCCTTCCTTTGGCAGGCCGCGATCCTTGATCGGCCCATCTTTTACGTGGCCCAATAATAGCGTGAACATGAAGTCACTGTTTTGGCCTTGAATAAGTCGCGGGTTAACTATTCCCCCGACAAGTGGAGAAGAATGATCTGAGAGATCTGGATCAGCGGAGAAGAAAAGATCTGAGCTCGGGAGGAGAACGGGTGGGGAAGAAGAAAGAAAAGCAGCGTCTACTACCCCTTCGCGAACGACGAACGTTGTAACAGAAAAAGAATGACGCGCGAAAAAATGGGCCCGGCCCGTTAAGAAGACCCTTACGGCGACGCGCGGCTGGAGCGTCGCCGTAAGGCGATGTATAGGATTTGCCTTCGTTACCGCACGAGCGCTTTGTGCCTTTGTACCTCGGGCGGCCCATCAGGCCCAGCTAGCTCTTACGCGGTTCAGTGTTGTTTCTTTTTTTCTTTGAGATTGCGGTTTAGGCCTCTTTGGACTGTAGGGTTGAAAACAAGACACAGGAATATGAAAAATACAAGATTTTTTTAGTTTAAGGTGGTCGATATCCACCGCTGGAAATATTTGTAGCTGATGCGGAAGAGTGCCTATGAAACCAAAGTGATCGCTCGTCCGTCTACAACTCGGACTCGATATTGTTGCGTCTGCAATCTTCAGATGCTTCCATCGTCCTCCGTACCAGCTGATGTCCCAGGGATGGTTCTCCCGATGATCTATCCGTCGTATGCACTCGAGACTTAGGGGGACTGAGATGAAAATATTGAAAAACCATCACCGAGCTTCAGTTTCAGTGGGCCCTTGCCGTTGAATCTGGGAATCGATGATAGAGATATTGTCGTCCATCTCTGGTGACATAGCTCGATTGGTGGAAGGACAGACATCTTCTACAAAGTGATAATCTGGCAAGTAAAGTATCGGTGCCTTTTGAACTCAAAACAAGTATCTATCCTGTAGGCGACTCAAACTCGTTTCGTCCTGCCCGCTCCCACGAGCGGCAGGGCGAAACCCTAGCCGCCACCTCCTCCCGGTCTCCTCCTCCCTCCCCTCCCCTCGTCGCCAGAGGGCGTCGCCGGGCAAAGCCCGGGCGGCGTTGGCATCGGCGGGGCCTCATTTCCCTCTCTCAGTGGCGGCGTTGCGGGGTGCCTTGGTCGGAGGGTGCGGCGTTGGTTCGTGGGGCGCAGCGGCATGGACGGCGGCGACTCTGCGACCTGTTGGCGTGCGTGAAGGTCTTCTGGCGAAGAAGCTTGGGCAGTGCGGCCGCCGTGCCGCCTCGATCTGGGCGTGTGGCAGGGCCCCCACATCCTCCGAGCTCTGCAGTCTTCGTCCCGGATCTGGTGCCGTCGGTAACCATGAGGGTTGCTGGCCACCGATCTGGTGGAGGAGCCCTCTCTCTTTTTCGCTCTTCATCGCTGGGGGGCGTGAAGCCGGGACGCCGCGGCGGTGGCTCTGGAAGGTGGGGAATCTGTGGGTTGGCGGGCGAGCCCAAGGTTCCGATGGTGCTGGCTAGGACCACGGCCGTGTGGATGGGTGGTGCCTGGCGAGCTGCGCTCCGCGGCAGGGGTGTGGTCGCCGTCTTGGCGGCGTCCCTCGCCCTGTGTCGGAGGTGGAGAGGTCATGCCGAGGGGAAACCCTTGCCCTGGTTTTTACCGGGCCACGGCGGAAGCGTCCGTGGACGTCGTCTCCTTCTTGAAGGCGCCGTTGTGGCTTTCCTCTACCCTCCTACGTGTTCCGGTTGAAAACTAGATCTTCGGATCGGGCAGGGGCGGCGCTCTGCGTCGGGTTCTTCTTGAAGACGCCGTCTTGGAGCGCGCGGTGGAAGCTCTCTGGAGGTTGGGTGGCGGAGTCTTCTTCGGCGTTCTTCCTCTGGCAAAGCTTGTTGCTTGAACTGCACTCCCGGCGTGTCTTGTTGGATCTCCTTGGTGTTCCTCAGTGTGATGGTGCTCCCCTGATGGCTGTTTCTGTTGATGTTTGGGCGGGTCTCGGCGGTGTGCAGTGTGTGTTGGTGTGCCGGCCTTGGCTCTAGGGCGAGCTTCGGCCCGACGACTTTGCCCGTGTTGATGGTGTGCGGCGTGCGTCAGTGTGCCGATCTGTCCTCGAGGGCGAGCGTCGGCCTGACTCCTCTGCCCGCCCAGCTAGTTCTCAACCTCGTCGGAGTAGTTCTCAGGTGGTGTCTGCCTCGCTGGTGTTTCCTTGGTTGTCCTGTATCTTGTGTGGGTGTGTTGTTCACTGTTGTAAGCTGGGTTCAGCACTTTGTATCCTGTCGCCGTATCGACGTTATTAATTTAACGTTGGGCCTCTGGCCTTGTATCTAAAAATAAACCCTATAGCATCGGAAGGACGGCAATTGTTTCCGAGGTCTTTTCTACCCATGAATCCCATTTGTTGTATGTGAGCATAACTTATTATTTTTGGTGCCCTTGAAACTTCTTTGTTGTGTGCGAACAAACTTTTCTAGTAAAGCTACATCAGTTAAATTAGCTTGGTTGTTGGCTCCACAAGTTCACACTAAGCAACACCCCACAAAAAAGTTCACACTAAGCAATCTATTCCCAAACTGAGTCTAATCAGACCTTGGAGACTGGAATAATGGACACTGGCCTACTGGAGTCCATCACCTTCAAGTTCTCCAGTAGAGTTGCCTCCACCTCCACAGTCCACACGCTAGCTTGTCAACATGGCCAGGCTGACGCTCCTGCTCCTGATCCTCGTAGCTATCGATATGGCCTGCACCTGGCCGGCGGCGGCGCATGAGCGGAACGCCATCACGAACATCAAAGGATTCGAGGGCCCTCTGCCTTTCTACCTGGAGTCGGGATACGTGGAGGTGGACGACACGCACGGCGCAGAGCTCTTCTACTACTTCATCCAGTAGGAGCGTAGCCCAATGGAGGACCCCCTCATCATGTGGACCACCGGTGGCCCCGGCTGTTCCACCCTCTCCTGCCTTCTCTTCGAGATTGGCCCTCTCAAATTCGACGTGGCCGGCTACACCGAGGGATTCCCACACCTCGTCTACTTCGAGGACTCCTGGACCAAGGTGAGCAACATCATATTCGTGGACGCCCTGGTGGGCATTGTTTGTGTTGTGGGAACGATTCGTACCCCTCTCCAGGGCGATCGGTTTCGTGTTATAGGAGCAGGGAAAAGCCCCCTGCGTGGCTTACATGTTGTGTACATATACGATCGGAGTACTACTCCATATCGTAAACGTACTATTACATATACGCTAACATCCCCCCTTAATCTAAACCTCGAGAGAGATTTAGATTACGCCTAAATTCATCTAAGTTTTTTACAGGAAGAGTTTTAGTAAAACCATCAGTTATCTGATCTTTGCTTGAAAATTAACTTGATCTGTGGATATTTGTAGCCACCCTCTCCCTGACAAAATGAAAATCAATCTCAATGTGTTTTGTGCGAGTATGAAAACTGGGTTTGCGGACAAATATGTAGCACCCAAATTGTCACACCACAAACAGGTTGTCTCTGGAAGCTTGACACCAAGTTCATGAAGAAAAGCTTCAACCCATATCAATTCAGCAGTGGCATTTGCAAGAGCCTTCTATTCAGCTTCAGTACTGGAACGGGACACTGTAGCTTGTTTACGTGCACACCATGAAACTAAATTCTAGAAATAGGGTTTCGCCCCGCTTTATAAATAAAGCAACATGCCAGGCAAGTCCATACAACATTACAAGCACAAGGAAATAAGAGCTAGAACAGTTTACTGGGGCAGCAGCACAAGTAAGCCCACGACAAGAAGCAAGAGAGAGAGAGAGAGATAGGGGGGCTACAGGGGTGGAGAGAAGAGGAAGAGGGGGAGGGTAAGGTGGGTAGGAAGAACAAAAGCTAAGCCCCTCCGGCGCTAGCTGCTAGAATGTAGAGGAGAGGCGCCGTGCGGTCCCCAAAAGTCTATCGTGCTGCATTGTTAACATCCCTAGCTTTTCAAAAAGCTGAAAAATCAGAAAAATTTAAAACTTTTGAAAACTATTATGTATTTTGCTTTGAAAAGAAAATTCATGCATACATTCATCATCATATAGCATTGGTTGCATTTGGATATTTCGAAAGTGGAATAATAATTCCACCTGAAAACATATTTAAGAAAATATATTAGTAGAGCATTTATGCTCCAAAATTTTCTTTTGACTTTTATATATTGTTTTGTTAATGTTTGCTTGGCTTGATTATATTGGTTGAAAATATATTTATTTTTGCAAATGCTTATCTTGTGGTATTTAAGTTTTACATAGGCCACCTTTGATTGTTTTAAAACCTATTTTTAAATTTGACATTAAGTGTCATTTTGTTTATTAAAAACCTAGTTTGGAAATCAAAATGATCTCTATTTGAAAAAGTGTGTTTGGCTAAGTTTGTTTGTATGTATTAAGATTTATTCTATTACCTACCTATTCTCTATTTTCAAGTTTTATAGTTTTACTTTTGAAAGAAAATAGTTATTTGGATTTTTAAGTGAGTCTTGAAATCATTTTGATTTATCAAACCCCTTTTAAACTATTTAAGTTTTATGCAAATTATTTTATTGAGTGATATGTAATCTTATTACTCATATTTTGCATTGGTTTAAAAATATAAGATCAAAGGAATTTATAAAACCCTATAGTTTTCAAATGACATTAATATGCCCAAAAAAAAAATTCATTTAATCACTTTTCAAAAATATATTTGACAAAATGTTTTGGGAAATGTTATTAGAGGTTTTCAAATTAAAGAGTTGGTTTTTACAAAACTACAGAAATTGGTTTGACTTAATTTGGTTTTGTATTTAAAAAGATATAAAAGTTTTAAGAAAAGAAAAGAAAAGGTTTTGAACAAAAAAAATACGAAACCTAGCTAAGTGGGCCAAGCCCATGTCTTACCTAACGCGCGTGCGACGGACAGCAGCCCAGGCCCGCTACTCCTTCTCTCTCTCGCTGCCAGGCGGGCCCCGCAGGATGACGCAAGCACTGACGTCATCGTCGCCTTCTTCGTGTTGAACACGAACTCACCGAAACCCTAACCGATTTGTTTCCAAAATTCGCACGATTCTGTTGAGATTCTTCCGGGTATGTTGGCCTCATATAAACCCCACGTCCGCCGCACCAAAAGCCCCCACAAAACCTAGCTCCATCGCCGCAAGGCTGCCCGCATTGCTCCGCCGCCGTCCGCCTCGGCCGCCGGCGAAAACTTCAACCTCCGGTGAACCTCGGCAAACTCCGAGCCCTCCCACCCCTTCCTTTCCTCATATTTCGTCTTTGCGCATCGATTTGACAAGGTGCAGTACTTTATTTCATCCCAGATCGACGCGTCCGTCCTCGACCGAAGCAAGCCGCCGCCGTCCTTCACTCCAGCGAGCATCCATCGACCACCCGAAGCATCTGAGACATCATCGTCTGCACCACCAACTCCGCCTCGACCTTCTGCACCCCGTGGTATTCCCCAATCCTTCCCTATCTCTCTGTTTCTTTCTCCGGCGAAAGTCCGGCCATGGAACCACCGCGACTGGAGCTCCTCCGGCCGGCCGTGCCGCTTGCATCTGGTCAACGACGCCAGAACCGTCCGATCTGTAATCAACGCGATGGATTAGACCACCACGCGAAGGGGTATCAACCAATGAGGAGCCGCCACGTCACGAAGTCGTCCGCGAAGCCGTCCGTCCGCGTCCGTCCGCCCGCACCCGCATCTGCCCGCGAAGAGTAGCGCACCAATCGGAGACCGCCGCGTGGACGCCATCGCCAAGGACCTCCGCGTGAAGATTTGTTTTTCTTTTATTCTTTCAATCTGGCCCCTGCACGTTACAGATAGGTCCCTGCGAATTAAATTGATCATTAATTTTTATTGCCTTATCCAAAATTTATAAAAAAAATATATCTGGGTAGCTTATGATGTGTAGAAACTTTCTAGCAGGTTTAATTTAGGGTTTGGTCGAATTAATTTTGCTTAATTTTAAAAGTGACTTAATTGATGTTTTTGAACATATTTCTAAATTAAAATTTGATATTTGTTTAAATTCCTTGGCTATGATTTTACTTAATTAAGTTCTGGCCGTAGGATTATTCTAGTATTTTTGTAGAGGTATTTTTCTACGTTTGTAATTAAATAATGTTTAAAATGCTTGTTAGGTGTTAATTTAATAATTAAAATTGATTAAAATTATTCCTCACCATATTTTTGACTAGAATTTTTGACTAAGTCTTTATGACCATGTTAGATGCAAAATAACTTAGATTTATTCCACCTTTTTCCACCAAAGTGTTATTCTTCCTTAGAAAATATTTGGGTAAAATTTGATAACACTTTTCCTTAGAAAAATTCTCCACCCTTATCTAAAAAGCTAAAATCCTTTCCTTAGAAAATTTAGCACTTTAGGAAAACTTAGTTGATTGGTTATTTTGCTAAGTTATAATAGTTGACAAATTTTTATCCTTAGAATTTATTTCATACTTCTGCTAGAATACTTTTCTTTAGCAAAATCTAGCACCTCTTAATTAGTTTACTTTTCCTTAAGATTATTTTTGACTTGTTGTCTTAACCTTTATTTCCTTAGTGGAAATTTCGAATCACATGTTGTGACCTGGTCCTTAGTCATTTTTGGACCATCTTGTTTGCTTGCATTTCCTTAGAGCATTTACATAAGCATGGCATGCATAATTAAGTCCTTAGTAATATTTTATGCTTTTCACATGACTCCCTCCTTAGAAATTTTGAGGATGCATGGTAGATCTTTGACCCTCCTAGTCAAAAACCACTAAGTTAGAAATTAGTGGTAAACAAAGAAGGACTTAGCATGAAAACAAGACTCCAGAAGAATCTCCAAGAAGAAAGGACTAAGAAGAAATCAAGAGGAAGTTCATGAAGACCAACCAGCAACATTTTCCAAGTCTTCTTTCCCCTTTCTCTCTTTTCTTCCTTCTTCTCTTAAACTTCTTGGTGAATATTCTACAATCAAGACCAACCTTGATGCTACCAACAATCAAGTCTTCAGAACCATCAAGTCCACATTTTTCAATGGAGTCAACACACCAAGGAGAAAGTTACAAAGAAATTGAAGATGCTTGGAAGACCAACTACTACATTCTTTCTATATTTTCTTCTTTCTAATTTCTATCTCTCACCTTGGACAAAGATCAATCAAGACCGTTGAAGATCAATTATGCTACCAAGGAGTTGAAGATTAATTAAAGACCAAAATTGTGAAGACATAGAGTAGCCTTATAACTTTTCAAGTTGTTGTTTTATCAAATTTATTTTACTTTACCTTGCCTTAGCCTTTTTTGGAATAAGTTGTTTTATGTCTTTCCCTTATTTTGTTTGCATGTCTTTCATATCATAATTACTGTGTCATCCTGCATCACATGCATATCATATTTTTCTAAGTGTTGCATTTATGATTGTATGTTTATTTGTGATTTGTTTGACTTGTTAGAAATTCCGGAGAGAGACGAAGGTGGTTGCAACTGCTACACCTGTTCTTCTGTTTGCCAAGGCAAGTGGCACACCCCCATAAATTTCCTAAGTATTTTTATATGCATTACTTAGTGTATTTCCTTATATGCATGTGTTGGATAGTATTATTGCTATATGCTAAACCCACCATACCTTTACTCTAGTTGTGTCTAGAATCCCCTTTGATAACTTAGTAGAATATTTGATGCTATGCAAATGTGTTTTCTTTAAAATTTAATTCTACTAAGTAATTTATCACCTGGGTGGACTTGGTTATGAAAAGATGATGGAAAGGTTGAGTGTCATCTCTTAGGGGTGACCTCTAAGGGATGGTCACTTGTGGTTGCCACCCAGGGTATTAAGGGGCCAATGTTTTCTCCGAGTGAAGATTGCTTCCCGTGCAGCCATTAGTCATATGGGCTCTGGCTAGATGGATTAAGTTGCGTGGACTCGTCCCGACTTGACAGGTGGTGGTAGAATGGTTAGAATGGGAGCGCGTCAAGTCGGTATGGGATGGGAAAATGCTTCTGAAAAGTCTCGTCTCAACTCTCTCCTTTTCCTTAGCACAATTTGAGTGCTTGAGGATAGTTTGGGTTTGTTGGGTCTAATGGTGAAAGTGCACAACCTCTGCAGAGTTAAAAACTAAGTACTTAGCCGTGTCCCCGGTTACGGACAATTTGAGCAGCTGATCAAGGATTCAACGGAGGCTTCATCATTCCAATTTTGAAAGTAAAACTTGATGGTGAACAAGGGTAGATGAGACTATGGTCTTATACCATATCGTCTCCAACTTTTGAAGAAAATGTTTTACAAAGTGTTAGGCAAAATTGGCTTTTATGCAAAATAGCCTTGAAACTCCACCAGCCAAATATGCATATAGGCTATTAGAGTTATTCCATTAAGTGTCCACATAGTGTCACTTGCCAGATCCATTTTTAATGGTTCTGACCCACTCTGTTGCAAATTTTTATTTGTTGCAGATTGTTCTGACGACGAGTGAGTTTCGTTAGGGGGTTTCGAGTCTGCAACCAACATGTTTTCGCCTGTGGCACATGCAAAGGATGAGGACTCCATGAAGATTATTATTTCCGCTGCTTTACTCTTTCAAGCTAGCTATATGCTATGCAAGTTGTAACGAATATTTTACCAAGTCTGGATCATTCGATGTAATAATGATACTTTGTTGTGATACTACATCTTAAACTGTGTGTGCAAATGAAACGATCCAGGGGTTTGCACTATACACAGGTACCTTGCCAATTTCTAAGTGCAGGTACGCTACAGATGGTATCAGAGCACTGTGTTGCCTGTAGGTTCGAAACCCTAAGTCTGGTTGGAAATAAGAAAGCCCATAGGATAAAACTTTATTTGCTTTTTGTCTAAAAACTTTTGATATCACTCTTGTAACTTCTTAACTATTCGCGTTCTAAATGCCTTCTCTTATTTATAGATGTCCCGCCTCCTGGAATCACTCAAGAAAGGTCCAGCAATGACCATGACCTTGGAATGTGAGACTGAGTTTCCAAAAGCTTTGAAGGACCTCATGTTGAGCATGGGACTTGAAGGAGCAGCAGTCTACAAAGGATTTCCTTTCATGGGAGAAGGTCAAGAGTACTGGTGGGTGCAACTCCATCTATACAAGAACAAAGACGATAACCACAAGACCAATGGTTGCTGCATGTTCACAAACCCAATACTCCACACATCATTCTTTGATTCTGGAAGAAGTGCAGCATGGGAGGCCATCAAGTACCTTGGAGAAAGACTTCGATTTAGACTTCACAACACCCAGAAGTACCTTGATGAACTCAAGAAAATAGAGGAGGAACTCGATGCACTCAGGAAGGAGATAGACTAGACCCCCTTAAGTAATAGAATAATGAGAGCATGTTGATGTATTGACCTATCAAATTGTGGTATGGCAGTACTATCATATTGTTTTCCCCATATCCTAGGTGTACTTCGATCCAAAAACGACTATTTTGTTTTTCTCAAAAATTTGTGAGTTTATCATGTGTGGTTGTTTGTGACAAACTGCTTGTATGGGTAGGAATATTTCTTCTAGATCTGTCTATCTTTTGCTCATCTATGCTTAAACCACAGATGCCTCCCCGTCGTGCACCTGAAAACAACAACAACAACAACAACAACGAAGCTATGATGCAACAGATGATGGCTGCCCAGACTCAGCTTATGACCATGATGGCTCAATTCATGGCAAATCAACATGGACCTCCACCACCACCTCCTCCCCAAGTGGACAGACTTGCCAGGTTTCTTAGGCTTAGGCCAAACAAGTTCTCAACTACAACTGACCCAATTGTGGCTGATGACTGGCTGCGTTCTGTGCAAAAAGATCTGGTGACAGCTGAATGTGAAGATGCTGAGAAAATTAGGTTCACCGCACATCTGCTTGAAGGACCTGCTGCCCAGTGGTGGGAAACGTATCAGCTTACTCACCCATTGGACACCTTGACCTGGGAGGATTTCAAGGAAGGCTTTCGTCATGCTCATATCTCCACTGGCGTTATGAACCTGAAACAGGAAGAGTTCCGCAATCTGCGTCAGGGGAACAGAAGTCTTAAGGAGTACATGGATGACTTTCATGCCTTGTCTCGATATGCTCCAGAGGACATTGACACAGATGTAAAGAGGAAGGCTAAATTTCTCAAGGGACTAAGTGATGAGCTGAAAATACCTTTGACTGTTGCTTACGCTCCAACCTATCAGACACTTCTTGATCAAGCAGTTACCCTTGAAGATAGCATGAAGAAAGCTGAAAACAGGAAGAGGAAGGCTGGAATCAACAAACATCATGCTGAATCCTCATTCAAGAAACATTCTTCTCATAATTCTCATCAACATAATGGTCACCACAAGCATCATGATCACAACGGTGGACTCAAAGGAAGCAATGGAGACCACAAGGGAAATGGACATGCTGGTAACAATAACAATGGACAACACCGCCCAAATCCTGAACCCAAGAAAGATATCAGCCACATCACCTGTTACAAGTGCAGGAATAAGGGACATTACTCAAATGAATGCCCTGAGAAGAAGGCAGAAGAAGCCACCAAGTCAAATCCTTTTGACAAAGGATATGTGAACCACATCAACGTGGAAGTAGTAAATGGTACGTTCTGAAAGTTTTCCCTACCCACGAAAATACTTTTAAGGGTGGTAGCCATACCGTCCCAACCCTTTTGCTAGCCTCTTCGAATCTCGGGGACGAGATTCCTTTTAAGGGTGGTAGTCTGTAACATCCCTAGCTTTTCAAAAAGCTGAAAAATCAGAAAAATTTAAAACTTTTGAAAACTATTATGTATTTTGCTTTGAAAAGAAAATTCATGCATACATTCATCATCATATAGCATTGGTTGCATTTGGATATTTCGAAAGTGGAATAATAATTCCACCTGAAAACATATTTAAGAAAATATATTAGTAGAGCATTTATGCTCCAAAATTTTCTTTTGACTTTTATATATTGTTTTGTTAATGTTTGCTTGGCTTGATTATATTGGTTGAAAATATATTTATTTTTGCAAATGCTTATCTTGTGGTATTTAAGTTTTACATAGGCCACCTTTGATTGTTTTAAAACCTATTTTTAAATTTGACATTAAGTGTCATTTTGTTTATTAAAAACCTAGTTTGGAAATCAAAATGATCTCTATTTGAAAAAGTGTGTTTGGCTAAGTTTGTTTGTATGTATTAAGATTTATTCTATTACCTACCTATTCTCTATTTTCAAGTTTTATAGTTTTACTTTTGAAAGAAAATAGTTATTTGGATTTTTAAGTGAGTCTTGAAATCATTTTGATTTATCAAACCCCTTTTAAACTATTTAAGTTTTATGCAAATTATTTTATTGAGTGATATGTAATCTTATTACTCATATTTTGCATTGGTTTAAAAATATAAGATCAAAGGAATTTATAAAACCCTATAGTTTTCAAATGACATTAATATGCCCAAAAAAAAATTCATTTAATCACTTTTCAAAAATATATTTGACAAAATGTTTTGGGAAATGTTATTAGAGGTTTTCAAATTAAAGAGTTGGTTTTTACAAAACTACAGAAATTGGTTTGACTTAATTTGGTTTTGTATTTAAAAAGATATAAAAGTTTTAAGAAAAGAAAAGAAAAGGTTTTGAACAAAAAAAATACGAAACCTAGCTAAGTGGGCCAAGCCCATGTCTTACCTAACGCGCGTGCGACGGACAGCAGCCCAGGCCCGCTACTCCTTCTCTCTCTCGCTGCCAGGCGGGCCCCGCAGGATGACGCAAGCACTGACGTCATCGTCGCCTTCTTCGTGTTGAACACGAACTCACCGAAACCCTAACCGATTTGTTTCCAAAATTCGCACGATTCTGTTGAGATTCTTCCGGGTATGTTGGCCTCATATAAACCCCACGTCCGCCGCACCAAAAGCCCCCACAAAACCTAGCTCCATCGCCGCAAGGCTGCCCGCATTGCTCCGCCGCCGTCCGCCTCGGCCGCCGGCGAAAACTTCAACCTCCGGTGAACCTCGGCAAACTCCGAGCCCTCCCACCCCTTCCTTTCCTCATATTTCGTCTTTGCGCATCGATTTGACAAGGTGCAGTACTTTATTTCATCCCAGATCGACGCGTCCGTCCTCGACCGAAGCAAGCCGCCGCCGTCCTTCACTCCAGCGAGCATCCATCGACCACCCGAAGCATCTGAGACATCATCGTCTGCACCACCAACTCCGCCTCGACCTTCTGCACCCCGTGGTATTCCCCAATCCTTCCCTATCTCTCTGTTTCTTTCTCCGGCGAAAGTCCGGCCATGGAACCACCGCGACTGGAGCTCCTCCGGCCGGCCGTGCCGCTTGCATCTGGTCAACGACGCCAGAACCGTCCGATCTGTAATCAACGCGATGGATTAGACCACCACGCGAAGGGGTATCAACCAATGAGGAGCCGCCACGTCACGAAGTCGTCCGCGAAGCCGTCCGTCCGCGTCCGTCCGCCCGCACCCGCATCTGCCCGCGAAGAGTAGCGCACCAATCGGAGACCGCCGCGTGGACGCCATCGCCAAGGACCTCCGCGTGAAGATTTGTTTTTCTTTTATTCTTTCAATCTGGCCCCTGCACGTTACAGATAGGTCCCTGCGAATTAAATTGATCATTAATTTTTATTGCCTTATCCAAAATTTATAAAAAAAATATATCTGGGTAGCTTATGATGTGTAGAAACTTTCTAGCAGGTTTAATTTAGGGTTTGGTCGAATTAATTTTGCTTAATTTTAAAAGTGACTTAATTGATGTTTTTGAACATATTTCTAAATTAAAATTTGATATTTGTTTAAATTCCTTGGCTATGATTTTACTTAATTAAGTTCTGGCCGTAGGATTATTCTAGTATTTTTGTAGAGGTATTTTTCTACGTTTGTAATTAAATAATGTTTAAAATGCTTGTTAGGTGTTAATTTAATAATTAAAATTGA
The DNA here is from genome assembly GCA_947311845.1 of Poa pratensis. Lineage (NCBI taxonomy): Eukaryota > Viridiplantae > Streptophyta > Magnoliopsida > Poales > Poaceae > Poa > Poa pratensis. Next base: position 45,125,175 of record CAMZMU010000027.1, on the reverse strand, counting down.
TTAAAATTATTCCTCACCATATTTTTGACTAGAATTTTTGACTAAGTCTTTATGACCATGTTAGATGCAAAATAACTTAGATTTATTCCACCTTTTTCCACCAAAGTGTTATTCTTCCTTAGAAAATATTTGGGTAAAATTTGATAACACTTTTCCTTAGAAAAATTCTCCACCCTTATCTAAAAAGCTAAAATCCTTTCCTTAGAAAATTTAGCACTTTAGGAAAACTTAGTTGATTGGTTATTTTGCTAAGTTATAATAGTTGACAAATTTTTATCCTTAGAATTTATTTCATACTTCTGCTAGAATACTTTTCTTTAGCAAAATCTAGCACCTCTTAATTAGTTTACTTTTCCTTAAGATTATTTTTGACTTGTTGTCTTAACCTTTATTTCCTTAGTGGAAATTTCGAATCACATGTTGTGACCTGGTCCTTAGTCATTTTTGGACCATCTTGTTTGCTTGCATTTCCTTAGAGCATTTACATAAGCATGGCATGCATAATTAAGTCCTTAGTAATATTTTATGCTTTTCACATGACTCCCTCCTTAGAAATTTTGAGGATGCATGGTAGATCTTTGACCCTCCTAGTCAAAAACCACTAAGTTAGAAATTAGTGGTAAACAAAGAAGGACTTAGCATGAAAACAAGACTCCAGAAGAATCTCCAAGAAGAAAGGACTAAGAAGAAATCAAGAGGAAGTTCATGAAGACCAACCAGCAACATTTTCCAAGTCTTCTTTCCCCTTTCTCTCTTTTCTTCCTTCTTCTCTTAAACTTCTTGGTGAATATTCTACAATCAAGACCAACCTTGATGCTACCAACAATCAAGTCTTCAGAACCATCAAGTCCACATTTTTCAATGGAGTCAACACACCAAGGAGAAAGTTACAAAGAAATTGAAGATGCTTGGAAGACCAACTACTACATTCTTTCTATATTTTCTTCTTTCTAATTTCTATCTCTCACCTTGGACAAAGATCAATCAAGACCGTTGAAGATCAATTATGCTACCAAGGAGTTGAAGATTAATTAAAGACCAAAATTGTGAAGACATAGAGTAGCCTTATAACTTTTCAAGTTGTTGTTTTATCAAATTTATTTTACTTTACCTTGCCTTAGCCTTTTTTGGAATAAGTTGTTTTATGTCTTTCCCTTATTTTGTTTGCATGTCTTTCATATCATAATTACTGTGTCATCCTGCATCACATGCATATCATATTTTTCTAAGTGTTGCATTTATGATTGTATGTTTATTTGTGATTTGTTTGACTTGTTAGAAATTCCGGAGAGAGACGAAGGTGGTTGCAACTGCTACACCTGTTCTTCTGTTTGCCAAGGCAAGTGGCACACCCCCATAAATTTCCTAAGTATTTTTATATGCATTACTTAGTGTATTTCCTTATATGCATGTGTTGGATAGTATTATTGCTATATGCTAAACCCACCATACCTTTACTCTAGTTGTGTCTAGAATCCCCTTTGATAACTTAGTAGAATATTTGATGCTATGCAAATGTGTTTTCTTTAAAATTTAATTCTACTAAGTAATTTATCACCTGGGTGGACTTGGTTATGAAAAGATGATGGAAAGGTTGAGTGTCATCTCTTAGGGGTGACCTCTAAGGGATGGTCACTTGTGGTTGCCACCCAGGGTATTAAGGGGCCAATGTTTTCTCCGAGTGAAGATTGCTTCCCGTGCAGCCATTAGTCATATGGGCTCTGGCTAGATGGATTAAGTTGCGTGGACTCGTCCCGACTTGACAGGTGGTGGTAGAATGGTTAGAATGGGAGCGCGTCAAGTCGGTATGGGATGGGAAAATGCTTCTGAAAAGTCTCGTCTCAACTCTCTCCTTTTCCTTAGCACAATTTGAGTGCTTGAGGATAGTTTGGGTTTGTTGGGTCTAATGGTGAAAGTGCACAACCTCTGCAGAGTTAAAAACTAAGTACTTAGCCGTGTCCCCGGTTACGGACAATTTGAGCAGCTGATCAAGGATTCAACGGAGGCTTCATCATTCCAATTTTGAAAGTAAAACTTGATGGTGAACAAGGGTAGATGAGACTATGGTCTTATACCATATCGTCTCCAACTTTTGAAGAAAATGTTTTACAAAGTGTTAGGCAAAATTGGCTTTTATGCAAAATAGCCTTGAAACTCCACCAGCCAAATATGCATATAGGCTATTAGAGTTATTCCATTAAGTGTCCACATAGTGTCACTTGCCAGATCCATTTTTAATGGTTCTGACCCACTCTGTTGCAAATTTTTATTTGTTGCAGATTGTTCTGACGACGAGTGAGTTTCGTTAGGGGGTTTCGAGTCTGCAACCAACATGTTTTCGCCTGTGGCACATGCAAAGGATGAGGACTCCATGAAGATTATTATTTCCGCTGCTTTACTCTTTCAAGCTAGCTATATGCTATGCAAGTTGTAACGAATATTTTACCAAGTCTGGATCATTCGATGTAATAATGATACTTTGTTGTGATACTACATCTTAAACTGTGTGTGCAAATGAAACGATCCAGGGGTTTGCACTATACACAGGTACCTTGCCAATTTCTAAGTGCAGGTACGCTACAGATGGTATCAGAGCACTGTGTTGCCTGTAGGTTCGAAACCCTAAGTCTGGTTGGAAATAAGAAAGCCCATAGGATAAAACTTTATTTGCTTTTTGTCTAAAAACTTTTGATATCACTCTTGTAACTTCTTAACTATTCGCGTTCTAAATGCCTTCTCTTATTTATAGATGTCCCGCCTCCTGGAATCACTCAAGAAAGGTCCAGCAATGACCATGACCTTGGAATGTGAGACTGAGTTTCCAAAAGCTTTGAAGGACCTCATTAGCATATTTTCCTGTGTGAGAAGCAAACCTTTCTTCGTCCTCTTCACCGCAATACCAAGAAAGAAATGAAGCTCACCCAAATCTTTGATAGCAAAATTGTCATTGAGATCTTTAAGCAGAACTAAAATAGCATGATCCGAAGAGCTTGTCACGATAATATCATCAACATAAATCAAGACAAATATAGTGACACCAGACTTGTTGTAAAGAAACAGAGAGCTATCAGCTTTTGATGGTAGAAACCCAAGATCATGCAACTTAGAGCTGAGACGAGAATACCATGCACGTGGAGCTTGCTTGAGATCATAGAGAGCTTTATCAAGTTTACAGATATGATGAGGAGCATCAGGATGTGCAAAATCTGGGGGTTGTTTCATATAGACCTCCTCTTCAAGAACACCATGCAAAAACTCGTTCTTGACATCTAGCCGCCGCAAACTCCATCCTCGAGAAACAGAGATAGCAAGAACAGTCCGGATAGTAGCAATTTTGACAACTGGACTAAAAGTATCTTCATAATCGATGCCATACCTTTGCTTGAAACCTTTTACAACGAGCCATGCCTTATAACGGTCAATAGAGCCATCAGCACGACGTTTGATACGATATACCCATTTGCAGTCAATAATATTTTTGGTTTTGTCAGAGGGGACCAAATGCCTCGTTTTTTTTTGCCATCAGTGCACCATACTGTTCTTGCATAGCGGAATGCCGATTGTGGTCATCAAGAGCTTCAGTCAAAGTACGAGGTTCTCCTGTAGTGGAAAACAGACCATATCGAACACAGCCATCTTTGTAAATTTTAGGCTATTTTATACCTTTCTGAAGGCTTGTGCGAAATTTTGGAGCATACGGTGGTGCAGCACGGGCTGCATCACGAGCTGGCACAGAAGATCCACCAGCTTCTGAATGTTCAGCACGGACGAGAGAGCTGTTGTTGTCGCGGTCGGTGCTGTCAGCGGGATGGTGTGGACGGGGCCTGTGCGCGTGGCGAGGGCGACGCGGAGACTTCGTCTTCGTCTGCATGTGTATGCGGGAATGTGGACGAGGTTGCATCGGAGACATCGACGGGCGCATGCTGTCGCTTCCGACAAGCGAGGCGGGCCCAGGAGAAGACGACGAGGACGCGGCTTGTGGCAACGCAGGCGACTGGGGGGGGCTGAGGGCGGATCTGCACCAGGATCCGAAGCCTCGGGATCAGACAAGTCAGAGGAATATTCAGTCAAATCTGCCTCGTATGTTGCACCAGATTCGTCTTCTTCTGATTCATTTTCTTCAGACGATTGTGGTTCATTTTCAGCTCCGTTTTGGACGGGATTTTCTCCTGCAGCTACGTCTACCTGTAAGGCATCAACAGGAGAAGCAGTAATAGGCACAACAGCATGCATATGGTCATCATTTTGTGCCGCCCCAAAGGTAGAAATAGAAGGCTTATGTGAAGGAAGTAATAAGATTTCTTGACGAAGCCTAGAACCAGCATTGGGATGTAGTTTTGCAAAGGGAAAAACTTTCTCATCAAAGATAACATCACGAGAAACATAAACCCGGCCAGTGGAAACATCTAGACATTTAACTCCTTTATGACGAGGACTATATCCCAAGAAGACGCATTGCATGGAGCGGAAAGCTGGCTTACGTTTATTATATGGGCGAAGATTTGGCCAACAAGCACAGCCAAAAATGCGAAGAGCATCATAGTTGGGTTTGACATTGACAAGACGTTATGTGGGAGACTCAAAATTTATGACCTTACTAGGAAGCAGGTTGATAAGAAAAGTAGCAGTGAAAAAAGCTTCATCCCAAAATTTGAGAGGCATAGAGGCATGGGCAAGTAATGCAAGACCAACCTCAACAATGTGGCGATGTTTGCGTTCAACAGAACCATTTTGTTGATGAGCATGAGGACAAGAGACGTGATGTGTGATGCCCACTTTATGAAAGAAACCATTTAACTTCTCATACTCACCCCCCCCCCCCAGTCAGTTTGCATAGTAACAATTTTCCTAGCAAACTTGCGTTCAACATATTGTTGAAAATTAAGAAACACTATACACATCAGAACGTTTTTTGAGTAAATAGATCCATGTAAATTTACTAAAAGCATCAATGAAGCTTACATAGTACTCATGTTTGCCAACAGAAGAAGGTGCTAGACCCCATACATCAGAAAACACTTGTTCCAAAGGAATAGTGGAGACACTGGTGGAAATAGGATATGGCAACTGATGACTTTTGGCAAGCTGGCAAGAGTCACATACATAAGGATTTATTTTAGGGGAATAGGAATACTATGTTTGCGAAGTATCTGCTGAACGACAAATGAAGAAGGATGTCCTAAACGTCGATGCCATGTGGAGGAAGATGGCTTTATTGTAACGAAAGCTTGCTTGGAATTCCCATTGGAGACTGGCACAAGGGGGTAAAGACCATCACGGCAGGGGCCTCCAAACAGTGTTCTCTTTGTGGCCTGATCCTTTATGAGAAAAAAAGAATGGGTGAAATTCTAGATAAACATTATTATCGAGGGCAAGCTTATGAACAGATAAAAGGTTTTTAGAGGCATTAGGAACATGAAGAATGTTATTAAGATGAAAGGAACTTGTTGGGGTACTTGTCGTGAGTGGAGAGCTTGCTCAATTCTCCAGTGATATGATCAGTGGTGCCAGTGTCAGCACACCAGTTCGTGTCAACTCCGTAGGAAGCAAAGTTGGCACCTCTGGTTCCGCAATCACCAACATCATCCTTGTCATCTTGGTAGCGCCACCAACAGTCACTCGCAGGGTGCCCATGAATCTTGCATATTTGGCAAGTGAAATCTACATAAGGAGTGGGTGCACGGCCGCGTCGACCACCATCATCACGGCGACGACCACGACCATCATCATCATTGCAACGACGTCCTTGACTGCCGCCACCATCACGGCGATCCCAATCACGGTCACGGCAATCATGAGAACCACGATCATCCTGGCAACCACGGTAATCACCATGGTTGTCATACTGCTGCCTTCCACGGTTGTCCTCGCGATCACGATAATCACCACGGTTGTCATACTGCTGCCTTCCACGGTTGTCCTGGCGATCATCATTGCGTCCACGGTCCTGACCACGCGGCTGTCTGCGAGGGTCACCACCACCACGGCGCGCCAGGTTGGCCGAGGAGGTAAACCCTTCCTCACCTTCGTCAGGGGTGTGGAGTTGATCAAAGGCCTGGAGCTGGTTGAACAAATCAGAGAGAGAGGTGCTCGGATTGGCATTGTGGCTGTCTTGAGACTGTTGTAAGAGCAGCCAAGGCCATGCAAAATATACCAGATAAGTTCATCATCATCAAGAGCTTTACCGGCAACAGCAAGTTCGGCGGCGGCAGCAAGAACTGCGGCGGCGGTTGTTTTTCTAGGGTTTTGTGGCGGCTATGTCTCGGAAGAGCCGAGCTCTGATACCATATACAATTGTCGTACTAGCCATCTAGACCAAAAGTCCGAACTGATGGAAAGGGGCTAGGAAATATATTTATATTCAACACTCCCCCTCACGTCTAGGCTATTTTAGTCCTTAGCGTGGGATAGGAGCGGGCCGCAGGATCTTTTTTCCTTTTTTTTAATCCGCGTGAGCGGGGTCTCGAACTCGAGACCACAACATGTAAGCCACGCATGGGGCTTTTCCCTGCTCCTATAACATGAAACCGATCGCCCTGGATAGGGGTACGATCGTTCCCACAAAACACAAACATGGTATCAGAGCCAAGAGGTCTCGAGTTCGAGACCCTGCTCACGTGGATTAAAAATAGGAAAAAAAGATCCTGCGACCCGCTGAAAGGGCATGTGTTGCCCCATGCGTGGTTTTGGTAATTAATGACAATCCTTATGGACTAATATTTGCTTTGATATATTCTTGTAGATCTTGTCCATAGGAAAAGATTGGAGTTCATGTGTTGGACTCTAGAAGATTACATGATGACCAAGGTTCCATCCAAGGGTTTATATGAAGAATGGTCATGTGTAGAGTTGAGCTTATTGCAAGCATGGCTTGGAAAACAAGATTGAGTGAACATTCATGTTTATCTCCAAGTTATCATCTATATCAAGAGAAGAAGATAAAGTGCAAGTGGATACATGAAGACGGAGCTAAGAGAGGCTCTCCCATAATGGTGTATGGGGGATTATTTGGAGAAGTCTTCATCAAGCATGTGCTAGCAAGCACAATCAAGAAAGGTGTTCCAACTTGAGGGAGTCAAGATCGTCATCATCTAGCTCAAGTGGAATGCGCAAGGCAAAGGTATGATCTTGATAGGGTTTCTATTTTACCGGTCTCATGGTGTTAGTTTGGAAACCGGGTTATAGGATAGACGGCGTACTATCAAGAGGGGATCTCAAGTGAGTAACTTGATCGCATCTTTGTGGAGAGCTCAAACCTTTGCATTCTTGGCATATCATCTTTTTTGGTTCTTATTTGGCTTTTATCCATGTGAGAATTTAGAGCTTGTGTTCATCTCCATACCAAGCTCTAGTTCATCAAAAACGGATTTCATTTGGATATCTTGTGATGTTTTTGATGTTGGAGGTTTTACCAGTTCGTCTCTTGTAGAGAGGTCAAACTCTCCTCTTGTGTTATCCTTCTCACATGATGGACTATGATGTGTATATGCATGATCTTGTAGTACTTGTGATTATCTTCGGAGCAAGCCCAAGATCATTGAAAACAGAGTCCGGATGGAAAACTTGTTGCGTTCTCGGTGTTGGAAATATTACCGGTCCTCCTCGAGATAAGGAAAGCTCTTGTCGCTACATTTCCAACCTCGTTGGTTTCATCTCGTTTGGAGCTTCCTTGCAAAAGTTATTGCATTTCAGGTTTTGTAGTTCTGCTGTTTTGGTTAGGCCGGAGTTTCCGGCCTGAGGGTCCGGAGTTTCCGGCCCTTCGAGTTTTGGAGCAAAGAGCTCCACTCGGCGGCAGTCGCTGCATCGAGGCCGGAGTTGGTCCGGAGTTTCCCCGGAGTTTCCGGACCGTCCGGAGTTTCTGCCCTCAAGGTCCGGAGTTTTCGGCCCATCTGGTTTTGCTGCGAAGAGTGCAGCATGGCGGCTGTCGCTGTTTTGGGTTCGAAGTGACCCCGGAGTCAGTCCGGAGTTTCCGGCCCAGAACGGAGTTTCCGGCCTCCCAGACCGGAAACTCCGGACTAAGTGGACTGCAACGGCTCTTTTTCTGGGAGGGGTATAAATACCCCTCCACCTACCTTCAGCCACTTAGCTCTTCCAAGCACGTTTTCCCCCTCTCTCCCCTCCATTGTTGATCTTGGAAAGCTTGTCCCTCTCCCAATTCCTTCCATGATTCTTGCATATCTTTGAGTGATTTGAGAGAGGAGATCTAGATCTACATTTCCACCAATCCATCTCTCCTCTAAGTGAGGGGAACCTAGTAGATCTTGATCTTGGAGTTCTTGGTGTTTCTCCTACTTTGTTCTTCCTCTCTTCTCCCCCCATAAGCATTAGTTGCTTGTGGTGGGATTTGAGAGTGAAGGATTTGAGCCTTGTGCTCTTGCCTTTTGCATTTCGTGCATCGGTGTGCTCTCCACGAGGATTCGTGGAAGTTGAAAGCTTGTGAACTTGTTACTCTTGGGTCTTTGGACCCTAGACGCCCGTGTGGTGGTTGAGACCCTTGTGTGGTCACTTGTAGCTGTTCGGGAGCCCCCAATCCCGTTGTGGGTTGTGCCCCGGATCGTTGTTGAAAGGCTCCGGATTTCCGCCTCGAAGGATTCCGATAGTGGAAGGTGAACCAAACCTTTGTGGTGCGGTTCATCGGAGAAGAAGGTGAAACCTTTGTGGTTGTTGAACCATTGTGTTGGTTCACACCTCTCCAACGAGACGTACTCCCTAAAAGGAGGAACTCGGGAATACATCCTCGTCTCCGCGTGCCTCGGTTATTTCTATACCCGAGCTTTTACTTATGCACTTTACATTGTGATAGCCTTCGTGCTTGAAGTATTCTATATTGCTATCACCTTGTTGCTTGTCTTGCTTAGCATAAGTTGTTGGTGCACATAGGTGAGCCTAGTTTATTTAGGTTGTTGGCTTGTTAATTTAAACACATAGTTTTATTCCGCAATTATCAAGCCTAAACCGGAAAAGTTTTAATCGCCTATTCACCCCCCCCCTCTAGGCGACATCCTTGTCCTTTCAATTGGTATCAGAGCCTGGGCTCTCTTTTTGGGCTTTACCGCCTAGAGAGTAAAGATGTCGTTTAGAGAATTAGTGCACAATCCCATTTTAAATTCGATGGCACAAATTATGATGTTTGGAAAATTCGCATGCTTAACCTTCTTCGGGACATAGACCCAAATTTAAGAGAATTGTAGATATGGGTTTTTCTTCTCCAAAGGAGGATGAGGAAAACTCTTATCTCGATACTCTTGTATCTAATGTCTTATATGTGTTTTGAGCGATGTAGTTCTTGCTCAATCATGCCTTTTCGGAACGCTCATGAGCTTTGGACCAAGCTTCAAGATAAATATGAAGTGTCCAATATTATTGAGGATGATTGTTCTCCCTCCACCTCCGGCCGTGACGAGTTCACAACTTCTTCCACTTCACCAACATGTGATTTGTCACAAGGTAATGATATGGTGAGTGGTGATAGAAATTGCTTTGTTGATGGTGAATATTCTATTGACTATACTTCATCTCTATCTCATTGCAATGATCTATCTTTGGACTTAAACACTTCTAGCACTCCAAATGTTTACATGCTAGTGTTGATAGTCCTTGCATATCATGTAATAGTTGTTTAACTAAATCTCATGATGATATGCTTCATTTGTCTTGTTGCCATGAAAACAATACTTCCATATCCTCTATTTCTTGTGTGGCTAACAATGTAGAGGAATCCAACATTTGTTGGAACAAGACGTGGATCTCAATGGTGCTTCAAGTATCTCTTCACCATCTTTGCCCACTACTCATTTTTGCCTTATGGCTAAGGATTCAAAGGTTTCTCCACCTTTGGAACCCTCTACATCTTGTGATGATGTGGATGAGGATTCTCATGGAGCTTATGGATGTTGAATCCATAACAAAGAAGGGTGAGATGGTATTTGGTGCTCTCCCCAAAGGTAGCAAAGCTATCCCTCCTCTAAGTGAAATCATTGTTTATGCTATTAAGAGTAGGGAAATCATTGAGGACTTGGAAACTCAATTTCTCGAGAAATGTCAAATTGAGAGAGAGGATGCCGATGAAAAGGCATCCTTAATGAATGCCCTTGAGGAAGAGCAAGAGCTTCGAGTGTCTCTTGAGGAGAAACTTGAATCTCTTGATGAATCAAATGATCTTATTATTGCTAAAATCATTAAGGAAAGAGATCATGCTATTGCTAAATATAAAGTGCTTAAAAAGGAAAAAGTTGAATTTGGTGTTGGCAATGCTAGACTAATTGAGGATATAGAGAGACTTGACAAAGCCCACAAGGCTTTAGAAAGTGAACACTCTCTCCTTATCAAGTCTCATGATCAACTCCAAACTCAACTATCTAAAAATGATGAGCTTGCCAAGTTGTCTTCTTCCATTTCTAATATTGATGATGCTTGTGCTACTAACTCCACTTCTGTGAAGCATCTATTTTGAAGGAGAATGTTGAGCTAAGGGCTCAACTTGAGTTGCTAACTAGCAAGTATGGGAAATTGGAAGAAAGTCATGAAAAGCTCTCTAGCTCTAATGATGATCTTCTAGCATCCCATGCTAGGCTAAAGTTAGCTCATGAGGCTATCGTACAAAGGTAACATCTTGTGAGCCTCATGTGGACAATGGCACAACTTCTACTAAAATGCTATATTGCCATGTGCTAGTCCTAGTAATTCATCCACTCACAATGTTGCTACATCTTGTGATGAATTACTTTCCATGCCTTGTTGCTCTAACAATGAAGCTTCTACTTCCTCTAGTTTTGTGTTGATACTAACCATGTAGAGGAATTAAATGAGCTCAAGGCCCAAGTCACTTCTTTGAAGAAAGACTTGGAAAAGCGTCATGTTGGGGATTCTACACTTGACAATATGTTGAGTGTTCAAAGACGCCCCAATGACAAGAGTGGACTTGGATTCAACTCCAATATCAAGAACAAGTCCAAGTTCAACAAGAAGAAAAAGGGCCAAGAACAAGTTAAAGATTCGGCCAAGATTGTTTGCTTCAAGTGCAAAGTTGAAGGGCACCATGTTAGATCTTGCCCTTTGAAGAAGAAGGCTCTTAGTGAGAAGCAACAAGGGAAGAAGCCTCAAGTTCAAACTCAAGTTCCTCAAGTTGAAGAACGGCCTCTTCCCAAGAAGAATCAAGCTACCCCTCCTCAAGTCAAGACTCCAACTAAGAAGAGAGGAGGAAGTAGATGTTGCTACCTATGCCGTGAGAAGGGTCACGTTGCTTCTTCATGCACAAATGGTACCTTATCCAACCCCATTATTATTAATGATGATTATTCTCTTCGGAAGGATAAGGTTGGCAATGTGTTTGCCAAATATGTTGGTACTCAAAGTGGTGTCAAGAAAAGAACCATTTGGGTTGCCAAGCCTATTGTGACTAACCTCTTAGGACCCAACTTGGTTGGGGACCAACAAGCTAAAACTTGATCAATAGGTGTTGTTGGAGGGCATTGGAGACTTGGCTACTTATGAAGAATTAAGGGATCTTCATCAATTATATTTCTCAAGCCAAGTCATTTGGATTATATTGTTCTATCTCATATCCAATGTTCCTCCTTGCGGTAACTTTTATTTAAATCATATATACATTGAAAGTTGCTTGCACCCTTGCATGTGTTAGGTTTTGTACCTTGCTAGTTTTGTATGTGTTGTGCTCTCTACTTACTTATCTTGAGTAATCAAGTATGTGTATGTTGGTTTGCACACCATTTACTTGTTTGAGCCTTATTGCTTTTATTTGATATCTTATCTTGTTGGCTCTCTTTTGAGAGATTAATGGACTATCCTATTTTGGGAGAGTGATATGCTTCGTGCACTTCACAATCCTAAAATTGTGTATACATGAGGAATACCACTTAGTGTTGATATTAATATTATCTATTCTCTATGTGGTATGTCATCTCATGAGAAATTCAAATTCTATAATGTCCATTAATTTCTCTAGTTGGTTTTGTTTGCCTCTTGTTAAAAAAATTGGATTATCACATTATGGGGGAGTAATAAGCTATGTGCATATTACAAACCTAGAAAATGTGAACATGTGAGGTATTGCCACCTAGAATTGATTTGTTATTAATCTTATTCCTATGTGGCATGTTGCTCAAACAAGTTCCATTTTGTAAAATGATTTTTTTAATCACTCTTTTGGATCTTGTTTGTGATGGACATTCTTGGTATGGCTTTCCCAAATATGTTCTCATATATCTTTTGGGAAACCGATTGCTTCAAGCTACTCTTTGAGTGCTTTGCATGATCGCGTGAATATTTGAAGCTATCAAGAATATCTATCTATTAAGCATGGCTTTAAATCTATCCTTTGCCATATGCTTATTTTTGTGAATTGGTCTTGAATATATCTTTCAATACCACCGAGAAATATCTCTACATTACTTGTCCTTGACAAGTGATACTCATATTGTGGTAAATTTTGATCATCTTCACTTTGGCTCTTGCTTTGAATTGCCTTATTTTATTGCCAAGGATTTGTTTTGATCTAACTCTCTTTGTCTTCCTTGTATCTTTTGGATCCTTGTTGCTCTACTCAAAATTTGTTTTGTGCTTTCTTGAGTTGGGAAAAGCAATGATCCAATTCTTGTGCATTGACATTCAAAAGTCATACTTCTTGATAATGCACTATTCTTGGGAAGCTATCCTACTTTGAGTAGAACACCGTTCTTTAAATTGGTATTGCAATTTCTTGCTTTCTTGAACATGACTAGTGTTTGAATAATATATATATGGAGAGTGATGATCCATTTGTGTGCATTTTGTATTCAAATGCAAGATCATAAATAATGCACAATCTTGGGGGAGCAATCCTATATGCTTTTGAACATTAGTTGTTTTTTTATTTGATCCCGATGACGTGTCTTTGGAAGACAAACATTTTCGTCTTGGTACTTTGTGCCATCATGAGAAGTGTAGAGGGTTTGGTTTATTCCTTGATGATATTTTCATCAATTGGTATCTTACTTTCATTTGGCATCTTTTCAAAGTGGTATCTTCAATCATGTGTTGATTTGGGTTTTGATATAATTTGGACAATTTTTTCTTGTCACACTTGTGTGTGCTTTCTTGGTTTAATTGGTGTTTTGTCCAAATTGTATCTCGTTTGGTTCTTGAAAGTCTTGTGCATGCATATTTACTATATGTATATCTTATGGCATGCTTACTTTCGTTGATCCAATATATAGGATAAACTCCATCAAATCCTAAATGGCTAAGATGTGCATGAAATTCAATTTCATATCAATATGCACATATTTATGTGGAGTTTGTCCTATGTATTGTAGTTGCTCTAACTACTTTGGACCCAATGAGTTTGGGTACCATTTTGTACTTGAATTTGTTTTAGGTACATTGGAGATGCATTGGAAGCTTGTCTCATTTACAAGGAAGGTGTTATCACCATGTGCTTATTGGAGCCAAGCTCGGATGATCGTGAACTCTTATCTTCTACATCACCAATGCTATCTCGGTAACAAGTATCTACCTCATGCATACTCTCTAGCTTTCAACCTTGTGTAGGTTGTTCTTGGCATGAATTTCTCTTGTTGCAATTCATTTGGTTCTTGCAAAACAACTTTATTGCAAATGTGGCAAGCCGGGATGATTACATATCAAGGGGAATATATATAATCATTTTCATGATTCACCAATCCCAAATATGTTAATCTAGCACTTTCTACTCTATGTCTCACATATGCAATATTGATGTTTTCAAAATCATTTGCCTTTGCGATACTTGTTATCTTTCTCGGAGCATCCCTTTTATCACCTTATCCCTTGTGGATTTTTTGATGCTATGATGAGATTGTGTTGGAAGTTCATCTATATCCTTTAAGATAAAATTGAGCTTTGTGCTATGCTTTTAAGCAATTCTTATTGGTATATATATGACTTCCACTTGGATATCATGTTCTTCACCGTTGTATCTATTTTGTGTGTGCATGTTTATTTTGGACTTATGATGTCTAATTAGAAACTTATACACATGAGAGTAGCTACATCTTTAATTGGTATTCCAATCTTCTAGTGACCACCCTTTTTCTTACTTTTGTTTCTTTGGTGGTTTCTAAAAGGCACAAGCTTTGTTTTTCATTTGGTATGCTTTTGCATCTTAATAAGCTTGTGGACCTATTTGCTACTCTTTTGTTTGTGTTCAAAATTATCTAGGAGGGAGTGAGGATTCCATGTTGTGCACAACATATTAAAATGAAAATCCTACTTTGTGCACGTACCTTGGGGAGTTCCCTCTTGATTTTTAGAACACTTCTTCGGATCCTTTTGTTTGCTTGCTTCTTCGTCGAAGTATCTTCTCTTTGATATTCTTTTGCAACTTTTGGATCCTCGATATAGTTTGATCTCCCTCCATATATTCGTCATTGGATATGTGCATTTGATTTCACTCATATTATGAGAAATGCACACATTATGGGGGAGCTCTTACTATATTGGCCTTCTAAATTTTTCTCCCATTTCGGCAATCGATGCCAATGGGGGAGAAGTTTAGAGGGTTTAAGGGAATTTGGTTTATGCTTTAGTTTCGTTCTTAAGCATTTGCCTTTCTTGCTCTTGCATCCTTGCTCTTTGTGTTGCATGGTTGCTTAATTCATTATATAAACCCTCGTAAAAGGGATTGTCATCAATTACCAAAATGGGGGAGATTGAAAGGGCATGTGTTGCCCCATGCGTGGTTTTGGTAATTAATGACAATCCTTATGGACTAATGTTTGCATTGAGATATCTTGTAGATCTTGTCCATAGGAAAAGATTGGAGTTCATGTGTTGGACTCTAGAAGATTACATGATGACCAAGGTTCCATCCAAGGGTTTATATGAAGAATGGTCATGTGAAGAGTTGAGCTTATTGCAAGCATGGCTTGGAAAAGAAGATTGAGTGAACTTCATGTTTATCTCCAAGCCATCATCTATATCAAGAGAAGAATATGAAGCGCAAGTGGATACATGAAGACGGAGCTTAGCGAGGCTCTCCCATAATGGAGTATGGGGGAGCATTTGGAAGTCTTCATCAAGCATGTGCTAGCAAGCACAATCAAGAAAGGTGTTCCAACTTGAGAGAGTCAAGATCGTCATCATCTAGCTCAAGTGGAATGCGCAAGGCAAAGGTATGATCTTGATAGGGTTTTTATTTTACCGGTCTCTTGTTGTTAGTTTGGAGACCGGGTTATAGGATAGACGGCGTACTATCAAGAGGGGCTCTCAAGTGAGTAACTTGATCGCATCTTTGTGGAGAGCTCAAACCTTTGCATTCTTGGCATATCATCTTTCTTGGTTCTTATTTGGCTTTTATCCATGTGAGAATTTAGAGCTTGTGTTCATCTCCATACCAAGCTCTAGTTCATCAAAAACGGATTTCATTTGGATATCTTGTGGTGTTTTTGATGTTGGAGGTTTTACCGGTTCGTCTCTTGTAGAGAGGTCAAACTCTCCTCTTGTCTTATCCTCCTCACATGATGGACTATGATGTGTATATGCATGATCTTGTAGTGCTTGTGATTATCTTCGGAGCAAGCCCAAGATCATTGAAAACGGAGTCCAGATGGAAAACTTGTTGCGTTCTCGGTGTTGGAAATATTACCGGTCCTCCTCGAGATAAGGAAAGCTCTTGTTGCTACCTTTCCAACCTCGTTGGTTTCATCTCGTTTGGAGCTTCCTTGCAAAAGTTATTGCATTTCAGGTTTTGTAGTTTTGCTGTTTTGGCTAGGCCGGACTTTCCGGCCTGAGGGTCCGGAGTTTCCGGCCCTTCGAGTTTTGGAGCAAAGAGCTCCACTCGGCGACAGTCGCTCCATCGAGGCCGGAGTTGGTCCGGAGTTTCCCCGGAGTTTCCGGACCGACCGGAGTTTCCGCCCTCAGGGTCCAGAGTTTCCGGCCCATCTGGTTTTGCTGCGAAGAGTGCAGCGTGGCGGCAGTCGCTGTTTTGGGTCCGGAGTGACCCCGGAGTCAGTCCGGAGTTTCCGGCCTCCCAGACCGGAGTAAGTGGACTGCAACGGCTCTTTTTCTGGGAGGGGTATAAATACCCCTCCACCTACCTTCAGCCACTTAGATCTTCCAAGCACGTTTCCCCCCCCCCCCCCCTCTCTCCTCCATTGTTAACCTTGGAAAGCTTGCCCCTCTCCCAATTCCTCCCATGATTCTTGCATATCTTTGAGGGATTCGAGAGAGGAGTTCTAGATCTACATTTTCACCAATCCATCTCTCCTCTAAGTGAGGGGAACCTAGTATATCTTGATCTGGGAGTTCTTGGTGTTTCTCCAACTTTGTTATTCCTCTCTTCTCCCCCCATAAGCATAAGTTGCTTGTGGTGGGATTCGAGAGTGAAGGATTTGAGCCTTGTGCTCGTGCCTTTTGCATTTGGTGCATCGGTGTGCACTCCACGAGGATTCGTGGAAGTTGAAAGCTTGTGAACTTGTTACTCTTGGGTCTTTGGACCCTAGACGCCCGTGTGGTGGTTGAAACCTTTGTGTGGTCACTTATGCACCTAAAATGCATCTACTTTTCCAAGCACTTTGCTTCATAATTTGCTCCGGAATCTTCCCATATTTGAATAAAACTGCTGAATCTGACGCTATTTTTAGCAAAGTCTCCTTTCTGGTTGTTTTTGCAGGAAATTAAATCGGGGAAAAATACCACGTCATTTTTTATGGAAAAGAAGGACATCGTGCAAAAGACGGACTCGAGGAGGCGCACGAGGCCCAAAAGGGTGGGCCCCACGCGGTCAGATTCCTTGACCGCGTGGGCCCACCTATCTGGGGCGTCGGGCACCGCCTCTCCCTCGGTCTTCCGCGTACCCCTTCATATAGACGAAAAAGTGGACACCCTAGGAGGAGGGGATTTTTTGCGAAACAGAGCGCCGCCACCACCACGATCTTCGTTTTCGGAGACAGATTGATCCAGGATTTCTCCCCCGGAGGAGAGATCCGGAGGCCGTCTTCACCGCCATCTTCACCGCCTTCATCTCCATCGACCATGAGCTCCCTCACCATCACCATGTGTGAGTAGTCCCCTGTAGGCACATGAGGTGGATGGGGATTGGATGAGATTGATCATGTAATGGTACCCGTTGTTCTAGATCCTAGGGGTTTATCTTGAAGATACTTTTGTATTGTGTTGATGCACTTATGCTATGTTTAATGCTTGCTACTAGGGCCCGAGTGGCATGATTTCAGTACTGAACTTATTTTGCCCCATCATATATTTGAGTTTGGTATCTATCTGCAAAGTGTATTACCTGCTATTATGTTGAACCTGCGAACCCTAAAAGTGACACGTAGGGAAAACAAGGGGGAGATATATTAGTTTGAGGATTCTATGTGTTCATGAAGTGTTAATGCGTTGTTCCGGGCTATTCGAAAGGGTAGACCTTAATTACCTGTAGTTCCAAGTTGGCCCCTCGTGCCTACGTTTTAGATCCCTGAGTTACACTTTCACTTTTCCGGTGAAAACTGGGAAACCCTTGTTACTACTACTGTTTTATTTTGCTTGCTTGAATCACCTTACTACCATCACTATTACTGGTGCAAGTTTATTGATATACAGGTGTGGTTGAGAGTGACGCCTCAATTGCCAAAGTCTTATTGGTATTCTTGTGTTCCCATCGAGTCGAACTATAAATTTGGGTAATACTTCCCAACGAAGATTTCAGCGATCCCCTATACTTATGGCCATCAAGACATTTTCTGGCGCCGTTGCCGGGGAACCTAGCTTTATTGGTAAGACAACTTGTTATCATTTATTTGCTGCATTTGCCTTTTCCTAACCATGGGAAAGGAAAAGATTACTCCGAAAGAAGTGAGGCCTTCAACTACTCGTAGAGGTACGGACTTGCTAAGTAGGCCAAACTTTTCACCTAATGCTGTTTCTGCTATTGTTCCTAAGAAAAAAGGAAAAGTTTTGAATAGTTCACCATTGTCTAAGATGTCTACTAGTACTGAAAATGATTTAATATGTGGTAGCATAGACAAAGAAGTGACACCTGAAACATCTGAGACAACTGAAACACCTGAATTGCCTGAATCATCTATTATTGAAAATGTGGAGTCTGATTTGGAAGATAATGAGTCTTGTGATGATGAATATGAAACTTCTTCTTGTGAGGAAGAAGATGCAATTGCTATGGCTTTTATGGATTCGAATCTTGATAAATTGGATAAACTTGGTAGCAATAAAAATTCTTCTCTTGCTGATTATTTTTCTGTTACTAAGAAAATGAATGCTCCAGCTATTAAAATTAAAGATAAAGATTATGAGTTTAGTGTTGATCCCGAAATAATTAAAAAAGCTAAGAAGTTTAAGTTTAATGGGAGAGACAATGAATTTCCTTTTGAACATATTGCTGTTTTGCATGATTTGTCTGTTTTATTTGGTAAAGATGAGATTCACCAACGCTATTATTTCTTAAAGTTGTTTCCTTTTACCTTGCGAGGAGATGCTAAAACTTGGTATAATAGTTTAGAACCTGGATCTATTACTAGCAAAGAAGAATGCTTGCAATTATTCTATAATAAATATTTCCCTGCTGATAAGATTCATGGATTAACTATTGAGATTAGCAAATTTTCGCAGAAAGAGAAGGAGGATCTACCCCAAGCTTGGGGGAGATACCATAAGTTGGTTAGGAAATGTCCTACACATGGCTTCAAGAGTAATAAAATACTTGATATATTTTACAATGGACTAACTAAAAATACTAGAGACTATCTTGATAGTATTGCAGGGAATGTTTTCAGGGAAAGGACCATTGATGAAGCAACCGAATTATTGGAGACTATCTCTAGGAATTATGAAGATTGGAATATTGAAGTGATAAATGAAAAAGAGGTACTCCCAGAGAAGAAAAGAGGTATTCTTAAATTAAATGATGAACAAATGAAAGTAGCTGCCAAGGATATTGAAGAGAAGGGAATTAAAACCTCTCATCTCAAGGAACTATCTGAAATGGGTGTTAAACTTCCTATTGATAAACCATGTTTTCCAATCCAAGTCAATGCTATTAGCTCTATTGAAGGTAATGAAAAGGTTTGTGGAGTTAGTACTAGAGGTGGTGCAAGTACTCAGGATCCTGACTATCCTGAAGACCATCCCAAGAGGAAGGAGCAAGAGGCTCTCAAGAAGAAATCTTCTGCAGGAAAATCTCCCAATGAAAACAAAGATATTGATGATTCTCAAGAACAAGATAAGGATATTTCTATTTCTGATGCTGAGACTGAAGATGATAATAATTAAGAAGAGGAATCATCTACACCTGAAGAACAACATGAAGCTGAAAATATTGAAGAACCTGAACCTCCTGAAAAAGACCCTCAACCATCTATTGATAAGAATAAAAGGAAGAAGCATCCAAATCAACAAAAAGGTAAAGAGAGGGATCCATGGGTACAAAGGCCCATACCATATCCCCAAGAGGTAATAAAATCTTTGGATGATGCTAGGTTTGAGAAATTTCTTGAGTTGATTAAAACTTTATATTTGCAAATCCCTCTTGTTGATGCTATTAAAATTCCTCCATATTCGAAATATATGAAAGATATTGTCACTAATAAAAGAAAGATACCTAATGATGCAATTACTGCTATGCTTGCTAATTATTCATTTGAGGGGAAATTGCCTGAAAAGCGTGGAGATCCTGGTATTCCAACTATTCCTTGTCATATTAAAGAAACTTATGTGAAATATGCATTATGTGATTTAGGAGCTGGTGTTAGTGTTATGCCTTTTTCTTTATATAAGAAACTTAACCTGAATAAATTGGTTCCAACTGAAGTGTCATTGCAAATGGCTGATAAATCAACTGCTAAGCCTATTGGGATATGTGAGGATGTTCCTATCTCTATTGCTAATGTGGTAATACCTACAGACTTTGTTATATTAGAAATGCCTGAAGATGATAATTTATCTATTATTCTTGGAAGACCCTTTTTAAACACTGCAGGAGCTGTGATAAATTGTACTGAGAGCAAAGTGACATTCAATGTCAAAGGAAATGAGCATACTATCTATTTTCCCAAGAAGAATCCTGTTACAATGATAAACAAGAGTGTGAATTCTATTCAAAGAAATACTATTATGATTGGAAGCTTTGAAATTGCACTACCACCTCCTGTACCAAAATATGCTACCTTGATGATTGGAACCATTCCAATCAAAATTGAGGTATCCTGAACTTCTTCTTTATATATATAAAATAAGAATCATTTATGTTATCCTTTACATATTATTAATGAGACTTGATCAACCTCATTACTAATGTGGAAATGATGCAAACTTGATTCCCATAAAAATTTGCATTGCATTTTAATTTTATTTGTCTTAGAACTTTAGAATATTTGCATAAACATAATTATTTCAGAAGTCCAGAAATTCCAGAATATGAACTTTGAAAAATTCTCTTCAGAAAATTTTCTTGAAAAATTCCAGAAAAATTTGGGGTTAAGTTATTTTACCAGAGGGACCAGCAGCCAAAAGTGGGGGGCCAAAAGGCCACCAGGGACCAAAATGGGGTACCCCACGCGGCCAGATTCCTTGGCCGCGTGGGACCCACCATTTTGACCCACAGGTGGAGTTAGGTGAGCAGCCAGTGCCCATCTCCTCACCCTCGACAGAAAACCACCTCCAGGTATTTTTCCTAAATTTTCCCGAGCTCCCTCTTCCTGCCATCTTCGATCTCCCAAGTTTGAGCAGATTTTTCAAATCTGTTTGGTGGAATTACTCCTTGGTATGTGACTCCTCCGCCCATCCAATTACTTTTTGTTCTTATGCTTTATTTATGAAGTATTTTGCTGCACTAGATGTCACCTAATATGCTTGGGAAGTCCATGAGTTTGAGTTTTCTAGTTAATATTGATGCATAATATTGATGTGGAGACTCATTATGGATGGTTCAATGTTGTTTTAGAGTGTTGCATCTTAATTTTTGTTGGATTTTATTTTTGGACAGCAAGCTTTCACCATGAACAAGGGTAAGGGATTCATGGGGATGATGTCAAGAACAAGGAGGAGGCCATCTAGAGCCACCGATAATCATGATGATGATCATCTATGGGAGGATGGTGCAGAGTTTGTGGGGGAAAAGCTTCGGATTCATGCAACCAAATGGCAAGACCCCGATGTTCTTAACCATTGGGGGATAGGAGATGACTTCGTCACTGCAGCGGGCTTACTTGAGTTCTCTCGTCATCCACGGGAGACATACGAGGGGATCGCACGGGAGTTCCTCTCCACCTTCCGCTTCGAGGGCCCCGAACTTCACAAACGCAGTAAGAAGAGTAATCCACCACCTCCTACTTTCACGGTTAAATTTACTATGAGGGGACAGCGCCTTGTTATGTCATTAGAAGAGTTTTGCAAAGCTATTCGTGTGGAGAACACGGGTAGTTGGGATGAGATAGGTGCTGATTCAAATCAGGAACTTGTTTCTTTTTGGCGTAGCATTTCTGTTAATGTTCCTGAGAGACTCAATAGGGGCAAATTTACCCACATACAGCACCCAAGTTTGAGATACTTTGCGTTGTTCCAAGAAATCCTCTTGCACGGGACCAATGGTTTATTTACTTAAATGTGCAAAAGAAAACACCACATGTGAGTATAACTTGGGAGTCATTCTTGCTAGAACTCTGCATTTAGCTGTGAGAAGGAACATGACTGATACTACCCCTATATATGCTGGTGCTATTGCTACTTTAATATATGAGCACATTAAGGAAGAGAGGGGCTTTGATAACAACATGGGTAGACGTGTAGAAGAGTCTAATTTACTTGATTTTACTTTAACCTGTCGCATGGAAATGAGTGAATGGCATAAGGGTGGTTGCAACTATATTTATAAGAGTCACAATGGACAAAATGTGTCCATTAGGCTCCCTCGTGCTGACCTTTTTGACAGGAACACCGGAAAATGGACCGTGGAAGAAGTGCCACCACAAGAGGAGCCCCAAAACCCGGAGATGCAAAACTATCCATGGGGTTTCCGAGGACCGGAGCAAGGAGGGTACCAAGGTGGTGACCCCTCTTACTATGGAGGAGGGTCATCAAGTGGTGCACCACCTTACTACGACGGAAGTGGAAGTGGTGGATACGACTACCACCCGGGATACTAGCTTGAACTCAAGCTTGGGGGAGTACTTCTCTCCCTTTTCATTCGTTGTTTTATATCACTTTTATCTTGTTATGTTTTAGTTTATTGTTCTGAAAATCTTGAAAACAAAAAAGATTTTATTTGTTTCTCTTGCTTATTTACTTCTGGTCATTTACCTTATGCATCTAAAAATTAAAAAGAACAAAAATATTTTCGTTTTCTTGAATCTAATGCAAAAACGGAGGTGCAGGAATTTCTGATTCTGTTCACTGTTTGATTTTTCATATTTTTTCTGTAACTCCGAATGAGCTAAAATTTTAACCACTGCTGCAACTTTATATGACCTACACACCCGTAAATTATGAAATTATTCTGATGTGTTTAGGTAGGGTAAAAACAGTACTGTATGCAGTAGCATTTTATGGCAGATTTGAGTTTTTATTGCGCAGTTCAAGTTGGGAGAGGAGAACAACAATGATGAGCTGATGTGCATGAAGTGGATGAAAGGTATGACACCTTTGCCGTGCTTATGTGGACTTTTTAATAATAGCAAGTGCGCATGTCATAATTTCTCTAACATCTAGGGAAGTGCTAGCAAATGTTTATCTCCTCCGTGGTTTAGTATGTTATATTATGATGCAAGAGAGATATTATTTAGTGTCAACACTTGGATGTGGATTGAATAACTGTGGTTCTAAACAAAGGTCTACGCATCCCATTGTGCTTGCTAAACTTGCCAACCAAAGTAAAAGATCTTTTCAAATGATAAACATGAAGTCATATGCTTGACAATCTTAGGGTTGAGAGTTAGCCCATATGTGCTGACACATGCAAAGCTTTCAACGTGCTCTTAATTATATTTAGTTGATATCATGTACTTTTGTCTATGGATGCCTATCACGGGTGAAATAAATGTGGAAACTTAGTAAGTTTAAGGAGTTTGTATAAATGGCTAGAGAGATGCTTTGGGCCGCCAATCTAAGCCATGCATCATTCATGGTGGAAATTTACAGCATAACCATAATGTTCATTCTATGATGCACCTCATAATAAAAAGCTATACCCATAGTAAATAAAAGAGTGCTGAGATTGTTCATTGTCTGTTTGTCTTGTTGTTTTGACATGGGCTGGCTTCCATGTCATGAGGCAAGAGGTACCCCTGTAGCAACTCTCAATGACGCTATTAAAATACTTACAATGACCTAAAACTTGAATTTACTCTGTGACCCGAGGTGAGTAACACGTGGTGTAGGTACTCGTATTCACGGGGCATGAGGCTTTCAACCTCTAGTTGGTCAAGCATATGAGTCATAATAGGGAATGTTAAATGATTTGATAAAATTGAGAGCAAGGATGTAAGCACAATGAGTTCACTAGTCAACAAAGTAAAGAATCAAGAGATCTCAAAAATCTTGACATGATTCAATCAATAGCGATGCAAGAACCTTTGTTTTCTTCTACAGTTGGGCAAACTCATCCAAGTGCTGACACTTCATGTTATTTCCTTTGTAACAAATATAAATGCTTTAACACCGGTTAGATGCATTTGCCAGCAGTTTGTTATTTGTTATGGAAATTATGTTTTGAATACTTGTTGGTATTAAACGGTGTTGTATATGCAATGCAAAGTTCTTGTCAAAGTCTTTTCATCGCTTCTGCACTACGTTTGAGTTGTTCGAGGACAAACAACGAGCTAAGCTTGGGGGAGTTGATGCACCTAAAATGCATCTACTTTTCCAAGCACTTTGCTTCATAATTTGCTCCGGAATCTTCCCATATTTGAATAAAACTGCTGAATCTGACGCTGTTTTTAGCAAAGTCTCCTTTCTGGTTGTTTTTGCAGGAAATTAAATCGGGGAAAAATACCACGTCATTTTTTATGGAAAAGAAGGACATCGTGCAAAAGACGGACTCGAGGAGGCGCACGAGGCCCAAAAGGGTGGGCCCCACGCGGTCAGATTCCTTGACCGCGTGGGCCCACCTATCTGGGGCGTCGGGCACCGCCTCTCCCTCGGTCTTCCGCGTACCCCTTCATATAGACGAAAAAGTGGACGCCCTAGGAGGAGGGGATTTTCGCGAAACAGAGCGCCGCCACCACCACGATCTTCGTTTTCGGAGACAGATTGATCCAGGATTTCTCCCCCGGAGGAGAGATCCGGAGGCCGTCTTCACCGCCATCTTCACCGCCTTCATCTCCATCGACCATGAGCTCCCTCACCATCACCATGTGTGAGTAGTCCCCTGTAGGCACATGAGGTGGATGGGGATTGGATGAGATTGATCATGTAATGGTACCCGTTGTTCTAGATCCTAGGGGTTTATCTTGAAGATACTTTTGTATTGTGTTGATGCACTTATGCTATGTTTAATGCTTGCTACTAGGGCCCGAGTGGCATGATTTCAGTACTGAACTTATTTTGCCCCATCATATATTTGAGTTTGGTATCTATCTGCAAAGTGTATTACCTGCTATTATGTTGAACCTGCGAACCCTAAAAGTGACAGGTAGGGAAAACAAGGGGGAGATGTATTAGTTTGAGGATTCTATGTGTTCATGAAGTGTTAATGCGTTGTTCCGGGCTATTCGAAAGGGTAGACCTTAATTACCTGTAGTTCCAAGTTGGCCCCGGTGAAATGGGCAGGTAGGACAATAGATGTTGTGCAAATTCTCTTGGTTAGTACGCACAACTATTTATGGAACACATACCTACATATATCGGAGTTAGAGATAAGTCCCATTGCTACTTATATCTTATTATATGATCAATCTTATTCATGCAACACCCCGCTATCACCTCGTGCCTACGTTTTAAATCCCTGAGTTACACTTTCACTTTTCCGGTGAAAACTGGGAAACCCTTGTTACTACTACTGTTTTATTTTGCTTGCTTGAATCACCTTACTGCCATCACTATTACTGCTGCAAGTTTATTGATATACATGTGTGGTTGAGAGTGACGCCTCAATTGCCAAAGTCTTATTGGTATTCTTGTGTTCCCATCGAGTCGAACTATAAATTTGGGTAATACTTCCCAGCGAAGATTTCAGCGATCCCCTATACTTGTGGGCATCAGTCACTTGTAGCTGTTCGGGAGCCCCCAATCCCGTTGTGGGTTGTGCGCCAGATCGTTGTTGAAAGGCTCCGAATTTCCGCCTCGAAGGATTCCGATAGTGGAAGGTGAACCAAACCTTTGTGGTGCGGTTCATCGGAGAAGAAGGTGAAACCTTTGTGGTTGTTGAACCATTGTGTTGGTTCACACCTCTCCAACGAGACGTACTCCCCTAAAAAGGAGGGACTCGGGAATACATCCTCGTCTCCGCGTGCCTCGGTTATTTCTATACCCGAGCTCTTTACTTATGCACTTTACATTGTGATAGTCTTCGTGCTTGAAGTATTCTATATTGCTATCACCTTGTTGCTTGTCTTGCTTAGCATAAGTCGCTGGTGCACATAGGTGAGCCTAGTTTATTAAGGTTGTTGGCTTGTTAATTTAAACACATAGTTTTATTCCGCAATTATCAAGCCTAAACCGGAAAAGTTTTAATCGCCTATTCACCCCCCCCCCTCTAGGCGACATCCTTGTCCTTTCACCCGCTCCTATCCCACGCTAAGGACTAAAATAGCCTAGACGTGAGGGGAGTATTGAATATAAACATATTGCCTAGCCCCTTTCCATCAGTTCGGACTTTTGATCTAGATGGCTAGTGCAGCAATTGTATACTATCGACTGACCAAACACACTAAAATAAGAATAAAATTCTAGTACATCGAACATTGAAAAGACATGTCAGAGCTACAATTTTTATGTCAAAAGATCTTCAAAGACACCGAATAGATATCAATTACTCATCAAGTACTTGGATCATGTAATAAACTTTTTATCGATTTCAAAGCATGGAATGCCCTGTTTTTTCATGATTTTTTTAGAAATCTCTATGGATTTTTGAATTATTCAAACTAAAGGGTTCCATGGAGTTCGTCCTCTGTTTGTGGTTTCCTTGCCACCGTAGGCCGGGCCATAAGGGTTTCGACCCTCATTTTAGGCGGGCCGCACCTTTACCCTTTTGGTGCCAAAGTTCAGGGGCAGTCCAACTGGTCAATGCGAGGACCACGTGCACCTCACGGGCGGCCCTTTAGTGATCGGGATTCAGTGACTTGCACATCACAGGACAAGTCACGCTGTATCTGCCCCTTTCGTCTATCTTTCACTGTCCATCCAACGGGTAAGATTGGTCCAAGTTTGATTTTGAAATTTAAACATTTCAGAAAAATCCAATAAGTTGTATATGTTCCGTTGTGTATTGTGACAAATTTCATATCATTTGGATCACTCATTTATGATTTGATAGTTATTTTATGATACAAATATGAAAAGTTATTTAATGATAAACCAATTATCCAAATAAAGCGAAACTTTCTCAGAATACAAGACGGTTTTTTTTTTCAATTTCTTCTAAAATGTTTGAATTTCGAGTTCAGATTTTAGGTCAATCTAACCGTTGGATGGACAATGAACGGTACATAAAAGGGTCCAGGTACAGCGTGATTTGCCATGGGCAAGTCCAATCCGCCCTCTAGCCCGCCATGGGCAAAACATTAGGAGGCGTGTTGTCATTGTTTTTGCCTACTCAGCTCTGTGTCATGTTAAGTTGAACAAGTTCGCTGCCCGAGTAAACGCTAGCTGGAGTTTAACCAAATGTTGCAATCCCCTAGCTGTTCTGTCAGTGTCAGGAACAAGCAGTTTGCTAGTTCTCTTTCCCATTCCCCAAGCAATCATAAATGAATGGAAATTAAATGGAATATATATATAGTCGTCGTAGATTGTTCGTGCAATGCAATGTGTTATCTTCGCGCGTGAAGTAATCATGGATCCTGTCGATCTGCATCTGCTCCATCGCATGAGGAAAGGCATCCCAATGGTCCGAAACCGAGTTCCCGCTGGCGGCATCGGCGACAACGACGCCTCCTCCATCATCGTCTGCCTGCCGCTCCATGTGCGCGAGATGGGCAGGAGCCTGTTCGAGCCGGTCATGGTCTCCATCGGCCCGCACCACCGGTCCAGCGAGAGCACCCGCACCATGCAACTCCAGAAGTGGCGCTTCCTCAGCGAGTTTCTCCTCAGGGGAGAAACTTGCATCCTTGACAAATGCATCAAGATGGTCCGCACCACGGAGCACCGAGCGCGGTGCTTCTACGGCGATGCCCTGGAGCTCGAAAGCGATGACTTTGTGGAGATGATGGTGCTCGACGGTTGCTTCATCCTCGAGTACTTGCTCAAGTGGAGCGAGAACAGCGCTGCAGGGTTCATGCAGAGGACAAGGACATCGAGTGACGTCTACTCCGACTTGCTCCTCGTCGAGAACCAGATCCCCCTCTTTGTCTTGGGCCAGTTGTTCAGTCTTAGGATTGCAGAAACACACAGGGCGTATCCTGGGCTTCTTGATCTCATCTTCGGGTTTTTCAAACTCATCGACCCCCCTCGCCTGGTTCCTCATGCAGCGGCGCCGACGCGTGAGGGTGTGGTCTACCACCTGCTCCTTCTCCAGTTCGAGAGGATCGTCGTGGCCCCAGAGCGTTGGAGGCCTCACCAGCTATCGAGGCTAGGCGCAAGCCCACCCGGCATTCCTGCGGGCATCACCTCCTCCATACGCGCTCGGATGACCGGGACGACCACGACGCCGTTTGCGATCCCATGCGTCACCAAGCTGCAAGAATGCGGCGTCACCTTCTAGGAGAAGAAGTCGCCGGCGAGCCTGTTCGACGTGACGTTCTCGAGCGGCACAATGAAGATTCCACACTTGGTCATCAACGGCGGCAGCACAACCCTCTTAGCTAACCTGTTCGCGCTTGAGCAGACTCAGGACTGCACTGAGCGCACCGTGACGGGGTACCTTCTGCTGATGAACGCGCTGGTGCACACGAGCGCGCACATTGCCGTGCTCCAGCGCCACGGTGTCCTGACCAACCAGCTCCCAAACGATGAGGATGCAGCCACCTTCTTCAACCAGCTTGGCGGCGTCGCGCTCTTCGACACCAGGGCGCACCAGTTCGCACAGCTGTTCAGGGACACCAACGAGTACTGCAACTGCCGGTGGAACCGGTACATGGCTATGTTCAAGCGCGACCACCTCCGGAGCCCGTGCTCCATCATCAACCTCGCCGTGGCGTCTATCATGCTATTTGGTTCCATTATGTCCATCGGTTACATTATTTGCCGTTATTACCATGCTTGCTCCTGACCAAAGGTAGCTAGTACTGACATATGATATATTTCGGTACACGCAAATAAGGGTCCTTCTGTTCCCCGGCCGTCTGGAATTCTTTGGTTCAATTTTTTTACTTGCTGCATTTGGCTTCTAAATGTAGATAATTTAGAGAAACCAGAACCTGATACTGGCAACATCAACGCTCATACATCGAACATCAGCCTCTCTTGTATACTTTTGTTCATACCACCGAAAGGCTGGGTTCCACTATCATCACTTCTTCAGTTCTTCGTACATGTTTGTCTCAGGTTTAAGAGTGTGACTCTACTACAACTAGGTGTACCATGGATGCGTGTTACATATGTGCGCCCGTTCTGAGCTTGTCTGATTCAGTAAGTGTAGGACGGAATGTTCGTAAAGAGAATATCACGCCATTTAGCAGCAGCAGTGTAATTACTATCGAGCAATACAGCCATACAGGTGGGCGGCTGTTTGCCAAAACAGCGGGAAAAGATTATTTTTTTGAAACGAGGGGAAAAGCTTTGACTTATTTATTAATTAAGGAGAAGGTGTCCGGTTTATTAGCGGAAAAAACCGAGCCAAAACCATACAACGAACACCACGAGGCAAAGCTCACACAACACCCAATCCGCGGCTGGCCGGCCAGCAATCCATCCTTGCCGGAGAGAAGAATCCGCAACTGCTATGGGAGGAGCAGATAAGGGACACTCCGTCGTAGATGAAAGCTGCCACCACCGGGGAGGCACGACGACGAACAACACTGAGAGCAACCTTGTCGCCCACACGACACAAGGCGAAATACCCTCGATGATACAGAAAACTTGGAACCGCCGCCCCAACATCCAACTCTCCATCACCCCAGCGCAAACCACCTGGACCACCTTCCGGGGCCGCAGCCCCGACATGCCACCGCTCGCGCTTGAGCTGCCGCACCAACCACGCCGTACCTCGAGCCCAGCAGCGAGTCAAACACCAACGTCCACCTTCTCCACCACCGCGGGCAGCAGTCGAATATCACCACATGACATCGAGCACCAACCGTGGGCTGCATCGCCGACGACCTCTGCCACCGTCCTCTCCGCGGCCACCACCGCCGCAGAGCTGCAGACGCCGGCCGGAACCGCCGCTGCCAACAAATGGCTCTGGGGGGAGGTCCCTGCTCGTGTTGGTGCCGGTTCCATCGGTCTCTGCTGGGGAGATGTCGACAGCTCGCTGGCGCCATTTAGGCCGGGGCGGCGGCCCCTGAGGCACAGTGGAGGTGGGTGGCGGCGGTTGCGGGCTCCTGGGCGCGGGGGCGGGAGATCGAGGCCGTGCCCTGATCTGCTGATGCCGGCAGGCGGCAGCTTGTTCAGGGAAAATGTTATGAAGCACCACTTTGAAGGCTAAAAAAAAGTAAAAATGCAAGCGTTTTGTGATCAAGTTGGCAGTGAGGTGATCAAGGCGCGCAGTGACTAGTGAGGCGAAAATGCTTGCCCTGCGTTATGTTGAGCCAGCTCGGCAAAAGATTAACTGACTCGGGGAACATTTGGCTATCACTGGCATGTCGATGCATTTTGCATCAGCCACCGTGCTTGTGTAATTACATCAGCAATCCGTGAACCTCCACACGGTCAGGTTGACTGACCAATTCAGGCTAACCCTCAAGATCGAGAGCTGTCAATCGAATGGAGAAAAGGTGAGGAAGTTCCAATAGACCATTTTCATAGTATGATGTATTGAGCCAGAAAGTGGTTTTTGCTCCGGACCTCCAGTGATCACTCTATATTAAAAAATTAAAAAATTATAGTTAAAAGTTTTGAAAAAATCATGCATGTTCCCAATGATGTATGCTACTGACGTGCAAAATCTCAACGTAAAATTATTTATATTATAATATACACAAAAATGACAAAATTGGAAGATTTGAAACTATGCATTGTAAACTATTATCAGATCTGTAAACTTTTCATTTTTATTTAGGTCGGAATACAAAGTATACACATTGTTATTTTGCACCTTTATAAGATACATCATTGAAAACATGCATTATATTTTCAGAATTTTTTGAAACTTTTAAATACTATTTTCGAATTTTTTAAAGTGGCAGGAGCACTGGAGCTCAAGGTGCAAGAAATCTCTACTCGTATTGAGCACATTATTGCAAGTTACTAGTCATGTACGCAGCATAGGTCTTTTCTGAGTTGTCAAGAGAAATCATGGACATAGGTATGTTGTATCTTGTGCCCTACAAATTCATCTAGACATATGACCATCGATGAACTAAGTAAAAGAGGAATAAGATAAGTGAATACTACCCTCTGTTAATTGCATTTATGCAGGCCACAAAAGGTCATATGTTTCGATAAAAAAACTGCAGGTCCAAAAGAAATGTCCGACACATATCCTCATGTCAAAAATAGAACATCGCAGTGATTATATCATGACAAGAGCGTCTACACTGGTCCCTACAGCCAATATCATGTTTTGCTGAAACAACATTTCAAATAGAAAGCTACATCTCAAGCCTTTATATAATCCCACCACAAATCATCAAGCATGTGTCACTGGAAAAAGAACATTATTATTGCTTGGCAGCGGCTGCAATGGACAATGTTAGGAAAAAAGACACCAATACCCATGTTTGATTGTTACTCAATGGTGAGTGGTGACAACTTGATATGGTAATCACAGAAAGTGTGAACAAACCAAGCGGTAACCCTGGTAAGCTATATCTCAAAAGAATAATCACAAAATCGTGAACAAAGACGCAGCCTATGCCTTTTTTTGCGAGAAAGACATAACCTAGGCTGGCAATACCCCTCAGCTTAACTGTCCACACCAACCCTAGCCAGACTATGCCATCAAGTAAGGGTATTTTAGTGTTTTTATACAAATGACAGTTAAATGTGATATTAAACACAAGTGCCATATGGTTCCGGTGGCAAACACAAACACAAACACAAACAACTCGCAAACTCTAGTAGTCCCTCCGTTTACTAATATAAGGCATTGGACCTACCATTTCAATATTCCTGTTTTAAACGTATCTAGACTTATTTTGAACATAGATTCACTCATTTTAGTATGTATGTAGTCAAAATTGAAAGTGGGTCTGGTGCCTTATATTAGTGAACGGAGGGAGTAATAGATATAGAAGATATTTTCCCATCGCTTTTTAGCTAATGGAAACAATGCTCCCCACCTTTTCAATAAAGTGGTCATGAAGATTGATATTTCAACGGGGAAAAAAGTACTGTCCCAACACTATAGTTCATTGTGGTAAAGGCACAAAAATATTGAAAAGAACATAACCACATAACTAAGCAGGCTATCACATTGAAGGACATAATTTTGCAATATCTTACAAGGCAGTCACTAAGATCATACAAAGGGAAGCTACACAAAAAACATGAAACAGACAATCCCAAGATAGGAAACAATACATGATGACTTAAGTACTTAAAAAGTAGCCTAGCATATCCGCAATTTCAAGAGTTGAAAATGAGAACATCCTAAATGTAATTCCCCAATAATGAGATTTAGAATGTGTCAATCAAACATATATGCATCCATCCACGTATATGCATAACACATTACCACTTGAGAAGAGAAAATTATCCAACACTCCACAGTAACTGATCCCACAATCCTATTTACAAAGGAATCGAGTGGAGATAAGATTTATAAACATATATCAGATGCTTAGCTAAATATCACAACCTTGTTATTCGCGATTCACTGAAATTGTGCAAATACAGTAAATAACATAAAATGGACACTCGTAGAAGCATTATCACGCAATCAAAATTCTAGAAAATAACGGTACAAAACGTTTAATGCCTTTTGAATAGATAATCCTCGGATCAGCAACTTAAACTTAAGACCATCCAACATCATACAGTAACAAAATTTAAAATTGTACACTAGAGTCATCGGCAACAGCTTATAGATCTAGAGAGAGTGAGATCTGGTGACGGATCTGACATAATGAAGTGATAATATGTTTCAGCCTCACCACAAGTAGCCGGGTATCTTGATGCGCAGGAAGAGCATGGCCATGGCGTAGGCGATGACGATGGCGGCGACGCCGGAGCCGGCGAAGGAGATGCGCAAGCTTCGAGGCCTGGTGCGGTCGACGGCCAGGTCGAGGAGGATGATCCCGATGCCTCCGAGGAGGAACATGAAGCCGGAGGAGAGGCCCTCGATGATGTACTGGCCGTTGACGCGGCCGGGGAGGAAGACGACGGGGCGGACGGCGCCGGTTGCCGGGTCCTGGGAGCTGCCGATGCCCGGGGGCTCGACGATGACGTCGTAGACGAGGCCGGAGACGACCGCGAAGTAGGTTAGCAGGATGAGGGAGAAGACAGTCATGGGGGAGGGGAGCGCCAGGTTGGACGGCAGCTTCAGGCGGGTGCGCGGCGGCTGGAGGAAGGAGAAGGGGACCACGCGGAGGGCGTGGAAGAGGGGTCGATGGAGTCGAACTCGGATCTGGGCCCTGCTGACGCCGCAGCGGCGCTGCCGGCGGCGTGCTCTGATCTGGGAGCCATCGCGTCGGGCCGGGGCTTGGGAGATTTGGGGCTTTGTTTGGTTTCTGGTTCCACTTGGGTCGAACAGGGGAGGTGAAGTGGGGGGTGAAAGTAACCGAGTGCGTCGTTTTAGCTCTTGCCTCATGGGCTCCATGTACCAGTTTATTTTGAACATTACAAAATAAAATTTAAAGTTTTTAAAAAACTGAAAACTATATATACATATAGTCAATGATTTATCTATATCTATACTACTATTAAAAAAGCAAACTTCGCCAGATACATTAAATCTATGCCCTACGATCGCTGATCAACGAATCAGATTGTTCCGTCCGTGTTGAGCTAAACTCAACACATCCGAATCGTTACGAATCGGTATGATTCTATTTTCTCTTTTGTCTCATGCCCAGCCCAGGCCACGGCCGCGCCGCCGCCCGCCGTCGAATTGAGGTCGCCACCTCCACCTGCCTGCTCCCTTACCCGGATAAGGCTCAGATACGTCGTACACCATCTCCTCTCTCTCACCCCGTACTTCTCTCTCTCCCCAGTGCTCTCCTTCCTCATCTGCCTGAAACTCTAGACGCGACGGCCGCGCCGCTGCGCCGTCGATTCCGTCCTCCCCGAGACGAACCAAGACCACCAGAATCTCCGCCGTACACTCCTCTCTCTCCCCCGCCAAGCATCTCGTGCAGGGATGGCCTGAATCGGGCGAATCGCGCCGTCTTCCTCACCTCCGGCCGCCGTCTTTCCGACACGCGCTCGTCGCCTTCCAGCCTAGAGCACGCTTCGCCTCCTCACCTCCTCTGTCCGTACGGGATACAAGTAGACGACAGACACGGACGGCGGCGACCACCTTCCACTACCCGACGTCACCTCGACCGGCTGCAGAAACTAATCAGCGCCGATTCTTTTTCGCACTTTGGTTTCAGTCATAGGCTACTTGCGAGGATACATCTTGCTGGCGAGGATGATTGTCCTGGCCGCACCGAAGCTGAACTGAACCAGACTACTAATGAGCACCCTCTCCGCTGGCAAGGATGACTGTCCCGGACGGCGGACGCACGGATGCTGGAACCAACGGGGCGAGGACGAAGCGCCGGCCCTGAAGATTTGGTTCTAGGTGTTGCGCTTACGGGCCTGGGGTTCACGACTACCTCTGTTCCGAGCGTATGTTCAATGTTCTTTTTCCCTTTCATTCAGAACTAAAAGTATGAAACACAAAGAGGCTTCCTGATTGTTTGGATGGTGCCTGACCGGTGTTTGTAGGAATGCCTTTGCGTCAGCGTGCAAGTGACCGTGATACTTACAAACCTTGCCTGGATTTTAATCCACTGAGAAAGTTTGGGGTATTGATACCAGTGCTAAGAGATTTGGGGAGGCTAATTGGGCCGGTTGAGATTTAGGCTGCGACAGCAGTCTTTATTCATATGTTTTCGTAGAGTGTGTTCTTGTATTTTTAATATCGATCGAATGCACACATTTCCAATCTGATAGAGATGATTTATGGTCAATCTAAAAATCTCTATATTATTGCTACAATTTCTTGATTCGATTTATTGTCGAATGCACACATTTTCCTGTATTTTATTTCTTAGAACTTAACAAAGTGATTTGTTTTCCAATTTAAATTATTGGTACAATTGTTTTTGAATTTTTTGTTGATTTATATCGTCGACATGAAATATTTTGGCCGACTAGACGTGCGTTGCACGTGCACGCATACTAGTCCTATAAGTCTGCAAAGTCTTGATCCGAAATATTTTATGTTATACGCTTCACAAAATAGACAAAATTTTATATCTGAGTGTGTGAACGGTGCACCTCCAAATCTTGTCGGATTTCATCATAGTTTGTATTTTTATGTATATATATAATTGTATTAAAATTTTGCACAATTGTAGGATAGAGTATTGGCTACAACATTTTTTTACAATGTTTTGAAACTTTAAAATACTATTTTCGAATAAAAGGCTTTAGGTAGAGCTAGTTCCAAATGGATTTTTCGGGGTGAAACCCCACCTAAGGTGTATCCACGTTGTCCTGATGACACAGTCTTGGAGCAAGCACATCAACCACCCTTCCCCGCAGACGCAACTACCTCGTTCCGCTCCTTCCCCATCGCAGTTACCAAACCATAAAACAAACTCTACCAGACGTAAACTGTTACACAATCACAAAACACTTTTGCGTATGACATTTGATATGTTAGAATAAATCCGCAAAAATATACTGCATAGTTTAAATAAATTCTTCCCACCGCTTTTTATCACGGTTTATGCATACACTTGAACATTCAAACAAGGAATTTAAATATAATTTAAACATTATGAACTAGATAAATAGTTCAACATTGCAATGTATATAAAAAGAACTAGATAAGCGAGAGATTTTTCTGGGAGGCGGCGATGTTCTCACTAACAATCGTCGTCAGAGTCACTACCGTAGAGGCGGTCCATCTCCATGAAACGATTCTCAGTCTGGTGCCGCCTTTCCTCATCCGCTATTGCGGTATCGACGAAGATTTTCTCCTTAGCTCCACATCCTGCCGCTACCTTAGGGCGCGCTTTGTGTGTCGTCCCTGATTGCAATAACCTTATGTGTGTCAACTCATTAGAACTCCAAGTGCAAAACGATGCAGCAAGTGACTCTTTCCCCACACAGATGACTCGGGGTTTACTATTGAACACAAGGATCTACCAAGTTTCATTCTTCCTCTCCAAACAATGTCTACAAAATAAGATTTTTTTGGTCCCCAACTCAACCGTGATGGTTGTCACGCAACAGGATGTATTAGTATGTGATGAGAACTAGAAAGAGTTGTTGTCGATGGAACTAATATGCAACCTATAAATCTAAATGGTATTTTTATATTTTCTAAACAATTAATAACTGAAAAATTAAAATGCAATGAAGTAATGTGAAATGTTTTTCTTCTAGTAATAAGTGGACTGGTGTTCATGAGTTCAATTGACCTCTCTTTTAAACATGGTGACACGAATATAGCACTTACGGACAACATAAATTCAATGCAAAAAATTATTGTATATGTATGATTAGCATATGTACGCGCATCACATCCTTATATAGAGACGATGGAACACATTTTTCTAATATTCCGTCAAATAAGTGGCATGTTCGCATGATCAGACATTAAGTGGCAATATTATTACGTTATGACACAGAGTATTGCATTAAAAATGATGACATGTTGTTGGATAATCTCATGTGTTTAGTGGAACTAACAAGCACCAACTTGTCACTAGGCATACATGAAGACATCACCTCTCATTATCCCTAGTGAGCGGCTCTATAGCATGCTAGGGAGGGGGGACTGCGGGTCGAAAAAAAATCTTTGCAAAACAACAATTTTTCACCATGGGCACCATGTTGCTGAATGCTCTTGCTCCGCCCTAGTGAAGTAGACACGGGAATATAAAAACCATAGCGGGTCCCAAATTTTCTATCCCTGTGCAGCTATTACTAGTAGTCTACTCCATCTAATGCACACGTTCCCCTCTCACGTCCTATCATAATAGTTTGGTCAAAATAAATATAAGAACTGGGTGATATTATACATCTACAAAATACATAATAGCACATACTGAAATTGCATCTCATTACTCATACCAAATTATCCATCATACATTAATACAATTATGGACATAACCATGTATGGCAGTTTATATGGTTATAAATATGATAACATAGAGAGAGAGAGTTTCCGCAACAAACCTGTAGTACAGAGAGGTGTACTACTTTTTATCATGGAGCTGGTTGCGAAGACGTTGGAGAGGCTGGTGAGGCAACTGAAGGCGATTCCTTCATCGTTTCTATATTGTCTCTCTTTTTCTATGGTGGCATCGCGTGCTTCTGAAAATCAAAAGGAGGAGTATATATAGTCGATTTAAGATCAAACGAAAAGGCACGCAAAAAATGGAGGTGAATAATTGGACGCTCGAGGATCCAGATCCCCTCCAGGCCTCCACGGCGTGGCTGGCAGGGGTGGTCGCGTCGTGGTGCCTCCTAGCTGCCTCGTGTTTTGCCCGATCTCCGTTTTGTATTCAAATTTTTGTTATTACTCACACCGTTTCATATTAGTTGACTCACATATATGTAGATTAAGATGTATCTAGACGCGTCTTAGTGTTAGACACATCCGTATCTATATATATGTATGTGCGCCATATGAGTTGAAGAAAATCCGTTTTAAACTAAATATACATATATGTGAGTTCAACTAAATATGGAACGGAGGGAGTATAAAACATTGAAGTGTCAAATTCTTAGAGTACAAAAAAAACAAATATTTCTGTTATCCTTTTTTTTTTTGCGATTACAACCCCAGAGATATTAACCTTCCACAGTAGTACAGGGGACCTCAAAGAAAGCAAAAATTACAACCAGGTCCCTTATCCACTCCTCTTCAGACGCCGACGTGGACCGGAGACGCGCCGCCGCGCTGCCGCCGCCGCTCCCACGCAGAGCCGGCGTGAAACCTTGTTCAACAGGCAGTATCGATGCAGTCGGGAAGTCGCCGATCTCGGTCACAGCGAACCCGCACGACGACGAAGAAGACGAGCAGCACAACACCACCGGAAGAAGGTCGACATCTCCCTTGCCGAACGGCCAGAGAGAAGGATCTCCGGAGCTCTTCCAACATACCTTAGGAAGCCCGCACCGGCGCTGGAGAAGACGACGGTGCGACGACGACAGGCTCCAAGGACAAAATCCCCACGAAACACGGTCGACTGCGTCGATTCGACGACCGCGTGGAGGAACTTCTACAGATCCGTCACCGCAACATGGAGCTCCGGCGAGAGGGAGCACGGATCGAGAAGACTTGAAGGTCGTATACGGCGGCGCCACTCCCACACCCACGCCTCCGTCGACCACACTCACCCACACCTTATTTACAGCCCGAACGCACAGATCCGGGGTTCCCCCACCCTTCCGCCGCCGGAGCGGACGGAGAAGGGAGGGGGAACCCGCGGCGGCGCCGGGGAAACGGGGGGGGGGGGGGGGGGGGGAGACGGCTTCGCCCTTGCTGTCGCCTTTTCTGGAGAGCGCGAGAGAAAGGGGGAAGGAACTGCTGCGCGTGAAGTATGTGCCAGTTAAATAGTTCTGTTATCTAGAACCTAGTCATAACTTAAATAAAGAGATTTCGTGAAAAAACCTGCACAACTTCAATATAGCATAGTACAGTATTATAGAAGTTCAGTGTGCGTTATTTCTCCGTGTTATATGTAATGTAACACCTGAAACCAAAAAACTTAGTGGTAGAAGATTTACACACGTACGCGTGCTTCAGATTTAACAACTGTGCTTCTCGTACTAGGTTAAATCGAAATCAGCAGCCTCTTGGTGCGAAACCGACTCGTTCCTTCTCGACGTCGAACACGACCCTGAACCCTTGCTGCTGGACGTTGCCGAGAACGCTGAGCCCGTCATCTGTCGCCTCGAGCGCCAAACAGTAGCACTTCCCGTTTCTGCTATCCTCGGGAATGAAGTAGTTCTCCGGTGGCAGCGCCATGTCCGCCCCGCCGGCGAAGTGCAGCACGATTTGGGGCACATTGGCCATTGCAACACCTCGCATGTCGTAGCACGCGTCGAACACCGAGATATCACCGGATAGCCTCCGCATCCCGCCGCCGGCCGCGCGCGCGTCGAAGGCGTCGCGTAGCGCCACGTACGCGTCCCTGGGGAACCGCGATATTGACGTGCCGGAGTCCACCACGACGCCGCCCCGGCCGCTCGCCGGGTCGAGCGAGAGGCTGGTGTTGGAGAACCCAGTGACGCGCTCGCCGCCGACGCTGAAGCCAGCCATGTTAACGTAGTAAAGGTTCTTGCGCCGCGGGTTGGACAGGAGCGGCGTGAACGCCGTTGACGGAAGCTCCGGCGTGCGGCCGAAGACGAGGTACGAGGAGCCGCTACGTTCATTGGACGTGCGGTCGCCGAGGCAGTAAGCGAAGTAGTTGCCGTAGGACGGCGCCACCTGGGACGCGAAGGAGGGGTTGCCGCGGCCGACGCCGAGGAGCCCGGACGACGAGTCGAACAACCCCTCGTTATCGTGGCCGCACCCGATAGTGATGTTGTAGACGGACGTTTCGTTGGAGAACACGAGCCTGTCGGTGGCGAGGTTGCCCCTGCTTGCGGAGCCGTCGCCGTAGACCATGGTGTAGCCGCAGGCTCCGGTGCTGTTGTCGCAGCCCTGGAGCGTCTGGCACTGAGGCGACGAGCATGGGATGTGGCTGTAGGTGCTGGAGCGTTTGGGGTCGTAGAGCGGGCTCATCTGGTCGTAGCAGTGGCGGCAGGGCTTGCACTGGAGCCAGATGAGGTCGCTCCCGGTGTCGATGACGAGCAGCGCGTTGATGGACGGGGTGCCGACGCCGATGGACGCGAAGTACTCGCCGCTCTCGAAGGGGAGTCCGGACATGACTGGGGAATGGAGGTGGCCCTCGCTGCCGAGAGACGTCATGAGCGCTTTGTAGCGCGCGGCGTCGGCAGCGGAACGACGGCTTAGCAGGCTACCACGGTTGTCGTCTGGCGGTGGCGGAAAAAGTGCGTCGCGGTGGACGACGGGGATGTGGAGCGTTGTGCGTAGCTGTTGGGTGGCATTGCTAGAAAAGAGGAGGTGAACGAGGAAGGCGATCACATGTTTAAGCGGCGCCATGACACGATGGAGATTTGAGAATGGAGTGGAAGCGAGTATAGAGGCATGGATCCATGTAGAGATCAGGATTCGGGCGGTTTCAGGACCATTTTCTATTGTATTTGATGCTGCATGTCAGGAGTTATGTTTTCAAGAGCAAGCGTTAAAATTCCTGGTTAACTGGAGTAGGTGTTTAAAAAGCTTCCGGTCGAGATCTTTTGTACTATAGTACTTCTTCAATTTCTTTGCCGTTTTCTTTTGATCCCTTGTACCAGTCCTTCAGTTTGGATTATTTTACCAGGCAATGATCTCTTGTCTCATCTTGTTCTTAAGTAGGGGTCGAGAAATCTATAGTCTGTTGGCATGTCCAAAGTCCAAGCAACAGGAGAGAATGAGATGTTGAGTTTGATCTTGTTCTCTTAGGCCCTCGCATGTTCATGCCCAAGCCTATGAGAAGGGGTACGGGCCCAAGCCTATGCCCAACGCCAGCACCTCGGCTCCCCGCTCCCTGACCACTGACCAGCATCACCGTCTCCTGCAGAACACCACGAGGATCTCCTACCAATAGCGCACCCGGGTGTGTCTGGAATGTTCATCTTCAACAGATGAGGACCACTTCATGAATTTTACAGATGTGTAAAAGGATCTTAGTGAGAGAAGAAAAGTGATAAACCATGCACATGTTCACTGCACTCAACAGGACAACAGAATCAATACGAGTCATTATTTTTTGTCCGAACTTCAGCACTGAACTGCATTTATTTTGTGAAACATTGCACATTTGCATCCAACCAAGCAAATGTTATAAAAGGCGGCTTAGAGGGCGAAAGTGAAGTTCATTGCCATGCTCCGAACATGTATTTGGACGGGATCACAAAAAAATGTTACCCAAGTCGTGAGCTTGAGAGGTGTCAGAAATTCAGTTGCTACTTGGTATCTCGATAGATCTACTCTTCTTGTTAGTTCTTCTACATAAATAGTTTGATTTGTTCTCTGAGTAATTGCCCATAGTGACTTCTGGCGTAATTGGTTGTCTGTAGCCATTTTGGGTCTCTCTGAAATTAGACTCGGCAGAGCCTGTTGCGATAGAGCTACCCCTCGAGTCATGGTGTTACTTGGTTGGTCGCCTGCACACAGTCCGGTCAGACTCAACATTGCGCACATAACTAAACAGACGAGAGTTGCATATGTGGAGCACAAAGGTGCAACTAAACGTGCATGCTTATGCTTTCAGTGATGATTAGCTCCACGTCTTTCCACATGGTGAAGTTACCTCACGACACCACATTGGAACAATTTGGTCTATGAGCGTTGAAATAAAAAAATTACAAAACATGAGAGTTGCGTGGAACACCGTTATTAATGAAGCTAATGGTCAAAGGAAATTTAAAGCCACCGACCGTGTGTGATAATTTTTTTAACCCATTAAAACTAAGTCAAACCTGAACACGACATTGAGAATATACGATTAAGGAAACTTGAAATTGATTGCCGAATACACCTAAATTATCGATGTGCTTGTTTTTCATGCTAGCCTCGCATGGAAAGATAGAAAAGTAACAACCAACACAAAGAGTACAGAGAGAAAATGGAGAAGAGACAGTACAAGAGATAGCATGTACAGACTCACATAACATCTTCCAGATTAAAAACTTAGATCTATTCGCTTACGAGTGTTGAAACAGAAAATTATAACATGAGAGAACAGGTGAAATGAATCTAATCATCGAAGGAAATTTGAAACAGTCGACCATGTACGGTCAATTGACAAAAATCGTTAAAAGAGATGGACACAAAATTCAAGATTACGTACAGTTGGCAAAACTCGGAACCCATTGTCAAAATTGAATCAAGTTGTCGGCGTGCATCTCTTTCGCGTAGACCTTATTTAAATCAAACACGTCTGCATTAGTTACAAGGGAGTAGGTGAACGAGATAAAAAAAGGGTAAGCAGAACAGATCTCCCTTTTCTCCAATTTCTGAAATCCCATGGTTAGACTGCGGCACATGGATTTATGACTCTTTCAAAAAAAATTCCCTTTTTCCTCCAAGAAATGGCACGGTGAACCAGGCCGGGGAAAACAACATTTGGATCACCTAGACCAATACCACCGACGGGCTCAACTTACAACAAATACAATAGTTTTATTTGGAGGTAATTGCACCACTCATACAACAACTTGTCCATCATGTGCACTTTCATAAAAAATTGCAATCTGTGATGATGGTACAAAACCCACACAATGTGCAAAATCATACAAAATAGGCAAACAGATTTAAGTTCCATAGCATGATGCTGATCAGCCAGAGCTAGAGTAGTTGCCACAGAGTTTAGAGATCTGCTTGCACAAATGATGCTGATCAGCCACAGCTACCGCACGATGCTAGATTAAGCTAGATTAA
This sequence comes from Poa pratensis, assembly GCA_947311845.1. Classification (NCBI taxonomy): domain Eukaryota; kingdom Viridiplantae; phylum Streptophyta; class Magnoliopsida; order Poales; family Poaceae; genus Poa; species Poa pratensis. The sequence continues at coordinate 45,083,276 of CAMZMU010000027.1, read as the reverse complement.
TCAAATGAAATCAACAGAAATCTGCAATAGCTAGACTAGTTCCATAGCATGATGCCGATCAGCCACAACTACAGCACGGAAGAGCGCACCTCTCGAATCCTTCTCCAGCTTAACAAATGAGATCAAGGACCGAACCGGCAGCGGCGGAGCCGGACTTCTGAGGCGTCGGAGAGGCCTCCTCGCGGATCTGGGCGCGCAGCAGCGTGAACGGCCGGAGCGGCGAGCCGGCGGTGGACTGCAGCAGAGCGGGATAGGAGACGAACGCAGAATCAGCTCTCGAATCCTTCGGCATGCTCGGCGTGCTCTCCAGCTCCACAGCTGTCGCGGTCACTGACCGATCCTTCGGTCGACCAACGAATCGACGGAACGAACGGGTAAGGGGCGGCGACGAGCGTGGGAATCGGAGTTCGTCGGCAGGGAGTGGTTAGGGGCGGCGGCTAGAGTCGGAATCAGTGGTCGCCGGTGTGGGGAGAGCAAGATGCCAGGAGGGCAGGAGGAGAACAAGGTCGAACAAAACCGGTTTGTCTAGTGAGGTGGGAGGACTTATAAAAACAAATGAGAGGGGGGTTTCTGTAAATCTTCCTGGCGGTGGGCCTTGGCAGTTTCCACGCTGGACTGGACACGTGTCAGCCCCGCGGAGATTTTGTTGATTTTGCACATTTAGTGGAAGTTTTTTAACCACCGCACCACAGATTACAAGTTTTTGTATAAAAGTGTGTATGATGGACAAGTAGTTGTATGAGTGGTGCAATTATCTCCTTTTTTTTTGCTATGGAAAAAGCTACAAGCGGCTCATCTCAGTACAGTAACTCGATACGCCTACATGTCCGACGTACATTTGGCACGGAAGAATTGGTTAAGTGGAACCAACTTTAGGAGGAAATTGAGTCACACGACCCCTCTATTGATCAGGACAATATTACATGGGCTTTGAAAGCCTCGGGCAAGTTCACTGTGTCCTCTTTGTACCGCAAAATGCTTCAAATCTATGAACGTCCTATTCCGAAATTCTTTTTGTATGCTAACACACCACTTAAAGATTAAGATTTTTATCTAGCAACTGGGGAGAGGCCGCCTCCCTGCTGGGGATCAACTAGTTCTTCACCATGGACCATCTGATGGCAACTGTGCACTTTGTGGTCCATTGGAAGATACAAATCATTTTTTTTTCCTCCTATGATTTGGCTGCTTTTTTGTGGAGTGGCATTCGCCAAATTTTCAAGGTTCGGTGGAACCACCAAAATTTTGACCAATTGTATTTGATCATGCTTTATCTTAATGGCAAACACCGAAAATTTGTTTGGTTGTTTTTCTCTGCATCTTGTTGGGCGCTCTCGAATATTCATAACACATTTACAATTGAAGCTATTTTTTCCGCCAACCATCTGACACCTTCTTCAAAATTGTTTACTTATGCAACAGATGAGACTGCTCTCCAAGCCGAGGGAACACCCCATCATCAACCTGGTCGTCGCCGAGCTCCGCCACCTCTACAGATCGACAAACAAACCACCAATGTCTGTATCTATGCCTAGTTAGTTTCTCTATTTTATTTTGCAACTTTGTCCTCTAGTTTCTGCCTTAGTGTAAGGCTAAACTTTTAATTAGCTCGCTTGTGAGCTTTTGATGCTTTCTTTGTAACTAGTAACCCAGTATGTGATGCCACATGTGAAACTCCAGGATTATTAATTTAAAGCTGGGCACCCTAGTGCCTTTTATTAAAAAACAAGTCCGTCTTTCTATTCTGCATAGACAACTTATTTTCCTTATTTTTAAACCTTTTGCCACATTGTCATCTTGTCTTGTTGATTCTCCTCAGCCAACTCCATCTTATTTTACTAAGGTTGAGCCACCATTTCCTTCCGTTCCTTCATCGAATCATCAATCTTATCCCTCATGTTTTTGGCCTCGGCCATCTTTTTCAAATTGTCCTCCTTCTGTATGATCTCTCTATGTTTCTTCCTTGTGTCGTGTTCCTTCACCATCATCATCATCGTTGTCGTCACTAAAGTCGATGGTGGGGCTATTTAAAATCCCTTTCTTTGGTGGAGGAGATTCTTGATCCCTCAACTTCCACTTCTCACTAATACAAATGACTTTCTTTTGGAGGTGGCCATTTGCTTGTATATTTCTTGTGCAATGCGATCTTACAATGACAAATTGCAAGAAGAAAAGTCTGAGAACATTTATAGGGGACACATTCAAAAAAATAGACTAAAGGATATAGACAACTAAAACTCACATAATCATCAATAGTGGAACACCTTGGAGGAGTGGCATCAACCGATTAAACTTATATTCAGTAGGTTACCAATATTTCTTTCAGTTTAATCATTACTGGTCACTGCATCAAGTTTCACACCCTCTCATGCCTTCACCAAGGCACTATCCCTATAATCTACGGTCCTCTTTGATCTTCCATCAAATGAATCTCGTCTTCTTCAATATGCTCGCATGCAAAGAACGCCCTGAAGATTCAAACTACATAATGCAAAATAAAAAAAGCATCTAAACCAATTTGACACACATTTAGAGAATATGAATGTCATCTGTACCTCCCCAAAGACCCGTCAAGCTCGTTGTTTGGGCGCCGGAGTCAGTGATGGTTGAGGGAGTCCTCCCGCTCGCCGGTAGTGAAGGTGGAGGAAGAGGAGGAACATGTGAAAGTGCATGAGCCCTCATGTGTGGTTTTGGTAATTAATGACAATCTCCATGGACTAATGGTTGCATTGAGCTATCCTTGTAGGGCTTGTCCATTGGCAATGCTTGAACACCATGTGTTGGTATCAAGATTGAAAGAAGAAGATAAAGTGATGACCAAAGCAATATTCAAGTCATCATATATATTAAGAGAAGAAGATGAAGTGCAAGTTCAAGAGAAGCATCTCGAAGAAATCCTATGCTTGAAGCTTGTCACCCTTTTGGAGATAATGGTCAAGTGAAGATGTGCCTAAGAGAGGCGCTCCCATATTGTTTTGTGGGGAGCGATATGTGAGTCTTCACCAAGCAAAGCGCAATCAAGAAAGGTGGTCCACTTGAAGAGATCAAGATCGTCATCATCTAGCTCAAGTGGAATGCGCAAGGCAAAGGTATGATCTTGATAGGGTTTCTATTTTACCGGTCTCGTGGTGTTGTGGGAGACCGGGTTATAGGATAGACGGCGTACTATCAAGAGGGGCTCTCAAGTGAGTAACTTGATCGCATCTTTATGGAGAGCTCAAACCTTTGCATACTTGGGATCATCATCTTTCTTGGTTCTTATTTGGTTTTTCTCCTTGTTGGATTTTGGTGCTTGTCGTGATCTTCATGACAAGCCCAAGTTCTTCGAAAACGGATTTTGTTTGGAAAACTTGTTGCGTTTTCGTGTTGGAAATATTATCGGTTTATCCGTGAGGAAAGTTCCACACCTTCCCATGTTTGTCAACTTAACTCTATTTATGGTTCTTGATATTTCCACTTTTTGTAGGAAAGCTCTTGTATTACCTTTTCAACACAATTGGTTTCATCTGATTTGGAGTTCGAACGACAAAGTTATTAAGTTTTCAGTTTTGCTGAACTGCTGCTGGTTTTCCTGACCGGAGTGTCCGGTGTGCCAGTGCCGGAGTCTCCGTGTGCCTCAACCGGAGTCTCCGGTCTCAGGGCACCAAAGTTTCCGGCCACCCTCCGGTCGGCTGTTTTTCTTCGAGTGGCACAGCTGTGAAGAGCCACTGGACTCGGGTCCGGGGTTCACCGGAAGGTGTCCGGAATCTCCGGTGTAGGCCGGAGTTTCTGGTCTGCTTAGACCGGAGTCTCCGGTGTGAGTTTTCCTGCAACGGCTCTTTTTCTGGGGACCTATAGAAAGGCCCCCTTCTTCCCCAAAGCCACTAGCTTTTCCAAGCACAAAATTTCCCCCTCTCTCACCTCCATTGTTGACCTTGGAAAGCTTGCCCCTCTCCCAATTCCTCCATGATTCTTGCATATCTTTGAGGGAAAAGAGAGAGGAGATCTAGATCTACATTTCCACCAATCCATCTCTCCTCTAAGTGAGGGGAACCCTTTGGATCTAGATCTTGGAGTTCTATTTGTTGAGTTCTTCTTTGTTCTTCCTCTCTTCTCCCCCCATAAGCATTAGTTGCTTTTGGTGGGATTTGAGAGTGAAGGATTTGAGCACTTTGCTCTTGCCATTGCATTTGTGCATCGATTTGTGTTCTCCATGAAGATTCGTGGAAGTGAAAGTTTGTGAGCTTGTTACTCCTGGGTCTTTGGACCCTAGACGCCATTGTGGGTTGTGCCCGGGTTGTTGTTGTAAAGGCTCCGGATTCCGCTCGAAGGATTCCGATAGTTGAAGGTGAACCAATCCTTTGTGGTGCGGTTCATCGGAGAACAAGGTGAGCCTGTTGTGGCATTGAGACCAACCTGTTGTGGTGGTCTCACACCTCTCCAACGAGACGTACTCCCTAAAAAGGAGGAACTCGGGAATACATCCTCGTCTCCGCGTGTCTCGGTTATTTCTATACCCGAGCTCTTTACTTATGCACTTTACATTGTGATAGCCTTCGTGCTTGAAGTATTCTATTGCTATCACCTTGTTGCTTGTCTTGCTTAGCATAAGTTGTTGGTGCACATAGGTGAGCCTAGTTTATTTAGGTTGTTGGCTTGTTAATTTAAACACCTAGTTTTATTCCGCAATTATCAAGCCTAAACCGGAAAAGTTTTAAATCGCGTATTCACCCCCCTCTAGGCGACATCCTTGTCCTTTCAGCAGGTCCACGACCGCCGCCTTCTTCGTCTTCACCAGCCCGGAAGTGGCCGACATTTACCGCCGAGTTAGCACCTGCGGTGGCAAGCCGGAAGTTTGCCCCAACGCAGGAGGAAGCCCGGAGGACGCGCCTGCGCCTCGCCAGCCCCCGCTTGCGCTTGCTCTGCCTCTTGCGCTTGGGCGACGCGGACGCGCGGGCACCATAGTGGAAGCCGTGGCGACGGGTCACGCGATGGACATGCGGCAAGTACGGGAGGGTCCATGGCGGCGCTTGGGCGGCGAGGAGAGGACATACGGCCTGTCGACAAAGGGATCGGCGACTGTTGGAGTGGGAAACCGAACCGGTGAAATGTCCCTTCCGCCAAGCGTGCATATATAGTAAACCGTAAAATGCTCTGGTGCGCTAATAATTAACTATCGACACATGGCGGTTCTCTGCACTTTGTTCTGATTTCCTGTTATTTCCGCGAGGGCGGGTGCTTTTGCTAGCAGAACATGAGACTGTTTTGAACCTATGACCTTCTTGTTCCGTTAGAGCATCTCCAACAGACGCCCAACGCGCCGGCGCGCTAAAATATTTTTGCAGCGCCAAAATAGCGTTTTAGCGCGTTGGGCGCCTGTTTTGCTTTAGCAGAGGCGCTATAATTTAGCGCGCGGAATAGCTGCTTTTTGAGACGCGCTAAAATAGCGCACCGCAAACACGTTTTGTTGTCTTTGCAAACGAATAGAAGATCAAAAAATGGGCTGAAAATAAAATTTTATTGATAGAACAGAAGCACGTTCGTTGACAAGTTCGAACTTCTAAACATAGAACAAACTAGATAACTAAACTAAACATAGAACAGACTCGATTAAACTAAACTAATCTGATAGACTCGAACTAAACTAAACTAATAGTCGAAGTCGGAGTCGAAGTCTGAGTCCTCGGATGTGTCGGAGAACAAATGCTCCCACCTGGGGTCTTCCTCGGCCCAGGTAGTGTTGTTGAGCTGCGCCTCCGCCGCTCGGCCCGGAGCTCCGCCCACTCCAACCTCCGCTCCGCCGCTTGCGTAGCCCAAAACTCCTCGGCGCCGGCGCCAGTCCGCCACCAGTTGCCCGTCCCTGTCCACGACGAGGAGGCGGGCCTGGGTCCGGCGGTGGGCGCTCCGCTCTTCGGCAGTGACGAGGCGCGGCGGCGCGCCAGATCCTGCGCCTGCTGCGCGGTTCGGGCGTCCGCGAAGTTCATTGCCGCCGGGGCCGATTTAGGTGCCACGCTGCCGCGTCGTAGGCGGGCGGCCTCGTGCGCCATCTCGAACGTCCCGAGGGAGATCCGCTCGTCGCCGGAGCGGATCTCCGTGTAGAATGCGCCGTTCGGTCGCGCGTGCACGCCGCGGTAGCCGGACTGGCTCCTGCGGCGCGGAGGCATGGTGGCGACGGCGCGGGCGCGGAAGCTCCGGCTGGCGGTGGCGGATTCCGAGCGCGCGCGGGAGAGGAAAAGCGGTTGGGGAGAGGAAGGAGAGATTCCGGCTGGCGGTGGTGGATTCCGAGGCGCGCGGGAGAGGAAAAGCGGTTGGGGAGAGGAAGGAGAGACGCGTGGAGTAGCGTGCGCTGGACGCGCGGCGGGGTATATAACGCAGAGAGTAGCGCTTTGGCCAGCGCGTGCTACGGTTTTTGACGCGCGCGCTCTTTTTCCGCCTCTGCTGGAGCGCGCAGGAAAAAGCCGGTATTTGGCGAGCGTCGTTTCTCACGCGTCTGTTGGAGATGCTCTTATTGCAAGTTAGTGCCGTATGTGAAACAAATCTTGGAACAAACACCATGTAAGAAAAGGTAGTACTCCAGGAGATACACTATGCATATGAAAGGCTTACTAACGCACGGAAGGGCAAATGTACACAGTAATTATTAGCTCCCTGTATCTTCCAGGGAGATGGCCGTTTCGGCAGCGTTTTGTTCGATTCCCTGTGCAGCAAAATAAATTTTTCACTACCAGCATCCAGTACAAAGGAAACGTCAAGAATAGATGTCTTTTGTTCAGTTTTCCATACATAGGATACGTATAAGGATAAAAAGACCTTTAGCCTGAAATCTAGTCGTTTGTTCTTGTTCAGCAGCAAGAATATCAAATAGAAAACAAAACTTCCTCTCAACGTGAGAAAAAAATCGATCACCCAACATAACATCCGATGGTAAATGTAGAATAAGAATGTAGTTTCTCATGCAGTCATGCTAGACGTCAGCGATCAGACATGGTACCCAGTGAGGGTAAATCCTCTGCCCACGATCTCGCCAGCGCGAAGCCATGCATACAACTCAATGCCAAACAACGCAGCAACCCCCGCATGCTCAACCTTCAGATTTCTGTTTTTCAGCAAGAGCTTTGCAGCATCAACCTCTTTCCAGAAAGACTCGTAACGGCCAGGAATGCTGCAACAATCAAACTTTTGATAAGTAATGACAGCACCACAAATGAAGTAAGAATGTTAAATAAAAAGGACAATACAGCTATGCATTATCATTAGTTCTTCGTTTTTGTTGTTGAATCACTTGCTCTAGATACATATGCACAGACATCACAGTCTTTGACAGTTTGGAAACAAACGAATGGATTAGCAGTTAGAACCCAACCTTAACTGGGAACTTCAAAGTTACACATGTAGTAATTTCCTATCCATATAAGCACAACACAGGCAGTGTTATACCCAATAGACAAGGCAACACACTCAGCTATCTTAGAAACAAGGGAGTGTACACACAATTTTTATTTAAATCAAGGTGATTTAATTCAGCATCAAGACATCTGACATACACATCTCTAGTAGAAGACATATGATTGATCAAAAGATAATCTAAACTGTAAGAATACTGCTGTATCAAAGTGGTGTCCATAAGAAACATGAAAGTTGAAACCTTGTAGAAGCTAGAATTTATATTGGTTAGAAAGCCTGAATACTTAATATTTCGAGTGACAGAAATCAGCGGCATAAGGGATAATGATTAGGTGGTCTATACAATGTGCTGTGTTCTATTTGCAAGAAAGAGCATCATGGCCGACTCCACGGCTCCACATAATGCTGTAATAGGATTTTCATTAATAGCCTGAAACTCACGTTTGGGTTTTGATTCTTAAACCTCGGTAACGAACAAAAAAAAAAAAGCAATGAACCACTCTGTACCAATCCATGATGTATTTTGCATCCTATTGCTCCCTATCCGATCACTAAACCTTGCAGGCCGCGACAAGGAAAACCCACAATTCATCATCCGTGCCACACAACCCTCCAAGGGCATATCGCCTGCAGGCGGCCATACCAATTTGGACAGCCAGGAGTAGCTATGGCAACTAAATCGGAAGCTAATTGGCACATCAACAGATAAATCAGGAAATAACCTAATCAGCTACAGCAACGACACAGGAGCATACAGGAGATGTATGGTAAGGACTAAGAACAGAAACAAAGCACAACAGTATCGGTCAGAGGAGATCGTAGGGACCTGGCGAGGCGGGTGTAGAAGAGCTGCTTGGAGAGCTCCCGGCACTTCTCGACGGTGGGCGGGTCGACGACATACTGCTTGTTCCTCTCCATGACCGTCTTGTGGTACGCGCACCTTGCTTGGCCGCGGACCTCGCCGCCTCGCCCGCCTTGGACTGCATCTCCGCAGTCTTCGCCGCCAACGCCGCCATGGATCTGCCGCAGTTCACAGGAGCAATGCGGGTTTAGAAGATTAGAGTACAGAGATTGACGAAGGACGGCGGGTCGGCGACATACTGCTTGTTGCTCTCCATGAGCGTCTTGGAGTACGCGGTCCCGTGCTTGGCCGCGAGACTCGCCGCCTCGCCGGCCTTGGCCTGCAGCTGCGCCATGTCCATCGCCAACGCCTTGGACTGCAGCTCCTTCGACATCTTCGACGCAAACGCCTTGGCCGACTGCAGCTGCGGCGCCATCTTCGACCCCAACGCCGCCATGGATCTGCTGCAGTTCACAGGAGCAACGCGGAGAGAAGATTAGACAGAGATTCGAAACACAATTCGACAAGTTGACGACGGTTTCGTTGGTTACCTTCTTTGATTCGGTTGAAGGATTGAAGGAGACGAAAAGATCCAAGAAGAGCAGGGTGGGTTTATGAAGGGCTATGGCGATACGGCCGACAGGGAGGCGTTTTGTAGCGGCGATTTTTGCTTGGAGGGGAAGCTAGGGCTGATTTGCTCAAGTAGGTTCCGTTATGCATACGTTTGATAAGTTTGTAACAATATTTAACAATCATGTGGCATACATGATTAGCAAATAAAACGTGATAAACCATATTTAACACGGAACACTTGAGAGACTTCCGGTAATAAAACTTACAATGCCAGGTCATTGGGTCAGATATAAACAATTATGGTGACCTTAACAAGGCAGAAAGACGACATAAAGTTGAGTCCAACCCAATGATAAAAAGGGAAGTGCTCCATTGCACTTCGGAGAAATTCCAAGTCATCAAGATGTATTACAATATTGTAGAGCAAAACAAGTTACAGCACAGGTCTGTCCATCTCTGGAACTGACATCAGGTACAAAAGTTCGCTCCTCATCACCACGGCCTGGGCATACATCCTCCCAGGCACAACAGTAAGTTTTGCACATCCGAGCACAACGCCCTCCTTATTTCAGATGATGAGCAGGTCAAATCGACAACAAATATAACAAGCAAGAACAGTAACAAACAGCATTTCACTTGGTCCACCAGTGAAGAAAATCCTTGCGCCTGTTGATCTTCTTTTGGAGCTGGAGAACACCATACAGTAGGGCCTCAGCAGTAGGGGGGCACCCAGGACGTAGATGTCAACTGGAACAATACGGTCGCATCCACGCACAACAGAGTAGGAGTAGTGGTAGTATCCACCACCATTGGCGCAGCTGCCCATCGAAATGACCCATCGAGGCTCAGGCATCTGATCATAAACCCTGCACATAAAGTTAAAAATCGCTAGAGCATTAGAGAAATATGAGCGGATGACTCAAGGACATTAAAGGAAATCATCTCCGAATATAAACTGGTACAATCAGAAGACGTCCATGATTTTTCTCAAGAACAAGCACGTCGCTAAAGAAAGAATGGACCATAGTATGAAACTACCTAAAAGCTAACAATAGATCATTATAATACAGTCTTATTCCTTGAGGATAAACCAAACGGTGCAGGCATTTCCATGTAAACCAAGACATTCACATATCACAACAATATGCTCCACCTGATTACTAATATAAGCAGTTTTAACAATATCAGATTGACTGAATTGGCCATGGAATATATTGCATAATATATAATCTCTTTTGTTTGACACATGTGTTTTTGCGATGTTATGGTCGAACTGTTACGGTGTTACCAACTTACTTTGAAGACCGTGTCAATGTCATAAACTACTTCTATTAAGATTCAGAGGAAGTAATTCTTACGGTCTCACAAAAGTACATCAACCAGCTATAAAAAATGATAACAATTGAGTTTCTGTTATGTTCCAGTCTTGTGTCTAAGCAAGTTCATGAATATACGCATGTTTTCTTGATTTTCTACTATTGTCTGCGAAAATATAGAACAATATCGATAATTACGAGCACTCTATTATTACATGAAATGGGATATTGAAACTAAGCAGGCCTAAATAACATACTCCTATGTTGAGTATCTGACAAAACAGCAAATCCTTCTTCACTTATACAGCTGAGTAATTGATAGTCTAACTGTCTAAGACCTAGCCATTGGATTGGCCCTATCTAATGCTGAAAACAATTTATCTCATGAAATCTCTTCAGCCATACAGGAAAGATGCTTAAATCATGGTGTTCATCACAGGCTTCTAATTTTAGTTATATGCAGTCGACATGCTTGCAATCATGATATATTGATAGTACTTAGCACTATGGATGCAGGGCATTTCTGAATTTGATCCTCTAGATTGGTCCAATTTTCCAAGCCATGCATTCCAAAGATCAGAGTTGGTGTTGTTTCTGGTAGGTCTTCAAATCAAATACGAGCTGGTATTCATTTTGTGGCAGGTCTTCAAATTGAACTAGAAAATGGGGAACTAGAAATTGGTACACTATTAGCGCGTCAACTAACATTTCGTGGTCTGTTCCGGTAGGAAGATCCCTAATGACAGTAAATTCGCTGAAAATTCAAGTAATTTGTTTCTATCGAATTGAATTGCTTCCAACTTGGATCCCTTCCGAGATCTAAGCAGGCGCACCCACAACCACCGAAATCGACCACTCGCAGTCGCAGGCGAAATCCGAGCAAGGAACAGAGGAGGAGGAGGAGGGAGCATGGTACCGACTTGCGGAGGGCGGGCGCCATCTTGTTGGTGAGCGTGCCGGCGACGATCATGCAGTCGGACTGGCGCGGGGAGGGGCGGAAGATGACCCCGAAGCGGTCGAAGTCGTAGCGGGCGGCCCCCGCGTGCATCATCTCGACGGCGCAGCAGGCGAGCCCGAAGGTCATGGGCCAGATCGAGCCGCGGCGCGCCCAGTTCATGAGGTCGTCCACCTTGGAGACCACGAACTCGGCCGCCTTCGACCCCGCCGCCGGCGGGGGCACGCCAGCGTACGGCGCCGGCGAGGTGGTGCCCGCGGCGGCGGAGTAGGTCCTCGGCGCGGAGAGGAGGGCCAGGCGCGCGGTGCGCGGGAGCAGCGCCATGGTCGTGGCCTAGGGTTTGCTCGCCTCGTGGAGGGGAAGGTTTTTTTTTTTTTTTTTTAGGTGGGAGCGTGGCGTGGGCGTGGGCGTTGGCTTTGGCTCCGAGCTCTCTCTGTCCGCAGTGGGAAGGAAGCGGCTCGGGGTGTGTGGGGTCGGACCGTGCCCGGCGCACGCCTGTGAGTGTGGATCGCACAGGCCCAGCAGATTTAGCTTCCGGGCTGCCAATTGATGAATGGGCTCGGATTTGGCATTTGCTTTTTTTTTCCGAAAAAGGAGGAGTATATGAGCTGAGCTTCGTCGTCGTCACCGGCAACGGTCTCCGTCGGTGAGAACCAACATGTTTACGTGACCAGCTTGTAGTCATTCCGTGGCTCCAGTTGCTTCGCCAGCATTCCCGTGGATCGACGAGACGCCAGAGAGGGCATATCCCAGGAATATATGCCTAATTTTTGGTAAGACGGGACCTGTAGCCAACTTGCTAGCTGTGGAATATTTCACGGGCAGACAATACGATAAGCCAGGATTTAGCAGGTTCTATGACGAGGCACCTTTCAAATTGCAGGACAGAACGGTTCAAGGTTGCCTGCGGCACTTCTGTTTCTGGCGATGTGGATGCGGACTAATCGCAACCTGATATACGGAAAAAATTAAAAATTTCAGAAATGTTCAAAATTTTCTGAAATTTTTTACGCTCGAAGATTACCAAGTATTCTACGCGTAATAATTTGGTCACAAAATATTTTTCGTTGACTTCTGGGCAAAAAAGATAAATCCCTGACGAATATAGCGTGTATATAGCGGAGGAAGGCGTTTTGGCTCCCGGGAGCACATGCTCCCGGTATGTTCAAAATTCTGTCAGAATATGAGATCTGACAGAATTTTTGTCATTTTTGCACAGGGCGCATACGATGTCGTTTCGGTGCGAAATTTGACACGATCGTGCGTGTCATCGTCAGGTACGTGCATGATTTTTTCGGATTTTTTAAAAAGTTTTTAATTTGTTCTATTTTTTTTGAACATACCGGGAGCATGTGCTCCCGGGAGCCAAATTGAATTTCCGGTATATAGCGTCTTTTTTGACCAATCTTTGACACAGGTTGCAGTTAATGTTATTTTTCTGACACAAATTTGTGTACGTCTTGATAACATTTGCCCGACTAAAAGTTTCGGAATTTTTTGAACTTTTTTGAATTACTATTTTTTAATATCAGAAGCAAATGTACACGAGAGCCACTGGGTATTTTCGAGGGCGATGCCCCTCAATTCGAAAAAAAAAGATTGCTTGAGGCCTGAAAGCATGGGCAAATAGGCAGGGCCGGCTGTTGCGTCATGCACTCATAGAATTTAAATGATTTTCCTTTTGACTATTTGATTATTTTTTGGCTAGCTACCCGGTGATTCATTAGTGTTCTCTCCTCCGACCTCTTTTTTTTTCAAATGGCCGGATGAGCAATCAAGAACACGGAGGACTGATGATTTCTGCTATTCTACTCCAAATAAATTTAGGTGTCCCCGCTCCTTTATTGTAAAATTGTTACTCAAATAATAATTTTGTTTTTAGAAAAGAAAGGACATAATGTATTTTCTCTCCTTTGTTGAAGTGATTCGACCAGTGGATGAGCTTGCGCAAGTTATTTGGGAGGTGGGCGGCTAGTGAGACATTTTGGTGCTGTATTGGAGGGGGAGCAAATGGGTCAAATTTGTGGGTTTTGTAGCAAAAAATGCCAAACATAAAAAGGTTTAGCTAGAAAAAATCTCAGGCTTATGGGAGGGGGGTGATGACCCCCTAAGTACACATAACTACTCACTTTAATGAAACCCATCCATATATAGATGTGGAAATATTTACCCGGGTTGCAAAGATAGTGGAGTGTAAGTTTGAGTGGCATTAGGTGCATTTATCCCGAAGAAGTCAGATGTAACTAGAATTGGAGATTTTAGGCCAATTAGCCTGGTACATAGCTTCTCCAAGCTCTGCTCCAAAATCCTCGCTAACCGCTTGCGTCCGCACATGAAGAAGTTGGTTAGCGTAAACAAGTCCACTTTCATCAAGGGGCGGAGCTTACATGACAATTTCCTGATGGCCAGACAAGTTGCGAGGAGGATCAACATGAAGAAAATCCCATGTGTGCTAATCAAACTTGACATCTCGCGTGCCTTTGATTCGCTCTCCTGGCCTTTCTTGTTCGAGGTGCTCCGACAGTTGGGGTTCATTGATGTGTGGTGTTGGAGGGTGGAGATTCTTCTCAGTACGGCCAGCACCAGAGTCGTGGTTAATGGAGTGCCGGAGAGGAGTTTCAGACATGCGTGTGGTCTCCGCCAGGGAGACCCGATATCCCCGATGTTTTTTTGTTATCGCTATGGAGGTGCTGACGGTCATGATGGTCAGGGCAGCTAGTGAGGAGATGCTGAGTGTTTTACCTGGTATCAAGTCGCTGCAACGAGTGTCAGCGTCAGCAGACGACGTGGTTCTGTTCTATCTGTTGATTGTCAGTGGACTTTTGAGGGTTTTTGGAGAGGCATCGGGACTGAAGATCAACTTACAGAAAACTACTGCTACGATGATCAGGGGTTCAGATGAGGACAAGCAGAGGGTGGCCAATACTTTGCAGTGTAGGATCGCGAACTTTCTGATTCCCTATTTGAGATTGCAGCTTGCGCTACGCCCGCTCACCAAAGGGGAGTGACAACCTATGATTGACAAGGCCTTAGCATTCATGCTCCGTGGCAAAGGGGTTTGATTCCTAGAGCAGGCATGTTGGTGTTGATTAAGGCGATGGTGGCTGCTCGGCCGGTGCACCATCAACTGGTTGCGGAGGCGCTAGTGTGGCTCCTGGAGGAGTTGGATAAGTGGATGTGATAACCCATAAGTGTAGGGGATCGTGTGTAGCCTTTTCGATAAGTAAGAGTGTCAAACCCAACGAGGAGCTAAAGGTAGGATAAGTATTCTCTCAAATTCTATCAACCATTGACACAACTCTACGCACACTAAACGTTTACTCTATCTAGGAAATAAAACTATAGAAACAATACGGGTGTAAAAGGATAGTTTTGCAAGATAATAAACAACTCGAAAGTAAAAGTTAGTTGTTGTAGCAATAAGGTAACATAAAGTGACATAAAGTAACAGTAGCATGAGTGTGGAAAAGTGGTGGAAAGTGTGACGGAATTGTCCTAGATTAATTAGTGAAACATGGTCCATTGTCTTCGATGCAGTTTTATATGCGGGAGAGGCTAAATATACATGTTCTCAACTAATTGTGATTACATATACTATATGATTGGAACGTTAGCAAGCATCCACAAATACTAACAATTCATTAAGATTTTCCCAACCATAGCCTTAAGTTTAATGTCCTCTTTATCCCATACGTGCAAGATCTAGGCTCGAGTCCTTAGGTTTCTGTCGCTCCGGCAGAACTTTTGAGGGTTTCGCCAACCATTGCCCTCCATTGACGACGTGGTTCTGTTCTATCTGTTGATTGTCAGGGGACTTTTGAGGGTTTTTGCAGAGGCATCGGGACTGAAGATCAACTTACAGAAAACTACAGCTACGATGATCAGGGGTTCAGATGAGGACAAGCAGAGGGTGGCCAATACTTTGCAGTGTAGGACCGCGAACTTTCTGATTCCCTATTTGAGGCTGCAGCTTGTGCTACGCCCGCTCACCAAAGGGGAGTGGGAACCTATGATTGACAAGGCCTTAGCGTTCATGCCTCCGTGGCAAAGGGGTTTGATTCCTAGAGCAGGCAGGTTGGTGTTGATTAAGGCGGTGGTGGTTGCTCGACCGGTGCACCATCAACTGGTTGCGGAGACGCTAGTGTGGCTCCTGGAGGAGTTGGATAAGTGGATGAGCTTTTTTCTGGGCAGCAAAGGATACTGTCAATGGGGGCAATGTCTCGTGGCATGGGAGCGTATCTGTCAGCCTGAATGCTTTGGCGGCCTGGGAGTGAATTGAAAGCTGCAAGGCATTGCATTGAGAACAAGGTGGTGTTGGCTACAGAGAACAGACAACAATCGACCTTGGCAGGGGCTACCAATGATCAAGGATAACAGTGCTCTGGAGGTGTTTCAAAGCTTTGTCAAAATTCAAATTGGTGATGGCAAGGACACTTTCTTTTGGAAAGACAATTGGATCAATGGGCTCTCAGCTAGGAACATCGCCCCGGAAGTGCATGACATGATGAGCACTAGGACGAAGAACAACAGGACAGTCGAGGCAGGGCTCAACTAGAACTTGTGGATGTGTGATGTGGGAGTTTTGACAACCCAGGAGCCGTGCTTGCAATTGTTGCAACTTTGGATGGCGATCACAGAGGTGGAGCACATTACTGAATATCAAGACAAGTTCAGTTGTCCATGTTGTAGAACAGGGGTTTACACGGCTCATGAGACCTACCAGAGGCTGTGTCTTGGGAGGGAGAGATTCAATGGCCATGGGTGGATCTGGAAGTCCAAGGCGCCCTCAAATGTAAGATTTTTGCATGGCTAGCATTACAGTACAGGTTGTGGACTTCCGACAAAAGGCTTCGCCACAGGCTACAAGATTAGACGTCGGCGGTGACCATAGCAGAGGCAACGCGAATGTCGGTTGAGTCGCTCTTGGAGGATAGAAATGTTGAGACTTTGGACAAACCTAAACAACAACGATGACACCGAGCGTCGACGATGGCGTGTGACGAGCAGGATCTCGACAACAGGTCGTGTGGTCCGTGGTAGAGCATACCCCGGAGGGGCGATTGGTGTTGTCGGTCTCTGCCGGCACCGCAGTCGTTCTGTTGCCGGGGTCACGGCGTCCAGAGACAGAGCTATGTACAAGTAGGGGGGCCACCACCCCCAACCCATAATAATTTTGTAGAAAAAATAAGTGCATTTTCGCGCGTTTACACCCCCACCCCCACCCCTCAACCCCCACCCAATTCTAGCCTAGTATGCCTTTATACCCCATTTGCCCCCCATCAGTTCGTCCGAAGCTCCGTCACTAGGCCGTCTTCCGTGCTGCCAGATTGGTTCAAGCAAGCTGCTGAAATATGAAAAAAAAAGAACAAAAAATGGGTGGACTTTAACGCTGTCAGCCCTTGACCGTTAACTACGGGTCAAAAAGATGTTAAGTGGCTCATATGGGAAATATATTTCAGGTCCCGACCTCCCCCGACCTCTCCCAACCCTAGCCGCCCCGCCGGCCGGCCGCACCGCGCCGCCCCCTCCCCTCCTCCTTTCCCCTCCCCGCCTCTCTCGCGGCTGGTCGCCCCCCGCGCGGGCGACCGGCCGCGCCGCCGCCTCCTCGCCAGAGCTCCTCCCGTCCTCTCCTCCTCCACCGTCATCGGCGTGCGGCGTCGGGCTTGCCCCGGGCGGCGCCGGCGGCGGCCCCCCTTACTTATCCCCCCTCGACGTCCTCCCCGCGTGGGGCGGCGCGGTGTCGGGCAGTGCTTTTCGGCGACGGCGGTCCAGCTCTTCGGCGCCGGCGGGCCAGCTCTTGGCGGCGAGATCTCCAGCGATAGCGGCTCCACCGTTGGTGGCACGGGTTGCTTCGGCTAGGGCCTGCAGGCCCAGATCTGGGCCCTTTGAGCCTGATCTGGGTCAGGGTGGGTCGGGCCCTGCTACCCGGTTTGACTGACGTACAGGCCCGTGACGGGAGTGGTGGTGACGACGCCACGCCTGCTGCAGCGTGGCGGTAGGAGCTTCGCGGACCCATCTGGGTCCGGCTGGGCCTTTGGTGCCGATCTTGGGTAGTGGTGGCGGCGGCCTACGTGCAGCAGCGTGGTGGCGGAGACTTCACGGGACTGTCCAGGGCCCGGCCGGGCCTGCCCGGCCTGGTGTGTCTCTGCTGCCGCGTCCGGTCGGCACCCGTCGATGACGGTGGAGGATGTCCTCCAGGTGGATGTGCTGCTGCCGCCCTCCGGTTCCATGGTGGCCTTGTGTGCTCTTGTCTGCTGCGTCCGGTCGGCTACCGTCTAGGGCGGTGGAGGATGTTCCCTCCCGTGTGGATGAGGTACTACCGCTCCTTGTCTATGGTTTGTGCTTCTCAGTTCGGCCAGTCGCACAGTGCTTGCCATGGTGATACGACGAGGGTGGATTCAATTCCGTGGTGGCGTCTGTTGGTGGGTGGCAAGTTGGGTGGAGCGTTACGGATTGCCCGGGATATGGTTTTTTGGGGGTCGGGAGAAATCCTTGTCATCTTGACACCGACGCGGTGACGCTTTTGGGCGTCGCTTCTCCTTCCTGAAGGGCATCGGATGTACCTCTTCCCCACTACCTGTAGCGTACTGGGGGAAACCCTAGGACCAGTCTGGGCAGCAGCGTCGTCGTCGTCACTTTCCTTCTTGGAGGTGTTGCTTGGTACGCGGCGATTCAGAGTGCTAGTACCGTGATGGGAATTCTCAGGAGAGGACGCAGCGGTTGCGAGTCATTTTCATTTTCTTTGATCCGCCGGTGTCGGCATTGTTTCTTTTTCTTTTCTTTTGTGCTTGACTGTGTTGTTTGCCCCAGCAGTGATCTCTTTGTTATACGGTGTGGTTGCTATATTAATATAGCGGGGCGAAAGCCTATTTCTTCAAAGATTGTTAAGTGATCTTAAACCAGACAATCTGTGCTTTTTGTCAGATGTGACTCTATACCAGCCGTGTTTTGTGAACAAATCGAATCCCGGTGGGTTTTTGATAAAGTGATCAAAGTATGTAGTGACTTCAAAATGGAGGTTGTCGCCCGAAATATATGGTGTGTTTTTTTTTACAATTTTCTCATAATCTGAGCTTGGTCGTCGTCACCGGCAACGGTCTCCGTCGGCGAGAACCAACATGTTTACGTGACCAGCTTGTATTCCGTGGCTCCAGTGGCTTGGCCTGCATTCCCGTGGATAGAGGGCATATCCTAGGAATATATGCCTAAATTTTTGTAAGACGGGACATGTCGGTGTGGAACATACCTTTCGGTTTCATGGGCATATGATACTCAAAGATTTAGCAGGTGCTATGACGAGGCACCTTTCAAATTGCAGGACAACATGGTAATACGATTCTCATTGATAAAAAAAAATGCAGGACAGAACGGTTCACACGGTTGCTTGCGGCCTAAAAGAATGCACAAATAGTAGTACAAGTATATTTTGCTGCCATAGACTGTTCTTAACTGTAAATGATAATTGATGGCAACATGCAGACATACTAAGTACTTGGTACAGCACTACTATTTATAACAGGGTACGAGATTAACAATTGTGGGACTATAGATCAACTGTCAATTTCTCGAACTATAGTACCCACGTGTGTATAAAATATACAAGTCTACTATGAGTCAAACTATTGCAGATAGAATCAACACGCCAAATTCTCCTCCAACATGGCAAGCCAGCCTTTAGTTCCAACTTGTTTCCCCTCCCAAGAAACTAAGGCTCGTCCAATGTTTAATGGCATCCTGTCTAGTAAGGGACATAAATAGGGAATTTATCAAGTATATTGGTGAACATAAGTAAAGATATCGTTTTCAAGAAGGTACATCGTATCCAAAATTAGATAGTGCACATGTATATCTAACTTTGCTAGAACCAGTAGTGATGGTACCAACATTTGGTTGCGTCGCTCGCCGGAGTGCGTATGTTAAAGATGTCTTTTTCCCCAAAAGAAACTTGACTCCGTTTCAAAACTGAAAGCATTTGATCAAAAGAAAAAACTGAAAGCGTGTTTGAGACAATATCGATCGGTTGAAATTGACTTTCGTCACATCAACTCATGTATTTTTTTTGTCAATAGATGAGATACAGAGC
Source organism: Poa pratensis (assembly GCA_947311845.1). Classification (NCBI taxonomy): domain Eukaryota; kingdom Viridiplantae; phylum Streptophyta; class Magnoliopsida; order Poales; family Poaceae; genus Poa; species Poa pratensis. Next base: position 45,064,125 of record CAMZMU010000027.1, on the reverse strand, counting down.
CTTTACCATTGCTAGGTAGGCTCAATAACGAGTAACGACACACATGCCACACACGAAATTAGTTAATACTACAAGCCTCGCACATATTATTCGAGCTCGCCCTTGGCGCTCGAACACCTCGCCCTTAATTAGTTTCCCAAATTGCAATGCACTGGATCAGTTCTTGACGCGGAGCGGCATGGGCATGCCGTCCACCGGCATGGACTCGAGCTTGCAGTCCATGGGCGGCAGCAGGTTGGCCTCCTCGACAAGCACCCTCCCGACGAGCTGCAGCAGCGTCTCCTCCAAGTCCTTGCCGTCGCTCCAGGGGTGCACCTCCGCCGGGAGCAGGCCAGGGTTCTCACAGATGAGGTCCCAGACGGGAACCCCTTGCGCGGCATCATGAAGTCGTCCCTGGCGAGGCGCAGCGACGGGCAGTAGTCCCCGCGGCCGTCGCCGAGGTAGATGACCCGCTTCCTGCCGTCCGCCATGGCGTCGGCGCGGATGCGGTCGAGCACCTGGCCCTTGCACATGTTGGGCGGGCAGGTGCCGAGGCCGCAGCCGTGCGGTCCGGCGTGGAAGTCGTGGTGTGGCGCGATGTGGAGGCGTCCGTCGGCGTCGACGCGGCTCGGGTTGGTCTTGATCTCCGAGAAGTAGCCACGGAGGCCGTGGTGGTCGAGGATGGCCTCGATGAAGAAGCGGTTGGCGTCGCTGAGGACCCTGAGGTCGCAGCCGAGGCCGTAGGCGGCCTTGATGGCGGCGACGACGTGCGGGTCGATGGGGGCCGCCCTGAGCACGTCGGCGACGTCGCGGAGGGTCTTGCCCCGCGCGTGGAGCTCACCCATGACGGTGTCGATGAGGGTGTTCCACGGCATGGTGGGGAGCAGGCGGTCGAACAGCTCGGTGGCGCCGAGCGCGTCGACGACCCAGTTGTCGCTGTCGACGTCGATGATCGTCTTGTCGAAGTCGAACACCACCACGACGCCGGCCATCTCGACGATCGGGTTCTTGCAGTGGGGAGTAATGTGTGCGGGCGTGCGTGTCTCGACTTGTTGGTGAGGAAAAGGGTCTGGGCGCGGTGGCGGGGTATATGTACTGTCCCGGGAGGCGGGAAGATGCCGAGGGAATATTACGAGATGCCTAAGAATAGAGGTAGGCATCGGAATTCGGAATTACTCCGAGATCCATCGAGATTAGCCGCCTTTAATTCCGGAACACGTACAAATCAGTTTTGGTTTGGGCCTCCGGTTTGATTTGATTTTATGCCGTCGCATATTCGGGTTCGCGTCCGGGCAGAACACGCGAGGTGGCTTCAGGCGATCCGGACTCCTGCATTCCTCTCTCACCCGTGCCGTAGTGGAGTCGGCGCGCGCCCATGCTGGGTTTGCGCGTGCACCGAGTAACCCAGCATCCTAGCCCTAGATACGTAAATTGGAGAGAGAGATTTCTGCCTCCCCAAATCCAGTCATCCGTTTATTTAAGCAAAATTAATAATTATATTTAAAAGTTTTTAAAAATCTGAAAAAATCATGTTATAAATGATCTATCCCATAAACGTGTAAGATCTCATTTTAAAATACTTTGCATTCTGAGCTACACAAAAATGATAAATGTACATATCTGAATATAGTGAACAATGCATAATTTCAAATCTCCAAACAAATTATTTTTGTGTAGCTCATAATATAAAGAATTTCGCACAGTGATTTTGCATACTTGTAAGATACATCGTTTACTACAGCCACAATTTGTTTATATTTTATTTTGAGTCTTATAAATATATTTTTATTTTTATTTTTTAAATAGAGGGCTCATTGGAGTTTAGGATCCAAAGTGACTTTTCCATAAATTGGCCGAGATTTTCTTTTTTAAATATCTTGCTCCATTAGTTTGCAGATAGGTATGTTTTGAACCTAGAGGTGTTTCTCTCAACGCAATCTTGGTGTACCCTGCACTGCAAATTCGCTAATTCTTCTTAAGAAAAACAGGGGTTTGTGTTTACAGAAAAATGGATAGTGCAGAATATGGTTTCTGACAACTGACAGCTAAAGGCCATGTGACAAGAGCTGATGAGGTTTCCTGGTGCATCCCTAGAGGGATATTCGGTGGATGCGGAGAATCTCCCATGAGGTTTGGTCCTGCTCTGCCTGCCACTTTTGAACCACTTTTTTTTCAAGAACACGCGTGAGCATCGCGTGTTATATATATTAAGACAGGAGAAAGCCATCATGTACAAGATTTTGGTTACATCCAAGACCTCGCCCACACACACGAGCCTACCCAATTCCTCGCGTTTCTCCGCAAATGCCCGCCACTAACCACAACTCGAACTCCTGTCTAATGCGCGTACAAACAGTCTGCACCGAAGAGGATACCTTATCGAAGACGCGGCTGTTGCGTTCAAGCCAGATTGATCTAGCCGTCGGGATGATTAGGCCGTTGATCATCTTCCTCTTCTTCTTCGGGGCAGCTGAGGAGAGAGCTGCCCACCACCGCGCTGGATCGGAATCCTGGGACGGCGTCTGACCCTGCAACCCGATCAGGCTCAGCGAGGCAAACCAGATTTCTCTCGCGACCACACACTGGACCAACAGGTGTACACCCGTTTCAGGTTCCTGGCAACATAGAGTGCACACCGGCGGGTGCTGCAAGCCACGCCGCTGCAATCGATCAGCCGTCCAGAGGCGGTTCTTTAACGCCAGCCACATATGTAACTTCTGAGACAGCGGCGCACCTGCTGACCAAATTTCCACGGCTCCCGGGGCAGCTGTTCGACCAAAGAAGAATGCTGAATATGCAGACTTCGCCGTGTACTGGCCATTGGCTATCAGTCGCCAACGAATCCGATCTTCCTCGTCGCCAAGAGGGTGCTCATGGGCGCGCTCCCACAGCTGCATGTATTCTACGACCGCTTGCACCGTGAGATCGCCACGGATGCCGCGCACCCAGCTGTTGTTATGCAGCGCATCAGAGATCTTGAGGCCCTTGTCTCTGCCTCGCACGAACGGCCATAGCGATGGGGCAATCTGCTGCGCTGTTTGCCCGTCCAGCCAAGGATCAATCCAGAAACGCAGCCTCTGCCCATTGCCCACCCGACAGTCAACCGCCGATAGGAACAACTGCTCGGCCTCGCGAGATATGCTGAAACTCAGTCCCTGCCACGGCCGCTCTGTGTCCGTCAGTTCGAGCCATTTCCATCGCATGCGCAACGCAAGGCTGAGCGTGCGGAGGTTCTTGATGCCGAGGCCGCCGTCTGCTTTTGGGGTACAGACTGTCTTCCATGCCACTGCGCACTGCCCACCCCTCGTTTCTTGGGAGCCTGCCCAAAAAAAGTTCCTGAGAATTTTGTCCACTAGAAACGTGACTACGTGAGGGCTTTCGTTTCTTCGGGTCGACACATTTTTGGTTTCTTGGCCATTTCGGGTGGCTGACTAACTTTAATTCTCGTCCTCCACAAACGTAGAAAAAAAACCTCTTACTAAACTTGTACAAGTGACACACTTCAATCCTAAATCGTCATGGCGGTGAAAATGACGCCGACGTGGCCGATAGGATGCATAAGAACGCATAAGCTGAAAAAAACTGGGCCTTAGCATTCCTTACATTCGTGACTTTTCCAAAGAGAACATTTTATGCGTTTCAAAGGCGCTCATCCTCAAAATGAAAAGATAAGGCATGTTGGATCACACAAATTTACACGATAGGTGGCAATGAGAAAGGTGCGGACTCGTGTTTTTGGAGGTAAGTATGTATTGAAACATCAAGTCATGTGGAGAGCCATGTTGCGCCTTTATTATTCTACTTTATCGGGTAAGGAAAGAATAAGTTCTCATTCTGAGTTCTCTCAAGTGCAACTATCACACATGTCATCTCTTTTTCAGCTAGTGCATGTACAATTCATACAACTGTTTTTGGCAGGATTTTTTTAAACGAAGTTTTCGGCATGATTTTGGTGGCGTGTGGTTCCAAAAGGCCAGACGAATTGCACCATTTCAAAGACAAAACACCTTATACTAACATCAAGGGAAAAATAGTGTTATTTAATAACGTCCTCAGTTGAAAATTTGAAGCTGTACTACTAGTTGTGAATGCCATAATTTACATGGCATTCATGTCTTCAAATGGATGGGAAGGTCAATCTTTACCTATCGGAAATAGCCGTGTAACTTGCATTCCTTGGCCGACAAATCCGACCTACATCACCGTGATTAGATGCTTTTCATGTGGGTGGATTTAATTGGCCATTCCAGATGGAGAATCGGTGCCTGATGTCCAATAGACATTACACGCACTTGTGGTAAGATTCGTGACTTTGTCACTAACATGCATGGATTAGTATGGTACTATGCAATGCACGTTATACCGCAAAGAAATAAAGACCATGGATGTCATCGGGGCAAACAAGTCAGATGGCATTGATCTCTTCGGCATATAAGGTTTCAAGTGGGACGGTTGTGCCACTAATCCCGTGTCCCATCCGACCGAAATAATCCCACTTGTCCCGCTAACAGACTCCACTTATCCCGTACGGGACGAAACAGACAAAGCCACTTAATCCATCGGGAGGCCACAAATCCCATGAGAACCGCACCACAGCTACCTTTCGCCCTGAAATCCATGTGGTCGGACGCGGAGGCCGCCGCCCCAACCTCCATCCATCCCCCGGTCTCCACCATCGCCGCCACCGTAGGCCTCCGCCTTCGCAGCCGAGAACCGTAAGCTTGGCCGCTTCAAGCTGGCCGCCATGCCTCGCGCCGCGTCGCCGACCTTGGTCAATGCGAGCATGGCGGGGCAGGCCGAGACCTCTGCACGAGGCAGCACGACGCGTAGTAACCTCCTACGACATCATACGCTGCGCTGCGCCGATGACCCGACCACGTGATCTGGGCCGGCGTCACGCGAGGGCGGAGGGAGGGGATCCGGCGTCAGCTATGGAGGAGACAACCGAGTGGCCAGAAGGCGGCGGCGACGGGCTCGAAGGCGGGGAGGGACTGCTCAAGACGCGGAGGGAGGGGCGCCGGCGCTGGCGGCGGCCATGGAGGAGACACGCTCTGCCCTGAACTCGCCGATGTGCAGCTTTGGTGGGATGTGGCGGGATACATGGGATAATCGCTAAATGACCACTAAAAGTTTGTGTTAGTGGGATAATCGGGTTGTGGGACAGTGGGATAGGTGGAATAATATTTTTGGTGGAGACGAACGTCCCAGTCCCGTCCCACTTGCAACCATATCGGCATACCATAGCACTGCAATTATTCAGGGCATGCATTACAATGCAAAGTTCCCAACAAAAGAAATTCCGACGCTATTTGACCATTCAAAAGACTTTTTTTATGATTTCGTAGTTTGTTACGTAACGCAGACCTAAACATCTCGATCCGGTCAAGGCAACTTCGCTAGCATTCAACAAATGGTAGTTTGAAGACTAATGAGTTGGTTCCAGTTCCTCTGATTGTTACAACACTGGTCGGTGATACGGCGAATAAAACAAAACTTGAAAACCACAATGATCAATGTTTACCCTATTGATGTTAGATATCTCCATCTTCTCGAACCCTTGGATATATAACAAAACATGAAAGCTACAATCACAGCTGCAATACTTGCAATAATCATTCAGTGATTACCACATAATTTGAGGTATAAAAGAACTGATAAGATATTTTCAGCTAAAAAAGGTGAACATCTACCAGTATTCAATTAAATAAACACATACTACGGTTTGTGTCATCCACTTACTTGTTATTTTGACGCTGAACCTCTGGCGTTTCTACATCATACCCAAAGATGTCAGTGTTGTGCTTAGTGCGCAAATATGTCTGCATTTTAGTTAACAAATCAACTGACACCTTTTTATGTCTCGCTGGACAGGAGTCAAGGATATATTTCTTGTTCGACGTAATGGAAACAACTAAAGAACAGTGACCAGAAGAAACTATAATAATGAATGTTTGAAAAAATCTATTGTCAAAATCATGGACCCAGTAACATTGAAATACAAAGATCTGATAAAACACTGCACAAAAACTTGCGTCGCGCCCTTCACCTTCTCTCCTGTAAGCTCCATGTCAAGAGTTGTAGTTTCCTTTCCTTGATTCAGCAAATCTTTCTGGAATAATCAAATAGACAACAATCATAGGTAAAGAATAACAAAATAAAAAATTCATGAGCCAAGTTTCTGGATAAATACTTACAAAAGCAAATTTACCAAGGATAATTTAATTTTATCATTCCAGTCCATTGACCACAGGTGGCATACAAAATGCAGTATGTTTGATTGCATAAGGCAATGTGGTTTGACGCAATCAACAAAAGTAGACTCAGCTACACGATAGCAATCAAAGTCCAATACTATTCATTCGCGGGTTCTTTCTAATACATACTTCTTGTACACACTATCTAGATCAATTGTATTGTCAAGATTGCTGAAAAGTTTAAAAAGAGCTTAGGTAAATTTGCAATAGAGTTTAAAAATTACCAAATATTCTCGTTTACCTCTTGTTACCAAACGACCTCTAGCCATCAGATATCCGATGATAGAAATAAAGGATAGCATCAGTAAAGTCTGTAATGCTCTCCCTGACCTTGAAAGGGGGTAGGGATACCTACCTCAAGCTGTCATGCTCACGTACCACTGCAAATTTTCTGTAGCAGCTATCCTCCCATCTCATCAACTGAAAAGGACATACATAAATACAAAGTGGCAACGTGCAATCATAATTATAGAACGATAACAGATGATTTGTACTTACATTAATATTCTCTAGCGACTTCAGTTTCTTCAGACCACACATTTGCGTTACCTTCGGCTGAAAGGGCCGTAAAGAAATAGGAAGTTGTATCAACAATCAGGTGCAGTCATAATATGTTACATAGTTTCTTACAGGTTCCTTTTCATACCCTACACTTCCATTTCTTATTCCCATCTTCCTGCACATGGTGCTTGAGCATACTAGCAGTATACGAGTTCCCGTCAATGCAGTCCACAAAAACTACATGTGAACTAATGATTCTACAGTTAGTCATTTTTCTACCCAAAATGAGAAAAGCTATTACTTGCAACAGGTCGTAGTACTTACCATTAACACAGCCACAAAACCATTTATCTGACTCAGTTTCTTCGCAAACAAATAACAAGCTTTTTCTTTAAGCGTTCATAGACCAGATATGACCGGTCAATTCGCGCAATTGTTCTAAGTCTTGTACTGCTTCAAATGTAGCTGAGCTTACATAAACTCACGATGTTGGCAGCATTCTTTCTAACACCACCCCAAAGAAAAACCTGACGAGCATATCTGTGTCAATAAGTTTGGAGACATCCTCGTCACGAGAATGTGTAAACAACAAATCAATGTTATCCACACTAAAAATGTTTCTTTTATGCTCGGCTAACATCTCTTTGGCTTCCACCTCATCACCATGCTAATTGTTATCACCATCTTCATTGTCTTGTTGCTTATTCGCAGCAGGAGCCGTTTTTTGACCTTGTACTTTCTAGTTACGCACTTCGGAACTTTGTACATCATGTTGTATTCTTTTGTTGCTGCTATTGAACTTGGGAGCTCCTTATGAGAGCCAATTGGCATATCAAGAACATGCTACACCACCTCCTGCGTTATCCCCAATGATACACCATCCCTGATGCAGAGTTCAGTTTGATTTGAATCTTCATGAACAATAGCTTTCTTCATAAGCAATCCACAGATTTTTCTGCTACCAAGGGCATCTAGCTGCAAGTCGAGCTGCTTTCTGAAATCTAGTTCTTTAATCATTCGAATTGTTTCTGGTGGAAGGTGCTGAGCTAACAATCTCACACAGCCAGGGTTGCATCGCGTTTCCAGCTCTCTGTCCTCAATAGGTTTGTGCTGCATATTCGGCCCTCTGTCCTCACTAGGTTTGCGCTACATATTCGGCCCTTTGAGAAACTTACTTAACAGCTCCAATCCAAGTGGAAACAGACTACAGGTGTGGCTGATAATGATATGCAGAAAATAAAGATGAAACACATAAATGTAGAAGGATATGTAATCCAAATTTCAAAAATCTACAACTTTGCAACTATCTAAATCCAAATTGCAGAAATCGGAAAGATATGTGAGCTGAGACAAAAATTAGGCCAACAAGGAAAGACGCACAAACCTTGCAAACAATTCTTTGAGCACCTGCTGGGCGTCATCGCCTGAAGGTGCTAGGCTGTTTGCCGGCGTGTTGTGTGCCTGGGAGGCATGGAGGGCGCATGCCCTGCGACTGGACGCCTCATCCCGCTTGGATGGCACGTACCGAGGCCTCGCGGTGAGCAGCGGCTCGGCGGGGCGGAAGCCGCACTGGTAGCTCCTTGCAGTGGTAGGGCAGCGCGTCCAGTCGTAGGGCATGCGCCCTCACTGTCTCCCAGGCCGCACAACACGCCAGCAAGTAGCCTAGCACCTTTAGACGATTACGCCCAACAGATGCTCGAAGAATTGCTTGCAAGGTTTGTGTGTCTTCCCTTGTTGGTCTAATCTTTGTCTGACCTCACACATGTTTCTGATTTCTGGAATTTGGATTTAGATAGTTCCAAAGTGTAGATTTTTAAATTTGGATCACGTATCCTTCTACATTTATGTGTTTCATCGTGATTTCCTGCATATCATTATCAGCCACATCTGCAGTATGTTTCCACTTGGATTTGAGGTGTTGAGTAAGTTTCCTCAAAGGGCTGAACATGAAGTGCAAACCTAGTGAGGACAGAGGGCCGAATATGCAGCACAAACCTAGTGAGGATACATGGACGGAAATGCGGTGCAACCGTGTGAGATTGTTAGCTGAGCACCTTCCAACAGAAGCAATTCGGAGGATTAAAGAACTAGATTTCAGTTATATTTCAATAAGTAGCTCGGCTTGCAGCTAGGTGCCCTTGGCAGCAGAAAAATCTGTGGACCGCTTATGGAGAAAGCTATTGTTCATGAAGATCCAAATCAAATTGAACTCCGCATCAAGGATGGTGTATCATTGTGGATCACGCAGGAGGTGGTGCAGCATGTTCTTGACATGCCAATTAATTGACAATGCTAAGGAGCTACCAAATTTAATAGCAGCAGGAGAAGAATACAACATGACGTACAAAGCGCTGAATTGCGTAACTAGAAAGTACAAGGTCAAAAAACCGGCTCCCGCTGCGAATTAGGAACATGACAATGAAGATGGTGATAACAATCAGCATGGTGATGAGTTGGAGGCCAAGGAGATGTTAGCCGAGCATAAAAGAAACATTTTCAGCATGAATACCATTGATTTGTTGTTTACAGATTCTCGTGACGAGGACGTCTCCAAACTTATTGACACAAATATGCTCGTCAGGCTTTTATTTGGGGTGGTGTTAGAAAGAATGCTACTGCCCGCAACCTCAGGTTATGCAACCTCAGCTACACTTGAAGCAGTCCAGGACCTAGAACAATTGTGTGACATTGACTGGTAATGTCTGGTCTATGAACGCTTAAAGCTTGTTATGAGCTTGCGAAGAAACTGAATCAAATGAATGGTTGTGTGGCTGTGTTAATGGTAAGCACTAGGAACTGCTGCAACTAATATCTTTTCTCATTTTGGGTAGAAAATGACTAACTGTACAATCATTGGTTCATATGTTGTTTTTGTGGACTGCACTGAGGGAAATTATTTGCAAATGGAAGAATCTTGTACAATTAACTTGTATACTGCTAGTATGCTCAACCACCATGTGCAGGAAGATGGGCAAAAGATGGGAATAAGAAAAGGAAGCGTCAGGTACGAAAAGGAACTCGTAAGAAACTATGTAGCATATTATGACTTCACCTAATTTTTGATGCAACTTCTTATTTCTTATGTCCCTTTTAGTTGTAGGTGACGCGGAAGTGTGGTCCGAAGAAACTGATTGTTATTGGCACTTTGTATTTCTTTATGTCCTTTTCAGTTGATGAGGTGGGAGGATAGCTGCTACAGAAAATTTTCAGTGGGGCGGGAACATGACAGGCTTGAGGTAAGTATCCCTGCCCTTTTTCAAGGTCAGAGAGAGCATTGCCGAATTTACTGATACTATCCTTTATTTCTATCATCAGAATTCGGATGGCCAGAAGTCTTCTGGTAACAAGAGGTAAACTAAAAGATTTGGTAGTTCTTAAACTTTTCAGGATTCTTGACGATAGAATTGATCCAGATAGTGTGTACAAGAATCATGTTTTAGAAAACACCCACGACGGAACTGTATTGATTGATATCCTGTAACTGAGTCTACTTTTGTTGATTGCTTCAAACCACATGGTCTTATGCAATCAAACATACTGCATTTAGTGTCCCACTCATGGTCAATGGACTGGAATGATAAATTATCCTTGGTGAATTTGCTGTTGTAAGTACTTATTCAAGAACTTAGCTCATGGATTTTTTATGTTGTTATTCTTTACCTATGATTGTCGTCTCTTTGATTATTCCAGAAAGATTTGATGAATCAAGGAAAGGAAACTACAACTCTGGACATGGAGCTTACAACAAAGAAGGTGAAGGGCGCGACGCAGGTTTGTGCATTGTTTTATCAGATCTTTGTATTTCAATGTTACTGGTCCATGAGTTTGACACTAGATTTTTATTTCAAATATTCATTCTTATAGTTTCTTCTGGTCATTGTTCTTTGTTTGTTTCCACTATCTCGAACAAGAAATATATCCTTGACTCCTGTCCAGGCAGACATAAAAAGGTGGCAGATGATTTTTCAACTAAAATGCAGACATATTTGCGCACTTAGCACAACACTGACATCTCTAGGTATGTTGTAGAAACGCGAGAGGTTCAGCGTCAAAATAACAAGTAAGTGGATGACACAAACCGTAGTCTGTGTTTATTTAACTGAATATTGGTTGATATTCACCTTTTTTAGCGCTATATCTTATCAGTTCTTTTATATCTCAAATTATGTGGTAATCACTGAATGATTATTGCAATTATTGCAGCTGTGATTGCAACTTTCATGTTTTGTTATATATCCAAGGGTTCGAGAAGATGGAGTCATCTAACATCAAAAGGGTAAACATTGAGTCTTGTGGCTTTCAAGTTTTGTTTTATTTAAATTCTAGAACAAATGATTTATGCCTCAAAACTGCAGGAAAAAGTGTTGATGTTCGGAAAGCAGCTCTCTATGTACCTTCTCTATCATAGGATGAGTTGAACAAACCCTGAACACAGAGCAGTCGATAAAGTTACAATTGACGTAGACGAGGATGAGGAAGAGGGCGAGGGTTTTGTCTCTCCGGATTTTAGAAGGGATGACTATCAGGACAAACCTGATGCCCAAGATGTCCAAGATGCAGAGAATAGTGAAAAAGGCACTTCAGGTAGTAAGCAGGAATACTCTGTTGACGTAGAAAAGGATGAGGAAAAGCGCAAGGGTTTTGTCCCTCCGAAATTTAGAAGGGATGACTATCAGGACAAACCTAATGCCCAAGATGTAGAGAAGAGTGACAAAGGCACTTCAGGCAGGAGACTCCGTTGACGTAGAAAAGGATGAGAAAGAAGGCAAGGGTTTTGTCTCTCCGAATTCTAGAAGGGGTGACTATCAGGACAAATCTGATGCCCAAGATACAAAGACATTTCATGCAGTAACCAAGAATACTCTCATGATTTGTCCTGATAGTCAATTGGTAGGAAAGACAAAAAATTGCGACTGTCGATTTTGTCATGTAGCTATCAAATGGAGCTAGCGAAGAAAAATTGAAGGGCAAGGAACACCACTACCATATACCGGAGAGGAAAGGGAAGCATCACGCCACACCGCTCCATGTCCCCCATCACCCCCACCAGTTCCGTTGGTCGACTCACCAGCCTTCTCACCCGTAGCCGGTGCGTTGCCACCGTGACATAGGTCCGACTGGGTCTTGATGGTGGGCACAAGGAGAGGACCCGCCAAAACCCTAACTGACGGCCTACGTTCCCTAGAGCTATCGATCGACATAGCGCAGCTCGGTAAGCCCAATAGCTTGCAAAAGCTGCAGCCTCCTCTTTTGCATCATCACCACAGGTTTATTGGGAGATAAGAAGGCACATTGCAGATTACCTACTTCTCTCCCAACCTCTCAATGCAGCATTGTTTCATATTAACAGAAACCTTAATGGCGTATCCCACAACTGTGCTCATCAACCGATTAGCCAAACTTTGTCTCAACCTATTTTCAGTTGCTCTAGCAGATCACAGGAACAGGCTTTGTCCCATCATCTCTATGCTTCAATCTTTACAATTTCAGGGCTATGCAATACATGTTGTACAATGTCTATGAGTTTAATGAAATTTGGCGCCTCCGGCGCCTTCACTTGTTCAAAAAAAAGATTGAATGGTCGGCTAATTTAAGACTACAAAAGCTATTTTCTTTCCTCCAAAATGAGTTAAATATACTCTTTGACCTAAGATCGATTTGCCTACTTGTGAAAAAAAATCATCTACAAAGCATTCAAGCCCTTCCAAATATTTTTACACAAGGATTCGAATTGACCAAGCTTCTGAATATCAGGGTCAATTAACTTTGTGTTGCTGATCCATGAATCCACATACTTGGAAGTCTACGTGTGTCCGTGTCTCCCGATTGCTTATAATTTACAGCCTTAAGATTAGTGAATCTCAATCACGGACAACGACATGCACACAAAGCACATAAAACTTATGGTTTGAATACAGTCTTGATTCCGGTGATTGCCCCAGCGGCGCAACATGTCATCTAGTAGTGGGTAAGGTCTTCACGTAGTCACAACTGCCCTCGGTATTTAAACTCCATTATAGGTCTCTACTTCACACCACAGCCTCCAGCTTAGAAGCACATCACGAGCAACAGAGTCTCCCTGTCCTCTCCTCTGCAATGACAGCTTCCACCATGGCACTCTCCTCCCGGCTCTTGCAGGTAAGCCCTCCGACGCCTCCAACGTGTTCGGCGAGGGCTGCATCACAATGCACAAAGCGGCTGCCAAGTCCAAGCATGCAGCGTCTAGCAGCTCGTGGTATGGCCCAGACCGTGTCCTCTACCTTGGCCCGTTGTCAGGGCAGCCACCATCCTACCTCATCGGTGAGTTTCCTGGGGATAATGGCTAGGACACAGCCGGTCTCTCGGCTGACCCTGAGACATTCGCCAAAAACAGGGAGCTTTCGGTGGGCCATGCTCGGGGCACTCGGGTGCGTCTTCCCTGAGCTTCTAGCTCGCAATGGTATCAAATTTGGTGAAGCAGTTTGGTTCAAGGCTGGGTCTCAGATCTTCAGTGAGGGTGGCCTAGACTACCTCGGCAACTCCAGCCTCGTCTACGCACAGAGCATCCTAGCCATCTGGGCCCGCCAGGTCGTGCTCATGGGAGCTGTTGAGGGGTACCGCGTAGCTGGTGGGCCGGTCGGGGAGATTATCGACCCGCTCTACCCTGGCGGAAGCTTCCACCCCCTCGGCTTGGCCGAAGACCCGGAGGCATTCGCAGAGCTCAAGATCAAGGAGATCAAGAATGGCCGGCTCGCCATGTTCTCCATGTTCGGATTCTTCGTACATGCCATCGTGACCGACAAGGGGCCCTTTGCAGAACGCTGCTGACCACATCGTCGACCCCGTCAACAACAATGCATGGGCATTCACCACCAACTTCGCCCCCGGCTGCCCGGCAAGTGATTGATCGGGCCAAGCACTGTCCTTGTGCGACTTGGAATACAGGGTGTTGCTAAAGGGCAATGGAAGCATGGAATCAATAGGCTTGTATTGATTCCATGCTTCCATTGCCCAGTGAGTCCACAGATGCAAGAGCGGTCAGGAATTAACAAAAAATACGCAGTGAGTTCACGGATGCAAGAGTGGTCAGGAATTAACAAAAAATACACAGTAATGATCAAACAATATAACCGGGCACTTTTATGGAAGATTAATATAGATGAGGTAATACGTGAGTTCATGTCTTACTTCATACACTGAGAAATACAATGTTAAGTAGGCAGACATGAATACGCGGGGCTGGACTTGAACCCGAGCACAAATGTTCTCCTAACTTAGCAGTTCTGTATATTGCATGCCTAGTAAGTTGTACACCCTTCTGAAGAAATAGCATGGTAAATAATGCAGCAAACATGCTTTGGAAAATTTCAGTTATCTATCACAATACTTCTGTAAAAGTACGCAACTAATTTATTTCAGACTAGATAACGGCATGCTACAAGAAACAAAAGAAAAGAAAGGAACAAGAAAGCTAATCTCAACAAATATACCAAAACAAAACGAAATGAGGGAAAGGTCAAACTCAAATAATTGTAAGGATGCAGAGTTCAGTTTTTTTCCAGGAATGGTTACAGGGATACACAACATTTTAATAAAGAGCAGCGAACTTGTATTTAGAAGTTGTTACAGATTTCTTGGGTGTTGATCTTGCCATTTCATTGTTCTCAACCTAAAATATAGTATGCACCATGTAGTTCTTTCTTGTTCAAGTACTATAATTTTATTTGCACATTGAAGATAGACATCCAAGCAACTAACAGAAATGAAATCATAGATGTCCACAAGTAGATAGTAAATAAAGATGAAACCATGTTACAAGCTATCCTATTCCTTCGCATGTGTCCAGAGAATTCCTTTAAATCCCCTCAGGTCAAATAAAATTACAGGAGTTTTCAATCTAGAACTTCTTTCCGGATTATAAGTATCTACTAGTTCTAAGATACTTTCAACACGGAAAAATCTGAAGGAATGATGGATCCGCTAGGTTTTCCCTATTTTGTGTAGATAACTCTCTTATTGGCATGCTTGGAGGGTGATCTTTTGCTTCTCTCAACTTCTGTTGCAAAAGTTTGATAACTTGCAGAGAAAAAACAGATGTGCTCCCTTCTCCTAGTGAGGCTTCTAGTGTACCAACCATGTTCCACATATCCTGATTCTGACCCAGCAATACAGCAGCCTTGTCTACATGACTTGTCACACCCCCAAGCATGCCTTGCAAGTTTTCTCATTTTTTCACACAAACATCATACTGCAGAGGAGAAAGTTTCTAGATAACAATTTAAGCGACAATAAATGTGGACTAGGGCTCCCTAATGGTAACATCTAGCGGCGATCACTCTTTCTCCAGTCTGAACAAACAATCCTTTGTCTCAGCAAGCTTTGTTTTAAGAAACTGCGCATCAGCCTTCAGCAGCATATTCTCTTCTTTAAGAAAATTGAGCTCCATAACAAGCGGGGACTCACTGACATGCACATGACTCCCTTCAAATAAAGCACTTTCCAGTGACACTTTGTTTCTAACAAGCAGGGACTAACTCACATGAACAGCAAACCTAAGACAGCTGGATTTAAACATGCTTAAGTGGCAAACATCATGAAGACTTACTTTACAATGTGAAGTACGGAGCATCATAAAGTGGAAGTCGAATTTAACAGTTCACATGAAGATTTAAGAGTATAGTAACACGATTATATGTAACACGGTTATGTATAGTCAGGGCCAGTCCACAGATTTTTGGGGCCCGGGGCGATATTAATATTTGGGGCCCTTAATATAATTACTAAAACAGTACTGAATTATATAAAAATGTTACCAATACATATTTAAAGTGTATTCAAACTTATTATAGAAAAATATAGATCTTAATGTAATTTATCGGTATGTCTGTGACTTAATCAACTCATATTTATTCCACTGTCAGACGCATAACTTTTACATGATGTGATTATTTGATACATTGAGAGAAAATCTTCGTGTTGTTATTTTTCCTTATTATGGGAGCTGGGAGAATCAAATCAGCAACCTTATCCATCTTCGATCCGGACTCTATGTTGAATATTACTAATAAACACTTAGAGTGCATATAAAACCAATAGTGACATTAAATAATTTACACGTACTATACTAAATAGTTCTTCCAATATCATGTCTGGCACTGTAGTGCGGACTCATCTCGTGGATTCCACCGCTCGCTTCTCGCCGTGGTCGCAAGACGAAAGGTGATTGGCAATCTCCAACTCCTTTTCCAGGAAACGGTAGAACAATATTATGCACCGCGTCGAGTAAATGGAGAATTAAACTTGTATCTAGACATGGCCTTGCAGCCCGCCTTTACCAACTATTAGAGAAATCAATGCACAAATGAAAAAGAAAATGCATCAAACTTTTTTTTAGCAATTAGCAGGAAAATGAGAATGAATTTGTTTTTGAGGAATGAAAATGAGCGTTACTCTGTGTTGCATTTCCGGGATTATCATCTAGGCCCCTCCCCGCTTAATGTCTTCATAGGTAACTAAATGAAAAAAAAAAGCTAACCAAGGAAAGAACCGAAGAAGGCCCAAGCAAACAAAACGGAAACACGGCCCAAATTCAGCATGACGCTTCGTCGATAACGTTTCATGTCTTCGTCTTCCTCGTCTAGCTCAACCGTACGAGAGGAAATACCGACCTGCTCTAATGGCGTTCCTCCGCCTACGCTGCTAGAGCAGTTGGGACTGGGGGGCCCCTCGGTCTCAGGGGCCCGGGGCGGCCGCCCCTCCTGCCCCCCCTCAGGACCGGGCCTATGTATAGTAACATACATAATGATATCGACAATCAGGCATCAACCAACTGTGATTTGACTTTCCCTACAGCCCGACAATATGACATAGGGCGCTTCAATAATGTATTGTTTCCAGATGACAGAACACTGCAGCAACACAAGCACTGCAGAAAACTGTACCGAGTGCTCACCCCCTCACAGAATACTAATAGCTGTTCAGTTTGTAACTAATTAGAAACACGACAACGATACAACATCATGTCAAGAACTGAGGATCAATAGTAGAGAGCATCCCATAATAGGTGTGAATCCCAAACGTGTGCAACTGCAAGCAACAGCCGCGAGATATCGCAAATGTGCTCATCAGCAATTCGTCGAACACATCGCCGGCCGCCACCTTCAGGCGAGTCAATTTACGCACCTGAGGTTGTAGAAGTCAGTGCGGCAGGATACGGTGAAACGGCGGCGGGTGCACGGCTCGAAGTGGCGGGACGGTAGGCCGCCACCTCTGCATTGATCGACACGGCCGCGCCACAAGCCGACATGGTAGTTGGAGGGAGACTGCAGACTGCAATGGGTGGTAGGGGTGGGCCTGGGGTTTCGCATTCCAGCCGCGGCAAAGCGCACGGGAATTTAAAGGAGCGGGATGGACTGGACTCGGCGGAGCCGGAATGAAGGGAGCGCGGCGCGATACCATACGCCGTGCTTCGCGGTTGAGGCCGATAAATACGGATGACACGGTGGAGGTTGGTCGGAATGGCTGGTTTGGTTAGGGCCTCTTTGGTTCACATGAATTGAAAAACACAGGAATAGAAAAAACGTAGAAATAGAATGTCATGACATGTGAAATCCTACAGGACTAAAAACGCAGAACGAGTCACACTAGTTGCAGGGCTGATCCACACATATGGAAGGCCCTGGGGCGAGACAACGAAATGGGGCCCTTGTAAAGTTGTAATCAAATAAAAATTTGGAATGTATGGTATTTCAAAAGCAATTCAGTACATAGTACAGCATATATCGATGGTTTTTGAACAGGGACAATAAACACACAACACAAATTATTTATTTATAATGGTCTAGAGAACTACATCATAACAGTATGGAAACAATATAGTTCTACAAAAGATCGGTCTTCTAAGTAGCACAAAGACACCATCATTTCATCAGTTCATCTGCAAATTGACGAGTTAGATTAGGGGAAGGAGGGAGACGTACCATCTTGTTTGCCTCAAACTCTAGATGGGGAATGGGGATGGAAAGAGAGATGATTGTTGAACCAAATAGCTCCTTTCGGTCTCCATTAATGGTTGCCGCGACCTCGAATTTGGAAGTGCACGGGAGCGGCGGCGCTGTTCTCTGGGATCGGGAAATTTTGGGGAGGCGTGGAGACTGGAGATGAGCGGACGACTGGACTACATAGTAGATCGACGAGGTACTGCACGGTAGTGATCGAATGGATTTTTAGCTGAACCGATCCACTCTTTTGGTCCGTGATGCTAGCAGGCTAGCAGCGTGGTGGGTTTGGGCCATGTTTTTTTTTTCTTTTGTATAAAGTATACTGGACTACTAGCTGGGCCGGGGCCCTACTTCCTAGGGCCTAGGGCGGGCGCCCCGTTGCCGGGCCGTGACTAGTTGTTTGGTTGCAGCACAGAAAAACGCAAAAAAATTCTGTTGAGTTGAGTAAAAGTTATAGTTATATTATCATAAATTCATAGTAATTTTTCCATGAGCTCCAACCTCTTGCTAAAATTCCTATGGAATTACAGTGTGGGAAAACAATTCAGAAGAATTTTGGAGAATTTATTTCTTTAGATCAAATGGATTCCATAGGAAAAATTCATATGGATTAGAATCCTAAAATTTCCCTTCAAAAATCTAACCAAAGGGCCCTTACTTGTACCGATTTCCTGTAGGAAACACTATTTTAAATCTTGAAGGTTAGACAATTTAGACCTTGAACTCGAAATCCCAGTCGTTGGTCAGCACACTGAATTTGTAAGTCCCGGTCTAAATCGAATTTTAGACTTGTTTTGGTGCATTTGGAATTCGACGATCTCGCCCGAAATTGCAGGCTACTCTCACTAACATGTATATCCTATAGGTAGGACCCTCCTTCCCAATCTTGCGCATCCCTCCTCTCACTCTCCGTCTTAATTCCAGCTTGCCCGACCTACTCAGCACCCCTGACGATCTGGTCGTCCACACTGGCGTAGCTCGCCACCAAGGCCTCCTTCTAGCCCGCGTGTCCTATGATACGTCCAAAACGTATTTATAATTTCTGATGTTCCATGCTTATATTATACCAATTGCTACATGTTTTATTCACACTTTATAGCATTTTTATGCATTTTCTGGGACTAACCTATTAACAAGATGCCACAGTGTCAGTTTCTGTTTATTATGTTTGTGTATTGCAGAAAATGCCCGAAAACCAAAATGCTCGGAAAAATCCAGAAAAATTACAGAAATTCTATTTCGCCAGAAGACCCACGGAGCCAGAAGGGCAAGTCCAGCGGAGGCCCACGGCCTCCTCACCATGCCGTCGCGCGGCCTGGAGGGGGGTGGCGCCGCCACGTGGTGAGGCCGCCTCGTGCACGCCCTCGCGTTGCCCTTTGGCCTATATATTGCTCCTGCCCTGAAAACCCTAAAAGAATCGACGATTTCTCCAGAAGAGTTCCGTAGCTCCGCCGCCACCAAAAACCCTAATTCGGGGGACAGAAGTCTCTGTTTCAGCACCCTGCCGGGATGGGGAATTGCCCCCGGAGCCATCTCCATCGACTCCACCGCCATCTTCATCGCCGTTGCTGCCTCCCATGATGAGGAGGGAGTAGTTCTCCCCGAGGCTGAGAGCTCTACCGGTAGCTATGTGGTTTACCTCTCTCTCCCATGGTGTGATCTTTATGTGATCATGAGCATTGCTAGTATCGCTGAATTCATATGTAATGTTTATGCTACTCAAGTGATTTTATCTAGTTTCCGGAGTCACTGTGACAACACGGTATCAAGGTGACAGTGTGGGTACTTGTGTGTGACTCTATAAATAATTTAGATATTATCATGGCTTATTCTTTGTGGAATTGTGGTGTTTGTTTACTCAGACTTTGAGGTGTGCTTTTGTAGCCCTACGCATAGTACTCTTGTTTCACCAAGAAGGAGAATAATCCCGAGTAGCACTACTTGCGTTCAGTTGTGCTAAAATGTTGAGAGATACCACTAGTGAAAGTATGATCCCTAGGCCTTGTTTCTAAGCATTGAAACACCGTTTACAACAAGTTCTGCTACATGTTTGCTTGCTGCCATTTTTATTTCAGATTGCAATTACTACTTATAATTATCCATATTACTTGTATTTCACTATCTCTTCGCCGAACTAGTGCACCTATATATCTGACAAGTGTATTAGGTGTGTTGGGGACACAAGAGACTTCTTATATCTTAATTGCAGGGTTGCTTGAGAGGGATATCTTTGACCTCTACCTCTCTGAGTTCGATAAACCTTGGGTGATTCACTTAAGGGAAACTTGCTGCTGTTCTACAAACCTCTGCACTTGGAGGCCCAACACTGTCTACAAGAATAGAAGCGTGCGTAGACATCAAGCTATTTTCTGGCGCCGTTGCCGGGGAGTTAAGTGTTGGAAGGTATCTCCTTTAGATTCTGCAATTATTTCTTTTTGTTTCTTGTTTTTATTTTCACTAGTTATGCTTAATAGAAAACAACAACAAAAAATTAGAGATCTTTATGAACTTTATATTGAATTAGGACATGATGCTTTTGAAGAGAAAATTAAGAAACCGATGGAAGTTTGTCTGCATAATAGTGGTAGTAATGTTATTAGCATGAATTCCTTGAATACCATTATTGCTAATGCTGTGGAAAAGTGATGTAGCCCAACCTACGGCTCCTACAACAAGTGGACCAATGACAAGAGCAAGAGTCAAAGCTATCCATGATAAGGTGAATTCACTCCTATCTATTTGTGACCTTGACACTTCCTTGAATGGCTTGCTACTTCATTCCGATACCTTGTGTGTGCTCAGCTATGATGGACTTAAAGACCCCTATGAAGACTCCCAAGGAAGCGCGGAAGACGGACAAGGATCGAGCTAAGATGATGAGGAAGAAGAAGACAAGAAGGAAGAAGAAACCCAGGAGGCGGTACTACCGCCGGGTTAAGCGGTACTACCGCCCCTGGCCCAGTCAGCAAAGCCACAGCCCACGCCGGCGGTACCAGCAGCGGCACCGGCAGCGGTACCGATCGGTACCGGGGGCGTGGGATCGATCCCCACGTCGGCGGTGCTATCGCCCCTGATACCGCCGAAACTACACTTCGGGGCCTCCATCCGGTACCTCCAGCTACCGCCGCCGCGGTACCAGTTGGTACCGGGGGCGTGGGAAGCAGCGAAGGCTGCCCGCCCCGGCAGTACCACCGGCTGAGCCAGCGGTACTACCGCCAGTGCGGGAGCAGTTCGGGCAGCAGACCCGTGTAACCTTATCCGTTCGCCTCGTTTTGGATCTAGACTATAAATAGCACTCCTTGGACTAGATCTAGGGTTAGACTATGATTTGAGAACTAAAGTAGAGCCTTGCTCCTTCTTTCAAAGTGTCTCTTTCCTCCTATGGAGATGAATCAAGGCCTCCACATGTGGAGATGAACCAAGGCCTCCTCTTGAGGAGAAGATCCCTGCGTGGATACCAAGGCTCCGCTTGTAGTTGCGATTACTTGCTAATCTTCCCTCTGTGAGTGGCTAGATTGGATTGGTTGGATTGACCAATTGGACAAACAATCTAAGAGTAAGGTGTGCTTGGGAGAGGAGGATTGGGGGCTGCCCTCGGGGATTGTTACCAATCGAGTCTTGCCGGGTTGCTACTTGCTATTTACCCTTGTGTGTTGATTCTCCCCTCTTTTGTGTTCTTCGTTTTTCACGTGTTCTTCGTTCATCTTCTCTCCGCACAAATCCGTGAAAATCGGGACCAACCCGCATCATATGGTATCAGAGCTCTAGGTTGACACGGATTTGTTTTGTGTTTCCACCAAAATCCACCAAATTTTTCTTGTTTTTGAGAAATTCGAAAATTTCCACCAAAAATAGCCTTGCCTTGATTCGAGCCGATCTGTCGATTCGTTGCGTTTTTGGTAGTTTTTGTCCATGGATCTGTTGCTTTAGGACCCCCTCCACCCTTGTTTGCGTTCCCTAGCCTTAATTTTGCCAATTTCCCACGGATTCGAGGAAAGTTTTGGAGCCCAAATCCCCAAAATCGAGTCAAACTCGAGCAGATTCGAGAGCAGCGGTACTACCGCCGGGTTAAGCGGTACTACCGCCAGGGCCAATTTTTGCAGAATTTTTTTTCTTTCTCCTCGGTTCGTTTTGGCATTTCCTCTTTGGTTTGAGTCCTTTGTTGGTGTGCACTACGTCTACGACATCGACAAGCTTCCGCAGCCATGCATCATCAACGCCAAGCGACGACGCCACCAAGGACTCGACATTCCCCACCATCATAATCCGTTGTGAGCCCTTCTTCCTTTCGTGTACCTTGACCTATCGGACTAGCTCGGTGATATTGCGAGGCATTGCACGTGAGTGTTTGTCTTCAAGTATTGGCGAGTGTGTATCGTTAGAGAGCTTGGCACTAGCAAAAGAGAAGGAATCATCGTCAAAAAGCAAAAATCAAAAAAAAAAAAAAGAGAAAAGAAAAGAATCAAGTGGTGCCAAGTTTCATCTCTTGTAGGTTGCGACAAAGCTAAGACCGCCAAAGTGAGTGTGAGTGTTAACTCTTGTGCAAATCCGTTGCCCACAAAAAGCAATTGAGCTAGCGTCCTTCTTGTGTTGGGTGACATTTGAGCACGTAGTCTTCGTTAGGTTGTCTATCTTCGAGTGCTCGCCCTTTGGTCGCCCAACCCCATTATTCGCTTTTGTGTGTGTTTCTTGATACTTTGTGGTTGGAGTTTCTTTGGTAATTTGATCATTGTGGATTTTCTGTACCTTTGACAATATACTTATCGTCGGGTTTGCTTGTTTCGTTTGCCACTTCATACCTTCCTATCCTCATAAGTGTGTGTGTTGGGTGTTAGAACCGGATACTCTCCTCTCAAGCCACATTATACTTGGGATATAGTTTGTCTTGGTTTCTCTTTACCACATATCTCACTTGATCTTGAGAAAATGTTTAGGGGAAGTACAAACGGAAGCTCAAGCTCGGATGAGGAAATCCATGGTGGAGTTCGCGGTGATCATGGCTATGTCACACAATCGGAGCTTGTTGGAATGCGACACTTTCTTCGTGATAACTAGGACGCTTCGAGCGCCGTCTTCAAAATCAAGACAACAACTTCAACGACCGCATGCATGCTCAAGAAGAAAATAGAGCGGTTGACCGAAGCTATCAACAACCTTGCGCGACAACGAGCTTCTTCACACTCAAGCCGTACAAGAAGCACCTCAAGGTCGACACAAGCACGTCATGGACGTCATGAACCTCGACAAGAACGTCAACATGACCAAGGCGCGACGCCCATGAACGACCTCCTCCTATCATTGAACAACCACATGATCTTCACGCGAACAATGCCAATGCGCATCAAGAACAACCTCACCAAAATGATGATCGTCGTGACGCATACCATCACCACCACCGCAACAACGTGATCGTCATGACCCATTGGCAAATGACAATGGCGTTCCGGGTGCGAATGACTTTGGTGAACAAGGACGTCACCCTCGTCATCCTCCAAGGCCACGTCATCAAAACCATGACAATGCGAACAATGTCGAGCAACCCGTTCCTCAACAAGAGCTACCTCCTCAACATGCGCCTCGTCAAGAGCTTCCTCATGATCGTCACCAACACCAACGTTCCGAGTCAAGTGATAACGAGTCAAGCCAACACAATGGTGATGGACTCAATCGAAGGAGACGTGGACGTGCATTCCCACGTGGTGGCCACCGTGACGACTATGATGACTTGACCAACGTCCGCTTTGACATACCCAAGTTCTACGGCACAAGTGATCCGGAAGCTTACTTCTCATGGGTACTCAAGGTTGACAAGATCTTCCGCGTGCAACGCTACTCCGACATCAAGAAGGTTGCCTTAGCCTCGATGGAGTTTGAAGAGTATGCCCTCTTGTGGTGGGAACAACTACAAGATGCTCGCGTCGCTAACCACCAACAACCAATTGACACTTGGGTTGAAATGAAAGAAAATGCACAAGCGCTTCGTGCCAAGCCATTACACTAGAGACTTATACAAGAAGTTGCAAGAGTTGAAGCAAGGTTTGAAGTCGGTTGACGAGTACTACAAGGAATGGAAATCTCCATGATGAGAGCCAATGTCAACGAGTACGAAGAGCAATCCATGGCTCGTTTCATGAATGGCCTCAACTATCCATCAAGAAGATCGTGGAGTTCCAACCATATGCCTCTTTGGTTGAGCTAGTACATCAAGCTTCCAAGGCCGAGCGCCACGTGCTTGAAGAGCTCAAATACCTCAAGACAAAGGCATTCTACCAACAAGCCTTCTTCGTCAACTCCTACACCTTCACAAGCTCTTCCTCAAGCGAACACTCGAGGTCCTCCAAGAGTCTCTACTCGACACCTCAAGCGCCTCAACCTTTCAAGAAAGTACCTCCCTCTCCAAGGCGCCTCAAGGATCTTCGTCCGGCACAAGACTCTTGCAATGCTACAAGTGCGGCGGACAAGGGCACAAATCTTTTGAGTGCACCAACAAGAAGGTCATGATCATCAATGACATGGGAGAGTATGAATCTATGAGTGAAGATGAGTACAATGCTTTGAACAAGGTCGCCACAATGCAAAGTGCTCAAGAAGAAGAAAGTGAGATATATTGTGATGGCGACAACAACCCTTCCTTGGTTGTGGCAAGAGCTCTAACCACCAATGTTCAAGTAGAAGAAGACCAAAGATGCAACTTGTTTCATACAAAGCGGGAGTCAATGGAAAGTCCATCAAGGTCATCATAGATGGTGGAAGTTGCCACAACCTAGCGAGCAAAGAACTTTGTGATAAGCTCGACTTGAAGTTCAAGAAGCACCCACATCCATACCATGTCCAATGGTTAAGTGATTCCGGAGCCGTCAAGATTCAACACATGGTGCAAGTGTCCTTCAAGATTGGAGCCTATGAAGATACGGTTGATTGTGATGTTGTGCCTATGACCGTTTGTCACTTACTCCTTGGCGTCCATGGCAATTTGACAAGGGTGCTATGCATGATGGAAGGACAAATTACTATAGCTTCAAGAACAACGACAAGACCTTCGTCCTTCGTCCCATGTCACCAAGTCAAGTCATTGCCGAAAATGCGAAGTCAATAGCAAGGGCTCAACATGACTTCAACCATCCAAATGACCATAGGCGCCATCCAACCGCACAAGAAAGGGCGGCGACAAAAGCTTCTAGTGAGATGAGTGGTGAGCGAGAGACCACCATAAAGTGAGTGAGAGCCACAAGCCAAATGAGTGTGACACTTCAAAGAGAGTTCCCACAAAACTTACACTATTGCCACAAAAGAGTGATAAGGGAGTTGAGAGAGAACCCATCCACCCTCCACTATGTGCTCATATGCAAGGGTGAAGTTTCTATGACTAACACTTTCACAAACCTTCCTCCTTCTTTGTTGTCTCTTTTGAAGGACTTTGAAGATGTCTTTCCCTCAAGACGTGCCACCGGGACTACCTCCTCTACGCGGAATCGAGCACCGCATCGACCTTGTTCCCGGCGCACCGCTACCAAACCGCGCTCCTTACCGCACCAACCCCGAGAGACAAAGGAGATCGAGCGGCAAATACAAGAACTTCTTGCCATGGGACATCCGCGAGAGCTTGAGTCCGTGCGCCGTGCCCGTCATCTTGGTACCCAAGCACGACAACACTCTTCGCCTTTGCATGGATTGTCGCCCCATCAACGCCATAACCGTTCGGTATCGCCATCCTATCCCTCGACTTGATGATATGCTTGAGCTTTGTGGTTCCGCTATATTCTCCAAAATTGATCTTAAAAGTGGATATCACCAAATAAGATGTGTGAAGGTGATGAATGGAAGACCGCATTTAAAACAAAGCTTGGTCTTTATGATGGCTTGTCATGCCATTTGGTCTTTCCAATGCACCTTCTACTTTTATGCGTCTCATGAATCATGTTTTGCGTCCTTTCATTGGAAATTTGTTGTGGTATACTTTGACGACATCCTTATCTATAGCAAATCTTTGGAAGAGCACACTTCTCATGTTGCTCAAGTTTTGTTGGTTCTTCGCAATGAAAAGCTTTATGCAAATCTTTCTAAGTGCACTTTTGCCACCAACAAACTTGTTTTCTTGGGTTTTGTTGTTTCTTCGGATGGAGTCGAAGTTGATGATGCAAAGATACAAGCAATTCGGACTTGGCCTTTTCCGATGTCACTTGAGGAGTTGAGACGTTTTCTTGGTTTTGCCGGATTTTACCGCCGTTTCATCAAGGATTTTTCCACAATTGCTTGCCCCCTCCATGAACTTACAAAGAAAATGTACCTTTCATTTGGGGCAATGCACATGATTTTGCTTTCAATGAGCTCAAACGGTTATTAACCGAAGCACCACTCCTTGCCCTTCCGGATTTCTCTAAGACATTTGAGATTGAATGCGATGCAAGTGGATTGGGCATTGGTGGAGTGCTTATGCAAAATGGTAGACCCATCGCATACCATAGTGAGAAACTAGATGGAGCTCGCTTGAATTACCCCATTTATGACAAGAGTTATTTGCTTTGGTTCGTGTTTTGGATGTGTGGCAACATTACCTTCGTCCTAAGGAATTTGTCATTCATTCCGACCATGAATCCTTGAAATATTTGAAAAGTCAAACAAATTTGAACAAAAGACATGCTAAGTGGGTTGAGTTCATTGAGTCTTTTACCTTTGTAATCAAATACAAGAAAGGTAAAGACAATGTGGTCGCGGATGCTCTATCCCGCAAGGCCAACCTACTTACACGTCTTGACATTAGTGTCTTGGGTTTGGATGAGATAAAGGAGTTGTATGCTACCGATGCTTTCTTTGGAGACATTTTCGCTCAATGTTCGGAGCACAAAGGAATTGGTGATTTCTATTTGCACCAAGGTTTCTTGTTTAAGGCTAACAAACTATGCATACCCGAGTCTTCGCTTCGTTTGGTCCTTTTGAAGGAATCTCATGGAGGAACACTCATGGGTCACTTTGGCCGAGACAAGACCTACGCCATGCTCGCCACCAACTACTATTGGCCAGAATGAAGCGTGATGTGGAACGCCTAGTTCGACGATGTTCTACATGTCTCAAAGCTAAGTCTACTCTAAACTCTCATGGTTATATACACCTTTGCCTATTCCACATCACCCATGGTCCGATATAGCTATGGATTTTGTCTTAGGACTCCCACGCACTAAAACAAACAAGGATTCCATCTTTGTCGTCATTGATCGATTCTCTAAAATGGCACACTTTATACCATGCAACAAGACGACGATGCTTCACATATTGCTACTTTGTTTTTCAGGGAAATCGTCCGTCTTCATGGCGTGCCAAACCATTGTGTCGGATCGTGACGTCAAGTTCGTGAGCTATTTTTGGAAGACTTTGATGGCCAAGATGGGAATCAAGCAACTATTCTCCACCGCATACCACCCTCAAACCGATGGCCAAACCGAAGTGGTGAACCGAAGCCTATCTACACTCCTTCGTGTGTTGATCAAGCCAACTTGAAGAATTGGGAAGAGTGCATCCCACACGCCGAGTTCGCCTACAATCGAGCACTTCATGCGCAACAAAGAAACACCCTTCGAGATCGTCTATGGCTCCAACCCCTACACCGCGCTCGACATGCTACCACTTCCACTCCGTGAACAAGTTAACATGGACTTCGACAAGCGAGCCGCTTACATGAAGAAGCTCCATGAGGAAACAAGAACTACGCTTGAGAAGCACAACAAAGACCATGCTACGAAGATGAACAAACACAAGCGCGCCATGATATTTGAAGAAGGAGACCTTGTTTGGCTACACCTTCGCAAAGATCGCTTTCGGATGCAAGGAAGTCCAAGCTTCACCCTCGTGGAGACGGACCTTTCAAGGTTATCAAGCGCATCAACGACAATGCCTACAAGATCGACATCTCCAACTCAAAACTTGGTCCATGACACCTTCAACGTCGCCGACCTATCGCCATACCTTGGAACATCAAGCGATGAGGATGACCAAGAGTCGAGGACGACTCATTTCCAAGGGGGGGAGATGATGTTAGCCCAACCTACGGCTCCTACAACAAGTGGACCAATGACAAGAGCAAGAGTCAAAGCTATCCATGATAAGGTGAATTCACTCCTATCTATTTGTGACCTTGACACTTCCTTGAATGGCTTGCTACTTCATTACGATACCTTGTGTGTGCTCAGCTATGATGGACTTAAAGACCCCTATGAAGACTTCAAGGAAGCGCGGAAGACGGACAAGGATCGAGCCAAGATGATGAGGAAGAAGAAGACAAGAAGGAAGAAGAAACCCCAGGACGCGGTACTACCGCCGGGTTAAGCGGTACTACCACCCTGGCCCAGTCAGCAAAGCCACAGCCCACGCCGGCGGTACCAGCAGCGGCACGGCAGCGGTACCGGTCGGTACCGGGGGCGTGGGATCAATCCCCACGTCGCGGTGCTACCGCCCCTGATACCGCCGAAACTACACTTCGGGGCCTCCATCCGGTACCTCCAGCTACCGCCGCCGCGGTACCAGTTGGTACCGGGGGCGTGGGAAGCAGCGAAGGCTGCCCGCCCGGCGGTACCACCGGCTGAGCCAGCGGTACTACCGCCAGTGCGGGAGCAGTTCGGGCAGCAGACCCGTGTAACCTTATCCGTTCGCCTCGTTTTGGATCTAGACTATAAATAGCACTCCTTGGACTAGATCTAGGGTTAGACTATGATTTGAGAACTAAAGTAGAGCCTTGCTCCTTCTTCTCAAAGTGTCTCTTTCCTCCTATGGAGATGAATCAAGGCCTCCACATGTGGAGATGAACCAAGGCCTCCTCTTGAGGAGAAGATCCCTGCGTGGATACCAAGGCTCCGCTTGTAGTTGCGATTACTTGCTAATCTTCCCTCTGTGAGTGGCTAGATTGGATTGGTTGGATTGGCCAATTGGACAAACAATCTTAAGAGTAAGGTGTGCTTGGGAGAGGAGGATTGGGGGCTGCCCTCGGGGATTGGTTACCAATCGAGTCTTGCCGGGTTGCTACTTGCTATTTACCCTTGTGTGTTGATTCTCCCCTCTTTTGTGTTCTTTGTTTTCGCGTGTTCTTCGCGTTCATCTTTCTCTCCGCACAAATCCGTGAAAATCGGGGCCAACCCTCATCAAAAAGTCTAAGCTTGGGGAAGCTAGTTGTGATGAATATGATATTTTTAGTCTCCCAAGCTTTAAGGAGGAATTGCATTGCTTCGATAATAATTTGCCTCCAATTTATGATGATTATAATGATTGTGATATTTTCAGTCCACCTACTATTGAGGATATAGTTTATGTTGATTATGATATGCCTCCTATATATGATGTTTGCAATGATGAATATGATATTTTCAGTCCATCTACTATTGAGGATAAAATTTATTATGATTATTCTATGCCTCCAATTTATGATGATTACAATGATGGATGTGATACTTTTACTCTCACTATTACTAATGATACTGTTTATGCTTATGTGGAGAGTAATGCTACTTTTATGCATGTGGATCATGATAAGAATGCTTTATGTGATAGTTATATTGTGGATTTTATAAATATGCTACTGAAAGTTTTTATGAGAGAGGGAGACATGGCTTCATATATCACAATAATATTGATCTCTCTCTCTTTTTGTTGAAATTTTTGAAGTTGCACTTGTTTTGTCTTTCTATGCTAGATGCTTCATGCTTCAATAATTTGTTTTCTTACAAGATTCCTTTGCATAGGAAGGTGGTTAGACTTAATGTGTTTAATATTTACTTCTTGATGCTCTCTTATATTCAACTCTTATACATATGAGAGCATTATCAAAAATTTCATGCCTAGCTAAAAGGGTTTAAAGAAAAGCGCTTGTGGGAGACAACCCATGTTATTTTATTTTCTGTATTTTATTTTATTTGAGTCAAGAGTGTGCTTACTTCTGTAACAAGTCCTTTGTCTTTATTTTATTGCATTGTTGTGCCAAGTAAAGTCTCTAGTACAAAGTTGATGCTAGATTTGGATTTTTGCACAGGGACAGATTTTTGCTGTCCACGGTTTTGAGATTTATTCACTCCAGAAAAATTGAAAATTTCTGAAAAAATTCGTGCGTGATCCTCAGATATGTACGCAACTTTCATTAGTTTTGAGTTTCTCGATCTGAGCAACTTAAGTGACTCGAAAAAATTCGTCTTTACGAACTGTTCTGTTTTCACAGATTCTGCCATTTATTTTGCATTGCCTATTTTACTATGTTTGATTGGATTTTTTGCTCCATAAAACATCAGTGGCTGTAGCTAATGTCCAGAAGTACTGGTGATGATTGTGTCACTGTAGAATATGAGAATTTTTGACTATGCACTAACCCTCTAATGAGAATTACTTTGAGTTTGGTGTGGCGGAAGTTTTCAAGGATCAAGCGAGAAGGATGATATGATGTGATCAAGAAGAGTGAAAAGCCTAAGCTTGGGGATGCCCCCGTGGGTCACCCAAGCATATTTCAAGAAGACTCAAGTGTCTAAACTTGGGGATGCCCAAGGCATCCCCTTCTTCATCAACAACTTATCAGGTCATCTCTAGTGAAACTATATTTTAATTCTTCCACATCTTATGTACTTTACTTGGAGCGTCTGTGTGCTTTTATTTTGCATTTTATTTTATCTGAATAAATTGGATCCTAGCATTCTTGTGTGGGAGAGAGACACGCTCCGCTTTTTTATGTGAATACTTATTCTTCACTTATATCTGTTGAGTATTCTTATCTAGCTACTGTTATGTGTCGTGGTGGTTTCACGGCAGATGCCATAGGGATGGCTAAGTTGGGGCTCGCTTGGGACGCTGGGGATCCGGGGAGGGTTTGCGCGCTAAGAAGCACGCATGAAGAACAATCAAGAACACAAGAACTCAAAACCAAGAAAACCAAGAACACAAGCACACCGCGATCTACCCAGGTTCGGGGCCCTCGTGTGGAGGTAAAACCCCTACTCCTGCCTGCCTCCTGTGTATATCTCAAGATCTCACAAGTACAAGGTGCTCTCGAGCTGTATGATGCTACAATGGCGAGAACACAAGGTGGAAGATGAAGCTACAAGGGGAAATGAGAGCTAGGGTTTCTCTCCTCTCTATCCTCTGTCCCTCCCCATCAGGAGGTGGTGTGCTATATTTATAGTGTAGCCAGGTTACGGTTTTACCCCTGCCTCAACATGGTAATGGCATGGCCAAGAGGAAGAAGACAAGCCCCTGCCCTCTGTCAATCCAACGGCAGCACTGTCAGTCTCGCCGCAGGCCTAGCTTTCCTCTTTGGGTGGTAAAACAGTAGCTTCCCAGGGTCTAGCCTCTGCCCCTTTCCCGAATTAGGTCGGGTCAGCGCCTAGGTCCTTGAGCTCCCAGGAAACCCGTGGCGTGACTCCGCAGAGCCCTGCCAAGCTTCGGGCCACGGGCTCTGTAGAACCCGTGACTCTCTTCTGCCATGCCTCGAGTCTTGTGCTTCCAACCTAAACAGGTCGGACCTTCCTTCCTCAAATATCTTCTCCTGCACTCATAATGAACTTCACAATACCGAGGTAATTAGGTCGGTCGATCATACCTCGGACCATGAACGTCGGCCCACTCCGACATGTTACCTCGGATACTCCTGGATCAAGTCACCTCGGTCAAGACCACTTCATACCTCGGATACTCCGAGGTCCAACTAGGTCGGTCCTTCCTGTACCTCGGTCAACAATCTAGCACTTTACACCTTGCCTTGACCCTACCCCGGGGTAGCCCCCCGACAGTAGTCCCCGAAGCTGGTGCGGTCCTACAGCCTTGGCTGAAGGGCCGTAGCAGGTTCCAAATAATTTGAAAACCAACTACCAGAGTCTGACCTGAACAAAGCTGGTCCGGACTAACTTCCCTCTTGAGTAAGTCCGGGCGGTACCGAGGTTCGCCTGCGTGGTTGCCTCCCCGAGTTGAACACTTCGGCAAGATTTGTGTCGAGATCTCCTCGGCGTGTCAAAGAATCTCTGCTTGGCGCCTTGGAAACCGTGTCTTGATAAGACATGCCACTGACAACTCGCCGCCCACGCCGCACGGGCCCCACGTACAATGAATGCTACAGCGCACTTGAGCGGTTTGACCGCGGCGCGTCCCCTCGATTCCTGCGCTGACCACCATAGGGAATCCTTGAGCGGACGGTTGCAATTCCGTAGCCAGCGGTGTGGCCGATCGTGCGGCCACGATTGACGCAACCGCTCGCCCACCCGCAATGAATCCCACCATCTCCAGGTAACCGCGCGGTAGTGCGCCATCAACCGCACGCCCCTAGGCTCTATAAGTAGGGGTGCAGGGGAGTTACTTCTTCTTCTTCCCCACCACTCTCCACTTCATCCTGCCGCAGCGCTCTCTGCCTCAAGCGCCGCCGCCCATCGCCGCCGTCTAGCAGCGCCGTCGAGGATCTTCTATCATCGGAGTCCGCACGCTGCACCTTGCGCCATCGAACCCGCCGATTCCACACCTCTTCCTCACGATTCCGGTAAGCTTCCCGATTCTTTTCATGGTGACAACGGGCAAGTTCATCCTCCGTGATGAACTTGCTCGTTCCCGATGAACTCCGTCGAGATCTTTCCAAATCTCGCAGCATATACCGTGTAGATCCTCCCTTCGGCCTCGACGATGGATTTACTCAGTTTGCTCATAGATCCACCACCATGCCTTGTGATTATTTCCCTTTTTGTCACCGCGGTAGATCTTCGCGTTTCACTTTCCTTCGTAGATTCGTGTTTCCCGCCTAAACTCCTTAGCCTGGCTATTTTGAGTGATCCGAGGTACTTACCCCGGCTATCTTGAATTATCCGAGGTACTTATCTCGGTTGAATTTCCTTCTTCTGCAGGAACGCATCGACATGTCTTCTATCCCGGATCAAGCCGAGGAAGGAGCACCCGAGAACGAGGTGGCTGGGAGGGATCCGATGTCACGGAGGTCGACATTAAGTGGCTCCGAGATTCACGGCGGATCCCGGCCAATCTTATCTGCCGGGTTCCGAAGAAAGAAGATATCGAACCCGACGTGGAATCCGGGGAGCGAGTCGTCTTCCTGGATCACTTCGAACGTGGTTTCGGACTCCCGCCGGGAAATTCTTCCGGGACTTCTTGGACACATTTGGGCTGCAACCACATCACTTTGCCCGCCAATGCCATCCTCCAACTCTCGGCCTACGCATCTTTTTCCGAGGGTTACCTCGGATTATGGCCTAGCATCGAGTCATGGGCCAAGTATTTCCAGCTCAAGAAACAAAGTGTCCCGAACAAGAAGGTCGCGGACAAGGAGATGACCGCTTGCGGGGCGGCCTCTATTTCGCCTCGGCGGTTCTCTGAGTTTCCTCGGATTCAGGGCCTGGACTCTTGCCGGAAATGGCAACGCTCCTTCTTCTACGTGAAGAACCCGGGAACTGAAGACCTCATCAATTTGCCGGAGTTCACCATCGGAGCCCCCACTGCCCAACTCAACTGGGATTACGAGCCTGAGCCCGACGCCCCCGAGGTTTTAGATTCATCAAACCATGATGTCACTCCAGGAGAAAAGTTGGGGAGCAGATGACATCTTGCGCACCATGATCACCCGCCGAGTTAACCCTCTACAAGCGCGGGCCCACAAGATCTGCCACATGAGTGGTCGCTACGACCCCACCCGGAATAGCACTCATGAACTCAGTGACTCCGAAGTGAAGAGGCGCATCCGGGCCATCGCCAAGACCACCATGCCCGATAAGTGGAAATGGGGTGTTAAGCCCTATGACCGAGATCACCTTCCAGCTCAAGTAAGTGTACCTTACCCGGCGTTTGATATCCCTCGGTTTCATTTTCACCTCGACATTATATTAACTCCTGTGCTAACTCGGTTTTACCTCGCCACTTCTGCAGAAGTTCGTTCGACAAGAAGTCGAGGATGGCCCCATCTCCTCTAAGGAGTGGGCTCCCGACCTGCCTATCCCGGTCGTCGCCGAGGTTGAAGATCCGGACCATGAGGATCATCTTCCTATTCCCAAGGCCACCTCGGGTAAGACTCGCGATCGCCCATTGCACCGCCCACCAGTTCGATCGTCCATCCAGGATTGGTCCGACTGATGACGATGACGATTGCCAAATTCTGGAACCTCTCGATGTTATTCCAATTTCCTATGCTCCTCCGACATTTAAGAACTTTCATCCAGCGCCTGCAGCCTCCCGGAAGCGCTCAGGACCCGGTACTTCAGATGCCGAGGCTTCTAAGACCTCGGAAACCGCAGCGCCCAAAGCCAAGCGTGCCAAGAAGATCTCCACCAAGAAGAAACAACTGCCTCCGACCGGCCCAAAAGTACTGCCGACCTCCGCAGCGTAAGATAACTCCTCGTCTCTTTCTGCTCCTTTGAAGTAAGTTTTCATATACTAACTATCTCTTTATCTCGATGTAGCCCTCCTCGCCAAATTAAGCGAAGTGCTAACTCGATGAGCTCGCCACAGCCAAAACCTCAGTCAGCCGAGGTTGAAACTGGCACACCGCCGCCGACACAACATGCCACCTCGGGTAGCAGCACACCCCGGAGACCGTGATCCTTGATCCGGATACGGACTCCGGCAACCAGACTGCCGAGCCATCCAACACCCTGGTTGGACCAGCTCCTACCTCCGAAGCGCCTCCACACCAGACCCTCAGCCAAGAACAGAGAAGAAGCAACAGCAGCAGCAATCAACAACCGCCCCACCGAACCAACAACAGCAGCAGCGCCCGAACAGCAGCCAGCGAAGCAGCAGCCTACGATGCCGCCACCGCCGTGTCCGAAGTCCACCAATACTCAATTGGTAGGTCGGAAAAGCGCGCCGTCGCCAATGCCGGCCTCTCATCAACAGCTTGCCAAGACTCAGCCATCCAGCTCGGGTATCTCTACATCTCGAGCTCTTTTGGCTGCAACTACTAAGACTTACACCGGCAGCTGGGAGATCCCGGCACTCCGGACTGAGAGTGGCAACAGCCTGGGCTCAGAGAAAAAGTATGACATGGACTGGAACTCGGCCGACGCGAGCGAAGTTTCCTCCAACCCAGCCACTCTGCATCCAGCTGGCCCCAGTGCCTTGGACCAATCTATTTACACGATGCAAGCAGCAGTCCTGAACTGCTCCAGGATAGCCTCGGTAAGCTCCTTCACTTAGTCTTTTTCTCTTTGCCAATCAAATGACAGACGTACACCAATCCCAGTCCCCGAGATTCGGGTCGTGTAATTGTCACTCATCCGAGTTAGAATTACCCGGGTCGAATCTTCATAAAAAAGTCTGTCATTTCATTCACCCCAAAATTCCGAGGTTGAGTCCCCGGGACCAATACCTAGTCCCCGGGTCTAAATTTTACCTCGGATGCTTTAAATTGTCGCCAAACTTCGACCCGTGAGTCCCCGAGACTCATGTCGAACTTCTTCCAATCCGAACTAACTTTTCTCTTTCTTTTCAGGAATGCACTAATGCACGGACCAAGGTGTTCAAGCAGCTGCTGCTGGACCATAACAAGCTGAAGAGGTCCCACCAGTTGCTGCTGGGAGAGAAGAAGAGAAGTGACGGTGAGAAAGCCTCGGCTCTGAAGACTGCCCAAGATGAAATAGCCCGGCTGCAGAAAGAGCTCGAGCTGGCTAAGAAAGAAAAAGCCGCCGTGAAGAAGCCTCGGACCATCAGAAAGACATCCTCAAGCAGCTCGAGACTCGCGCCACCTCGGCAGAGGCAGATCTGACAATCCTGAAGGCCAAGGCCAAAATCTGGTTGTCCGAGCTCCATCGGATTAACAACCAAATGGATGGTAAGTTTTCCTTAGTTGCTTTTTTCTTTACTTCCGTTCAATTCTCAGTGATTGTAGCTCGACACAACACTTAACTTGGCAACAGCCTTCCTCTCTTCCTCAGAACACCTCGAGCACTCGCGGAACGCAGCTGCCAGAGTCACAGAAAGAGCTCGGGCTAAAAGAGCTGAAAGCGAGACCCTTTCCGAGGACTGGGACATCCAAGATCATCTGACGGCGCTGAATGCCCGGATCTCACCGCTCCGAGCTATAGGCCTGGACCTCCTTAACGCTGGTATCCGAGCCTACATGGTCCTCTGGCCCGGCACCCAGACTCCTGCCACCATCGAAGAACTTGCCAAGTGCTTGCAGGGAGCTGAAGAAAGACTTCGGGAATGGAGGTCCTCCGCAGCTCGCGCTGGAGCGGATACGGCACTAACTTTTGTTATGTCTTGGTATGAAGAAATTGAGCTCGGCACCATGAAAACCCTACGCCTTCATTCGCCATGGACCGATGACGCCACCTTTGTCGCTCAACGCAAAAAGGCTGCCCACTTCATGGCCGGGTGGGCTAATACCGCGACTTTCATCCCGGCGTGCGCATCCTCCGATGATGAGGCAGATAGCTCGGACGGTGCAGAATTATCTGGCGAGGAGAGCGAGGACGACGCCGAGGTCGAAGAGCCCAAGACCACCAAGGAAAAGGGTGAGACCTCTGCCTCGACTCCAACGACCGAGGATGCTCTTGCTGCCGAGGTTCCTGCTCCCGAGGTTCATGCTCCCGAGGTTCCTGCTCCCGAGGTTCCAGCCCCGGAGGCTTCTGCTGCCTGAACTTTATGACTCAAAAAACATTAAATCCCCGGTATGCCGGGTGCAGATGTAATATACACTTAAGTAGTTTGCCGTGCTACCTCTATTATTATTTTGCTAGTTGAACCAGACTTAAGCTTATGTTGAATCCATTTGGAACGAGTCCCTGAGTTCACGTTCTTGTTTACTATACTTAGCAATCTTTGCTCTTGTCTACCATTTCGGCGTTCGACAGTCGAGTCACAAGATCGGTCTTTATAGCATACAATACTTAGTAAATTCCGAGGTAAGTTCCAAAGTCATCCGACATAAGTAAAAAGGAAAAAACCGGGGTTAGTAAACGACGTATGCCGGACTATTTTTGGACCGAGTCCCCGAGTTCACTTTCATGTTTCCCACATTGCACAACCTCTGCTCTTGACTACCATTTTGGCGTTCGTCAGTCGAGTCACAAGATCTATAATATAGCATACATTACTTGAAGTTTGAGACGAGGTTCAAAATAATCCGGCATACGAACAGTATGGACAAACAAGAATAAAACACATGCATAAGTGCGAGGCAGTCCCCAAGCTTAACTTCGGAGTGCCGACCTTTTATTTAAGATAAACCGAGGTACATACATTTGCGCCCTTCAAGAGTAAAAGGGGCGGAGTAGAGCTACATTCCATGGCCGTTTGGTTTCTGCTCCGGGCTTGTCCAGCCCGTCCTTCCTCGGTTCCTGCGTATCTACAAGATAGTACGAATCATTGTGCAGAGCTCTGCTCACAATGAACGGTCCCTCCCATGGAGGTGATAGCTTGTGTCGGCCAGCACTACGCTGAACCAGCTTAGCACCAAATCTCCCTCTGAAATACCCGAGGACTAACCTTCCGACTGTGATAACGTCGGAGATTATGCTGATATATTGCTGACCGAGATAAGGCTAATTCTCTTGCTTCCTCAAGCAGATCCACAACATCTTCCCGAGCTTCTCTTGCCTCGGTTTCAGTATACATCGCAACCCTGGGTGCGTCATATTCTATGTCAGTGGGTAGCACTGCCTCTGCCCATAGACCAGAAAGAATGGCGTGTAGCCAGTTGATCGGTTCGGTGTGGTCCTTAGACCCCATAATACCGCTGGTATTTCATCTATCCAGCACCCCGGAGTACGTACCAGAGGTTCAATTAACCGAGCTCTGATGCCAGCCAACACCAAGGCATTTGATCTTTCCACTTGCCCATTAGACTCCGGATGTGCCACCGAAGCTATGTCCAGCCGGATTCCCTTATCCAAACAGAACCGAGCAAATTCCCCCACAGCAAAGTTTGTGTCGTTATCCGAGATAATGCTATGGGGGT
The DNA here is from genome assembly GCA_947311845.1 of Poa pratensis. NCBI lineage: Eukaryota > Viridiplantae > Streptophyta > Magnoliopsida > Poales > Poaceae > Poa > Poa pratensis. Next base: position 45,026,503 of record CAMZMU010000027.1, on the reverse strand, counting down.
AACCATATCTCAGGATGATGTCCTTCAGAAAGGTTACTGCAGAATGACCATCCAATTTCCGAATTGGTTTCACCTCGATCCACTTGGTGAATTTATCCACCATCACCAGCATGTGAGTCATGTTACCTCAGGCTGGTTTGAACTCTCCCACCATATCCAAGCACCACACAGCGAATGGCCAAGTGATAGGAATTGTCTTGAGCGCCGAGGCCGGTAGATGCGTCTTTTTGGCGAACCTCTGACATCCTTCACATCTCCGGACAATATCTTCTGCGTCCTCATGAGCGCTGGGCCAGTAGAACCCATGCCTGAATACCTTAGCCACCAGAGCTCGGGTGCTGGCATGATGGCCACACTCTCCTTGATGAATCTCCAAGAGCATCTTCTTTCCTTCGGCTGGCTCGACACAGCGCTGCAGCACCTCGGTTACACTCCTCTTGTACAACTCCTTGTTGATGATTGTGTACGCCTTGGCTCTCCTTGGCTGGAGAGTTTTTGTTGAAATAAGTTGATTGGTGTTTGGTTGGAAACAGAAAATGCAACATATGGTAGATGGTATATCGAAAAGACACACATATAGATCATTGTCTTGGATAATTTGATACTTGGCAATTGTTTTGAGCTCTCAAGTATTTCATGTTTAAGCTCTTGCATCATGTAGTTAAAAACCTATTAGTAAAGAACTACCGTAGAGCTTGTTGAAATTTGGTTTGCATGTTTGCTATCTCTAAGGTCTAGATATTTTCTGGTAAAAGTGTTTGAGCAACAAGGAAGATAGTGTAGAGTCTTATAATGCTTGCAATATGTTTTCATGTAAGTCTTGCTGTACCGGTTGATATCTTGTGTTTGCTTCAAACAACCTTGCTAGCCTAAACTCTGTACTGGGAGGAAATGCTTCTCGTGCATCCAAATACTTGAGACAAAACCCATGCCATTTGTGTCCACCATAACTACCTATTATGTGGTATTTTCTGCCATTCCAAATAAATACTTCATGTGCTACCTTTAAACTATTCAAAAGTTATTATCCCTTATTTATGTCAATGTTTTATAGCTCATGAGGAAGTATGTGGTGTTTTATCTTTCAACCTTGTCATTTACTCCTGACAGACTTTCGCCAATGGACTAGTGGCATATACATCCGCTTATCCAATAATTTTGCAAAAAGAGTTGGCAAATGGGGTGCCCAGTCTCAATTAATTACAACTTTCACCTTTAATTCTCTTCATATGTTTTTGCCCTGATTTATCAGTAAGCAATTTAAAAAGTTAATCATTCAAAATATACACTCCTCCATGGTATGTGATTGTTGGAAGGCACTCGAGGATTCGGTTAGCCATGGCTTGTGTAAGCAAAGGTTGGAGAGGAGTGTCACCCAAATTAAAGTACATGTGTAAACAAAAGAGAAGAGGGATTATCTGCCTTTGGGTAGAAATAACGTCCTTCATGGGAGCCGCTCTTGAAAGTCTGGTTGACAAGGGGGTTAGAGTGCCCACTACCATTCGTTGACAACAAGAAACACCTCTCAAAACTTTATTTTTATGCTCTCTATATGATTTCAAAACTTAAAAAGCTCTAGCACATGATTTAATCCCTGTTTCCCTCTGCGAAGGGCCTTTCTTTTTACTTTGGGTTGAGTCAGTTTACCTACTCCTTTCTATCTCAGAAGCAAACACTTGTGTCAACTTTGTGTGCAATAATTTTTATATGCTTACTTATTGCACTTATTATATTGCTTTGTGTTGACAATTATCCATGAGATATACAAGTTGAAAGTTGAAAGCAATTGCTGAAACTTAAATCTTCCTATGTGTTGCTTCAATGCCTTTTACTTAGAATCTATTGCTTTATGAGTTAATTCTTATGCAAAACTTTTTGATGCTTGTCTTGAAAGTACTATTTATGAAAAGTTTTTGCTTATATGATTCAGTTGTTTACTCATCATCTATTTGTTAGCAAACTATAGACCATTGCCTTGAGTCATTTCATTCATAACATATGCTTTACAATATTATTTGATCAAGATTGTGTGGTAGCATGTCACCTCAGAAATTATTTTATTTTTATCGTTTACCTACTCGAGGACGAGTAGGAACTAAGCTTGGGGATGCTTGATACGTCCAAAACGTATATATAATTTCTGATGTTCCATTCTTATATTATACCAATTGCTACATGTTTTATTCACACTTTATAGCATTTTTATGCATTTTCTGGGACTAACCTATTAACAAGATGCCACAGTGCCAGTTTCTGTTTATTATGTATGTGTATTGCAGAAAAGGCCCGAAAACCAAAAGTGTTCGGAAAAATCCAGAAAAATTACAGAAATTCTATTTCGCCAGAAGACCCACGGAGCCAGAAGGGCAAGTCCAGCGGAGGCCCACGGCCTCCTCACCATGCCGTCGCGCAGCCTGGAGGGGGTGGCGCCGCCACGTGGTGAGGCCGCCTCGTGCACGCCCTCGCGTTGCCCTTTGGCCTATATATTGCTCCTGCCCCGAAAACCCTAAAAGAATCGACGATTTCTCCAGAAGAGTTCGGTAGCTCCATCGTCACCAAAAACCCTAATTCGGGGGACAGAAGTCTCTGTTTCAGCACCCTGCCGGGACAAGGAATTGCCCCCGGAGCCATCTCCATCGACTCCACCGCCATCTTCATCGCCGTTGCTGCCTCCCATGATGAGGAGGGTGTAGTTCTCCCCCGAGGCTGAGGGCTCTACCGGTAGCTATGTGGTTTACCTCTCTCTCCCATGGTGTGATCTTTATGTGATCATGAACATTGCTAGTATCGCTGAATTCATATGTAATGTTTATGCTACTCAAGTGATTTTATCTACTTTCCGGAGTCATTGTGACAACACGATATCAAGGTGACAGTGTGGGTACTTGTGTATGACTCTATCAATAATTTAAATATTATCATGGCTTATTCTTTGTGAAATTGTGGTGTTTGTTTACTCAGACTTTGAGGTGTGCTTTTGTAGCCCTACGCATAGTACTTTTGTTTCACCAAGAAGGAGAATAATCCCGAGTAGCACTACTTGCGTTCAGTTGTGCTAAAATATTGAGAGATACCACTAGTGAAAGTATGATCCCTAGGCCTTGTTTCTAAGCATTGAAACACCGTTTACAACAAGTTCTGCTACATGTTTGCTTGCTGCCATTTTTATTTCAGATTGCAATTACTATTTATAATCATCCATATTACTTGTATTTCACTATCTCTTCGCCGAACTAGTGCACCTATACATCTGACAAGTGTATTAGGTGTGTTGGGGACACAAGAGACTTCTTGTTTCTTAATTGCAGGGTTGCTTGAGAGGGATATCTTTGACCTCTACCTCCCTGAGTTCGATAAACCTTGGGTGATTCACTTAAGGGAAACTTGCTGCTGTTCTACAAACCTCTGCACTTGGAGGCCCAACACTGTCTACAAGAATAGAAGCGTGCGTAGACATCATCCTACTCCACACCCTCCGGTCGCCAGGGCACCCAAACCGACCGAGCCGATCGAGTGGAGCTCGACCCACCATCGCAGTATACGTCGATGCCCGCCACAGACCACCATGTCCTCTCCTCCGGAATGATGTCCGGGCTTACCATCTCGTTGAGCTCCGGGATGGCCACTGGGACGCGGTACACGTAGATGGGGCCAAGCACGAGCACGTCCCTAGTGAGCATTGATGAGATTCAGAGGAAGTCAGAGGAGGCATAGGGGAAAAGAAGAGGAAGGAGCGAACATGTAGCTCCATGTGTGGGTGAAGCCAGTATCACTAAGCTTCGCTGGGAGTCTTTGGCCGCGCTTGCTCTCCGACATGTACCATTTTGCCACCGAAGGTGGTGCACGCTTGTGCACTCAGTGCCGCTCCGTATCCATTCTTCTGTTGTGCCGGAGTTCCCCTCCTCTCATATCCCTCCCTCCTAGTCCTGGCCATGGGAAGCCCGACCCAAAGCCCAGCCCGAAAATCTCGGGCTTGGGCCTCAAATCTAGGCCCGACGGCTGCGCTGTGCCGGGCCTGGGCTTTGTGTTTTGGCTGTTTCAGGAAGAAGCCCGGCCTGCGGCCCGACGGCCCAGCGGGCTTTCGGGCTTTATGGCCGGGTCGGGCTCGGGTCTGAGTTTTCTGCATCGGGCTTTTCTCGGCCCGGTCCGAGGTATGGCTAGGTATACTCCCTCCTACATACTAAAGAGATTGGACGGAGAGACCGGACGTAGAAGATATATATTACATATGCGGCATCTTGGTTATTAGTGAGAATAGCAAATTATCCAGTTTGAATTTTTGTCTGTAACAAAAAATTGTTCCATACTTTAAAATAGACGAGGATTCATGAGAGTTTCAGGCCTTCTTTGATTTGGAGGAAATGTGAAGGAATCGTACAGGGTTAGGAAATATTCCAGAGTTGGTACTGTTCATTCGTTTGAATCATAGGAATGGTGTAAGGGAAAAGTAGAGGGAAATTTCCTCCGTATCTTACTCCCAAGGCAAAACATACAGGAAATGAAAAATTCACTCACACCTCATTCTTTCAATCATGTGCACAAGGAACTAGGAAAGTTTGACACAGGCCACCCTTTCCTATTCTTTTTATTTTTCTTTCCTATGAATCAAAGAGGCCCTCAGTGTGCCGATGACCGGGATTTGAAGTTTAGTGCTTTAGGCTTCGATTTATCTAGGAGTGAAACGCACCGGAGGTCACAAAGTTGCGCAGAAAGGAAGTATTGGTTGTGGATTTGCCAAACTTTGGTCATTCTGTCACGGCGGGCGTTAAGTCGATGACGTGACAGTCTGGTTTTTTACAAAACACCCCTTGAACTTTTGTTTCTTCTGATTGTTAGGTCCCTTTTCAAATTTTTATTGGCGGTGGTAGCTAGCTGCTCGAGGCGACCACCGTGCGTACGGCACAACTACTGGCAGCTTCTCAGCTCAAGACCATCGTAGTCCGCAGCTGGGTTCTCTCATCCTCCTCTCAGCTCTGGAGCTAAACCAAAGTACGCCGGTGTCAGCATCGCCAATCAGGTGGTGCACACTGGAGACAGGCCAAGCCCTGCTCGCCAGGAGAGCTCGCAGTTTCGCGTGCGCTCTGACTCTTCCTCCTCCTGACTCCTGAGGACAGTTGCCTGGCTATGCTGCCGGGGATGGCCAAGCTACTGCTGCAGCTCCAGGCCGCCGCAGTGTCGGCGTACCAGAGGAACGGCACCCGCCGACGTCGTCCCCTCTCTCCCCAGCCCTCTCGCCACACGCCCGCCGCCGGAGCCGGCAGATTCGCCCCCTGCTTGGCCGCGTGCTTCCTCGTCCTCGCCGCCGCCGCCATCTTCACGCTCGGCCTCGCCCTCCACCGCCCCGGCCTCGACGCCGGCAGATTCGCCCCCTGATTGGTCGCGTGCTTCCTCGCCCTCGCGGCCGCGGTAGCTAACATCGTTCCTCTGTCCCCGTCGCCCCGCAGTGGCGCCGGCGGCGGCTTCTCCATGGTGATCAACACGTGGAAGCGCTACGACCTCCTGAAAAGGGCCATCGCGCACTACTTCGGCTGCGCCGGCATGGACGCCGTCCACGTCATGTGGAGCGAGCCGCCGGAGCCGCCCGAGGCCCTAACAATCCTAGTTCTTCCGGGCAATAAATTTTTTGAAAAGGGACTAACAATCAGAATCAGAAGAAACAAAAGTTCAAGGGGTCTTTTGTAAAACAACAGACTGCCACGTCATCGACTTAACGCCCGCCGTGACGGAATGATCAAAGTTTGGCAAATCCACAACTTTGTGATCAAGAATTGACGTTTCGCAACTTGATGACCAATACTTCCTTTCTACGCAACTTCATGACATCCGGTGCGTTTCACTCTTTATCTAGCTCTATTAGTTGTTTAAAATGGACTGCGAGTTTGCGCTCGGCAACTCGGGCTCGTGCTCTCCGTGTCCTGTCTTGTCGTGTCGTGTTGTATGTACCACCTTCGGTTGGGATAAGCGTCGGTTGGTTGGTCCACCACACAGGACGTGGCTGCCTGCGCACGCCCCCCGCGCATATATCGTTCCGTGGACGGCGGCAGAGAACGCCACCGGCCCACACACAAGAGGCGACGACCATGACGGCCGGGCAGCCCCTCCGCGCAGATCGCCCGCCCCAGCAGCGCAGCCACGCCCCGCCGGCGCTCCACCCCGCCGTGGTGCCCGCCTACCCGCCCCCGGAGTCCGACAGCGACGAGTCCTGGGTCTGGTCCCAGATCAAGGCGGAGGCGCGCCGCGACGCCGACGCCGAGCCGGCGCTCGCCTCCTTCCTCTACGCCACCGTGCTCTCCCACCCCTCCCTCGAGCGCTCCCTAGCCTTCCACCTCGCCAACAAGCTCTGCTCCTCCACCCTCCTCCCCACGCTCCTCTACGACCTCTTCGTCGGCTCCCTCGCCGCGCACCCCACCATCCGCGCCGCCGCCGTCGCCGACCTCCTCGCCGTGCGCTCCCGGGACCCCGCCTGCGCGGGATTCTCCCACTGCCTCCTCAACTACAAGGGCTTCCTCGCCGTCCAGGCCCACCGCGTCGCGCACGTCCTCTGGGCGCAGAGCCGCCAAGCCCTCGCGCTCGCGCTCCAGTCCCGGGTCGCCGAGGTCTTCGCCGTCGACATCCACCCGGCCGCAGCCATCGGCAAGGGCATCCTCCTCGACCATGCCACCGGCGTCGTCATCGGCGAGACCGCCGTCGTCGGCGACAACGTCTCCATCCTCCACCACGTCACGCTGGGAGGGACAGGCAAGGCGGTGGGCGACCGGCACCCCAAGATCGGGGACGGCGTTCTGATTGGCGCAGGGGCGACCATACTTGGAAACGTGCTGATTGGCGCCGGGGCCAAGATCGGTGCCGGGTCGTTAGTGCTCATCGATGTGCCCCCGAGGAGTACGGCGGTGGGGAACCCCGCGAGGCTGATCGGCGGGAAGAAGGGCGATGACATGCCCGGAGAATCCATGGACCATACCTCCTTCATACAGCAGTGGTCGGACTACACCATTTGAGCCATTGAGCCGACCAAAGGTGCCACTGTCCTCCTCTGTAACCTGTAGTAGTATCAAGGCCCAATCAAATCACGTCCCTTTCTTTTGGATCGTGAACTGGAGCAAATGTCGCTGTTTTGTTCTTATCGTGTCTGCCTGCCTATATGACAATAAGATCTGTCTCCGGAGACGGCGGGGAGAAGGTGAATCATATTGTACATCGCCGTGCTTGACTCCGGACACATGTACTGAACTGAATGTTCATCTATACCAGTACTTTTTGCGAAGACGGCCTGTAGTGAAATGTTACACCCGTTACTTTTTTTTTTTTTAGCGGGAAGAAAACGATATTACATCGGCGACATTACAGAAAGGTCCACAAAGAAACCAAAATTACACCCAAGCCCTCCTGCAAGACAACCACGACGGCGACACAGCGCTGCCGGTGGCGCGCCGTCGCTGCTGCTCCCCTCAACGCCTTGGATCAGGAGCAGTCCCCAAGCGAGCGGGAAGTCGCCGAGCACCGGTCCAAGAGGGCCTACGCCGGAAGCCCCCGTCGTCGTCGCGCCGACCATCAACATCGTCTTCCTCAGAAACTTCACAAGCCAGATCTGCCGTCCACGAAATCCGGCGCGGGGAAGTCGCGCACGGCCACTCCACGGAGCAGCAAGCACGACGAAGGCGGAGGATCGACGACAGAGCTCCATGGAGCGCCGCCGACAGAGGGGAAGATCTCCACCTGCAAAATCCACTCCGGCCACGCCGCCACCACCCCGACGCCGCCGGCTGGAAGCCCTAAACCATCCTACGCTATGTACACGTCGCGAATCAGAGTTCCGCCGTCCTCCCGCCGCCGAAGCGGCCGGCGGAGGGCGAGGCGACCACCGATTCGGCGACGGTGAGGTGGATCGCCTGGGAACGCCCAAAAATCGCCCTTCAGTTACTGTAGACGGGAAGGGAAAGGTCCAAGGTCCTCTAGTTGACTATTGTTACACCCGTTACTAAAATTGGTAATCTTTTAGACTTTCTATAGTCGTATAGATAGTTTGAGAACAATATTGCCTCTAATTGATATGGTTCAATGGCAAATGCAATGACCAAGCTTTTGCTTGCAGACATAGCATGCTGCTATGTCAACATCTCCAGGTCTTAAACGTCCACATGGAAACAGATTGCCAGGCTCTGATTGAGCTTTGGAAATCCAGCAAGAAAAATAGGGCTTCGCTTGTGCCTATCCTCATTGAAATCCAGGAGAGTAATAGAGGTTTTCTGCATTCAGTTTGACTTTGTTAGTCGAGTCAAATATAGCTACTCATATTGCCGCTAAGAAATATTCCTCTTAATGTGCAGGAGTGTGCTTGGTTCAGACAGATGCTGGCTAAACTCATGTACTCAGCATGGTATTGTTGTTAATCAAGTACTATAAGTCCTTGATGCACAAAAAGAAAAAAAGTAAGTTTGGAAACAAAATTACGTTACTCTCGATACTCAGGTGGAAAGCTTCTGAACATTTCAGATATGTCGTTTCTTTAGAACACTAGTGACATGGGAAAACACCAAAAGATCCATGCAGCATCTTAAAAAACCGACACATCACGCACATAGTTTAAAAAACTGGACCGGTAATTGAACCGGTGAGGCTGTCGGTTCAGGTTTTTACCGGTCGGACCGCTGGTTCACCAATTATGTGTGCACAAATATTTAAAACTTGCAGTTTTTTATAATATGACATAAGAAAGGAGTCAACATATGAGCAACAAATTGCCAAACTTGCGAGTCTCATGCTTCCTGCCGCAAGCAGTAAGCGAGCAACGGCCATGTTCAAAAGAAAAACAAAGAAACAGAAACACTCAGTGAGCCAAGTAACAGAATGCATGCATGCATTTGGCATCCTGCTAAAAAAAGTACTCCCTCCGTTTCAAATTAATTGACTTCCATTTGTCCACATGTGGATGTATCTAGACATGGAAGTCAATTAATTTGGAACGGAGGGAGTATGTATTTTGCATTAACTGCTACCGTGCCATAAAAAAAATACAAACGTGACTCCATTCTTGACGTGAAGTACTACCTGGTAAGCTGGTTAGGAGCGTTCGCACGCTGCGGTCACCCTTTAGGTGAAGGGTTCGAATCCTGCCAACTGCAATTATATTTTTCGAACGCACAGACCGGTTGAACCGGAAGTCCCGGTTTAGTATGAAAACCGGCGGTTGGACCGCGGTTCGTCCGGTTTATTCCGGTCCAGTGCGCTTAAAGAACCGGCCGAGGCTGCTGGTCCGGTTTTTCAACTATGTTCACGCATGATGTATACTCCGGGTGGTAAAGGCACACGGTTTCAATTAATCTTGTGGGTGATTGGTATGGAATCTTTGTGTTTTCACATGGCAGCAAAAGGTTCTCTCTGATTCAAATAAGGGGCCGTTTGGGTCTCAGTCGACTAAGAAATAATTCAATCTCAGTCGACGAGCGATGGTAACGTGATGTCTAGGGATGAAAACGGAGCGGATACGGACGGAACTGAGTGGTGCCACATTTGTTTTCATATTATTTTGCGGAAGCGGAAACAAATACAGAAACCCCGGAAACAAATACGAAAACAAATATTGTCGGAAACAGATATAGACCGAATACGGTACGGAGACGGAACAGAAAACAGATATTTACGGAACCGAGAGATGCCTTAATTAATTAAGTAAAAGCCAAGCAAATCAACAAATTTGTCAAGTTTCTAAGATGAAATAAAATCATAAGGAAATATCCTGATTATATAATGTGGTGTGCAACATTAAAAAAATCTACTATCATCCCTATCCCTAGTATAACACCGAAATGGAGAACTAAGAACGACCCGACAGAGAGATGATATGCGAATACATAGGTCATAAACATGGCAGCTTCACATTCTTTTCATTTTTATTCAGCTCTTAGGTTGTGCCTAATTTTTCTCATTAGAATTTCCGTGCCTGTTGGATTTTGAAATCACCGTATAACAAAAAACAGAAAGTTCCATATTACCGGAAACGGAATTTCTGTTTCCGCAGTCGTTCCGCCGGAATAAGCTGTTCCGTTTCCGTTTCCGTTTCCGCATAAAAGTTTCCGTTTCCGTTTCCGTTCCGTAAAATTCTGTTTCCGTTTCCGTATTTCCATTCCGTTTCTGTTTTTCCGCGGAAAAGTCGGAAAGATTCCGTACCGTTTTCATCCCTAGTGATGTCTGCCATCGTATTCGGTTCCTATGCACATACAGGTCTCTTTCCTTATGTTGGGCTAGCCTACGCCACTAGTCTCCACTAGTAATCGTGCATGTGCATTGATGTATACTCCGGGTGGTAAACACAATAGCGGCAGTGCAGCACACGGTTTCAATTAATCTTGTGGGTGATTGGTATGGAATCTTGGTGTTTTCACATGGCAGCAAAAGGTTCTCTCTGATTCAAATAAGGGGTGATTCAAATAAGGGGCCGCCTGGGTCTCAATCGACTGAGAAATAATTCAATCTCAGTCAACGAGCGATGGTAACGTGATGTCTGCCATCGTATTCGGTTCCTATGCACATACAGATCTCTTTCCTTATGTTGGGATAGCCTACACCACTAGTCTTTACTATTAAATGGGAGTTGGTGATTCGTGTAACCACCAACTCCGTGTAACCACCAACTCCCTCGCACGATCTGCCTCGCCCGTGCCTCGCTCCATCCATAACGTGGGCCGGCCCATTATGCAACGTTTCCCTGCAGCGACAAACCAATCAATATACTTTCCATACAATAGCCACGAATGATTACTTTCCATACAATAGACGATGAATTAATAACCACGATTGTCAAAACACAGCAAAAATACCGATTCCTTTCCCTTGAATGCCCCGCGAAATCAGTCAATCACGAACGCCCATATCGCAATCAAGAAAATTTGAATAACAGGAACCTATCGTCCTCAGCCGCCCCGGTGCCCTGCAGTAGCTCAACCTGGTTGGCAACCTGTCATCCTCGACCTGGCGTCCTGAACCAGTCGTCCTCAACCTGGTTCCACGAACGACGTCGGACCATCGACACCGGGCCATCGCCGACCTGTTTGAAATTGCAGCCATCGAAAGAAATTGCTACGGTGAGTTTCCAGATAAAACCATAGAAAAAAGTAGGAAATGTATTAACTGAATTGCAAGTATCTCCTCCTCTGATTCTATCATTTTCTAGCTCCTTGTTCAGACTACACGCTAAAATTCAGGCACACGAGTACAGAATGTTGTGTTCTTCTTTGTTACCTTTTCCCTATCTAGATGGAATAAACAGTGTTAGAGCATATTGAATACATTTATACCTGTGTGTTAATACTCTTTGGCTTCGGCGTGTGCGGCTGCTAAAATGAATACATCAGAGATCAGTGGTCTTATGAGATCAGCTATACATCTACATGTTTGGAGTTCATTCTGAAGGTATATGTATTTCACTCTTGTTGGAGCTTATATGTTTCTTTGGGTATGTTAAGAAGATCGGACTTGTGAGAATTTTTTAGTCACGATAAATACATTTCCTATGCAAGAACATATTACCAAGGTTCATAATTCAGTTAATATATCCAACATCTCATGTACTCGTTATGAAAATTGTTAGCAGAATAGCAGGTCAATGGATGAAACCATTGTTGTGATTGACAGAAAGTCAATTGTATTTTGATTGTTATGCTGGACTCTTTACAGTTACCTGTTCTGGTAATCTTGCATCATAGATTGATTTTTCGTTGTCCTCATAATAGGAGAAGCAGTGTGTTATATATGGCATCATCAAAGCCTACTGGGGTACGAACTCCATTCCAAGACCCGACGAACGTCAACAATTCAGGTAAATATATCAGCACCACATGAACTAATGCGAGCTGCAGATGGACATTATCTAAGTTGAACTGAACCTGATGTTATTCTTACGAGCGAACCTGATACAACTAATTCAGTTCCCAAATAAGCCTGATACTGTCTTTAAAAGGGTTGTGATCAACATGTGCAGTACGTACAATTAAGCACTACTAAATTTTACAAGCACAAACTTTGTATTTTACAGTACTGCATTTTTAAAGCAGAAACAATAATGCATTTTGCATAGCGTAAAGAAGAAACTTTGCAATCAATGCACTACTGATTCAGTTAAGATTATGTAAAACTGATTCAGTATAGCTTAATATATCACCACCACTTACCTACTTGAACCGTGTACGTTCCAAGACCATTTAATGGTAAAAATTTCTGACTCTCATGACAGATAGCAGATCCAAAAGAATTGAAGAGACAAAAGGACTGGGAAAGATATGCACGAAACAGTGTTGAAATTAATAGAGAGAAGTGTGAGGCCTGACAACTGAAGAAAGTTACAACTAACACACCGGTTCCCACATCACCTGGTAAGTTCATTCTTTAGACCAACCCATATTTTGGATCCTCTCAGAAATATGATGAATCTTTATGTCAGGATTTCACACTCCAAATAATGCCACTGGGCAATCAGCTGTCACACAACTGCCATACACCCCAGCTACACAAGGCGCAAGGGCAGACTATCCCTATTGTCGGTGTTTACCTACCAGAGCTTGTATTCTCCCATGGACAGTTGTATGTCGCATTGTCCAGAGCTACTGCTAAGGTTAACATTAAGATCCTCGCTATCAAGGAAAAGGACAATGGCAAGGGCAAGGATCAGACCGAAAATTCAAAGAAGCGAAAAGATCCGAAGACTTAATAACGGCCACGAAGAACATAGTCTACAAGGAAGTCCTTAGCACTTGAATCAGCGTTGCATACACCATCAGGTTAGTTCGTAACATCTTTGTGCACATGGTTGTACGAATCGTTGATATATGCGCACTTTGAATCAGATTCTCATGTTATGATCATCATTCTATTTTCTAGCTGCTGCTCCATTTGATGTAAACATGACACCTAACATATAGCACAGAAGACTTAAGGACTGTCTACGAGCATGCTGGTCTCCTAAAAGGAAAAAATTATCAATTACACACATACCTATTTTTTCTACCACTTTGTAAGCTTTAATTTAATTTGTGAATAACAAAATTAATTTGCATTTGTTATCCTTGGCAAGGGACCACATATTTTAAAGCCAATGCGTGTGACTGAACTGAACTTGTAGTTCTTTGACTTCAAATTTTTCCATATAATAAGGTAACTCTGACCAAGATGAGCTTGTCAGATTTTGCAAACCTTCACGCTGCACATATCTTCAATGGAGGCAGCAGATCACATTTCCTTACTCAGGTTGCTCTTCAGTTGCTCCATAGCTGAACACCACCTCCTTGCATCTTCACCCTGAACTTTTTTCATCCTCCGAGTTGCTTCAGGAAGTAGTATAAGATCGCCACTATAACCCCTACAGTTGGAACCAGATGGAAATGGAATGAAAACCAAAGGTAAAATTAAAAAGGTTTTGTCAACGCAGTGGATAAACAAAGCAGCTCCAATTATAACAATTTAGACGAGCAACCGGGAAGCGATAGAGAATACATGAATGATAAAGAGTTTGATAAACACCTGGAAAACTAAGTTATCCAAGCGCTCCACGAGGCTATAACATTGCTGAGAAAAACAAAGAGCGTGGAAAGCAAAATATTATAACGTGTGCTGCTCTTGATACTTTGGAACGTACGGAGGCACCCCAAATTCCTTTTTCTGCAGTGCAAGTGCCAAGTGCAGATCATCATGGACGTGTTCAGCTGATGACATATTCTTGGCCTATACTTTGATCCGATCTTGTCCCAGAACTCTAATGTAAGGTAGATATATAACTCTAATGTAACGTAGACCCGGAGGTTGAGGGGGGCATGGAGAGGTCGAGGGCGCGGCCTCAGAGGGCCGCAGGTCGAGTCCGACGGCGCGGCGCCGGAGGGCCGCAGGTCGAGGGCCGCAGGTTGAGGCCGACGGCGCGGCACCAGAGGGCCGCAGGTCGAGGCCGACGGCTCGGCCCCGGAGGGCTGCAGGTCCAGGGCGCGGCGCCGGAGGACCGCAGGTCGTGAGCGCGGCGCCGGAGGGCCGCAGGTCGAGGGCGAGCGGCGGCCTTAACCCACGCTGTCTGGTCGTGGGCGCATGGCGGCGGGTTAGGATTGGGTGGGGCCGTGGGGGGAGCAGGCGGCGGGGATATGGGGGGCGGCCGGGAGAACAGCCGGCGGTGCGTAGCCGTGGAAGAAGAGATAGAAGCTGAGGAATTGGGGATGGGAACAGAGCAGAGTGAGAGAGTGATTATGCTAGGATACTTTTTGTTTTACTCCCTCCGATCCATATTAGTGGGCACAACTTTGTCTAGATACACATGTATCTAGTCTAAATACTTAACTAGATACATATGAATTTAAACAAAACTATGCCCACTAATATGGATCGGAGGGAGTATTTTTTTCCTGCTTCAGTATTGATCGAGGAAAATGTAGACTTGCTCCGGCCTAAGCGTTTTCCAATACCAAATTATCTAATTAAGACATACGTGCAATATTTGCCTCCGTTTGATTTTTATGAGCTTACCGAAATTTCTATTATTAATTTTTAATTTAATATATATGATTTATAATTATATGCAGTTATGGAGACAATTGGCACCGACACAATTGTGTCGGATGGAAACAAAAGTTTGCCGAGTTCTACACAGTCGAAAAAGGTGCAATAAGAAAGTTATACATTTGTGTTCTTTCTATACAAATTATATATTGCCATATTTAATTTTTATAATTTCTCTGCATTTGTGGATTGTGGTTGTGACATAAATAGATACTACCAACAATCCGAAAGAATCTAACGATATACACCCCGATGCAATGATGGTGGTGGAGACTAAAAACTCAACAAGTTCTACACAATCAAAAGTGGTGAGAATTGCATTTTTATTTTAATATAATATATAGATGGATTATATATTCATATTATATTTAGATGTATGTTTTAATTCTGTAGTTCATGGACATACCAGAACGAAATTTTTGTTGCTCAAATACCAAGAAAATGAAGCGCAAGACAACATCCCTGACATTGTGTGGCAATATCTAGCTAGCATCAATGAGAATGAGTAGATATTAGTTGGGTGCTAATTTCATGTTCGAACGATGTCAAATTATACCTTTTGTCGATATACACTTCAATTGAATTAGAATCTTATTGTCTTTTTAGTATCTAGTGGATGTTTAATTCTTACACATGAATTTTTGCATATATTCTATTGGCAAAACATTACAAAACAACAGAATCCGTAGCAACGCACGGGCATTCAACTAGTCTCCACTAGTAATCGTGCACGTGCAATGCACGTGGTCATCGTAGCAAAAAAATCATGTTCTGTACGGTATATGTACCAAACAATATTTACTTTCATAAATTCTTTCACATCAATTTTAAACCTTGTAACATAATAGCCCTGAAGAAAACGAATATCAGTTACAGTAACAACCTTGGAAACTCTCACTCTCTATTCTCGTGATCATGCAAGCCTCTATTCGGTATGCACACATCCTGATGAACTGACAGGCAGCGCAAATAATTGTTCGTGAAGTGAGTTTTCATTTGCGGTGGAATGTGAGGTTTGATTATGCTCAAAGTGCAGACCTTTATAACCAAACGATAGTAAACATCTTAGAAATCATTGCTCGAGAAAGAGTGTCTTTGTCATCCTTGTTGATGTACGAAATATTGTTATTTCACATATGAATAACATGAACTCAGTAAGTATATCACTGAAAGGATTGGTTAAAAACTTTCACTCGATCGACCTGCACCCAAACTCTGAATCTGGAGACGTAGGCGTTAGATCTTTAAACGGGGCATATTGTCCAGATCCAAGCAGGTCGCAGCTGGACGAATATTCTTCATGTGCAATGACTAAGACAAAAAACATGTAATGTACAATCATGGGGAAACACTATAATCAATAAATGTAAAAGGGAGAAAAAATATATACCCATATAGAGAACATGGCATTGAGCATTTGAGCAAGCAGTATAATCTCTAATTTTGTGTAAGACATAATCTCGTGTTAATGGGGCACGCTCACCAGATCGGGAAGAAGATGCACCCGGTTGATTCTCCATATACGGTACACCGGTTTCTGTATGAAAAAGACAAATGCAAATTACCGCAGTCGACAAGAAATGATACACACACCTTCTTCAGAGTATATATATGTCTAATTTTCTATAAGCTCACGTCTACAATTTTCATACATGGATGCAGACTTGCAGTCTCTGTAGGCTACTTTTGTGAAAAAAAAGGACGTGCAAGTCAGAATGGATAGAGCATGGTTAAAATGGTACCAATGACATTAAAGTGCTAAAAGAAGGCTGTTTAAACTGATACAGACAGATTAGAGCATAGTTAATTTCTGCCCTCTCATAGCACATCATAGGCCAACTTGAAGGGGGAAATTTTAATCAGATGAAATTGCAAAATCAAGTATGGAGAAACAACTAAAACCGTCAAGCTACCTACCATCTACATATATTCTTCAACCTGTCAAGCACATAATCTGCTATCACTGTAATGTCAAAAATGAAATATTCTGGTCAATATCTTTTTCTTCGGTTATAGATGGTGAACCAGAAAGGGTGCATCAACTACCTAAAATGTGAAATCACAAACTCTGTCTTGTACGTTCAAGTAAGATTACCTTTGATTCTGAATAATATCTCCATGGTATACCACTACTTAGTGCACAAATATGTGTGTCTAGATGATATAAATGGGTGCTAGAGTTTTGGCACTCAATCAAAAGAAATATAAAATGCAGTGGCTGCCTGCAATTTACCATTTTACTGGAACATGAGGCCATATAGTCATGCACTATGTGGCAGTATCCACAAACAATTCAAAAGGACATGGAACCAACAGTTCAACTACAGAAGGATTGGGCAAAGTACAGTGAGAAGAGTACCCAAGTTTCTTACTAATTAAATAATCCACATAACTGTCCGTGATTAAATAGATGAACGTTTCAGATCAAGCAAATAACATCAAAGGTTCTTCCTGATTAAATAGATAAACGATTCAGAAGAGAGCGAATGTTTTTTTTTTAGGTAGCTTATCTTAAGTGTAAGGATGTTGGTGTGTCCATCATCTTATATATGAACTGACGTTGAAATTTGTATCACCCGAAGCTGCTATCAACTGATGCCACATCAATCAAGTTGCAAACACCGAACCTGTGGGACATTCAGAAGCGTTCGGGTGCAGGGACGGGACGGCCGCAGGCGGCCGGGCGCGCGTGCGAGAGGGCCGGCAGGCCTGCGCCGATGGGGTACAGAGGACTGGCGACATTGAGGGGCAGAGGACGGGGACGGCTGTCATGGTCTTTAGGCCTGCGCGGCATCGACGTTCGGCGTTCCGCTCACCAGGTGTGGGGGCGGGAATGAGATGCATAGTGCCGCAGGCTATTTGTGTAACCGTTTGTTGGCGGCGTCGGGGATGGAGGGCGGGCGGGCGCGGCAGCAGCAGCCGAGTGCGAGGCTCCGGCGGGGATTGAGGGCGGCGGCGTCGGGGATGAAGGGCGACGGCGGCGAGGCGGCGGCAGTGATGGAGGGCGCCAGCGTCGGGGGTGGAGGGCGCGGGGCGGTTGCTGCAGGGGATTAATTAGCGAGCAGTATCGTAGGGAACGTTTCGCTCTGTTTCGTGGTCAGTCTTACCTAATATCCGTCGGATCAATTGTTGTGTGGCTGAGATGATTTGGATCACCCTTGTCTCTCCCTTTTTATATTAGTGGTGATGATATGGGCTGAGCAAGTTGGGCTTGCTAGGCTGGGGCTAGTACGAAAGAGGCTGGTTTGACCGTTTTGTTTTTTTAATGCAGTCATGTTGTTCTAAAAAAAATGTCACGCTTCTACAATTTAAAAGACACGTATTACTTTGTTCAAAAAAGAAATAGAAGACACGTATTTAAAATGTGCTACTTAAGATTTTATTGTATCAGAGAACTTGTCTGTGGCAAGATGATTAGGTGGGTGGTTGTACTCCCAGCCCACCAGAGTTCAAACCCCAGGTTTGACACTGGTGTTTCTCATTTAGGCGGAATATTCTTCAGTGGGAGGCGACGTTCCCGTCAACAGCGAGGCGCTTGTGGTGACTTCGTCAATCTCAAGACCCAACCGTCGGCTCAGTCTTTCGGAGGTGCTCATAGGAGTAGGGTGTACGTGCGTGCGTTCATAGGGGTGAGTGTGTGCACGTGTATGTGAGTGTCTGCATTGTACTCTGTTTCGTAAAAAAAAGATTTTATTTTATCAGAAAATGCAACTTTAATGCTATGAAATTTATAGCTATATAAAATATGATTTTTATACCTAATTATACACAACTAGAAAAATCAATAACACATGTTGTGTCAACCCACTTACAACTAGAAAATCTCAGTTGCAACCCAATTAAATCAGAAAAAACTCAGTTACAACGCACCACTTGAAAGTAAAAAACTCAGTTACAACCCGCTTACAACTGGAAAAAAAAGGTTAGAAACGAAACTGATAAGTGACAAGGAAAGGATTCCGCTACTGTCTTGTTCTGTCCTGTTCCGTTACTGTTTGAATTGGATGGTTCTGGGCGTCTCGGGTGGGAACAAACGAAACAGATAAGTGACAAGGAAAGATTCCGCTAGGTGCACCCTAGACCAGGGGCGGATCCACGTTGAAGCTGTGGGGTCAGCTGACCCCACAACTTTTTGGAAAAACCTTCTGACGAGGGGTACACTCATCAAATCAAATGGTTAAGGACCTAGGGTTGAGATTATGGGGAGAGAACATGGTAGTACTGGTAGTTTCGTCGGCTGACAAGCAGAGGCAAAGATTTACCCAGGTTCAGACCCCTCGGGTAGAGGTAAAGACCCTACTTCCTGCTTGTCTGTTATTGATCGTGTGAGATTATGCGGTTACAAGGTGGCTCCGGCGAGATGTCGATCTCGCTAGAGGTTTGGTGGTTTGAGTATGGCTTGGCCTTAGATCGGCACCCCTCCCAGTCCTTAAATAGGCTGGGTCTCGGGAGTACGTAACCGACCTGATTTATACATAAGGAAAGTTCTAACCGACTATGCATATGACTAATCTTGGAGGGTACTCCATCTTCTTGGGCCTCTAGTCTTGGGCTTCGAATAGGCTCTTCGCTATTGGGTCTTAGTCGTCACGTGCACCAGGTACCCTCATGGTAGGGTACCCGAGATGTATACCCATGTCAGTAGCCCCCGAATACTTGTCTGACTCGAAGAATCGGGCATGGACTCTTTCGTAAGTGCACGTCATATGCTTTGTATTATAATTGGAATTCCTGTATGAATAGCACATATTGGCTATGTCGAGTATCTCATCGACTGTGGTTTTTGCTTATGATGATCAAGGGATAATAGCTTAGCATGCCCAGTACACTCAACGGATCAGGACTGGTTAACTACACATTCGGGTAAAACCTTACTAGCTTTCAATCAAACTCGAGTCCCCGGACTCGATTCTGGAACAAACTGGTCAGATTCGACTAGGCCGCGGAGGTCTTTCTGAGTCGATCTGCAGTATAGATTTGAATTTTACCCAACGCGTCCGTCAGGATTTTTCATCATGTCTGCTGACACGGAAAGTATAAGGATTTACGTTGCTGGAACGGTCCTTAGCCCAGCTCGAAAGTTCGGCGGGTCTTACCTTTGCACTATGCGTACAACATCCGAGGTATTTGCGGCGGACGCAACTCGGGAATGTTTCGAGTATAATTTTGTATATGAACTGAGTCGAGACATTTGTCGACTGACACTTTGTTGTTATTCTTATCGGGTGCGCGACATCGCTCCCGATGGGAGTAGCCCCCGAGATTGTGCTTTATTGCTCGCAATGGAGGATAATCTCAGATCCTCTTACCTTGCATATGTTAATCGAAGAATTTTTTTGCCGTAATTCTATCTGGTGCACGACAGTGCTCCCGATGGGAGTAGCCCCCGGGATTATGTTGTATTTCTTGTAATGGAGGATAATCTCCAAATCATTTTATCTTGAACATCTTCAATCGAAGAATTTTCGATATGCTCCCGATGGGAGTAATATACATCAGTCGAAGGAACGGTCGAGTGACCAATTTTGCTTTATCATTGCTTTGTCACACCCGAACCAAACAAAGTAGTCGAATGACCAATATGTGTTCGGCAGATTCGATTGTATTTCTGAACAGATGCTTGTAATGATGTCAGGGATGACGTTTCTGGCGACTGCGCTTCCTGACACGCGGTGGCGTGCGTTATGCTGTGATGGATGGGACGTGACACATAGGTGGGCCCATTTGTGCAGCGCTGACCGAACGACGGTGCCGTTTGGATTTTGATTTGACCACTCTGGCCCACTTTTTACGGAGGCGTGATGATGGCTCCTATTTTTGCGTGCATAGTGGGCGGAGTGGCCTGCGACGGTTGCCCTCTGGGCCTGTCACGTGTACGGTGGGATTGCGTGCGGAGCGCACGATTGCGATTTTAACGGCTGTGATCGATTTTGATCTGTGGTAAATAGGAGGGACGGCGCTGGCATTATTTTTACTTGCCATTTGCTCTGCGCGCCGCCCCTGTTCCATCGTCTTCATCTTGCTCCACCTCCATTGTTATTGCGTCCGAGCTCCTTATTCACTCCCTAGCCACCACAACCATGGCGCCCAACAGGAAAGCTGCCGCTGACGCGCCCGCGACCGACGCGACCGCTTTGAAGGGGAAGAAGACTGCGGCTAGCGCATCTGCGTCCGCCGTCGACCTCAAGAAGAGCGACGGCGACTGGGTGAAGTCAACGATCAAGGCGGCAAATCTCGAGAAGTTCCGCGAGGACGGACTGCAGCCGCCGCGGACCAGCTTACTGTCCGTGCGCCATCGAAAGAGGTACTCCCCGAGCCTCGCGCAAATGAGCGCGTATGTTTTGCGGAGTTTTTGCCTAGGGGTCTGTCTTTTCCCCTCCACGACTTTGTTCGTGGCTTGCTGTTTGCCTACGGGGTGCAGATCCATGATCTCACCCCGAACGACATTATGCACATTGCCTGTTTTATGGTATTGTGCGAGTGCTTCCTGGGAGTTGCTCCCAGCTGGGCCTTTTGGAAGTCTATCTTCATGGTCCGGCCCAACAACCGAGGCGGCCGAACCTATCCAGTTGGAGGCCTTCAGATCCAAGTGCGCAGCTGATACGTCTCAAATGTATCTATAATTTTTGATGTTCCATGCTGATATTATATCAATTGCTACATGTTTTGGTTACACTTCATATCATTTTTATGCATTTTCTGGGACTAACCTATTAACAAGATGCCACAGTGCCAGTTCCCTGTTTTCTCCTGTTTTTGGTTTCAGAAAATCTATTAAGGAAATATTCTCGGAATTGGACGAAACAAAAGACATTGTCAATAATATCACGAGGAGATCACGGAGTCCAAAGGGGAGTCGGAGCAGACCCACCAGGGGGCCACGCCACACTAGGGCGCGGCCCAGGGTGGGCCCGAGCCCCCCTATGGCGTGGTGGCCCCCCTCGGCCACCGACGCCGCCTCTTCGCCTATATATTCTCCGCGACGCGAAAACCCTATTACGGTCGATCATATTCCCCGAAAAGTTCCGTCGCGGCCGTCATCGTCAATCTCAGATCGGAGGAGTTCTGAAGCTCTTCCCGGCACCCTGCCGGAGGGGAGATCATCACCGGAGGGCTCTACATCACCATGCCTGCCTCCGGAGTCATGCGTGAGTAGTCCACCCCTGGACTACGGGTCCATAGCAGTAGCTAGATGGTTGTCTCTCTACCTTGTGCCTCCATGTTTAGATCTTGTGAGCTGCCTAACATGATCAAGATCATCTTATTGTAAGGCTAGATGTTGTGTTTGCTGGGATCCGATGAATATTGATACCATGTTTATTCAAGTTGTTTATCTATGTGCTCTTGATCTTGCATGCTCTCCGTTGCTAGTAGAAGCTTTGGCCAAGTAGATGCTTGTGACTCTAAGAGGGGGTATTTATGCTCGATAGTGGGTTCAGTCTCTAGATATCTGGATCAGTGACAGAAAGGTCTAAGATAGTAGATGTGTTGTTGCTACTAGGGATAAAACATTGGTGCAGTGTCCAAGGGCACTTGTATTGATTACATTACACACTTTACTTCATGCAATAATCTGTTGTTAGCAACTTAATACTGAACAGGATGCGGATGCTGTTGGAATAACGGTCTATGTACTTTGTTGTAATGCCCAACTAGATTTCATAGTAGACATCTTGGCATGTATTGCATTGTTATGCCCTCTCTATTTGTCAATTGTCCAGCTGTAATTTGTTTACCCAACATGCTAGTTATATGTTCTGAGAGAGACACCACTAGTGAACTGTGGACCCTGGTCCAATTTCCTCATACTGTTTACACAACCTGCTGCAATCATCTGTTTCCTGTTACTTGCTGTGTTTCCTGCTGTTTTCCACACCATACGTTTAACTCTTTGTTTCTGCAAGACCAGAGAGATTGACAACCTCTCTGTTTC
Organism: Poa pratensis; assembly: GCA_947311845.1. Classification (NCBI taxonomy): domain Eukaryota; kingdom Viridiplantae; phylum Streptophyta; class Magnoliopsida; order Poales; family Poaceae; genus Poa; species Poa pratensis. The sequence goes on along the minus strand of CAMZMU010000027.1, from coordinate 45,004,041 downwards.
GTGTTGGGCAAAGTTCTGGTTTGTGTCTGTGCAGATTCCACGTTGGTGCAATCTCCCTAGCGCCAGGGGAGTCAACATCAACAACCTTCCGATAGATCGTCAAGCCCTACTGGTCTGATTAAACCTTGGGTAGATTATTCAAGGGAAAACTTACTGCTGTCTACATCATAACCTTCCTCTTGGGGTTCACCAACACGTAGCCATCAAGCTGTTTTCTGGCGCCGTTGCCGGGGAAGTACTCATCATCACCATCATCATCATCCTCAAATACTCTCCCGTTAACCAGGCACCAGCTGTTTTCTGGCGCCGTTGCCGGGGACTTGGAGGCTATTGGAAAGGGGAGTCTCTCAGTTCCAATCTCTTTACTTTGTTTTTTTGTCTTGTTTTAGTTTTGTTTTGCTTGCTGTTAAAAATCAAAAACCCAAAAAAATTAAATTCCTGCATCTAGTTTATTTCGGTTTGCTCATCATGTCTGGTTCTTCTTATTTTGTTTCATCTCCCGAGGTTGAGGTTCGAACTTTTAAGCAACAAGGGGAGAAAATGGATTTTATGAATTTACTAATAAAGCTTGCAGTGGGCCTCTCAAGTTTTCTTCTCAAGAACTAGCTAAAATGAAAACCCCTCTTGTTGTGAATTATGATTTATCTGAAGCTTTTGGGAACCTTGATGTTTCTGGTCTTGACAATACTTGATGCATCTCTTCATGCCTAGCTCAAAGGCATTAAAGAAAAGCACTTCTGGGAGATAACCCATGTTTTTATTTGTTGTTTTATTTTTGTTTTCTTGAGTCAAGGATGCTTGTTTACCTCTGTAGCAACTCCTTTGTATCTTTTATTTGCTGTTTTGTTGTGCCAAGGAGAGTTACTAATGCAAAGTTGGTTTTTATTTTCGGGACTGCATTGGGACAGATTGCTGTTCGTCACCGTTTAATTCAGTAGAAAATCAGAAAAAATCAAAAAATGCTGAAACTTTTTGTGCATGTTCCTGATGATGTTACGCAACTTTCATTATTTCAAAAGTTCTTCATCTGAGCATCGTAAGTGCCTCGAAAAAATTCGTCATTACAGACTGTTCTGGTTTGACAGATTCTGTCTTTTATTTTGCATTCTCTCTTTTACAAGTTTTTAAGTGGTTTCTTTTCGTGTAAAAGTGCCCACTTGAGCCTAGTAACAGTGGCTAATGTTTAAAATAGTTGGCTTGTGAGTTTTGTCTTTGCTAGAACTTTGAAGTATTATCTTTTAGTGCACTAACCTGCTAATGAGAAAAGCTGTTAAGTTTTGGTGTGAAGGAAGTTTTCAAGTGTTGATAGAGGAGAATGATATTACATGATCAAGAAGAGTGAAGAGCTTAAGCTTGGGGAGGCTTACCTCCCCAGCATATTTCAAGAAGACTCAAGCATCTAAGCTTGGGGATGCCCAAGGCATCCCCTTCTTCATCTACAAATTATCAGGTCATCTCTAATGGTGCTATATTTTTATTGCTTCATACTAGTGTACTCTTCCTTGGAGCGTCAGTGTGTTTTTGTTTTCAGTTTGTTTTGTTTTGTTTGCTGTGCTATACTTGTTGGATCCTAGCATTCATGTTTGGGAGAGAGACACGCTCCACTTTTTCATTAGAATACTCTTGTGCTTCACTTATACTTGTTGAGTATTCCTGTCTAGTTGCTGTTATTGCTGTTAGCTCTCAGTTTTTCATGTATCTCTTGTTAGAGCTATCAGTTTCTTTTGAAGAAAGTACTCTCTTGCTTCACTTATATCTGTTTGGAGAGTTGTCAAATAAGTTGATTGGTGTTTGGTTGGACCAGAAAAATGCTATGCATGTGGTAGTGGTATAAAATGCTTACATGAATCTTTTTAGATCGTTGTCTTGAGTAATTTGATGCTTGCCAATTGTTTTGAGCTGTCAAGTAATTAATGTTTAAGCTTGTGCATCATGTAAGTAATGGCTATTAATGAAGAACTACTATAAGGATTTTCTGCTATAATAATCTGTTGCATAATTGGAAGTCCATAGTAGTCTAGATAATTTTTGGATGAAGGCTATGTGTTAACAAGGAAGACAGTGGGAGTCTATGGTTCGTCAAACCTTGTGTTTTATGTACACTCTTGCTATTCCAGTTGATAATGATGTTTGCTTATAATAACTTTGCTAGCCTAAACTCTGTACTAAGAGGGAATGCTTCTTGTACATCCAAAACCTTGAGCCAAATCCATGCCACCTGTGTCCACCATACCTACCTATTATGTGGTGTTTTCACCATTCCAAGTAAATTTCTTCATGTGCTATCTACTAACTACTCAAAACTGTTACATTTCCTTTTTGTGTCACTACTTGAAAAGCTCATAAGGACGTAGTAGTGAGATTTGTCATCTTCCATGCTAATTAATTTACAAGGATTGGCAGCTTCATCTGCTTCTCCACCTTTTATTTTGCATTAAAGAGCTGGTTAGTCCACCCTATAAATAAATAAATAGACACTCCTCCATGGTGAATGTTGGTGGGCACCCGAGGATTCGGTTAGCCATGGTTTGTGGAAAGTAAATGGTTGGGAGGAGTGTCACCAATAAGTGCTTGTTACAAGTGCAGTCCTAAAAACTCTCGGAACCGCTCTAAAAGTTAGTTAGCCATGGAAGATGACAAGTACCTGCTATTTGATTTGTTGACACCTGTATACACCATTACCTTACAAAACAATATTTTATGCTCTCTATATGCCTTCGGGAACTACAGCTCTAGCACATGATGTTAATCCCTGCTTCCCTCTGCGAAGGGCCATTCTTTTACTTTTATGTTGAGTCAGTTTTCCCACTTCTTTCTGTCTACTTAAGCAAACATCATTGTCAACTCCAGTATAACAGTTTTTACATAACTTTGTGTTTGGTTGATCATATTCTTTGCATTGACATTATCTATATGATATACATGTTGAAAGTTGAAGCAAAGCTGAAGCTATTATCTTCCTTTGTGTTGATACAAACACTTTCATGTTGAGAATTATTGCTGCTGTGAGCTAACTATTATGTTAGACTATTATATCTCTAAATGTTTTATAGTATTATTCATGAAAGTTTGCACTTGTGTGATCACTTATGTTTACTCTTTATTTACTTGCTTGCAAACTATAGACCATTGGCTTGGATCACTTCATTCAGATCATGTGCATTACATTGTTATTTGATCAAAGATTGTGTTGGTAGCATGTCACTTCAAAAATTATCTGTTTTTATCGTTTACCTACTCGAGGACGAGCAGGAACTAAGCTTGGGGATGCTTGATACGTCTCAAACGTATCTATAATTTTTGATGTTCCATGCTGATATTATATCAATTGCTACATGTTTTGGTTACACTTTATATCATTTTTATGCATTTTCTGGGACTAACCTATTAACAAGATGCCACAGTGCCAGTTCCCTGTTTTCTGCTGTTTTTGGTTTCAGAAAATCTATTAAGGAAATATTCTCGGAATTGGACGAAACAAAAGACATCGTCAATAATATCACGAGGAGATCACGGAGTCCAAAGGGGAGTCGGAGCAGACCCACCAGGGGGCCACGCCACACTAGGGCGCGGCCCAGGGTGGGCCCGCGCCCCCCTATGGCGTGGTGGCCCCCCTCGGCCACCGACGCCGCCTCTTCGCCTATATATTCTCCGCGACGCGAAAACCCTATTACGGTCGATCATATTCCACGAAAAGTTCCGTCGCGGCCGTCATCGTCAATCTCAGATCGGAGGAGTTCTGAAGCTCTTCCCGGCACCCTGCCGGAGGGGAGATCATCACCGGAGGGCTCTACATCACCATGCCTGCCTCCGGAGTGATGCGTGAGTAGTCCACCCCTGGACTACGGGTCCATAGCAGTAGCTAGATGGTTGTCTCTCTACCTTGTGCCTCCATGTTTAGATCTTGTGAGCTGCCTAACATGATCAAGATCATCTTATTGTAATGCTAGATGTTGTGTTTGCTGGGATCCGATGAATATTGATACCATGTTTATTCAAGTTGTTTATCTATGTGCTCTTGATCTTGCATGCTCTCCGTTGCTAGTAGATGCTTTGGCCAAGTAGATGCTTGTGACTCCAAGAGGGGGTATTTATGCTCGATAGTGGGTTCAGTCTCTAGATATCTGGATCAGTGACAGAAAGGTCTAAGATGGTAGATGTGCTGTTGCTACTAGGGATAAAACATTGGTGCAGTGTCCAAGGGCACTTGTATTGATTACATTACACACTTTACTTCATGCAATAATCTGTTGTTAGCAACTTAATACTGAACAGGATGCGGATGCTGCCTTGAAGGTGGATTATTTAGGCATAGATGCTATTGGAATAACGGTCTATGTACTTTGTTGTAATGCCCAACTAGATTTCATAGTAGACATCTTGGCATGTATTGCATTGTTATGCCCTCTCTATTTGTCAATTGCCCAGCTGTAATTTGTTTACCCAACATGCTAGTTATCTGTTCTGAGAGAGACACCACTAGTGAACTGTGGACCCTGGTCCAATTTCCTCATACTGTTTACACAACCTGCTGCAATCATCTGTTTCCTGTTACTTGCTGTGTTTCCTGTTGTTTTCCACACCATACGTTTAACTCTTTGTTTCTGCAAGACCGGAGAGATTGACAACCTCTCTGTTTCGTGTTGGGCAAAGTTCTGGTTTGTGTCTGTGCAGATTCCACGTTGGTGCAAGCTCCCTAGCGCCAGGGGGAGTCAACATCAACAACCTTCTGATAGATCGTCAAGTCCTACTGGTCCGATTAAACCTTGGGTAGATTATTCAAGGGAAAACTTACTGTTGTCTACATCATAACCTTCCTCTTGGGGTTCACCAACACGTAGCCATCAAGCTGTTTTCTGGCGCCGTTGCCGGGGAAGTTCTCATCATCACCATCCTCAAATACTCTCCCGTCAACAAGGCACCAGCAGCGACACCCGATACTTTGCCCTGAAGACAGTCGACTCGGCGCAAGGGTGGAGGAAAAGGTGGTTTTATGTGCGCGTCGACCAGGAAGGGGTCCCAGGATTTTTGACTGTTGGTATAGCCGCTAGGACGAAGGCCTGGGACCATCAGCTTTCGACGGAAGAAATGGCGGAAGCGGCGCCTCTGCTGGAGACGATTGGAGGACTGCTAAACAGTGTCACTGGTGTGCATCTTCTTGCCACCTTTGTGAAGATGCGGGTGTGGCCGCTCCGCGCGCGAGCTCACCCTATGTGGCAGTATGAAGGTCCTCTCGATTCCACTCAAATGAACAAGGAGGATCTGTCAAAGAGCGAGCTGGTGTCACATGTGCGGTCCATCACCAGCACAAAAGCCAGCGAGCCCTGCAACGTCGACTGCCCTGTCACTCCTTATGGGGCTGAAAAGCCTTTCCTAGAGGTTAGTGAATCTATCGAGTTTTGTTGTTTCTTTGCGTTGCCATTTTGCTGGTTTGCTCTGACTTTCGTCTCCTGTTTATGGCATGCAGGGCCACTCGACTGCGTCCACTCTGCCTCCCCTTCTAGAGGACGGCCCGACTGAAGAGACAGAGGTGCAGGAGGTGCAAGATGTGCCAGCAAAGGGATCCGATGAGTCGCACCTTCCATCGGCTACCAATCTCCTACGGAAAATGCTGAACAGGAAGAGGTGGACGAGGCACTTGCTGAAGCTTCGCCTGCGCCCGATGTGGCCAAGGCTCGGACTCGCAAGCGCCTCCGTGTTCAAGACGTGTCCTCATCTATGAGCTCACTCGCGAAGGAGAAGGATCTGAGGGATGATGGCGACTCGGGCTCACCCCACGCTGCCCAAACCGCTCCATTGGCAGCGTACCCAGTGAGCTCGATGCCTCCTCCCCAGTCGAGTGGCGCCGTGCAGTTTGGAGGTCCAAGCTTTGACGATTATGACAATGAAGAAGAGGAAGAACAGAGGTTTGTTGCTTCTGCCTTTTGCATATGTAAAGTTACTGTATGATAGTTTGGCTCATGTCTCTCTTCCCTTTATGCTTTATAGTGCTGTGCACAATCGAATAGCGACTCCTCCTATCGTCGAGGCTTCAATTCCTGATCACCCAGGTGCTTCTCCTGTGACCCCAAAGGTTGCGCAGCCAGCAGGCGCAGCTACTGCTTTGGTGACCACCAAGGTTGCAGATACCCCGGCGGCTGAAGTCGGGACTTCTAGTTCCAAGTCTGAAACTTGGATGGACCACGTAAGTGTCCTATGACCACCCGCATATGTTGCGTCTGATATATGTGCTGATTTATGCTAATTGCATTTGCTTGTAGCCTTTCTACCTCAATCTGGTAGAATCGGGGTAAGCTTTTGTTCAAATGGAGCAGGAGAGGGACAGGCTGCGTGTGAACTTGGAGCAGCTCACTCGTAAGTGAAATTTGACTCTGTACCCGAAGGTCTTTTTGCACTATCTTTGTTTTGTCGAATGCTGATTGACCGCTTGCTTTCCAAACTCAGGTGACAAGGCAGCGGCTGAAACCCGAGTAAAGGAGCTAGAAGAAGCTCTTGCCACTCAAGCTGCCGAGTCGAAGAAAGCCGCAGATACCGCCCAGCGTTCTGCCGCTGCGCGTGAGAAGGAGTATGCTGAGCGACTAGCTGGCCTCGCACAGAACGTGAGAGGTAAGGAACCATCTTTTTGTATGCCTCCCGTGTACCCGTTGGGTAGTATGTAGTAATCTTACTTTTTCTGGTTCATGTTACAGAGGCGATTGGTGTGCCAACACCTACTGACGTGGTCAGTGATGAGTTATCACTCGACCAGGTTATAGGTGACCTTGGTGCTTCCTTTGTCCAGGCGAAGGACTCCCTTGCCAAGTCTGCCAGCACCCTCGGCGCTGTGTACAAGGAGGTGCTCCCACTAGGCGAGGTGCCGTCGACTGCTGATGGCTTTGCTGGCGTGCTTGGACCGGGGACTTCAACTATGGCGAGCTTTGCTCGCGCTCTCACGGTACGTGGCTCGGAGTCTACCCTCAAGCTCATTTTGGGTCACGGAATAAAGGGTGACTTTGAAGCGTCCATGTCTGACTTTCCTCGATGGCCTGGCGGCAAGCCTATGTCTCTGAAATCCGTTAATGAGCCCGCCGCTCGACTGGCCAACATGTTCATAGCCACTATGGAGCACCGAGCGGCGGAGGTTGCCACTCGCGAGAGTAGGGCTAGGTCAGAGTCAGTGTCTGAGAAATAGGGTAGTCGAATCCATATTTATGTTTGTGTAATTAAACCTTATGATCACGCGAGCATGCGTGCGCTTTTGCTACGTTTGTTATGAATTTAATTCCTTCGTGCTTTTGCCTGAAAGGCTATGTGCTATTACTCGACTGAGCTGTGTGATGAATCTCCCATGTCTGATTGAAGATTTTTATGATGTTTGGAACAGCCACGGGCAGCTGCCACTTTGGCTGGTTCGTCGCGGCATCGCGCCCCTACTCGATCTCGAGCTCAGGTGGCAAACGATGCCGCAGTAATGCGTTATATGAAGGCTCGAGTCGCAAAACTGGAGCAAGAGTTGGGGAGTACCCGGAGTGAGCTAGATAGGATGAGAGCGAGGCCTGCTTTACCCACCCAGCGGGAGGAGTATGTGCTTGGCGAGATGGAGATCGTGAACAGACAACTCGAGTGTAAGCATGACTGCTCTTATCTCAAGAGTTCATAGTCTGTCCTTTTTGTTCACCCAACGTGCGTTGTTGCAGGTTTTGTTCCAGATTTCCAGGCGGAGCAGGCTTGTGTAGATGAGCAGTTGAACAATGCGACTGATGAACCCACGACTGGCCGTCAGCACTTTCACTTGGATAAGCATCGAGCACGCATACTCGCGACTCTGCAGGATCGAGTGTGGCGGAGCACTATGCTGCTCGAATTATGCAGGTCGGCCTTCAGTCGCATCAACCAAATTCTTTTTCCGACAGGGTCGCAACCTCAAGGAATCCACGCGTTGCTCGGTCTTTTCCGGAGTGCCGGTCCCATTCGAGATTTTGTCACCCAGAAGCTTGTGGATGGAGCCAACACAACGATGGCATATATCCGAAGCCAACGTCCGCATATGCAGCTACGCCCACCCGTTCCTGGATCGACTTTGTCGCCGTCGCATCTTGACGATACAGCCAATCATGCAAGGGTGTTGGTTGAGTGCTATCATGCTCAACTTATGGGCCCTGTTCTTCCAGTAAAGAACGAACCGGAAGATTAGGGTTTTTCTGTTTAGGGGGCAGCCCCCTAGCGTATCGAGTGGGGTTTATGAAAAACACTTTATATAGAACATGAATTCTACAGCCCCCGAGTGTTTGAGTGAGGCTGTGATTTTGTGCGATGTTTGAAGCTTCAACTCATGTTATTGAGCAACTTTTTGTTTATGTATGAGTTTTTACGACCCAGCCCCCGAGTATTCGAGTGCGGTTGGGGTATTATGTTTGATGAAGGAGCGAGAGCTCACGTTTTGAAGTAGCGCGGCCCCCAAGCGTATCGAGTGGGGCTAAGGTTGTGCGACTAGTTTATGCGAGTAGTAAACATGGAGAAATATGAGGAATCATTGACTATATTCCATTTTTGAATGTTAGGCTGCAGGCCGCCTCATTAAAAACCTTCCAGTCCCCTTAGGTACCCTGGTAAGGAAAAGAGCGCGTCTGAAACCTGCAGCCATCCGACATATGTGCCTATTACATTATGCGACTGAGCAATCTAAGCATAGAAACGGCGCAGCTGCGCAACGTTCCAAGGATTATGCGAGAGTTCGCCTGTCTTCGCGTGCTTCAGTCTGTATGCTCCACCACCAATGACCTCGGTGATGATGAAGGGTCCTTCCCATGGAGAAGCAAGTTTGTGCACCTTCTTTTGCTTCAGTCGAAGTACCAAGTCGCCAACCTCGAAGGATCTGGTACGCAGTCGACGGCTGTGATAGTTGCGGAGGTCTTGCTGATAGACAGCTGTGCGTGCTAGCGCCGTGTTGCGTGCTTCTTCGAGCAAGTCGACTGCATCTTCGAGTGCTTCATCTGCATCTTCTTCGTTGTATGCTTCGACTCTTGGTGCATTGAACCTTACGTCTGATGGCAGGATTGCCTCTGCGCCGTAGACCATGAAGAATGGGGTAAATTGCGTTGAGGCGTTGGGTGTTGTGCGTAGGCTCCATAGCACAGACGGGAGTTCTTCGACCCAAGCACCCGCGGCCCTTTTGAGTGGCACCAGGAGGCGTTTCTTGATTCCGCTCGTCACAAGTCCATTGGCCTTTTCGACTTGGCCATTGGATTGCGGGTGTGCCACAGATGCATAATTGAGCGTAATCTTGCTCTTTGCAGAAGGATCGGAATTCCTCAGCCGTGAAGTTTGTACCGTTATCAGTGATGATGCTACTTGGCACACCAAAGCGGTATATGATGGATTTTATGAAATTGACTGCTGTAGTGGCAGTCGAACTTGTGATAGGGACTGCTTCAATCCACTTGGTGAACTTGTCGACCGCCACCAGAAGGTGAGTATGCCCTCCATGGGAGGATTTTTTGAGTGGCCCAACCATATCGAGCCCCCACTGGGCGAAGGGCCAGGCCAATGGTATTGTCTTCAACGCCGATGCGGGTGCGTGCGGCTTTGTGGCGAATTTTTGACAGCCGATGCACCTTTTGACTATGTCCTCCGCGTCTTTGAGTGCTGTGGGCCAGTAGAAGCCTGCGCGAAAGGCTTTGGCTACGAGTGATCGACTGCTGGCATGATGCCCGCAGGTACCTGCATGAATATCACGAAGGATGGCTTGGCCATCTTCAAATGCTATGCAACGTTGGAACATACCTGATATGCTGCGTTTGTAAGTTCACCGTTGATGACAGTGTATGCTTTAGATCGTCGAGTGACGCGTCTTGACTCTGTTATGTCTTCAGGTACCTCGCCGCGGAGTATGTATGCGAGGAAAGGTTGAGTCCAAGTTGGCTCGATGAGGAGTACCTCGACTGGCGGGTCCTCTGTGCTAGGTGCTTTGCTCTTGGCTGGTGCGGCTGATGTAGGAGTGCTCGCTTTTTCTTGATGGACTGTGCTCGATGCGCTCGAAGAAGACACCAGGTGGAACTGGTGCTTTGGTCGCGCCAATGTTGGCTAACTTATCTGCTTCTTCATTGCTCTCACGCCCTATGTGCCGCAACTCGCAGCCTTCGAAGCTGCCCTCCATGATGTTGTACAGGTCACGGTAGGCGATCATGTTATCTGCGATTGCATCGCAGGCCTTCATTGTTTGCTGCACCACAAGATTCGAGTCACCGTAGATCATCAGTCGAGTGCACCCGAGGGCTTTGGCCATCCTCATGCCATGGATCAGGGCCTCGTACTCTGCTTCGTTATTGGATGGGAACTCGAATCCCATCTGCAGGATATAGCGAAGCTTGTCGCCTTTTGGTGATATGAGGATGACACCTGCGCCTGCGCCTTCGTTTTTCTTCGAGCCGTCAAAGTACATAGTCCATGAGTTGGACACATCTGGCGCTCCTGGCAGCTGAGCTTCGATCCACTCGGTGTGGAAGTCAGGTAAGACTTGTGCTTTGATGGCCTTCGGGTAATCATACTTGATGTCTCGGTGCTAGCTCGATGAGCCATTTTGCGACTCGCCCAGTTGCGTTGGGGTTTGTGAGGATGTCCCCGATCCCTGAGGTGCTGATTACAGTGATCGGGTGCTCGGAGAAGTAATGCGTCAGCTTCCTTGAGGACATGAACACGGCGTAGGCCAGCTTTTGATAGTGCGGGTACCGCTGCTTTGATATGGAGAGCACTTCACTCAAGTAATAGACTGGACGTTGTATGCTTTGGGCGTGTCCCTCCTCCCTTCGTTCGACTACCAGTACGGTGCTCACCACCCTGTTAGTTGCGAGAGACATATAGGTACAGTGGCTCGCGTTCCCTTGGTGCGACGAGGATTGGAGGGCTTGTGAGGACTCGCTTGAGGTCCGTGAAGGCTGCTTCGGCTTCTGCGTCCACTCGAATTTGTCTGCTTTCTTCATCAGTCGATAGAACGGGAGTGCTTTTTCGCCTAGCTTGCTGATGAATCGACTGAGTGCTGCTACTCGACCCGCCAACTTTTGCACGTCATGGAGCTTTGAAGGCCTTTGCATCGTCAAGATGGCCTGTATTTTCTCCGGGTCTGCCTCGATTCCTCGAGCTGAGACTAGATACCCGAGGAGTTGCCCGGCTGGCACGCCGAACGTGCACTTCTTCGGGTTGAGCTTGATGTGGAAGCGTTTGAGGTTTGCGAACGTCTCTCGCAAGTCATCGAGTAGTGTGTTTTCCTCCTTGTGTGATGACGATGTCATCTACGTAGACCTGGACGTTTCGCCCAATTTGCTTCTTGAGGCAGTCTTGCATCATGCGCTGGTAGGTTGCGCCTGCGTTCTTGAGCCCGAAAGGCATTGTGTGTAGCAGTAGACCCCGAGTGGGGTTATGAACGCCGTTTTCTCTTCATCCTCTTCCTTCATCCTTATCTGGTGGTAACCCGAGTAAGCATCCAGGAAGGACAAGCGAGCGCACCCGGCGGTGGAGTCGACGATCTGGTCGATTCGAGGTAGTGGAAAGTGATCCTTTGGACACATTTATTGAGTGCTGTAAAATCTACGCACATCCGAAGGATATCTGTGTGCTTCTTCTCTACGAGTACGGGGTTGGCCACCCATTGTGATTTCTTGATCTCTCTGATGAAACCTGCTGCGAGTAGCCTGTCGACTTCGGCTTCGACTGCGGTTCTTTTTGGGCCGGATATGCGGCGCATTGTTTGCTTGACTGGTTTAGCATCTGGAAATAATTGGAGAGAGTGCTCGGCGAATTCCCTGGGAATACCTGGCATGTCGGCTGGACACCATGCAAATATATCCCAGTTCTCACGGAGGAATTCGACGAGCGCGCTTTCCTATGCGATAGGCAGACTCGACGAGACATTGACTGTCTTGGTCGGGTCAGTCGGGTGCACCTGATGCGATCTTGTGTCATTGGTGGCATTGAATGCTCTGTCGACTGCCACCTTTTTGTGCTCGGCATAAGTGTTCGATCGTTGGAGACCGCTAGATCAGCGAGTGTTGCTTCCATGCCAAACATCTCAGAGATTTTGCTAAACTCTCGGTCGCAAGAGTCAGACTTTTGGAAGTTCCCTTGACTGTGATTACTCCTTTTGGTCCAGGCATCTTTAGCTGGAGGTATGCGTAGTGGCACCGCCATGAATCGAGCGAACGTCGGGCGTCCAAGTATAGCATGGTATTGTGACTTCCAGTCGACAACTTCGAACTCAATCGATTCTGTCCTGAAGTGGTTCTTGTCCCCGAACGTTACGTCGAGTTGTATGGTGCCTTCTGGGCTTATTGCTTTGCCTGGGACGATACCGTGAAAGGTATTTGAAGATCTTGGCAGGTTTTCGACTGACCTGTTCATTTTGCGGAGCGTATCTGCGAAGATGATGTTTATGCCGCTGCCACCATCCATGAAGACCTTGGACATGGCGTAGCCTCCAATTTGCGTCGAGTACCAGAGCAGAGTGCCCTGGACGAACACCGATGGAGGGTGGTCCTCTCTGCTGAAGCTTATTGCGTTTCAGAACCCTTCAAGAATTCAGTTACAGCAGGAGGTGACATGACCGCCATGTTTACTTGTCGAGTGCGAAGTTTTTGCTCCCTGTTGGAAGGGCGACCTTTCTGTATCATGTACATCTGCCCTTGGGGCGGAGGGTACTGAGGTTCGTCCACCCGAGGTACGGGCTGTATGGCACCCGCGAGATTTCCGCCTGCGCAGGCTGTGGTGGTGGTGGTGCCATCAGAACAGGCACATTGGCTGGCTGGGGCAGCACGGGTGCGGGTGTGGCTGCTGCCTTTCTGAGATTTATGTAATCAGTCGCCATTTGGTCGAACTCCCTGCAGTTTCTCATCGAGTGATTGGAGCGCAGTTTTCCGTCTTCCCCCTTGTACAGGTGGAATCTGCAATCAGCATCCATCTTTTCTTCGAATGATCGCTCGGATTGTGCTCCGGATCGTGACTTGCGCCAGTCCTTCCTCTTGTAGCTATCACTGCGTTGGCCGCGGTCTCGACTGTCCCGCGATCATCTCGACTGTCCCGTCGATCTTCTGACCGCGGTCGCTTCTGTCTTGGTCGTTGCGGGGTGTGGAGAACCCAGCCGCCATGAATTCGGGTCTGTCATCGTCGTAGTGACGTTTTGAACGCTTGCGCCTTCGGTCGTCTCTGTACGAGTCTCTGCGGCTTCGACTGCCACTTTCATGATTGTCACGGGGTGAGGACCCGCGTGTGGTGCGCGCCATGTCTTCTCCGTCTGCCCACTCAGTCGCGATCATCAAGAGGTTAGCCACAGAGGTTGGCTTTTTGCGACCAAGTGCTTCTTTGAAGTCCCGCCTGGCGAGGCCCATTATGAAAGCGTCCATGGCCATATCTTCTGAAATTACTCCGACTGAGTTGCGTATCTCAGTCCATCGTCTGATGTATGACCTCAACGTTTCGTCTGACCGTTGAACGCAGCTCGCAGCTCCTCGAACGTTTTTGGGCGCTCACATAGAGGCTCGAAGTTTTTGATGAAGTCAGTGCGGAAGTGATCCCACGAGTCGTATGTTGATGGAGGTAGGCCTTGAGCCAGTCGCGGGCTGTGCCTTCGAGCATGAGTCGTATGTATTGCATGGCTGTGTGTTTGTGCCTCGCTGGCACGCGACAGCCAGCCTGTAGTCTTCCAGCCACCCGAAGGTTCCTGTCGACCCGTGTACTTGGGCTGTTCAGATGTAAGTTTGAACCCTTTGGGCATCCGTGTCTCGCGGACGCGTCGAGTGAAGCACAGAGCTCCATGTGGCTCAGGCTCTCGATCAGAGTATGAGTCGCTACTGTAAGATCTGCGTGATCTGCTCCTGGACCTGCGCCTACGCGAGCCGCTTCTTTCCTTCGAGTGGTGGCGGCGACCACTGTGATTATGCTCTTCACGACGCGTGTCAACTAGGGCACGGTCTCGACTCCCCCTGGAGTTTTGGAATTTGGCGTATGGCCTTCGCCGCTAAGGCGAGTGATTTGATCTGTTGGCGATGTAGTTTTGCATTGGGGTCATCAGCTGGAGGCTTGATTGCCTCTAGGTATGCTGCAGCGGTAAAGAGAGCACCCGCAGCTGTTTTGGGTACTGGCACTCCCTCCTCGTCGTATGTCATGAAAGAGTTGCCTAAGTTGCGGGTGAGTGCCGCCCTCTCATCCGGCGAGAGGTGTGACAGCCTTGATCTGGGTCTTGTGTCTGCTCGCCCGGTGGAGCTCAGGGAGAGCTGTCTTCTGCGCGCACTCGACAAGCTAGCTTGCTTTTTGCGTTCTTCGAGTGTTGCTCTTATCTGCTTCAGTCGAAGTGATTCCTGCCAGTTGAAGTACTGGAAGGTCAACATCTCCTCCGTGTTGCGTCTGCTGGCATCATTGTGCACTCCTTGATAACTTTATCTGCTTTTGCTGCCATCTCAGCAGTAATTGTGAGAGTTGTGACTCCGTCCGGCATAGTAACGTGCACGGGAACTGTAGGCCTGCGACTGGCCGCAGCATCAGATGATTCTGCGGCGAAGGCAACGTAGACCTGCTGGGGTATCACCCGAGGGTATGTGTATGTGTCTTCGAGTCCCATCATGGACTCGACGTCGTCATCAAGGCTCATGTCGGAGTCGATATGCCCATCGAGTGGTCCGTCTGGACGGATCTCGCTGTCGATGCCTTCATCGCCTATGCTCATCTCGGCGTCGGCGAAGTTGTTATGAATCTCGAAGTCGAGGTTGTTGTTGGTGCAGATCTCGGAGTCGACGTGGTTGTCGATATGAGTTTCAGGTCGTCGAAGTCGCTGAGGGAGATCCCGCAGTCGAAACTATCCTCGAGTGGGAGATCGAGCTCGGGATCGTTTGTGCGGTATGCTGATTCGGCCTCCTCGCCTGGAGTTCTTCAATGAGCTCGTGCATCTCTCGTGTGGACATGGTTGTTGCAGACGAGCAAGCTTGGAGGATCGACGATGGTATGGACGCAGTTGATGGATCCGCAGTCGAAGGAGCCGCAACCGATGGAGCCTCGGGTGCGGAAGTCGCGAGTTGGCGTGGATCCGTCAAGTCCTGCACACCAAGCTTGTTGACGAAAAAATTGAACGAACCAACGGTTAAACCCAAACCTGACTCGAGATCGGAGAAGGCCTCCTGGAATTCTGGCGAGTGTGGCTCGAAATCCATCAGAGGATCCGATGCGCTTTTTGCGGTGAAGCTGGCGTGCTGCCGTTTGTCGAGTGAGTCGGCGAGTTGCCGTGTGCCGCCTGAGTCGGCGAGTTCTGGTTTGTTGATGCAGCCGGCGAGTTGCCGTTTGTAGATCCGATCGGCGAGTCGCCGTTTTCCGATGGAACCGAAGAAACCGTGAGTCCAGCACTATTCTTTCCCACAGACGGCGCCAATTGACGAGGGTACACTCATCAAATCCCATGGTTAAGGACCTAGGGTTGAGATTATGGGGAGAGAACGTGGTAGTACTGGTAGTTTCGTCGGCTGACAAGCAGAGGCAAAGATTTACCCAGGTTCAGGCCCCTCGGGTGGAGGTAAAGACCCTACTTCCTGCTTGTCTGTTATTGATCGTGTGAGATTATGCGGTTACAAGGTGGCTCCGGCGAGATGTCGATCTCGCTAGAGCTTTGGTGGTTTGAGTATGGCTTGGCCTAGATCGGCACCCCTCCCAGCCTTTAAATAGGCTGGGTCTCGGGAGTACGTAACCGACCTGATTTACACATAAGGAAAGTCTAACCGACTATGCCTATGACTAATCTTGGAGGGTACTCCATCTTCTTGGGCCTCTGGTCTTGGGCTTCGAATAGGCTCTTCGCTATTGGGCTTAGTCGTCACGTGCACCAGGTACCCTCATGGTAGGGTACCTGAGATGTATACCCATGTCACCTTCATATTCATGTATGTTTTCACACTAAAAAGTCTAAAACTAGTTAAAACTTGTCATAATCTTTGCTCTGACCCCACAGGATTAGCCTCCTGGCTCCACCGCTGCCCTAGACATTGTCCACCGAAAAGTTGTACTGTGGATGGAAACATGGACCCACTTGACAGAACCAGATAGAAAAAAGAGCAGCATGGCCCACTCCAAAAACCACATAGAAAAATGAATAAACCCCCAATAAAATGAATAAATATAAAAAATGAATATATTATATTGAAATTCAATGATACAAAAAAATCTAAATATCTAAAATTACAAAACACATTTTTATAATTCTTCGGCAACTATGAACTATAAAATCCATAATCTGGAAACTCCATTAAAAAATCGATTGACTACAAATGTGAAAATTACTTTCACATTTGATGAAGCTAGCATGAAAAACGGTTCACACCAATTGCATGTTGGATACAACTGGAAATGTGAAATTTAATTCAAGTTGCAGCTATGATACAGCGGTAAATAAAACCCAATCAACAAAAAATCCCAACTGCAACTACTTTTAAATCAGTGAATAAAAAAGACCAGTAAAATTCCCCGTTGCACCTAGGATGCAACCGGTGAATAAACAATGATAATAAATCCTAGTTGCAACTAGCATGCAACTGGTGAATAAAAATCCAATCAATAAAATTCTCAATTGAAATTAGGATGCAACTGGTGAATAAAAAAGATCAAAAAAATACCAGTTGCAACTAGCATGCGACTGTGAATAAAAAACAAATCAATTAAATTCCAGTTGCAACTAGGATGCGACTGGTGAATAAAAAACAAATCAATTAAATTCCAGTTGCAACTAGGATGCAACTGGTGAATAAAAAACAAACAAAATCTCAGTTGCACCTAGCATATAACTGGTGAATAAAAAAAGCCGATCAATAAATTTCTCAATTGCACCTAGGATGCAACTGCTGAATAAAAAACGATCAAATAAAAACCAATCAGTTAAAAACCAATCAGTTAAAATTCCAGTTGCAACTAGGATGCAACTTGCGAATAAAAAAATCAATTAAATTTCCAGTTGCAACTATGATGCGACTGGTGAATAAAAAACAAATCAATTAAATTCCAGTTGCAACTAGGATGCAACTTGTGAATAAAAGAACAAATAAAAAAATCAGTTGCACCTAGCATGCAACGAGTGATATACAAATTAATAAAACTCTCAATTGCACCTAGGATGCAACTTCTAAATAAAAAACTGATCAAATAAAATTCCAGTTGCAACTAGCATGCAACTAGTGAATAAAAAACCAATCAGTTAAAATTAACAAATCAATTAAATTTCCAGTTGCAACTACTATGCGACTGGTGAATAAAAAACAAATCAATTAAATTTCTAGTTACAAATCAATTAAATTTCCAGTTATAATATTAATCATAGTTGCAACTAGCATGCAACTCATAAAAAAAAGGTCAGTTGCACGTGGCATGCAACTAGTAAAATAAAAACTCGATCAAAATAAAATTCCCAGTTACAACTAACATGCAACCGGTGCTCTCGAATGCAACAAAACGAATGGAAAAAAGAAAACAAACAAAAAATGACCATTTGTAGGTAGGATGCAACTGGTGCAAAACAAAAAAGTCCAGTTGCAACTAGCATGCAACTGGTGAATAAAAACTCGAACAATAAAAATCCCAGTTGTAACTAGCATGCAATTGGTGAAAAAAAAACTTGATAAAAGATATGCCCAGTTGCGGGTTGGATGCAACTAGTGTAACTGGTAAATAAAACTCGAAGAACTAAAAATCCCAGTTGCAACTAGTATGCAACTTATGAATACAAACTCGAACAATAAATTCCAATTGTAACTAGCATGCAACTGGTAAAAAAAACTTGGAAAAATATGCCCAGATGCAGGTTGGATGCAACTAGTGAATAAAACTCGAACAAATAAAAATACAAGTTGCAACTAGTGAATAAAAACTCGAATAATTAAAATCCTAGTTGCAAGTAGCATGCAACTGGTGAAAAGAACTTGAAAAAATGACCAGTTGCAGGTTGTATGCAACTGGTCCAACTAGTGAAAAAACTCGAGCAAATAAAAATCCTAGTTGCAACAAGCATGCAATTGGTAGAAAGAAATAACTAGAAAAATTAAATTCCCACTTGCAACTAGAATTCTCATATTTTATTATGAGAATTCTATTATGAAAAGTCCATTGATCATTCATAGCAAGAAGAATACTTGCATACAACTGGTAATATATAAACTCAAAAACATATAAAAATCCCAGTGACAACTAGGAAGCAACTAGTGAAGTAAAAACTCGAAAAATAAAATTACCATCGCACTGGTAATATAAAACTCGAAACCAAATAAAAATCCCAGTGGCAACTAGCATTTAAGTGGTGAAAATAAAAATACAAAAAATAAAATTCCCACTTGCAACTATCATGCAACTGGTGCTCTCGTATTCAACAACGAAAATTCCAGTTGCAGGTAGGATGCGACTGGTGCAAAACAAAAAAGAGTCCAGTTGCAACTAGCATGCAATTGGTAAATGACTAGTTGCGGGTAGGATGCAAGTGGTCCAAACAAAAAAAATCTAGTTCCAACAAGCATGCAACTGATAAATAACCAGTTGCAGAGTAGGATGCAACTGGAGAAAAAAATCAGTTGCAACTAGCATGCGACCGGTGAATAAAATCTCAAACAATAAAAATCACAGTTGCAACAAGCATGCAAACTGATGAAAAAAGGTCAGTTGCAGGTAGCTTGCAACTGGTAAAATAAAAACTCGACCAAAAGTAAAATTCCCAATTGCAACTAGCATGCAACTGGTCCTCTCTAATGCAACAAAAAGGAAGGAAAAAAATAAAAAAAATAAAAAATGACCGGTTCCTGGTAGGATGCAATTAGTGCAAAACAAAAAGAGTCCATTTGCAACTAGCATGCAATTGGTGAATAAAAACTCGCCTAGCATGAAACTGGTGAAAAAAAACTTGAAAAAAATATAACCAGTTGCAGGTTGGATGCAACTGTTGAAAAAAATTCGAACAATAAAAATCCCAGTTGCAACTAGCATGCAACCGTTAAAAAAAACTAGCATGCAAACTGGTGAATAAAAATCCCATTATGTTAATCTTGTCTTTTGCATAGCCTAAAGAGTAAGAAAAAATAAAAATTAACTACGAAATAAGAAAACAAACATCATACTATTGAAAAAAAAGAAATACTATATCATTTTAATATTTGACACCTATATTGAAACACAAATGCCATCACCTGATTCTAGTTTAAACCACCTATATTCAAATCAAGGGTAAAAATGAAACAAAAGATACTAAGTTCATAAACAACTAACTAACAGCGAAAAAGCTATGCACTGGATGACAATCACAAGCGATAGCAGTGCGACGGTTCTCGAACTAGCAACGACAGCTAAACAATAAACGAATAGCGTTCGGCCTTGCTGTAGAGGCTTGCTGTAGTAGGTGTAATCTAACAACGTAGGAAAAAAACTATGAGTGCTAATTTACTTGATTAAATAAGCAGTTTCAGCTCACAAAAATACAACTATACATATAAATCAAATAACTGTAAAAAAAGAAACTAGATTAAAATCAAAATAACATACAAATGATTCATTAAAATCTTCAGGTAAACGAGACATGAAAAAGTTGAAATCTCTAGTTTTGTCCCTGCATGGACCATCTGGATTGTTGCAAACTGAGCAGACCATTCTTGCACCTGAAAATAATAATTGAAAAAGGATATCACATTATGAAGCATAATTTGGGGCAATCGAAAAAAAATTGTACCACTAAATTTAGTCTACGAAAGTAGAAAATATTTGGGCTCAAAAGATGAGAAAACACATTGGTAAAGAAATATTAGAAGCATTACACTTAAATCTATGAAAAAACGGCGATATGCATGGTTAACACAAACAAATAAAATAGAGTCAATTTGTGATGCATGTAGACTCAGTAAGGGAAATGGCCGGAAACAAATAGAAAATCCCCGTGAAAAAAACGAAGAGAAAAACACTAGTACATTTTTATGGAACTGCTAAAAAAGCAATATCAATAGTGAAAAACGAATAAGAAAATGGGTGTAACCATAAATTTTGGAGAAAAGCTAAAAATAAAAACTGAAATGAAGGAACCAAATGTAAACTATAAAACAAATATAGGAAGAATATAATTAATATAAAATATGATAAATATTCAAATATAAATGACAAGAAAAAACATAAATCAATCAAATCAAACCACAACCATCATTAGCAACACAAACAAAAAAAAGCAAACAGATCTGGAACAATTTTTACTCAGTTGCAACCCGTATGTTTTTTTACCCAGTTACAAAAAAAAACACAAAAAAGACCACAAACAAAAACAAAACTAAAAAGAAAAAGGCCACTGGCTCAAAGCCCAGATTACTCACGCCAAGCATCACAACCGGAAGCAGCCCATGACAAAGCAGCAGCCGGCAGCCCACAACAAAGCTGCACACGCACGCGTACGCAAAAACAAAAGCTGCGAGCGACGCAGGCACAACTAGGCACGAATCTTGGCGTACAAAATTAAGGGCTGATTAGGTGACTGAGATTTAACTAATTCTCAGGCGACTGAGATTTAACTAATTCTCAGCAAATCCGTTCAAATAAATTATATAAACTTTTGAGAATTCTACTTCTTAAGAACTTTTTTATGAAACTTGTTGAAAATGTAAAGATTAGAAACCGATATGAACTTTTCGTACGACCATTAAGCATGAATTTTCATTGGGTCTAACTTCATGGCCATCTGCTTTCTATGCTCACATAAATAGTCTAAGGCCAAAATTGGTGGTCGTACGAATCATATTGCTCGTCTTGTTTGTTCGATGTTTGTGAGCTGGTATCCAACATTCTTATATCAAACCTTGCCGTAAGGGGCTTTATTAATTTAAAACTGGACATGTGTGCCTTTGATCTAATTTTTTTTTGATATGAGTCTTTGCACGTTCACGCTAATTGCTATGTTCCCTATGCGCACATGGTTAATCAATTTTGTGGGCGATAGATGTTGGTCTTTGCACGTTCACACTAATTGCTATGTTTTGTATTCGCCTTATCTCTCCCGATGCTCAGAGGGTTATTAAATTCGGATGAACTCCATAGAAATTTTTGAGGATTCTACTCCTTAAGAATTTTTGGAGTTTGTTTGATTTGTAAGATTAAGACTTGGAGGAATTTTTGGAAGATAGCGGTCAGATTGATAACAATCATGTGTCTGTACTTCCTCGGCTTAAATGTTATGAAATGGATGTCGGTATCTATTTACTTAGGGAATGCAATATAAAAAGATGTCGGGTTTATAAAAGGGAACGAGATGCGTAAACAGGAAATTGAGGACGGTGTTTTGTCCCCTTTCAAAAAAACATAGCACATATGCATTATGCAATCTATTTGTGAGTTGTCAGCCACTTTGGATGAAGATATCATGTTCAACTGCCAGATGGTTGAAACCACTAACCAACATCCTTCGGCTCGTTTCACTGCTTATAGTCATTGCTAGGTGGTCTAAAGATCTATTTGTAATTTTTATTACTTCTTGGATTCTTTGTACCGTTGTTGATAATCAATAGATCGGTTGACCTTTTCGCAAAAAAAAAAATCCTTTTGATCCAAAGGGAGGAGATAGGATCAAAATTGACTCCAATGCACTTCCGGATGGATAACCTACAAGTAGAAAAATTCTTATCAGTTAAATACAGTATTGTTTTGACAGTTCCATATCAACCAGCATATATCTGAAACTTCTATTGAGCTTAAGTCGCAAGCATATTATTTTCTGCACTCCTGTCCTTGTATGACTATGACAGTTCCATTGCACGTGACCATCGGGTGGTGCCAAAAGATTGCTGGAGGATGAGATGATATTCTTTGAGAATGACTTGTGCTCCAATTAATGGTGGACCTTGATTTAACCAAAAAAAAAAACTGGTTGGAGTAATACGAATACGAATAACCGGACGTGGAGAGGCCTGCAGTGGCTAGAACGGGTGCTACCGAGGGTCCACACGATCGTGGAGGAGGCCGCAGCTCCGCGCATCACGAACAAAGCCATCCTCAGCAGCTGAAGATATTCAAATTCAGTCTGAGAAAACGGAGCTGACTGGTAGCATATCCTTCAACATCATGAACAAGCTACGGAGATGATCCATATTGTAGAGAACATCGTTGATGGTATGAACACCGAATATGTCCTTTTGATCGGACGGAAAAGAGCCTCATGTCCGCCTCTATTCTGTTTGGGGTGAGGGTGCATCCAACCCTTCTTTTTGGTCGAGGTCCGGGTCTGGCCATTATTGTGTGCCCCTTTTGTGAATTTCACTCAAATTTGCATATAAATTTCAAAAGCAAATAAAAAGTACAAAAATAGAATAACTCGTCCGAGCTATCCATCTACACAAAAATCTACAATAAAAAACAAGCATGGAACAATCTAGTGGCGTATGCAAAAAATGAAAATGGTCAACATGACAACATATCTGTCCTCGGCTGGGCAACCCGTCGAACAGTTTGCGTATTGCTTCCTTCTTGGAGGCGTTGCTTTTGGAGAACCTATAGTCTAGGTGTTTTCTTTGGTGGTGGTTAGAGTGTTGCTGCTGCGAGTGATTGATCACCGCGGCGGGTCTTTTTTTTTCTCTTTTTTTGGCTATGTGCATCCTAGATGTTTTCGGGCATCTTGTTAGTCCAGAGGCTAGATGTAATTGGTATCTTCGCGATATTAATTATTTCCTTTATAGAAAAAAATACAGGAGATCTTTTTTTAGAAAGGTGACAGGAGATGATTATTCTCATCACTTATACCGGGCCAAACATTTCTTCAAAAGCTTATTAGATCCGGCCAATGTAAAAGAAATGGAAACCCATGACATGAATTCGGTCTGACCTGACCTGGCCTGGCCCATCAAGGCTAAAAAGCCAGTACTCTTCGTCGTTCCCAGCCGTGCGCTTGGCCCCGCAGGAAATGCCCGTGACGGCGGCTGTGCGGCGCTGGTAGGCAGATAGTCGTGGCCGGATGGTGTCGCCGGTGCTGATTCTACCGCGGCGGAAGCCCCATAGCCTTCTCCGCCCCTGGCCGGGACCGGACGCCGACCTCGCCATCTTCCCCGACGCGGCAGCTCGCGACGCGGATGTGACGGGTAATTAAATCCTCTGACCCGTGGCTAGTAATGTTTGGTTCGCTTTCATCTGGCTGGAGAGTGTTCCCGTATTCGCATATCTGATCCCTCCGGATAGGAGCAGAAATGCACAATTATTGGGTATAGTGGGTTGAGCGTGGCAAGATGCGACGTGTCATCGGTCCACCACCATCTCAGGGTCATTCTTTGATGATAATTTGTCAACAACTTGCCACACATGTAACGTCAATTAGCTTTTGATTTGAGCCTGATAGATAGAGGCAGCTGCTAAATTTTTATCAGATTGATCTCAGTGTTCAGGAGAAAAATTCAGGTTTTTCTTTATATGTGGAGGATTGGATATATATTGGATTGATGGTATTGTAGGATTCTATGAATTTCCGCGCAATATTTATGGATATTTCTTCTAGTACAAAACCGACATATCTGAATATTTAGGCTTAAGATCGATGCTAATTCATTTGGGCATCCAAACCACCGCTGCCCAATCACCAACCTGTTTTGCTCTCCGTTGGTAACATCCTTCAGATTTCAGTTGTTGATACATCCAGCAGAAAGGAATGACAAATCCTACTAGACGGTAGGAGATTCACCACTCCTTGCAGCACAAGCTCCTACCAGTTTCCCATCGTTTCAAACCCCAAAAAGGAAACTGCTGAGCATCCGTCGTTCTCGGATGCAATAGTCCAAAAGAGTGCTAGTACACACTACACAATATCTGAACTCTAGAGGCAATATAGACGGTCCATTTTCCTTCTGATGTATACTTTGGTGTCTTGGTTCTTCTCCTTGAAATAAAAGTTGCGCAATATTCTGATGTTGCTTCTTCACAAGACAAACAGACAAACACCACATCCAATACACCACTACTTAAGCCTAAGAGTTGTTCATGGTATCAGGACTCTAACCACTAGCAGAATAACTATTGATATAAACAGAAGGTAAGAGAGTGATATGTTAAGAAAGACATTAAAGAAAGACTAGACAGACATGGCATATTAGACCGCCACCGCTTGGAATCTGCGTTATATTTTCGCTTCATTGCTGCAACTTCGAAGGAGGTTCACAATGGATATAATTCTTCCCGCAGTCATAGGTGCTATTGTGAGCAGATCTGTATCATTTGCCATCAAGAAATACTGGCAGCCTTCAGATGTCGAGAACAATCTGGAGCGGTTAAATCAATTGCTTCTAAGAGCTCATACCATTGTCGAGGAGGCCGAGGGAAGGCTTATTAACAGCAAAGAGATGCTCCAGCAGCTGGGGTTGTTAATAGAAGGAATGCACAGAGGCCACTATATGCTTGATAACTTGAAATGCCAAGCCCGTCAAGAAGAGAGAGGGATGAGCAGAAGGTGAGTCAGTTCTCTGGATTATCCATGTGCGGTGCTGCAAAACAACTTCGTTTGTCCAATAACTACAGAGAAACAATGCTGTTTGGTAGCAACAACATAGAAGATCTACAAGGTATGATTGCTACCCTAGAAAAGATCATAGCAGACTTGAAGGAGTTTGTTATTTTTGTTGGGAACTGTCCTCCAATCCGCCTCTAGCCTTTGTGCAGATATTTGGTTTTGAAGAAATGTTTGTTCAGTTGCCCGATGGAATATGAACGGTTGGTCAAGTTTCTTTTTGCAAACAGATTTTTTTTTGGTAATGAAGACTTATCTATACTTCTAATAAGTTGTCCAACAAAAGTCAGGAAAAGCACTCTAGGCGAGCATGTTCGTGGTGGTGGTAGTGTGAGCAAATCACTACTCTTCGGTCTTGTTCTTCAGAGAGAACAACCTAAACGATGAAAAGGTGACAAATCTGAGTATAGTAAGCACCAAGGCTGGGCCTCATGGGAAAGGTTGATGATAATCATTGTGCTATCCGGTGATATTGATGGGGAAACATGACTGGGCATTCTGTTTTCTTCCATCTGATCATTATTATGAACCTTTGGAACAACACAGGCTCTTAAGAGTTATCTTGCATCCAGAAGCTTAGTGGCAGTTTTTCAAGATGCTTGCATTTGGAAGTGCAAATTCCAAGCAACCAAGACTTGCATCGGTAGCCACTGTGATTACAGCGGGAGCCTGGAGGGTCCTTTCTTGGCTTCATACATGATTGATGGATCACCGATGGGCAATTTCAATGCTCAGTTCTGGTGCTTGGCAGTTGGCTCCTGGATATCTGAGGGCATGCACAGACAGGCAGCTGCTTGTGTTTGATGCACACCAGAATAAACTTTTGGTTGAGAGATCAATCATTGTATTGTTTGAGAATTTACCCAAGCCAAGGATCAGTTCAGGATCTCAAGTTACTACTCCATGAGAGTTTTTCCAGCCAGGTCCAAGTTTCCAAGAGCCGAGATCACTATGTCAGGAGTCATGTTAGGATGTGCTGCGCCCTATGGCCTATATGGACAGGGAGATTTGTGGGGCTCTAGTTCACATGCGTCGAAGTGCGAGGGTAGAAGAACCCGAGCATGCGGGCAGGACGACGAGCTGCAGTTGATCTATGTTAATACGAGCTGCAGGTTATCTATGTTGTAATTGGCTGTGTGACTAGTAATTACTGATTGTGACATATGCTAGTACTCGAGCATTTGCTTGAAATTTATTAGCATTGCGTTTTTATTCTATGTATCTCCAGACTACTTTGTATTCGGCCTCGTTTGTGATCTGAGCCTCAGGTGGAGGGGGCTCCGAAACGCCGTGTCCCTAAGGCCGTATGCATCCCTGCGATGCACAGGCTGGGGCACGATCCCATTTCGAAAAAAATGCAAGAGTGCCGTGAGAGGATTGGAGCGCGAGCTGGTGAGGATGATGTGCTGTTAGCGGGCCCGGCAAGCTCTTGGAGCGCGCCATCTTGTTCTTCTGACCACAATCTCTCCTTGCCGTTTTCTATTTAATTTACATCGCTTTATCTATCATGGATTCATGTTGTCGGGTTAACTTCTCTGGGGACAGAGCACGCTCTCAGGCTCAAGTATCTGAACCAAGAGGCTTACTGGTACTACTTCAAGACTATGGCCTTCGGCAGCACCAACCCCGAGGACCACCCGAAGCTGGTGTCCATCGCCATGGACATATGCGCGGAAGAGAAGGGGTCGTTCATCGGCGCAAACATTGCCTGCAGCTTGCTGAGAGCCAACCTCGACACCCGCTTCTGGTGCAGCATCCTCCAGAACATGAGGGATTACACAGAGAAGCACCGCCACCTGTTCGGCAAGCACCCGCACGACCTCCTGCAGAAGAACCGGCATGTGTACCTGTGGAGGCTGGCCCAGACGTCCAAAGTATTCGTGTCGTACGGCTGCTACCAGGCCTGCCCTGCGGCGAAGGAAGTTCCCAGGATAACGCTGCAGGAGGTTCTGTCCGGGAGGCCGGCTCCTCGTGGGAGGTTTGAAGCTCTGGCATGGAGATCCCAGATACCACCCTGCTACAGCTACTTGATGAGCTGCTCGGTGCAGACACCGATGCCTCATGTTCTGGCCAAGAAGAACCGCTCCCGGCTGGTCTGACTCTGCACGAATTACCGTTGTCAGTCCACGTAGATTCATCGTGTAGAGTCGATAAAGGGGATTCGGGGTTACATGTGGAGTCGGCAGGGTCCTTGGGAAGGCATCAAACTTGTATGTAACTGCTAGTGACTAGTGTTCTTCGCTCTGTAGCAGTTCGGTTAGCATCCCATCTTCCCTAATCCCTATAACATTTCTCTTGTAGGGAAGAGACAGTATAAGAAGAAAACTATCTTACTAAAGAGCTCATCTTGCTATTACCTCGAATTACATTCTGTGTATCCTATTGAATGAACATAGCCTTGTACTCATGTCGTGCTATGGTCCTAGAGCTTTTAACATAGCATCAATGTTCTTGGCACAAGAAAAGTGTAATGCGTGAGAGAGAGATCCGCCCCTCCCTAGTCGTCAACCACGACGAGGTACCAACGCAAGACTTCTTTTTAGATGAAGAGCGCGGCAGAGTAGTCGTTGGTGAAAGTACATCTTGCCCTTAGTGGTTGTTAGTGGAGATGACATTAGAATTCGAGAGAGTACTGTAATCTACGAGTGTATACACATGTTTTAGTACCAAAGATTTCAATGGAAACGTGGAGAGATACCCCCCCCCCCCCCCCTCCCACAATCGTTAAAGTGGCGACAAGTGTTAAATCTTGTTCTAACTTTGCTTGGAGTTATAAATATGTTGCACTATTAAGAGGGGTTTATTGCTTGAACTTGATGGGTATGATCATCATGTAAACATTATAAACACATCCCATCCACTATACTCCTTTCACTCATGAGAGAGTTGAGATGGCCACAAGAAATAAGGCCACACATGTTGTTTCAGGTACCCTAGAGCAAACCCCGGATTTCCAGGATTTGCTCTCGGCTAGCAGGATGGCCGGATCACAACGGTACAACATTGGGCAAGCTCCAGGCATGTCTATCGTATAGTTAAGCTCGTAGAAAAACCCAGAGCGGTTTTGGATTGCTCTGGATGGCTCAGAGCGGAATCCGGAACTCCAAGTATCTACTCCGGGCATAGTGAAAGTGCATGTAGTAGGTGCATTTTATGTGAATCGTATAAAAACCCACAACTTGGGGTAACCTTATCTGAAATATCACTATGATTCCTCACTCACTTTCTCTCCTCCTTTGTTGAGCTCCAAAATCTACAAATCTCCCATTTCCAGCTACCAAAATAATCCCTTTTGGGACAAGAAAGAGGAGACCCCGATCTACAAGTCCACCAAGAAAAATTGTGGCTCCCCCTCGATTTTATCAAGTTACTTATTACTCTTTAGATTTTTGGAAAAACCTAGACAAGGTAGGTCACCCAAAAGTTTCCGAGATGTGGATTTGAGCTCCAGAAAAGTTTGTGTAAAACTTCATTTAAAACGATGTGGTAGAAATCAACGTGCGACTTGAAACACATGATCGATTGTTCTTTTTTTCTGGCCTTGGCTACAAAGAGAGCTATGGAGCCTAGCTGAAAGCTTGACAAGGCCTATTTAGTGTATTCGGCCACACAACCACTCGGTGAAAGAATGGGGCATTGAAGAAAAATCCCCGCAACAACCATAGTTGATGTGATGGTTTGGATGTCAACTTAAGACCTACCACCAGGGATTGAGCTAATACTTCGTGGAGGAGGCTCGGTAAAAAAAGTGAGTTTTCCTATTGTCCGAGGGTTCTTTATGATAACCCGTACCTCTCCAACATTGACTTACATTTTCGTTTCCGCGTGATTTGGCTATTTCTATCCAAACTTTTTCATTCGTGTTTATATTTGTGATAGAATTCATGCTTGAAGTACCTTGTATCACATAGTTGCATTAGGCTCATCTTGTTTATACACACAACCTAAAACTTGTGAAAATAAAAGTAAAATTTGTAAAAACCTATTCACCCCTCGAGTTTATCCATCTTGGTTCTTAAATTCACGAGGGAATGGGATTCACAAAGGGAAAGGAGAGGAGCCACTTTCCGTCACAAGAAGGGGGAAGTCCTCAAGCATAAGTAGTCGCAACCAGAGCAGAGCTGGTGTGCGTGTGTGCGTGTGCGTGCGTGTGTGTGAGAAACAATCGTGGGAAATTTCTGTCGCGGAAAAGGATTTGTGATAATCTCATCAATCACTGGGTCGACTTGCTCTGATGGTCTGAGAGGGCTAATAGCAAATTTGAAGTCAAGTTGTAAAGAAAGGAGTGTTAAAGAAAACAAAAGCGGAAGGATGGCATATGTCCCATGAGGAAAAACTTGAGACCGTAAAGGGCCTATAGATATGTGGCTTTAGAGTATCTAGTATTCACAGTGTTCAGTTTTAATTCTATATCAATGAAAAGGTAAAGCTTTTGCCTCGTTTGAAAAAAATGTATTCCCATTGTTTTTTTACATGTAGTATTCCCAGTGTTGGTAGCTCTTATATGATGCATTAATCGATATTAGGATGCCCCCCCCCCCCCCCCCCCCCCCCCGAAGGAGCCAACTACACCTCCATAATCGCCACCCATTACTAGTTGGGTTTTTTTAGTAAATTTTAAAATATGTAAAGAAAATACCCCCTATGTACTTAATTTATAAAACTAATTTAATAATGAAGAAAATAAAACCATGACCACTTTTTTGAATCAGGTGAATATTTTTGAAAGCAGTGAATATATTTTTGAATCATGGGCATTTTTTAACCCACATGAACATTTTTTTTGAACACCCAATGAACTTTGTTTCTGAACCCTTTTAAATGCATGGAAATTTATTCAAAATCTAAAAAGGTTTGACAATCGTGAACATTTTTTAAAAAATCTGAACAATTTTTTAAGAACAAATAAATAAATAACGAAAAAGAAAAACAGAAAAGAACAAAAGGAAAAAAACAAAAACAGAAAAAGAAAAATCAGCCGGCTCCTTAAGCCGGCGGGGGCGCGTTGCGCCGCAATGTGCGGCAATCCATTTAAGGCTCGCTTTGCCCACCGTCCGCCGAGGCAATCCGATGCCGGGAAGCGGGATCAGGGGAGGCGCGGCAAGGGCGGCCGCGGTTATGTGGTGGTTGCAGCGCCATCGGCGATTGGCTCCGCCGGCAGAGCTCCTGTCGCGCAGCCTCACCAGCCGCGCGCTGGAACTCGTCCACAAGACCGCCGCCGCCGCCACCCCGGTCCTGCTTGAGGACCTGCTCTGCTCCGCCGGCCCGTCCTCCCTACCTGACCTCCACGACGACTTGATTGGTAACTAGTACGGATCTTGCAGGAGTGTGGTAGATTCGGTGTGCGTTTAGTGCTGTCAGTCGAATAGCTAGGCTGAGAGTCGCGTGATTTTACCTATCCTACTAGGTAATATGCCCGTGCGTTGGTACGGGTGAAAAATATATGTTCTAAGGTCTTATAAAGTCTATTCTAAAATGTGTTGTGAAGTCATATAAATAAGTTCTTCGTTGGGATAGCACAACGTGCCACAAATTCGGCAGTGCAAATAGACAGTCCTGCAGTAGAGGAAACAGAGAGAAGACAAATAAACGGTTGGGGAGAAATGTGAATAGAGATGCATGGCACCCATCCGATCATCCGTTTCAACACCAGCAACATCGAAGCATTCAATGACGAATTCTCATCAAATTAAAGACATAACACACAATTCTCGAAAATTGGTAACAAACGAAGATACACAAATTTAGATATTGTCTTAATGAGCTGGTTTGGATCCTGTTGACACTAAATTAAGTATTTCAAATTTATGAGTATTTTTTCTGGAGACATGGATGCATGTAGACCATATGGCTTTTCTCACTGGATATTTATTTAACCTTCATTTTGCACAAATTAGCACATATATCTAATCGGAGATATTACAAAAAAAATAGTGCATGCTAGTGAGGACTTCTTATATTATGGAAGCACTAAACAACCACTCAAGTTCTCAACATTTTCTCACAAAAGCAATAGTTTAATACCTATCACTCCCTCCGACCCGAAAAGGTTGGCGCGGCTCAAGTATTACGTCTAAAAAAGACCCCGTACACTAAAATATTTACAAATCTTTCCTGCGAAAATGAAAACTGGATCGCTTCGCTTCGCTCGTCTCCGTTCTTCCTCGTGCTCTGCTCCTCCAGCCGCGATCCCTGCGCTGGTCCGTTCAGCTGCTCGGCTGCTCCGCTCGCTGCTCTGCCTCCGGCCGCACATCCCCGCGCTGATCTGCTCGTCCAACCACTCTTCCCCATGCTGCTGCTCCTCTCCCGCCCTGTAGGCTGCTGTTCCGGCGCATCCGCCGCCGGCCGCTTCCAGCGCTCCACCAAGGAGCTGTTCCGCTCGTCTGGCCACTTCTATCGGCGCTTCCGGCTGGCCACAGCTCGCCGACTGTTTGCCCGTCAGGCGAGAAGACAGAACATCCGCATGCAGATCAAACGCTCCCGGCTGGCCACAGCTCGCTCCCGACTGGCCACTTCTGTCGGCGCTCCCGGCTCCACTTCCCCCGCATCTCCAGCGCCACTGCTGCTGCTCGCCATGGCCTCCCACGACAGATGCATCGAGATCGAGGCAAGGAGAAGAGAGCACCAGCGTCGAGGGCACACGTCGTCCCCGATGCTATCACCACCGCCACCGGATACAGAACATCCGCATGCAGATCAAGCGCGGTAGCCACCAGATCTGGCGCTACCAGGCCGCATCGGACAAAAAAAATTAGATTTTCGACGGGGAAGAAACGCGGCAGCAAAGGAAGATCGGGGGCGAGGAAAATAGCGGCAGCGCCATGCAAAATCGGATCCGGGGAACGCCGGGGGGTCGCCCGGAACGCCGGGGATCGCCAGGGAACGCCGGGGCACGGGGGCGCACGGCGTCGCCGGAGAGCGTGTCGCGACTCGCGAGGGGAAAGGACAATTAAGTTGATTGCGTCATAATCAGGCAGTTTTTGGGCCGTACGATTTCGTCCGTCCATGCCCGAGACAGGACAGTTCATTCTTTTGTACTCCCTCCGTCCAATAATAACTGTCTTAGATTTGTCAAAAAGTGGATGTATGTAGACATGATACATGTATAAGTACATTCACTTTTGTACAAATTTGAGACACTTATTTTGAGACGGAGGGAGTAGTAGAGAAATGTTGTTGTACGTCAAGTTGTCAACGCGATTCCTGGTTATGCTCGACTTAATCCTTCGTATTGTTTCTCAGCATTGAAACTAATTTATATTCAGCTATTTAACCGTGGATCTGTGGCAACACCTGATTCCAGCTCTCTGTATGCTTTGTTGGGGGTAAAGAAAGCTGCTACCTAGAAGTTCTTATTGGTATGCCAATTCGCAAGTGAAATTTTGATTTGGGCTAATACGAAAGTAAAAAAAAAGCAATAGGGCTACTAGCAACAACAAATTAATTTTCTTAAATAATATAGATTACCATGCTTGATCCTAGTTTAGAACACATCAAACATGTGCCCTGAGCTGATGTTGCCTTGTGTTGAACATACTTCCTTTACATATAGGCCATATTCGCAATGCAAGAATTTCGAATGAATTGGTACAAGTTGCTCAAAAAATGTTGTGAAATGCTCATGTTCCTTTGTAGTGGTTGACTAGTTACTGGAAGGGTTCATCTGAGTAACATCTCTTTCTTCAGTTCGTCCTACTCGTTTCTCTGTCAGTCTGTATTGCAGATAAGGAAGGTTCTTCCAATCAGGTCTACCAGTTAAACTGTGTGATGAGTGTGGAACTGTGGACCCTGTCAATTCAGCCTGCAAAGTTATACCTGGAGACCCAAGCAACAAGCTACTACATATAATTGAGGAGATATAGCACACCAATAAAAAAGGTACACTCTACTTTTTAAGGCAGCAACCTAAGACGTACACTTTAAAACCACATTTTCACATCAAATCATCTCCTTCCTTGAGCGCTTCTTACCCATCACTGCGTGCTTGTCTGTCGGTGACACGACGAAGCTCACCAAGTAGGTGTAGCAGGGAGGTATTCTAGACCTCCATGCCACCGCTTGGAATTTCCCCTGAGACATAACACGCCCGGACAACACATCATGTGCTGTTATCTTGGGAAGCTCACTGATCAAGGGAGAGCGCTCCTGGTAAATATCGCGCATCACGATCACATTCTTGGTCTTGCCCATTGTCCAAATGTACACAGGCCGGTCCTTCTGTAGGAGATCAGTTGGGTGCTCACCGAACATGCTGAGGTGCTTGCTCGCGAAATCTCTCAAGCATCTCAGCACCTTGCGCCAGAACTGGGAGTCAAGATTGGCTCTCAGTAAGCCGGCAACGGTATTTGCTGCCACGAACGATCTGTTCATGTGCACCGCGATCTCCATACCAAGGGCTGCCAGGTTCGGATGCTCTTCAGGGTTTGTGCTCCCGAATGCAATCGTCTTGAAGAACAATAAGCTTCTTGGGGCAAAAATTTCAGCATAAGAGCCCGTGCCGTTCCGAAGGATGCTATCTTGTCTGACCGGCTCGTGAGTATGATTTTACTCCCTGGCGTCATGTGGTTTACTGCTGAGCTGTACAATCCCCTCCATGTTTCCT
The DNA here is from genome assembly GCA_947311845.1 of Poa pratensis. NCBI lineage: Eukaryota > Viridiplantae > Streptophyta > Magnoliopsida > Poales > Poaceae > Poa > Poa pratensis. The sequence goes on along the minus strand of CAMZMU010000027.1, from coordinate 44,970,949 downwards.
CGTCCATGTTCCCGGACAGTTCAGTGACAGCAAGTGACTGTCCACTTGGGGTGGAATCAAGGTTCTGATGCTTGATCACACCGCTACCCCTTAGAGTGGCCAAGTTTCCACCTTTGAGATCATTCCCACTGAAGAAGACGATTGACGAGAAGCGCCCACGTACCCTCTCGTCGAGGCAGACATGCTCAACAAGTGTACTCTTTCCGACTCTCGGTGCGCCGATTATGGGAAGCACGCCCAGATTTCCATTGTGCGTGGCCTCCCTTGAAAGCAAAAAGCTGATAATTGTCTCCTTTTCCATCTGGCGGCCAAACATAACCTGATCAATAAACAAATATGTGTTGTAAGGTTGCCGGGAGACACAAGGATAGCTGACCAAGAACATGACGAACTCCTGCATATCACCAATCATTCTCTCGAGACTACCAAGCATCTTGTCTAGATTCTTGCTGCTTCCGACATCAAGCACCAAGTCAATGCTTGGGGTATTGCACAAGGAGAAGAAGGGACGTCTGGAACTGTAAGGAATTAATCTGGACAGGGCAATTGAACGGCCAGTGGTCACCACGCCTTTGGCCTCTTCTGTCTGTGCTGGGTATCTGAAGGCATCGAGCATGTAGTAACCTCTGTACATACCTTCTCTCATCATCTGGAGCTGCTGGAGCATAGCCTGGTTGGTGATGTGCTGCCCCTCGGCCTCCTCGATGATGGCGTCCATCCTTAGCAACACTGCCCTTAGGCTGTGGAGCTTCTCCTCCTCTGCTCCCTTCGACTGAAAGTATCTCTGGTTTACCATGGACAGGGCTCTGCCGACCACATCACCCATGAGCGAGGAGAGAAGCGACTCCATTTTGGAAGCCCTTGTTGCTGTTGAGACAAGAGAATCGACCAAAGAAGAGAAGAGGTTAAGTGCGAGGGAAAGGCCACATTGTGGTTTGGATTCGATGTATAGAAGTCCTTATTTCTTGACTTCTGCAACTTTGACAATAAGGCCGTCGAAATTGACATAAGTACGACTTAGTGAGTTACGCCTCAGTGACCACACTAGTAATGAATATTAAGATTTTTTGTGATAAATAAAATAACACTACTACGGGAGACTGTATGACATTTATTTATGACCAAGTCAAGCCTGCTAACATTTTCGGACCAACTGAGATGGCTAAAGGCTTCCTTTTTGTGTGTACTGTGTACCCAAATCAGCCGGCTGACGGTTGGCACTGCACATGTTGTTGGGGTTCTGTGTGGGATTGACCGTGTGCAATGACAGGTTTTGTACTGGCGAGTTGTCAAGGCGACCCTGGTTATGCTAGGGTTCATCCTTTTATCATTGTTTCTCATCGTTGAAACTCATGTATATTGGGCGATTTAACCGTGGATCTGTGGCACAACTGGTTCCAGCTCTGTATAATTTGTTGGGGGTAAAAAAAAACTGCTGCCTACAAGTTCTCATGGTATGCCAATTCGCAGTGAATTTTCTTTTTAACACAGCAAGCTAAATTTTGATTTGGGGTAATACGAACGTATTATCCACACTTCGAATTTCCCCTGAGACGTAACACGCCTGGACAACACATCCAGTGATGTTATCTTGGGAAGCTCATTATTTGTCTTCGCCGTTGTCCAAATGTACACAGGCCGGTCCGTCTGTAGGAGATTTTTTTAGTAAACTTCTGTAGGAGATTGGTTGGGTGCTTGCCGAACATGCTGAGGTGCTTGCTCGCGAAATCACTCAAATCATCTCAGCACCTTGCGCTAGAACAGGGAATCCAGATTTGCTGTCATGAAAGCTTTGTTCATTTGCACCGCGATCTTCATACCAAGGCGAGGGCTGCCAGGTTCTGATGCTCTTCAGGGTCCGTGCTCCTGAATGCGATCGTCTTGAAGAAATACCAATAAGCTTCTTGAGGCAAACAATTGAATGTAAGAGCCGCTGCTGTTCTGAAGAATGCTATCTTGTCTGAACGGCTCCTGAGTATGATTTACTGCCTGGTGTCATGTGGTTTACTACCGAGCTCCACAATCCCCTCCATGTTTCTTCAATGTTCCGAATTATGGGAAGCACGCCAAGATTTCAATTGCCGTGGCCTCCCTCCAAAGCAAAAGGTTGATAATTGTCTCATGTTCCATCTGGCGGACAAACTTACCTTCTTAGGGAAATCTGCAGGAGCACTGCCCATTTTGGGAGCTCCCTGTTGTTGGTGAGACAAGTGAATCGACTGGCGAAGAGAAGTGTGGAAGGGAAATGCCAGGTTGTGGTTCAGGTTTGATGCATAGAAGTCCTCATTTCTGAACATGGACTGCTGCAACTTTGACAACAAGGCCGTCGAAATTGACATAAGTACAACATCGTGAGTCAAGTCCTCATTTCTGAACATGGACTGCTGCAACTTTTTGTGAAAAATATAAAACGCTAATGGAGTACATCAGACTATGTGGCATTTATTTATGACCAAGTCAAGCTTGTTAAGTACTGATCCGTTCATAAAAGTAAGGTGTATTTTGTTTCTTTAAGACTGAAGACAAGCCTTTAACCAACAATTACTCAACGAATGCAAGGTTGTATGACATAAAATTTGTGTCACTAGGTTCGTTTTCAGAAGTACTTTGTTATGATAGTGATACTGTATCGCGTAAGGCCTATGCCAACGCAAGTTTCTTAGCATGGTTTCATGTGCATTTTGCTGATGTGGCATGGTAGTTAATGAAGAAAAAGTGTGTGGTTGTATATTACTTTCTCCGTCCTGGTATCTAGGACATAATTTTTGAATATCTTGGCCCAAGGCAAAATGTGATTGGCGCTGATTTCTCTCTCCCTCTCTCAATGCACGCGGGGTACATGCAGAATTAAACGTGATTGGCTGGGGGAGAGAAAACAGGGCCTAATTAACATGTATTTAATGTAAATTGTGCTTAGCAGGGATGGGTTACGGGACATCAAGGATTTTGAATTATGCCCTAAATACCGGGAAATACCGGGACGGAGGCTAACATATAACATATAACCCTTGCACGTCGCCATAGGCAAAAAAAAATTAACCCAATCATATGTATGCATGAGCACTAAATCATTTAATTTAGATATAACCCACGAGAGACAATGCATTGTACTAGTCGTCTCTTAAATTTTTCATACTCCTATGATAACGTGATAAGAGACGATGCATTGGCATAGGTCTAAATCACATATTGATAGAGTAATTGTTGGTCAAAGGTTTGTCTTAAAGAAACACTAAATATGCATTAATTAATTCAAGAGAGCTAATACCAACATGTTGCCAATTGACCTGCCTGTAGAATTGGTCCCTGATACTATTTCTAACTAATACCACTGGTGTTGCAATCCCAACATGTTGTTGGTAACTTGGCATTTTCTTTGAGCATCTCCACCGGCACGTCTAATAGCGTTCTCAATAGGACTATTATGTGCGCCGGCAAAAAAACGGTCTCAGTGACGAGCCCAATAGATCAAAAGTTATCGGTGCGCACCAATAGAGCGTCCGACAACCCCATTTCGCGCCCTGATTATAGGGAGGCAAGCGGACGTGCCGGAAACCGCGGCAACGCGCGCCACATCGGATCCTGACGTGTGGGATCGACGCGTCAGCGACACACCGCCGGTCAGCGCAATTTATTGCGGCCGCTGGGCGGTTTCTGACGCGGTGTGACGCGTCGCGCCTCGTCTTCCCGACTCGCGTCGCCAGAGATATGACGCCTCGAGAACCAGCGTCGGCGTAGCGGCTCGCCGTGACGCTCCGGTAAGGATTTGTAACGTCAAAGTCGCCGTGAGCAATACCACTGGTGTCACACTCGACCACCTTAATCTAAATAAAAAAATCTAAGTGACCGAGTCTCAAGATACGACCTGAAAACAGCACGGCAGATAGTGGAGCCCTCTAAAGAAAACCAAGCAGCGAAACAAAGCATCTTCTTCCCCTTCCATCTGGAAGGATTCACCTAACCATGGAGGTGCTCGTCTCTGCAGTTCTTGGCGATGTTATCAGCAGATCCATATCCTTCTTCGTCGACAGATACAAGTACAACCGGCTCCAGAGCGGAGGAGCAGAAGAGAGCCTGCAGCATCTGCGCCGCGTGCTGCTGCGAGTCCAGGCCACCGTCGAGGAGGCTGAGAGGCGGGACATCACGAACCAAGCGATGCTCTGGCAGCTCGACGCGCTGAGGCACGGCATGTACAGAGGCTACTACGTGCTCGACGCCTTCACCTGCAGAGCCCATGGAGACGGCGGCGCTGGGGCCAAAGATCAGGTGTGTGACAACTCATTCGCCCTGCGCAGATTCAATTCCGCCAAGCGTCTCTGCCTCTCTTCCAGAACGCCAGGGAACATGGTTATTTCCGGCGGCAAGGGGTTCAACGAGCTCAAGAAAGTGTTATCTGGCCTTGAGATGATTGTCTCTGACATGGAGGAGTTTGTGCTATTCATGAAGTGCTATCCTCCGTTGTGCCGCGAGCTTTACAGCAGCTACTTGTATTCAGACATGTGCATGTTTGGTCGCCACACAGAGTACGAGAGGATTGTGAGCTTTCTGCTGCAGATTAGCCCCCCTGGCACAGCAAACTTGGGTGTTCTTCCCATAGTTGGAGGAGTAAGAGTTGGAAAGAGCACCCTCGTTGAGCATGTTTGCTATGACCAGAGGGTGCGCAGTTACTTCTCCTCGGTTGTTTTCTTCACCGGAGATGATCTCCAAGGTCTGAAGGCGAATGCGAACGCGACTGCTCTGCAAGAGACTGGTATTATTAAGTACAGAAATGGTGCTAAACCCAGAAGGTTACTGATAATTTTGGAGCTGATAGGGATTTGGAAGAGGAAATATGGAGGCGACTGTGCTCTTTGCTGGGCCATTATGCACACGGAAGCAAAGTCATCGTTACAAGCAGATCGGAGAGGATCATGCGTTTGGGAACAACACAGACTCTCAAACTGAATCTTCTGCCCCAGGAAGCTTACTGGTACTTTTTTAAGATGATTGCGCTGAGAAACGTTGCACCCGAGGACTATCCGGAGTTATCATCTATAGCCATGGAGATTTCTGCTGAGCTCAATGCTTCTTTCACTTATGCAAACACGGTCGGTACCTTTCTGAGAGCTAATATGGATGTCCGTATGTGGCGCAAGGTTCTCGAGCGCATCAGAGGATTCACTACCAGACATTTACTTACGTTTGGTAAACATCCAGTCGATCTCCTGCACAAAGACCAACCTGTATACATCTGGAGGATGATCGGTAGTTCTGAAGTCTTTATATCCCACCGCGTTTATCAGGTATCCTCTCCTCAGCAAAAGGTTCCCAAGCTAACAATGCAGGATATTGTGTATGGCAAGGCTTTGATTCGTGGAAATTTTGAATGCCTTGTATGGAAATCTCAAATACCTCCCTTCTATAGCTATGTGATGAGCTGCAGCATAGCGACACCGCCGTGTCTGGTGGTGAAGAAGCGCTCTCGGTTGCAGTGTAATTGATCCTAATGCAGGTGTGCTCTTCTTGAGTTTACCATAGGGCTAGTCTTTGTATATTTGTATGATGTCCGTTCAGTAGTCTCAGAATTGTGCAGCAAGACCTGATTTGAAATATGGATGCTAGCAACAAATATAACCATAATAACAGCGTAACATATCTCTTAAAGTTGAAATGAAATCCTTGCTTTTACTGTGTAGTTAAAACAGCATGATCCATTATTTTTCAAACACTCAAGTGAAGCAATCTCGAGTATGATACTGATATAGCTTGCTAGAAGTTCAAATTCTCTAGGTATGCATGGCTTACATGAGAATGTTGGTTCTGTAATGTTAGTGTGGCCACATGTGGGAGATGAGTGACATTGTGTGAGTTGTGACGACTGGTGTATCATTTTGAAGCTCATACCGGCAAATTTCCTCCAAGCATTACCCCTCAATGCCAGCAAAGTATTGTTCGTCAGGTGAACAGGTAGTTCAATGATGCAGTACATGAATCATGAGCATGCCTCTGGTGTTCACTTCCTCGTCAACTGGAAATCCGTGTGTCGCCCCAATCTATGTGTGGCTTCGGGTGGGTGTGTATCCCCGTCCTGGACAAATTCAGCCACACTCTTCGCCTTGACTGGCCGTGGTACCAATGGACCAACCCCGAGCGGTCATGGGTTAGAGCATCTCCAGTCGGGGCGTCCAAATGACAGCCCAAAGGGCGCTGTCCGGAAGGCCTGGCGCATTTGGCCGCCGTCGCTCCGCCGTCGCTCCCCACTCGCGCCGCCCAAACAAAATAACTAAAATTCAAACTTAGGCAAATTTCATTCAAATTTTAGAAACTTTTACATATTTGAACGAAATTAAACCCTAAACCTAAATCTACTGGTAGCGGCGGTCGAAAGCCCAGTAGGGGTCCTTCTCCTCCTCCTTCACGCCGCTAGTTCCTGCTTCGCCGTCGTCCTCCTTCTTGACGCGGCTAGGGCCGGGGGCTTCGCCGGTGAGGTCGACGAACGGCACGCCAGTTTCCTGGGCGTGCATGTACGCCGACCAGGCGCAGGCTGTCTGTGCGTCCATGGGCGGCACGTCGTTGAGGGACGCGGCCTCCGCCTGCCAGAGGAGCTCTTCCTCGTCGTGGGCCTCCTGCGCCGCCTTCAGCTCGGTGTAGAGCGACGCCGCCTGTGACGTCCCCGCCTCCGCCTTGATCTTCATCGGCTCCGCTTCGGCGTCAGCAGCCCGGCGGCGCGGGAGCGGGAGGAGGAAGAGCTCGACGAGGAGGATGCGCGCGAGGAGGATACCGTCTAGCGCGAGGAAGGAGGCGACGCCTACCTGTTGGCTCGCGGCGCCTGAGGCGGAGGCGGGACATGCGCCGCCGGCGGCCACTCCATGATGGAGTCGCCGTTGGCGATGTGCTCCATGACGGCAGGGAGCGTGCGGTGAGACACGCTCCAGAACGCCTCACGCCCGGGGACGTTCTTGTCCCTGGGCACCGGCGGGGGCCGTCCCAGCGGTTCATCTCCTCGTCGAAGGTGCGCTGGAACGCCTCCTCGTAGCGGGGGGCGTTGCCTGGGTCCTCCAGGTTCCAGCGCGGGTCCTCGCGCTGCTCCGGCGTCAGATCGTTCCAATAATGGGCGATCTGCGCGGCGTAGAAGTCGTGCTTCGTCCTCGTGAGCGGCCGCGGCACCGGGATGCCGCGAACGCTGATGGCGAACCGTCCTCCGACGCGCATGTCGGGAGGCACGGGGTAGCCGTTCTTCCGCAGCGCCTCGGAATCGGCCTGGAGAAGGGTGCGCGGCCCGAAGCCGTTCGCCGCCGCGCCTTCGGTGCGTCGCTAGTTGCCGGCCATCTCGTGTGGTGGCGTGCGGTGTAGAAGGAGGCGGCGGAGGAAGAGAGGGGTGAGGAGTGGCGAGTGAGCGCGGGGGCGGCCTTTTTATTGTCGCCGGAGAGCGGTGGGCATTAACGCCGTGGTTCTCGAAAAGGCGCGCCGCATTCACTCCGGCGAGGGAGGCGACGCGACGGCTCATCACTGGCGCCTGCGCGCCGGCTCGCTGGGCGTCTGCGCCGGTCAGTGAAACCGAGGCGTCACGCGCCTTTGACGACGACCGCCGCTTCGTGTCTCACTGCCAGGCGTGGCCCGCGCGTCGGGGGCGGCAGTTTCGTTGTGTCCGGGGCCGCCTCAAGCCTCTCCAAGTTAAGGACGTGGGCTGGGCGTGCCGGACACAAAACTGGGCCGCGCCGGACTAAAATCAGATTTGGGCGGCGCGAGTGGGAAAAAAAATGTGTCCGGTAGGCCCCAAAGCCCTTTGGGCGGCCATTTGGACGCCTCGACTGGAGATGCTCTTAGCTCGCGGCTTCCATGCAACGACTCTGATAAAGCTATTTTATTTTATGCATTCATAACGATCACCCTCGGCGACATGTGCATGACCATGTTCTGGCATGACAACTAGGCTCTCTGTACCGCCTTCTTATGCCCAAGCTTTTCAAGATAGCCACCCGAAAGCACCGTACTGTACATAAACTTTCTCCTATCTAATTGAAAAGGCATTGCTCTTTCTGTTTGCTAGAACAAAATGATGAACCACATTTAAACCCCATAAGATTCTAGATTACTGCGCTGACAAACACCGATTGTCTGAGTCCAAATACACAAAATTCTCCAGCATCCAGTTTATATTCACTACAATTCCATAAAATATAAATGACCTTGTACTTTATTGCGTCCGTACTTGCGGTTTGAAAATTTCACTGAAAGTGAACAAGTGTCTTCAATGGAGAATTTTAGCCCTATCATCTTCCTGTCCTGATACGTTGTTGGCAGCGCAGAGCAGACAAGTATGTTTCTTCACATCTGGTCTACAACTTTGAAAAGAAGGAATCGAGACTTTGACAGGGCCATCAATTTCCCGAGTATATGAGCTATGACTGTTGACCTGTGACTGAATCAACCGATTTAAATATTCGAGCCGGCTACTAGAGTTCGGGATCCCCTCTCTGGTTAACTTAAATTAGGGGATTAGGCGCGTGCTCCGCCGCGTCCGTGGTCTTGGAAGAATTTGAATTTTTTAGAGGGATTTAATCTGAAATTTGGCGAAGTTTTCCTTGATTTGAATTGTTCGGACGGTCGCAAAAATGGTCGTGTTTGGAAAGAATTTGGAATTTGGTTGAATTTGGAAAGAATTTGGAAATTTAAGATATTCAAATTTTTATCTTGATCGTATGGCGTAGTTGGCGTAGATGGTCGGATCTAAATTCTTCTATCGTTCGCAAAGATGGTCAAATTTGGGAGGAATTTAAAATTTTGGAATATTAAAATTTAAATTTGAATCGTACGGCGTAGTTAGCTAGTTTTTTTTTGTTTTAAAACCATTTTGATATATTTTAATTTTTTTGTGCCGAATATTGTTGAAGTTATTGAATTTGCAATTTTAAAGATTTTTTAAGAGTTGTTTAAAGTTTATGCGGAGCAAAAAAAATTGCGAGAAATCTGACAGGTGGGTCCCCGCGACGTCATGCTGACGTCACGGGGCAACCCTAGCCCGCATCGCCGGCAGCGGCGTTGAGGTCGCCGGCGGCCATCCAGAGCGTGCCTGGACGCGTTGTTGGGCGCTCTCGATGCGCCTCGGCGCGGGCGACCTGGAGGTGGCGGCGCCGCGTCGTACGGGTCGCCGGAGCGGCCGCGTCGTCGCCTGCAAGCGGCGGAGGACGGCGGACCAGGCAGCGACGACCCCGGCTCGATGGAGGCTTCCCGGCAGCCGAACTGCGGCGGGAAGGGCAAGCCGGCGACGGCGGAGACCGTGGTGGGCTCCGATTTGGGCGGGGAGAAGCGACGTGGCGGCGCGACACGGCGGCGGCGGCGGCGGATCCGGCGTCGCGCGAGGGGAGAGGAGAAGCCGTGGCAATTTTACAGGGAAACCCTCGCCTTTTGTCAGAATAGTATTTAGGTCCTTCCGCAGTGGAGAATATGGAATTCATGTAAATATGCGAAAACGGAAGGTTGTTTTTGCAAAATTGGGCGGCCACCGGGTGGGCGACCGGCTGGGCGCGCGGTGACCAGCCGGTGACCGGGGTGACGTGTCGCGCGCCCGTTGGCTAAAAATCGACCTGCTACAGTGTCACTGCAGCGATCTCAAGGTTTAGGTCGCTTCAATCAGGGTTTGAGCATTCAAAGTCACGTTTGCAAACCAGCGAACAGCTCTTCCAAAGCTTACAGGGGACAGTTCCAGCCAGCCTGGGTGCGCCAGAGCAGTCAGCGGACCACCGGGAATACTGCTCCTTCAGAAAGAGGGTTACAAATTTTGATCTTAATTTCCCATACATGGATATCGTTAACTCACAACTACCAGAGAAACCATGTTAACTCACAACTAACGGAGAAAACATAATACACCACGGGGTCGGGGAATCCTAAATGCACTGAGACCTCCTTGCAAGTTGCATACATCCCTCGTGCCTTATGTGTGTTTTTGGACAGATCACCATTCACCGATTCCATTGCTGGTATCACACCATTTCGAATAAAGGCTACGATTCTTCAACCAAAAGCAAAGCTAGCCTACATAACTACAGGCTAATCCCGACGATGGACTCAACTCTGGTATACAAAGTCTAACAAACGTTGAAAGAAAACCACATGCAGCACCATTATTTGTTCCAATTAACCGTGACAGAATAATTCAACGCCGGGCAAAATTTAAAGACTGACACCAGTAAAGATAATGTGACGCTCAAGACAGCACACGACCTTCACTTCCCTCCGCCCAGGGTCGGGAACTGTGATTGATCTTCGATGGATGGTGCAGCAGCTGGTCCACGCTGGTACCCCCCTCCATACCCACCCCTGAAGCCACCACGATCCCCACGGCCCCTTCCACGCCCACGGCCTCCGTAGGAACGTTCTCCCTCAGCAGGTTTGAGGAACTCGTTGATGCTCACCGACTGAACAAAAAAATTACCTCATTAGCACCCAGCATTCTTTTTTCCAGAGTTGAAAGTAGCAGTCTTATTTTTCAGTTCAAAAAAATAATGGTAGCACAACACACCATAGCCATCAAGACAAATTGGACTTGCGAAACTAAAACCGCCATTTGCACTAATCCCAACAAACATACATTTAGCAGATTGGGATTCAAATTTCTATTTCCACTCATATCACAATCAATTAATTGCATGGCTGATTTAGAATCCCAGGTTCCAACTCAAGAGGATAGGTCCAATTTCACCCAATCTGGTACTTAATTGGCTAGTTAGTTAATACAAGGAAAAAGCATAAAATAGAATGGACCTAAAAAACATACTGTACCAAATTGCAGTATAGGAAACACAGAAAGCTCAACAAGAAGTCAAATGAACGAAAATCAAACACTCCGGTTCAACAGGTAAAACCATAAGTGAGGGTACCAAATGTAAGAACTAGTTTGGTCACCAGCAATCAGTATTGCAAAATGCTACATAGTAAGAATACAAATTTTACCTTCTTTGCACGCTCATCGCGCTCAGCACTTTCCTTCTTCTTTTCCTTGTCAGCACCCTAAGGAGACACAGACATAATCGTTATAATATTCCAAATTTACCAAAGAAAGAACTCAAGAGGATAGACTGGGCAAACGTACCAGTTTAATGAAAATCTCATCATTGGTTTTCTTGCTAGACAGTGGCTGCAGAGACTGCAGGTCCTTGTCAACGTCAACCTTCCTTTCTTCAGTCTTCAGTGCAAGTAGTGCCTTCCTCTTTTCCTCCCGTATTTTCTCAAACTCCTCTAGTGTCATCTCCTGTACAAATTAAAATATTAGTACGCAGAGATTAGCACGATGGCAAGAGACAAGTATAAAAAGGATCTAAGATACTATATCACTAAGAAGAGCGGGGATCCAGAAGTGAGCTGAGTGGATGCAGGGAGAAGTTTCAACTAAGATGCGATAGTAAAGGAAAGGTTCAACTACCGACTTGATGCAAATAGTCCGCTCATTTCTTGCATGATAGTACTAGTTGGTGACTTTGGGTAAACAAGACCAGCAATTGAACCAAGAACTACTCTCAGGCCTGCTAAGAGCACAAAATTATAATAATATGACTGCTGGTTGGGGCAAAACAGAGGCTCCCAGAACGCAGGAAAACCTCCATGCAACTGATGGATGAGTTTCCATAGGATGAGGGAAATGTGGGCTTTCAGAAATGTTAGTTTTCCTGCTGAACTCCACTGAAAAACACTATTCCCTTAGGCTACCTGAGGATCATATGAACCCTAAAAGTTTTCTCAGAAAATCTTTTTAACTTTTCTCAGAAAATCTTTTGAACTGACCAAGCCCTACATTTCCCAGGAGCATAGATAACAAGACAATGATGGACAAGTAGCGGGCCAGAGCAACCCTGATTAGAGGTAAACTAATATCTAGTACAATGCAGGAAAGTAAACATTTGACTTTGGCAAACCTTAAAAATAGTGCAATCTCCACACAGAAGTGGAATTCGAATGTAGCATTTACCTTATCCTCTTCATTCTCTTCCTCCTCCTTTGCAGCAACATCCTTGTTATCTTTGTTCTCCTCTGTTGCTGGGGCATCATCCTGCTCACCCTGCTTCTCAGCAATGGGAGCATTGTCCTCAATTTTCAGAGCTTCATCAGTTTCCCTGCTTACACAAAACAGCCTCAACTGTTATATCTGCCTCAACCAATTGAGATAGTAATAATGACAGCGATAGATGAAGTTTTCTTACTGTGCAAGGCCTTCATCAGTGGAAGATCCCCAGTTCCCACGACCTGCACCATCACGCTTCATCCCATAGCCGCGACCAGTCCCACTGTGACGCTCATAATTCCTCCGAGGTGGTCTCTCAGAGTCATCACCAAACTCACTGTTCCGGTAACCACCACGCCTACCTCCGGCACCTCCACGGTACGGGGGTCGAGGGCCTCTCTCCCTGTCTCCATCCCCGCCTCCAGTTACTGCGCCCTCTCCAGAGCCTGCCCCGCCATAACCTCCCTGGTAGCCATTCATGTTTTCGCTGCCAAAGTCACGGTTCTGGCCATATCGACCACCTTTGCCGCGGCCAGGTTCACCACGGCCAAATCCTCCACGTGATGGTGCACCACCGCTCCGTGCATCCCTCACTGAAACATGTCGAATCAAAATAGGGTCTTAGAAGGAAGGTACAATTGAACTTTTCAGCCGATGAAGAGCCTCACAATGATAGACTAGAAGATGGAAAGAAATGAAATGGCACACCGACTCAAAATGAAATGCTTGTAAGTATAAACATGCCCAAACTAGTCATACAACTTTATTCTGAATCAATCGACTCACATCACAAACTGGAAAATGGCCTTAATCTAGATCTACCGCTCTCGCAGCTAAAACTTACCAGCCTGTGCCGGGGAGCGGGCTTGGTGGGCAGCTTGGCGGCGGCCCCAGTCTGGGCCGCCGCCTTTCCAGCAGGCGCTGCCGCCTGCTTAGTCGCCTCGGCCTTCTGTGCAGCCGCGGCCGCAGCCGCCTTCGCGAGCAACTGCGAGGGGTCGTCGTTGTCGTCGGCGCCGAGGATATCGAACGAGTTGAGGGTCGACATGGCAGCGACGAGGGGGATGCGGCAGATCAGCAAGTTATTCGGGGAGCAGATGAGAGGCACACACGACCTAGCAGCTTCGCCGGATGGAGCGAGATGCCATTAGCAGGAGGGGAGAGCGAGGGGAGGGGTTTCGGATGCGGCGGCGGCGGCGGCGAGGGGTTGGAGACGAGGGAGGGGAGAGTGTGTGTGAGAAGGAGAAACCCTAGCCGCACTCCTGCACGAGCTCATATCCTTTGTCGGAGGTTCCTTACCATTTCTGCTCAGAGCCGTCAAGTTACTGTTATACCCTCGTTTCTTGTGAATATTTACGGCTCGGTTTGGGTACTGTGTTGGTTTGGACCAGCGGGGTAGTTCGGGGATACTTTGGCACAGCTGTCCTCGGTAAGCGTGAGGGTTAGTGGGTTGGGAATCGGGGAATCTGGACCGTGGGCTGGCATCGGACGACTCAGATTTGCTTTCTGGCTAAAATAGGTCACTCGACCAAATTGCACCCTTTCCATGAAATAAAAATACTAATTGCATATTTGCGCTAACTATACAGATTTTTTTCCTAAACAAACAATTTATTTTTATTAACAATAAATCGAAATTCGGAACAATCGGCGGCTAGCAAACTACTGAACATGTTCCATGCGGTTGGATCTTCCTCTAGATGGGCGGTTGGATCTTCCTCCAGATGGGCGGTTGGCTTCTCAACGTGGGCGTGTTTACTTGTTATAGAATGGATTGTCTGCCTCTTACATCCGCGACCCATCAGTGGCTGACTGTCATGAAACTGACATGGGTCATGTTCTGCATCTCATTTGCTTACCCACAATTTTCCACCTAGCCATGTTCGGTTGGGTACGAGCCATATTATTAGTTTTGATGCAAAGGTGTTTGTGTTTGATTGTGTTCGCTCGTGTTTAATGGTTCATACACTGTGTTTGGTTGCACACTTTCAAGACGTTGATTTCATATATAGATTTAGGAGAATAATAAATCAAGTATATCTATACAATATACAATTGATATGTCTCCAACGTATCCATAATTTCTGATGTTCCATGCTTATATTATACCAATTGCTACATGTTTTATTTACACTTTATATCATTTTTATGCATTTTCTGGGACTAACCTATTAACAAGATGCCACAGTGCCAGTTCCTGTTTTCTGCTGTTTTGTATTCTAGAAAAGTTGTTCTGGAAATATTCTCGGAATTCGACGAAACAAAAGCTCAGTGCCCTATTTTTCTGTCACGTACACGGAGTCCGAGGAGAAACGAAGAGAAGCACCGAGGCGTCCTCACCATGTGGCGGCATGGCCCCACCTTCTGTCGCGTCGTGACGTGGTGAGGGGCCCACGGGTGCCCATCGACGTCGCCCCTTCGCCTATAAATTCATATTTTGGGAAAACCCTCGACACCCGAGTCATATTCTACGAAAAGTTCCAAAGCCGCCGCCGTCGTCAACCCTAACTCGGGAGGGTTCTGAAGCTCTTCCCGGCACCCTGCCGGAGAGGGGAATCATCACCGGAGGGCTCTACATCGCCATGCCTGCCTCCGGAGTGATGTGTGAGTAGTTCATCCTTGGACTATGGGTCCATAGCAGTAGTCAGATGGTTGTCTTCTCCTCTTGTGCCATCATGTTTAGATCTTGTGAGCTGGCTATAATCAAGACCATATTATTGTAATGCTACATGTTGTGTTTGCTGGGATCCGATGAATATTGAGTACTATGTCAAGTTGATTATTGAATTATCATATATATGTTATTTATGATCTTGCATGCTCTCCGTTACTAATACATGCTCTGGCCAAGTTGATGCTTGTAACTCCAAGAGGGAGTATTTATGCCAAATAGTGGGTTCAGTCTCCATTTAATCTGGGGAGTGACAGCAACCTCTAAAGTTGTGGATGTGTTGTTGCCACTAGGGTAAAACAGTGATGCTTTGTCTAAGGATAATTGTATTGCTTACATTATGCACTTTATTTAATGCAATAATCTGTTGCTTGCAACTTAATACTGAAAGGGGTGTGGATGCTAACCTGAAGGTGGATTATTAGTCATAGATGCAGTTGGATTACGGTCTATGAATCATGTTGTAATGTCCAAGTAAATCTCATAGTAGCCATCATGACTTGTACATGCATTGTTATGCACTTCTCTATTTTGTCAATTGCCCAGCTGTAATTTGTTTACCCAACATGTCAGTTGTTTATTATGGAGAGACACCACTAGTGAACTGTGGACCCCAGTCCATTCTTTTACACTGATAATACAACCTACTGTAAACACTGTTCTTTTACATTCTCTGCAACAAACATCATTTTTCACACTATACGTCTAATCCTTTGTTTTCAGCAAGCCGGTGAGATTGACAACCTCACTGTTAAGTTGGGGCAAAGTATTTTGGTTGTGTTGTGTGCAGGTTCCAAGTCAACCGTCAGGACCTCCCCTTCGACGCAAGCATTCTTCCTGGCACCATTGCTAGGGAGAAGAAGCACCTATGTTCAGCAAACTTCCATCTCCCTGCAACAGCACTTTTCCAGGCGCCGTTGACACCTTCAGAAGTGTCTTCGTCTCCTACTGGTTCGATAACCTCGGTTTCGTACTGAGGGAAAACTTGCTGCTACACTCATCATACCTTCCTCTTGGGGTCTCCCAACGAACGTGTGCCTTGCACGTATCAAACACTTTTTCTGGCGCCGTTGCCGGGGAGGTCAAGCCTTCTGCAAGGGGAGTCTCTCACTTCCAATCTCTTTACTTTGTTATTGTCTTGTTTAGTTTATTTTTATTTTGTCTTGTTTGCTTCTTTTTATCAAAAACACAAAAAAAATTAGTTACTTGCATTTATTTTTATATTTCAGTTTTGTCTTATTTTCTTAAAATGAGTACTCCTGAGAACACCAAGTTGTGTGACTTCACTAGCACAAATAATAATGATTTCATATGCACTCCTATTGCTCCACCTTCTTCTAAAGCAGACTTTTATGAAATTAAACCTGCTCCGTTAAATCTTGTTATGAAAGAGCAATTTTCTGGTGTTAGTACTGATGATGTTGCTGCTCACCTTAATAATTTTGTTGAACTTTGTGAGATGCAAAAGCATAAGGATATAGATGGAGATATTATTAAACTGAAATTATTTCCTTTCTCTTTGAGAGGAAGAGCTAAAAAATGGTTGCTATCTTTGCCTAGAAATAGTATTGATTCATGGACTAAATACAAAGATGCTTTCATTGGAAAATATTATCCTCCTGCTAAGATTATATCTTTGAGAAGTAGCATTATGAATTTCAAACAATTTGATAATGAACATGTTGCCCAGGCATGGGAGAGAATGAAATCATTGGTAAAGAATTGTCCTACCCATGGACTGACTGCTTGGATGATCATCCAAACCTTTTATGCAGGACTGAACTTTTCTTCAAGGAACCATCTTGATTCAGCTGCTGGAGGTACCTTTATGTCCTTCACTTTGGGTGCTGCAACAAAGCTTCTTGATGATATGATGACTAATTATTCTGAATGGCACACTGAGAGGACTCGCTAAGGTAAGAAGGTAAATTCTGTTGAAGAAACCTCTTCCTTGAGTGATAAGATTGATGTTATTATGTCTATACTTGTGCATGGTAAATCTCATGTTGATCGAAATAATGTTCCTTTAGCTTCATTTGTTGCCCAAGAAGAGCATGTTGATGTGAACTTCATTAAAAACAATAATTTCAACAACAATGCTTATAGGAATAATTTTGGTAATAACAATTATAAGCCTTATCCTTCTAATAGTGGTAATGGTTATGTCAATTCCTATGGTAATTCCTACAGCAATAATAGAAGTGTACCCTCTGATCTTGAAGCCATGCTTAATAATTTTATTAGTACACAAACTGCTTTTAATAAATCAATTGAGGAAAAGCTTGGTAAAATTGATGTTCTTGCTTCTAAAGTTGATAGCCTTGCTCTTGATGTTGATCTTTTGAAAATAAAAGTTATGCCTAATGATGTTAAAGAGAACAAGACTTTTGCTACTGCCAATGTTATCCAAGTTAAAATTGACAACAATATTAGGATGTTGGCTGAATTGCATGCTAGGTGGGAAAGAGAAGATGAAATTGGCAAAGAGAATAGTATAGCTAGAGTTTGTACTATTACCACCACTAGTAATGCTGAAGTTTCACATACTAGTAAACCTCCTACTATCAATGGTAACATAATTGGTGTTTGCAATGTTTCTACTACTTCTGCAAAACGTTTGAAATTGCCTAAAACCGCTGAAACTGATCCTGGTAAAAGTGCTGAAATTTTTCGAAATATGGTAGACAATGGTTCCATTACCATTGATCATAATAATTTTGATTTTGATGATTGTAATATTCCTTAAGTAATTATGTTCTTGCAAAAGCTAGCTAGAAGTCCTAATGCTAGTGCTATAAATATGGCTTTGACAAAACATATTACAAACACTCTCATGCGGTTGGTCCCAACAAATGCTCTCATGCAAATTATGTTCTTGCAAGAGCACGGCCAAGACGTTTGTTTCCGTCTGGTCAACCTCATTTCACCGTAACTTGGCCTGACTTGTGGGGTCGGCCTGGCGCGGCTCGGTTGGAATGGCATCGAGTGGGGCCGGGGCACTAGTCTGACTGGTGGTGTCGGCTCAAACTGACCACGTCTCCCGCTGTGATGTTGAATCATATGTGTTGGTGTTGGTGTTGTTTTTTAGTACCACCTCGCGCTAGTTGGGTGTGTGCGCGACCTCTTTATATACCACAATATTCCAAGGCTATCGTTAGCATTGAACGGAGCGGGGTTTAACCGGGCCCGGACCCCCTTCTTTCAATGCTAATTTTGTATCCATTATTCAGATCTGCCCCTAAAACTGTAGATAGTTTCGGTAAGGATGATTAGTCATTTGTCCCAACAAATATAAGCAATTTCTGGTGTAAAATACGTGTTGGTATATAGATCTGCCCCTAAAACTGTAGATAGTTTCGGTAAGGATGATTAGTCATTTGTCCCAACAAATATAAGCAATTTCTGGTGTATAATACGTGTTGGTGTATAGATCTGCCCCTAAAACTATAGATAGTTTTGGTAATGATGATTAGTCATTTGTCCCAACAAATATAAGCAATTTCCGGTGTAAAATTTGTGTTGGTGTATAGATCTGCCCCCAAAACTGTAGATAGTTTCATTACAAATGATTAGTCATTTGTCCCAACAAATATAAGCATTTTCTGGTGTAAAATACGTGTTGGTGTATAGATCTGCCCCTAAAACTGTAGATAGTTTCGGTACGGATGATTAGTCATAAGCGGTTGGTCCAAATGAGACGACTGGTTTATCATAAGTGGTTGGTCCAAATAACATAGAGCTTACATTGCATTAATTATGCTTACATCGCATTAATTAACTACGACTGACAATCAGCAGATAAACAAATCCTAGAGCAACCATACATAGATAAAATCCTGCAGCTATTAGATTAGCCTGCTTCTTCAGATCATTCATCTGCCTTAAGTGCTTGTTCAACTTCTTCAGTTCGCCTCTCACTTCCGCAAGCCCCATCGGAGGAGCAACCATGTCAGACCCCATCAGCGAAGCAACGATGCCCATCGGCGGAGCAGAGGGCGCAATCTCCACATCAGACGGCAGAGGAAGGTCGCTGGGCGCGCGCCACCTTCCATTCCGTCTAACCTGCGTAACATATTCATCCAACCACTGAAAATGGTTGCATGGTTCCAACCCCTGAAAAAGTCAACATGAACCCTAAATCCCAGATCTGAGCAAGAAATTGAAAACACTGAAGAAATCAAAGCAAAAGGATGCGAGAGAAAGACCTTTACATCCTGTGGCAGGCTCAGGCATTTCAAATACTCGCGCCCCTTGTTGGCTGTCTCAGCCCTACTAGTCTTACGGCTCAGTAGCTCCTTGCGTGAGCATTTAGAACATGCCGACAATGGCACCTCAGGCTGCTTTGGCCAAATGGGGCGAAGGGTTGAACTGGAGGAGCACGACATTGCTGCTGCCCTTCATCGCCGGAGAGGAAGAAGAGGAAGGAAGAGGAAGAAGAAGATGGTCCAAAGAGGACGGATGTTCTGTCTGTGAAGAGGAGGCAAATGGTGGGTCCGCGGTGAGCGTGTAACGGTCACATGCGGCGGTGCGGCTGTTGCGAGTCCACCAACCCTTTTTGCTTAGAAATGGGGCCGTTTACCCTACCTTTGGAGCTTATTTGAAACACATCGAACGGGTTGTGCAAAATGAGCTTCTCACACGGGTTACGGCCAATCAGATCGCATAATGAGCCTCTCGCGGATCGCCCCGAGTCTGCAGATTCCTTCTAGAGGAACGATCGGATGGCTGTAGTTCAACGGTAGGGTTAGTTCGACGGTTATTGTTCAAATGGGGTTTGGAAGCACTCAACGGGGTTTGAAGGCACTCAACGGGGTTTTGAAAAGTTTGATAAAGTGTCCAAGCTTCATTTTGAAGTGACTAAGAAGGATCGAGTCTTCGTTTTTCAAATTTCATGTTTTAAACTTGTTTAAATGTCGGTCAACGTTAAGTTGACTGAAATTTGAAATGAGCTTCAAATATTCAAAAAAAAATCAAAAAATGGAAAATCCTGCGCACATAGTCGTCTTATGTCATATACTAACGATTCAAGCTGATAAACAATGTCTATATACATTCAGATGAAAAATTCATGTATCTAAGTGGTATCCTCGAACTATGTCGTATGAACGCGAGGTTCAAATGAGCTTCAAATATTCAAAAAAATCAAAAAAGGTAAATCCTGCGCACATAGTGGTATTATGTCATATACTAACGATTCAAGTTGATAAACATCATCTATAAACATTTCATATGAGAAATGCATGTATCTAAGGCGATATCTCAGACTATGTCCTATGATTTCTAGGGTGAAGAGAAGGGGTTTTGGATTACCAACATAAAATGTTCAAACACCTCACAAAGTTTCATTTTGGAGTGACTAAGAAGGATCCATGCTTAGTTTTTCATTTTCATGTTTTAAACTTGTTTAAATGTCGGTCAACGTTAAGTTGATCGAAATTTGAAATGAGCTTCAAATATTAAAAAAAAATCAAAAAATGGAAAATCCTGCGTACATAGTCGTCTTATGTCATATACTAACGATTCAAGTTGATAAACAAGGTCTACACATTCTGACGAGAAATGCATGTATCAATTGTGTTTCTCAAACTATGTCGTATGAACTCAAGAGTAAAGAGAAGTGTTTTTGGACTTGCAACATAAAAGTTTGAAACAAATGACCGGAGGCAAGCTTATCCATCATAATATAATTACGGTGACGCACAGAGCGCGCCCAGAGCGCGCCAGAGCGGGACAGAGCGCGCCCAGAGCGCACCAGTTCATGCCCAGAGCACGCCCATAAGGTGTTCGACCAAAATACATCCGTCCAAAATCAAATACAACGCATAGTAATATTAATCAGTCTCTTCTTTGACATCCTTCTCTTCTTTGATGTCGTCAAAGCCGGACATCATCTCGTCAACCCACTGCTCGATCTCTTCGCTGTGGTCGCTGATCTCTTCGTTGGGGTCGCTGGAGTCGATGGAGTCATCAAATTCGTACATCATCTCGTCTTCCCACTGCTCGATGTCTTCGTCGGGCTCCTCGACGTCTTCGCTGACCTTCTCAAATGTCAGCTCGATGTACTCCCTTGACGATCACCTTGATAACGTAGAGATCACCAAAGTGAATCTGCAGTTGCTCCCAGAATAGATCCCAGCTATCCGTGAACTCGATGTAATCTTCGATCACTCGATATGATCCAAAGATCTCGACATCGTCTCTCGCCAAAAGACGAGATTTTCCGTGAACTCGACGTAATATGCGATCACGCGATGGAATAACATCGTAACCATCTACTACCGCAATCTTGAGATGCTATCAAAATAACATGAGCATCGTATCAGAAAATGACAGAATAGTTCAAATGACAGAATAGTTCAGAAAATGTAAATGAATACGAAATGTTTGAATCATACCAGAGAATCGACATCTATAGAATCATTCTCAATCTTGCGCACGTAGAACTGAGGGATCTCTTCCAACTCCATCGTGGCATCTTTGAATAAAGCGAAAGATATCGCATTCATTTCTGAATAGGTGACATCTCTCGGTTCGTGAAATATGCTCTTTAGGAGGGCTGGCTTGCAGCATCCACAATCTGTTCAAACTCTGATCAAAGAGAGGAAGACATTCAGAAAACTTGTAAACTACTAAATGTGTAAGAAAAAGAACACAAACCAGCATACCCGTGTGTTGCACAAAAGGTTTTGCAGCATTGTGCTCGTCAGTCACTTCAACATTGAACAGATGCTGATCTTCATTCCAAGTGAACTTGAAACATCGCCCTCCTCGATGTCGTAGCATTCACATAGTGCTCTCCACTGCGTTCCATAGATCGAGGTGAAAATATGGGTCTTCGGGCTATCACTTAGCCGCTTACAGAGATATCTCCGATGTGTTTCAATTTCAATTTCCCACCTATCCAGTAGAAGAAGTACTGGTCTCCGTTCGGACACCTAGCCTCCATCCAGTTCTTACGAGGGCCAATTGCCCGACTCTCTAGAAGATATCTTAAAGGGCATGGCAGAATCTACATGTAATACAAAACCGGAGAAACTATGAATACACTCATTGAAGGAAAAACAAATTAAATTGCATCTGGTTTGAAAGCAATACTTACAACATCCTCTTTGTAACCGTGTTCAATCGGACTTTGAAAGTATTGGAATGAAGTTAGTGTGCGACAGAAAGTTGCTTCGTGACGGCACATAGCACAGTAATCGACGACATCGCTATCGGAATCCTATTTTAACAAATGAAATTTAGAACCAGATAAACAGGCTGGACCTGGGGTTTTCCCCATTCCGCAAGCCAAATAAAAAATCAAATCTACTCACATATAATGAACCATTCGGGAGCTCAAACAGAGAAGATAGCACTGACCATCGAAATGGGGTTGATGGACTGCAGCTGGAACCGTAGGCGACCAAAAAACCCCAAACAATGAAGGCAGCCGTACAATGGCGATGGCGATGGAGCTCCTTGCTTGTCCCTCTTCTCGTCGGGCGACAGGAGACGGGCGGGCGACGGCAATGGCGATGGCGATGGAGCTCCTTTGCGCCTTCAATCACCCTGCTCTCCCCCTCAATCCAACTCCTATTGCTCTGTTCTTGGGGGTTCCTCGGGGGTTCTATGGGCGGCAGCTGTGAGCCAGGGAAGAAAGACCACCTGGGCCCCATCGGTGGTATCCCTTCATTAAACAAGTGCCCCGGCCCCACTGGATGCGATTCCAACCGCCCCAGCCCCACTTCCAACTCACGAGCCGCGCCAGGCCGACCCCACAAGTCAGGCCAAGTTACGGTGAAACGAGGTTGACCAGACGGAAACGGCCGTCTTGGCCGTGCGCGGGCCATTTGCGGCCCAGCCAGGGCACGGACGAGAGAAACTACGCGGGTATGGCACAAACAGATAAAACTGAGGTTGGTAGGGCATAGAAACGATTGTCCCTTTTATTTTGCATTCTCTCTTTTACTATGTTTGAGTGGATTTCTTTGCTCCACAAAACATCAGTGGCTGTAGCTAATGTCCAGAAGTATTGGTGATGATTGTCCTTACAGAACATGTGAATTTTTATTATGCACTAACCCTCTAATGAGAATTACTCTGAGTTTGGTGTGAAGGAAGTTTTCAAGGATCAAGAGAGAGAATGATATAATGTGATCAAGAAGAGTGAAAAGCCTAAGCTTGGGGATGCCCCCGTGGGTCACCCAAGCATATTTCAAGAAGACTCAAGCGTCTAAGCTTGGGGATGCCCAAGGCATCCCCTTCTTCATCAACAACTTATCAGGTCATCTCTAGTGAAACTATATTTTAATTCTTTCACATCTTATGTGCTTTACTTGGAGCGTCTGTGTGCTTTTATTTTTGCTTTGTTATTTTCATTTTCTGAATAAATTGGATCCTAGCATTCTTGTGTGGGAGAGAGACACGCTCCGCTTTTTCATATGAATACTCGTATTCTTCACTTATATTTGTTGAGTATTCTTGTCTAGCTACTGCAATGCTTTTAGCTCCTGTTTTTCATGCATCTCTTGTTCAGAGCTGTTAGTTCTGTAGAGAAGTACTCTCTTGTTTCATTGTTAAATTATTTGGAGAGTTTTGTGTTGAAATAAATTGATTGGTGTTTGGTTGGAAACAGAAAATGCTACATGTGGTAGATGGTATATTGAAAAGACATACTTATTCTTGTAGATCATTGTCTTGGATAATTTGATGCTTTGCAATTGTTTTGAGCTCTCAAGTAGATCATGTTTAAGCTCTTGCATCATGTAGTTAAAACCTATTAGTGAAGAACTACCGTAGAGCTTGTTGAAATTTGGTTTGCATGTTTGGTATCTCTAAGGTCTAGATATTTTCTGGTAAAAGTGTTTGATAACAAGGAAGACAGTGTAGAGTCTTATAATGCTTGCAATATGTTTTCATGTAAGTCTTGCTGTACCAGTTGATATCTGTGTTTGCTTCAAACAACCTTGCTAGCCTAAACTCTGTACTGAGAGGGAATGCTTCTCGTGCATCCAAACCTTGAGCCAAAACCCATGCCATTTGTGTCCACCATAACTACCTATTATGTGGTATTTCCTGCCATTCCAAGTAAATACTTCATGTGCTACCTTTAAACTATTCAAAAGCTATTATCTCTTATTTGTGTCAATGTTTTATAGCTCATGAGGAAGTTATGTGTTTTCTCTATCAACCTTGTCATTTACTTGACAGACTTTCACCAATGGACTAGTGGCATATACATCCGCTTATCCAATAATTTTGCAAAAAGAGCTGGCAAATGGGGTGCCCAGTCCCAATTAATTACAACTTAACCTTAATTCTCTTCACATGTTTTGCCATGATTTATCAGAAGCAATTTTCAAAGTGTTAAACAATTTAAATAGGCACTCCTCCATGGTATGTGATTGTTGGAAGGCACCCGAGGATTCGGTTAGCCATGGCTTGTGTAAGCAAAGGTTGGGAGGAGTGTCATACCAATTTATAAATGTGCATGTGTAAACAAAAGAGAAGAGGGATGATCTACCCTTGGGTAGAAATAACGTCCTTCATGGGAGCCGCTCTTGAAAGTCTGGTTGACAAGGGGGTAGAGTGCCCACTGCCATTCGTTGACAACAACAAACACCTCTCAAAAACTTACTTTATGCTCTCTATATGATTTCAAAAACTTAAAAAGCTCTAGCACATGATTTAATCCCTGCTTCCCTCTGCGAAGGGCCTTTTTTTACTTTATGTTGAGTCAGTTTACCCTTCTTTCTATCTCAGAAGCAAACACTTGTGTCAACTTTGTGTGCAACAATTCTTATATGCTTACTTATTGCACTTATTATATTACTTTGTGTTGACAATTATCCATGAGATATACATGTTGAAAGTTGAAAGCAATTGCTGAAACTTAAATCTTCCTATGTGTTGCTTCAATGCCTTTTACTTAGAATCTATTGCTTTATGAGTTAACTCTTATGCAAAACTTTTTGATGCTTGTCTTGAAAGTACTATTCATGAAAAGTTTTTGCTTATATGATTCAGTTGTTTACTCTTTATCTATTGTTAGCAAACTATAGACCATTGCCTTGAGTCACTTCATTCATACATGAGCCTTGCAATATTATTTGATCAAGATTGTGTGGTAGCATGTCACCTCAGAAATTATTTTGTTGTTATCGTTTTACCTACTCGAGGACGAGTAGAACTAAGCTTGGGGATGCTTGATACGTCTCCAACGTATCCATAATTTCTGATGTTCCATGCTTATATTATACCAATTGCTACATGTTTTATTTACACTTTATATCATTTTTATGCATTTTCTGGGACTAACCTATTAACAAGATGCCACAGTGCCAGTTCCTGTTTTCTGTTTTTTGTATTCAGAAAAGTTGTTCTGGAAATATTCTCGGAATTGGACGAAACAAAAGCCCAGTCCCTATTTTTCTGTCACGTACACGGAGTCCGAGGAGACGAAGGGGCACCGAGGCGCCTCACCACGTGGCGGCGGCCCACCTCTGCGCGCCGTGACATGGTGAGGGCCCTGGGTGCCCACCGACGTCGCCCCTTCGCCTATAAATTCATTTTCGGGAAAACCCTAGACACCAGTCATATTCCACGAAAAGTTCCAGAGCCGCCGCCGCCGTCAACCCTAACTCGGGAGGGTTCTGAAGCTCTTCCCGGCACTGCCGGAGAGGGGAATCATCACCGGAGGGCTCTACATCGCCATGCCTGCCTCCGGAGTGATGTGTGAGTAGTTCATCCTTGGACTATGGGTCCATAGCAGTAGCTAGATGGTTGTCTTCTCCTCTTGTGCCATCATGTTTAGATCTTGTGAGCTGCCTATCATGATCAAGATCATCTTATTGTAATGCTACATGTTGTGTTTGCTGGGATCCGATGAATATTGATACTATGTCAAGTTGATTATTGAATTATCATATATGTTATTTATGATCTTGCATGCTCTCCGTTACTGTGATGCTCTGGCCAAGTTGATGCTTGTAACTCCAAGAGGGAGTATTTATGCTAGATAGTGGGTTCAGTCTCCATTTAATCTGGGGAGTGACAGCAACCTCTAAGGTTGTGGATGTGCTTTGCCACTAGGGGTAAAACAGCGATGCTTTGTCTAAGGATAATTGTATTGCTTACATTATGCACTTTACTTAATGCAATAATCTGTTGCTTGCAACTTAATACTGAAAGGGTGCGGATGCTAACCTGAAGGTGGATTATTAGTCATAGATGCAGTTGGATACGGTCTATGTATGTTGTAATGCCCAAGTAAATCTCATAGTAGCCATCATGACTTGTACATGCATTGTTATGCACTTCTCTATTTTGTCAATTGCCCAGCTGTAATTTGTTTACCCAACATGTAGTTATTTATTATGGAGAGACACCACTAGTGAACTGTGGACCCCGGTCCATTCTTTTACATTATAATACAACCTACTGCAAGCACTGTTCTTTTACATTCTCTGCAAACAAACATCATTTTCCACACTATACGTCTAATCCTTTGTTTTCAGCAAGCCGGTGAGATTGACAACCTCACTGTTAAGTTGGGGAAAAGTATTTTGGTTGTGTTGTGTGCAGGTTCCAAGTCAACCGTTAGGACCTCCCCTTCGACGCAAGCATTCTTTCTGGCACCGTTGCTAGGAAGAAGAAGCACCTCTGTTCAGCAAACTTCCATCTCCCTGCAACATCACTTTTCCTGGCACCGTTGACATCTTCAGAAGTGTCTTTATCTCCTACTGGTTCGATAACCTCGGTTTCATACTGAGGGAAAACTTGCTGCTACACCCATCATACTTTCCTCTTGGGGTCTCCCAACGAACGTGTGCCTTGCACGTATCAACAATCCCACTAGAATTGGAGCCCTCTCCTTCTCTCACATGTCAACATCATGGTAGACCCCACTTAGCTCACATTATTTTTTATTTCTAGTTCATAGTTTTAAATTCAATTGAAAAAATTGTATTGGATGTATACATGTTTGAACTTATCTGTTAAATCACATGCATGTCAACATCATGGTAGACCCCACTTAGCTCATATTATTTATTTATTTATAGTTCATAGTTTTAATTTCAGTTAAAAAAATCTATTGGATATATACGTATGTTTGTACTTATCTGCTAACTTTTTGGTGAAATAAAAAGGAATTTTCATCTATAAAAAAACGAAAATTGTAGATGTAAAAACGGAAAAGTAGCTCCATTTTTCCCCCAAAATTACTCCTTTTGGTTAGACCAAAATAGAAAAAAATCTTGGGATTATTGCTTCTGTGCCCTCTCTCTAGTTTATCTGTTTGTGCCACCCCCGCGTAGTTTCTCCTCGTCCGTGCCTTGGCTGGGCCGCAAATGGCCCGCGCACGGCCAAGACGGTCGTTTCCGTCTGGTCAACCTCGTTTCACCGTAACTTGGCCTAACTTGTGGGGTCGGCCTGGCACGGCTCGGTTGGAATTTCCTGGGGTTGGCTAGTGGGGTCGGCCTGGTTCGGCTCGGTTGGGATTTCCTGGGGTCGGCGCGTGGGGACTGCGCGTGGGGTCGGCGCGTGGGGTCGGCGTGGGGTCAGCTAGGGTTTCCCCGCCCATCCCCGCCGCGGCTAATAAAAGGGGGCCGCCCTCGCCGGAGAAACGCCCATTTTCTCTCCCCTCCCTCCGTCGATAATGTGGAGCACGCCCTCGCCGTAGAGCCCCTACTCGCCGATGCCGGACTCGGAGCTCTACTCGCCTCAGGAACTGCACGAGATGCAGGAGATGGAGCGAGAGGAGCGGGAGGAGTGGCTAGCGGAGCAGAACCTTGTCCGGAAGCAGAAAGGGCTCTCCCCTCTGCGCGAGAAGAAAGATCAACCATACGAAGTGGCGCGTCGAGATCTTCCGCCGCAATCCCCAGTCTACGAGTACGGGGCATCGGAGTCCTCGGACGAGCCCTACTCCGACAAGGAGCGCGGGCCTGCTGTCGTGGACCAACCGCCCGCTCCCGTCGTCATTGTGCCCATTGCCGAACCCAATGTTGTCGTCGAGGACATCTCTGGCGAGGGGAGCTCCGACGACATGGACGACTAGCCTAGGCTAGAGGTGGTGGCTAGGCTAGCGGTAGTGAGGAAGCAGTTCTGCGACGCGTTCAATAGCCATGCCTATCCGGTCACGCTACATAGACGGCAGGGTGGACTACGGCATGCCACGCACGTATTCAATGTGCACGCAGTGCCACGAACTGGAAGGCTCTCAGATGTGTCTCATCGTACGACTCGTGAAAAGAAATATTTGTAAAATCGATTTGCTTCGGATTCTTCCTTTCACGCTAGAACGGATAAACATGAAGGGTAACCCAAACATGAACGGATATGTGCCGCTCGTTCTGCCATATGGTCAATGTAGACATAAATTTACGCAGACTGGCGCGAGCGATCGAGCTGTAATGCAAGTACGCGATTGGAACGCACCGACATAGCTGGAGCGAGTATATGAAAACTTGACCAAAAATATTGCTTAAATGATTCTGATGATCTTAATTAAACAAACAATAGACAGTAGCTCATAAGTAGCCAGTAGTTCATACATATGTTTAGGATAAATGTAGACCCAAATCTAAACTAAAGCGGCCACCGGACCATCTGTGGCTACTCACTATCGGAGGCGCTGGCGGCGGCGCACCTCCTCCCACCCCCGCGCGAGCGGTGTGCTCGGCGTCCTGTCGCAGACCCTGCTCCAGACGCACCTCGTTCATCACCTCCTCAAACTTGGCATCCGCACGGCGACGCTTCTCCGCGCGGTGCTCCGAACGCACGGACTGGCGAAAATACGCCATCCAGCTCGACTTGGTCGATGATCTTGAGGAGGTCCTCGCCGTCATCGGTGGAGGGCGATTCGAGACTTGAGTAGGACTCGTCGTCGTCGCTGGACACGGTAAACGTGCCGGGCGGCGGCGGCGGTGGGTCGCTGCGGTGGGGTCTCCAAATAAAAGCGCGGCGGCCCGCGAGGACCCAGCCTCCCCATCGTGACGTCGCTGCGGTGGGCATCGACCGCGCACCGCGCAGGCGGCGCTCCCCCTCCTCTTAGCTACGTTCCTCCACCTCGCTGCAATGACATTCGATTGACGGCGGCGGCGCTCCTCCGGCTCGTAGTCGCTCTCGGATGGGGATGACATGGCGTGAGAATGGAGATGGGTGGCGAGATGGATGGCGAGAAGGCGGATGGAAGGGTATAAATGGCCGCGTAGTAGGCGGGAAATGGTACGCATATGGCGCGCAATGCGAAACTGGCATATAGATTCCAGCGAGCACGTACATTCCAGCGAGTACGCGAAACTGTAAAACTTGGTCAAAAAAGAGTGAAAAAATGAATGGTACAAATGAACGGGTTTCAAGCTGAGTTACGCAAAATTTTGATTTTTTTGAAAAGTACGTATGAAAACATTTTTCATCAAGTCCACTGTTTTTGCTTAGAAATGGGGCCGTTTACCCTACCTTTGGAGGTCATTTGGTACACATTTTTCAGCGAGTCCACTGTTTTTGCTTAGAAATGGGCCATTTGCCCTGCCTTTGGAGGTCATTTGGAACACATTTTTCAGCGAGTCCACTGTTTTTTGCTTAGAAATGGGGCCGTTTACCCTCCCTTTGGAGCTCATTTGGAACACATTTTTCAGCGAGTCCACCATTTTTGCTTAGAAATGGGGCCGTTTACCCTACCTTTGGAGCTCATTTGGAACACATTTTTCAGCGAGTCCACCATTTTTTGCTTAGAAATGGGGCTGTTTACCCTACCTTTGGAGCTCATTTGAAAGTTGGAACACATTTTTCATCGAGTCCACCATTTTTTACTTACAAATGGGGCCGTTTACCCTACCTTTGGAGCTCATTTGGAACATATTTTTCAGCGAGTCCACCATTTTTTGCTTAGAAATGGGGCCGTTTACCCTACCTTTGGAGCTCATTTGGAAGTTGGAACACATTTTTCATCGAGTCCACCATTTTTGCTTACAAATGGGGCTGTTTACCGTACCTTTGAGCTCATTTGAAACACATTTTAAGCGAGTCCACCATTTTTGCGTAGAAAAGTTTGGAAAATTTATATGGAAAAGTTACGATGAATATGGAAAAGTTTTGGTGTGCCAAAATCCCCATTTTTGTCGCTGAGGCAAATGGGTGGGCGAGCCAAAATCCCCATTGGGTACGTCGTGGTCCACTCGTCAGCGGGTAAAGCCCTAGTCCTACGCGCACATCCAATCAGATTGCAGAATGAGCTTCTCGCGGATCGCACGAGTCTGCCTGCAGATTCCTTCTAGAGGAACGATCGGACGGCTGTAGTTCAGCGCTAGGGTTAGTTCGACGGTCATTGTTCAAATGGGGTTTGGAGGCACTCAACGGGGTTTTGAAAGTTTGATAAAGTGTCCAAGCTTCATTTTGAAGTGACTAAGAAGGATCGAGTCTTCGTTTTTCAAATTTCATGTTTTAAACTTGTTTAAATGTCGGTCAACGTTAAGTTGACCGAAATTTGAAATGAGCTTTAAATATTAAAAAAACAAAAAATGGAAATCATGCACACATAGTCGTGTTATGTCATATACTAATGATTCAGCTTATAAACAATGTCTATACACATTCAGATGAAAAATGCATGTATCTAAGTGATATCCTCAAACTATGTCGTATGAACTCGAGGTTCAAATGAGCTTCAAATATTCAAAAAAAATCAAAAAAATGAAAACCCTGCGCGCATAGTCGTCTTATGTCATATACTAACGATTCAAGTTGATAAACATCATCTATAAACATTTCATATGAGAAATGCATGTATCTAAGGCGATATCTCAGACAATGTCCTATGATTTCTAGGGTGAAGAGAAGGGGTTTTGGATTTCCAACATAAAATGTTCAAACACCTCACAAAGTTTCATTTTGGAGTGCCTAAGAGGATTCCATGCTTAGTTTTTCATTTTCATGTTTTAAACTTGTTTAAATATAGGTCAACGTTAAGTTGACCGAAATTTGAAATGAGCTTCAAATATTCAAAATAAATCAAAAAAAAAAGAAAATCCTCTGCTGCTGATGCTCGTGTTGCTGGTGATGCTTGATACGTCTCAACGTATCCATAATTTCTGCTGTTCCATGCTTATATTATACCATTTGCTACATGTTTTATATACACTTCGTATCACTTTTATGCATTTTCTGGGACTAACCTATTAACAAGATGCCACAGTGCCAGTTCCCTGTTTTCTGCTGTTTTGGTTTCAGAAAGTTACTTCTGGAAATATTCTCGGAATTGCACGAAACAAAAGGCCAGGTCCCTATTTTTCCAGCACGTACACGGAGTCCGAAGGAGAGAGGAGAGCCACGAGGTGGCCAAACCACCAGGCGCGGGGGGCCCAGCCGCGCCACCTGTGGTTTGGGCCCCTCGGGGGTCCGCCGACATCGCCCCTTCGCCTATTTATTCCCCGAGACGCGAAAACCCTAAAACACCGAGCCTTTCATCCAGAACATATTCGCTGCCGCCGCCGTCGTCAACCCTAACTCGGGGGGTTCTGAAGCTCTTCCCGGCACCCTGCCGGAGAGGGGAATCATCACCGGAGGGCTCTACATCGCCATGCCCGCCTCCGGAGTGATGCGTGAGTAGTTCATCCTTGGACTATGGGTCCATAGCAGTAGCTAGATGGTTGTCTTCTCCACTTGTGCCATCATGTTTAGATCTTGTGAGCTGCCTATCATGATCAAGATCATCTTATTGTAATGCTACATGTTGTGTTTGCTGGGATCTGACTTATATTGATACCTATGTGGAGCTGAATATTATATTATCATGTCTATGTCATTTGTGATCTTGCATGCTCTCCGTTACTTGTTGAAGCCTTGGCCAGTGAATACTTGTAACTCCAAGAGGGGGTATTTATGCATGATAGTTGGGTTCAACCTCTATTTAACCTGGGATAGTGACAGCAAGTTCTAAGGTTGTAGATGTGTTGTTGCCACTAGGGGTAAAACAGCAATGCTTTATTCAAGGATGAATGTATTGTTTACATTACGCACATTACTTAATGCAATTGTCTGTTGCTTGCAACTTAATACTGGAAGGGGTACGGATGTTAACCGGAAAGTGGACTATTTAGGCATAGATGCATGCTGGATAGCGGTCTATGTACTTTGTCGTAATGCCCAAATGAATCTCATAGTAGACACCACAGCTCACACATGCATGTTATATGCACTTATCAATTGTCAATTGCCCAGCTGTAATTTGTTTACCCAGCATGTTAGTTATCTTATTGGAGAGACACCACTAGTGAACTGTGGACCCCGGTCCATTCTTTTACATCTGAAATACAATCTACTGCAATCATTGTTCTCTACTGTTTTATGCAAACAAACATCATTTTCCATTCGATACGTTTAACCCTTTGTTTTCAGCAAGCCGGTGAGATTGACAACCTCACTGTTAAGTTGGGGCAAAGTAATTTGGTTGTGTTGTGCAGGTTCCACGTTGGCACCGGAATCCCTGGTGTTGCGCCGCACTACACTCCTTCACCAACACCTTCGAAGCAAACCTCGTTTTCCTACTGGTCGATTAAACCTTGGTTTCATACTGAGGGAAAACTTACTGCTGCACTCATCATACCTTCCTCTTGGGGTTCCCAACTGACGTGTGACGTACAAGCATTGTTTCTGGCACTATTAACCTAGAGCCACCAACACGTTTTCTGGCGCCGTTGCCGGGGAAAACAGAATTGCTTCTGCAAGGGGAGTCTCTCACACCCAATCTCTTTACTTTGTTATTTGTCTTGCTTAGTTTATTTTTATTTATTTTGTTTGCTCTCTTTATCAAAAACACAAAAAATTAGTTACTTGTTTATTATTATTTATTTTTTTTTCAAAATGAGTACTCCTGAGAACACTAAGTTGTGTGACTTCACTAGCACAAACAACAATGATTTCATATGCACTCCTATTGCTCCACCTGCTTCTACAGCAGAATTTTATGAAATTAAACCTGCTCTATTAAATCTTGTTATGAAAGAGCAATTTTCTGGTGTTAGTACTGATGATGCTGCTGCCCATCTTAATAACTTTGTTGAACTTTGTGAAATGCAAAAGTATAAGGATATGGATGGGGATATTATAAAACTGAAACTTTTTCCTTTCTCCTTGAGAGGAAGAGCTAAAGAATGGTTGCTTTCTTTGCCTAGAAATAGTATTAATTCTTGGACAAAATGCAAAGATGCTTTCATAGGGAAATATTATCCTCCTGCTAAGATTATATCCTTGAGAAGTAGCATTATGAATTTTAAACAACTTGATAATGAACATGTTGCTCAAGCTTGGGAAAGAATGAAATCTTTGGTGAAGAATTGTCCCACTCATGGACTGACTACTTGGATGATCATCCAAACCTTTTATGCAGGATTAAATTTTTCCTCAAGGAACTTATTGGATTCAGCCTCTGGAGGAACCTTTATGTCCATCACTTTAGGTGCAGCAACAAAGCTACTTGATGATATGATGATCAACTATTCCGAATGGCACACCGAAAGAGCTCCTCAAGGTAAGAAGGTAAATTCTGTTGAAGAAACCTCCTCTTTGAGTGATAAGATTGATGCTATTATGTCTATGCTTGTGAATGGTAGATCTCATGTTGATCCTAATAATTCCTTTAGCTTCATTGGTTGCTCAAGAAGAGCATGTTGATGTAAACTTCATTAAAAACAACAACTTCAACAACAATGCTTATAGGAATAATTTTGGTAGCAACAATTATAAGCCTTATCCTTCAAATGGTTATGGCAATTCTTATGGTAATTCCTACAGCAACAATAGAAGTGTGTCCTCTGATCTTGAAGCTATGCTTAAAGAATTTATTAGCACACAAAAAGCTTTCAATAAAACTGTTGAGGAAAAGTTTGAAAAAATTGATGATCTTGTCTCTAAAGTTGATAGTCTTGCTCATGATGTTGAAATTCTAAAACTGAAAGTTATGCCTAATGAAGTTAAAGATATTAAGTCATTTGCTACAGCAAATGCCATCCAAGTTCGAATTGATAATAATATTAGGATGTTGGCTGAATTGCATGCTAGGTGGGAAAAAGAGGAAGAACTTGAAAAAGAGAATAGTATAGTTAGAGTTTGTACTATCACCACCACTAGTAATGCTAATGTTTTACATGCTAGTAAGCCTCCTACTATTGATGGTAATGTTATTGGTGTTGTAATGTCTCTACTACTTCTGCTAAGCGTTTGAAATTGCCTAAAACTGCTGAAACTTTTTCTGATAAAAGTGCTGAAATTTTTCAAACTATTGGAGACAATGGTTCCACCACCATTGACAATAATGATTTTGATTTTGATGATTGTAACATCTCTGAAGTTATTATGTTCTTGCAAAAATTAGCTAGAAGTCCCAATGCTAGCACTATTAATTTGGCTTTTACAAAGCATATTACAAATGCTCTTTTGCAAGCTAGGGAGGAGAAGTTGAAACTTAAAGCTTCTATTCCTAGGAAATTAGAAGATGGTTGGGAACCCATCATTAAGGTAAAGGTGAATGATTTTTATTGCAATGCCTTGTGTGATCTTGGTGCAAGTGTTTCAGTTTTGCCCAAGAAGCTTTATGATATTCTTGATTTGCCACCTTTGGAACATTGTTATTTGGATGTTTTTCTCGCTGATAATGCTATGAAGAAACCTTTGGGGCGAGTTAATGATGTTTTTATTACGTAAAAATAACCTTGTCCCCGTTGATTTTATTGTTATGGATATTGAATGCAATGCATCTTGTCCTATTGTTTTGGGAAGACCTTTTCTTCGAACTGTTGGTGCCATCATTGATATGAAAGAAGGTAATATAAGGTACCAATTTCCTCTCAAGAAAGGTATGGAACACTTCCCTAGGAAGAGAATGAAGTTACCTTTTGACTCTATTGTTAGAGCAAGTTATGATGTTGATGCTTCTTCTCTTGATAACACTTGATTTTCACTTTCTGCGCCTAGCTGAAAGGCGTTAAAGAAA
Source organism: Poa pratensis (assembly GCA_947311845.1). Taxonomy (NCBI): domain Eukaryota; kingdom Viridiplantae; phylum Streptophyta; class Magnoliopsida; order Poales; family Poaceae; genus Poa; species Poa pratensis. Next base: position 44,936,329 of record CAMZMU010000027.1, on the reverse strand, counting down.
AGCGCTTATGGGAGACAACCCATCGTTTTTATTTGCTGTTATTTTTGTTTTCTTTGAGTCAAGGAGTTTTGTTACTTCTGTAGCAACTCCTTTGTATCTTTATTTTATCGCAATGTTGTGCCAAGTAAAGTTCTATATTGAAAGTTGATGCAAGATTTGGATTTCTGCGCAGTGACAGATTTTTAGCTGTCACGGATTTGAGCTTATCTCCCTGTAGAAAATTCAAAAAATTCTGAGAAAAATCACGCATATTCCTGAGATATGTACGCAACTTTCA